>OY728147.1:871386951-872636951 GCA_963277665.1 Viscum album | reverse complement strand
TTAGAGGGTTATACCACGTGATCTTCCTCAGAGAGTCCCTGACTACCCAAGACTATGAGGGGAACTGACCGAGTGAGCTTCCCCAGAGAGTCTCATAAATTCTTATGACCATGCCATAGGGGTTAAGCTGAGTGCACTGCCCAGAGGTTTGTGGTATATCTTGGATAGGACCAGAGGGTATGGCTGTGAGTACTTCTCAGAGGGTTTTCATGGTTGTTAGCTATGTTCTTCACTGCTGTTGTTTGTTGTGGTTTGATTACTATTGTGTATCATTCTGCTTTACTACTTACTATTTACTGCCTACTGCTTTGATGTTTATGTTTACTGCTTAGTGTACTATTACCTTCCATAAACTCACTGACTATTAGGCACAGATCTTCGGGTGGTTTCCTACTGGTATTTTATCTCACACTCTGTTTGGGCCATGTTTTTGGGCCCAAGCAGACTATATTGTTGCAGGTATAGACAAGGGAAAGTGCCCTTCCACTTCTGGTACTTTATTACTTGGAGCAGGAGAGAGAGGGGCCAAGCTCTGGCTTAAGATGCTGAGGAGCTGTTTACTCTACTTTTGTACTTGTTTTGGTACTGTGGTGTTTTTCATTATTGTGACATGTTTGGCTACTTTCCTAGATATGTATCATGCATCATTTCATATATACATATGTGCTCCAATTTATTGATTTAGTCTTTTTCTATTTATATTGTTGGTTATTACTACATCCTCTATTGCTTGTTTATTTTTCTTCCGCTATGTACTCTTCCAATGAGGGCATAGTTTCCCCACTATTACACCCAAGGCCCTCACTACTTGTCAGCAGCCTCTGGTGTTTGGGAAAATGTGCTTGAGGCCATGTCACCAACCGGGTATAGGGCACCTCTAGGTGTCTTTTGGAACCAGGATGTTACATATACCCCATTTGTACTCTTCTTATAGAAGGATGTTAGTCTTTGATGGTTTACCTACCAATAATGGCATTAGACTTCATCTAGGAGGACCTTCCATTAATAATTTAATGATGAGAAATCCCTCCTACCATGAGGTGCTTGGGAAAATGAGGCCATTAATATCTAATTAATCTTCACTAATATGTGTACTCATTTCCAATCCAAAATTTATCTCAAGGTAATTCACATTCTCCTAACCACCCATGGATAACCTTCCACCCAATATGACATAGTAAGCCACTACCGATATTGTTTTTTATCATAAAATAGTTATGAAACACCCACCTTGGTCAGACCAAATTGAGGAGCCTCTAGTGGAATATAAAGAATCCAAGTCTAAAATAAGGAAATAGTTTCCAAAAGATGATATACGTATCATGTTTTGGACTTTACCCACTCCCCAATATATCATTCTAGTTATATTGTGAGAATTTTGTGTGCATGAAATCATCCTAACTATATAGAAGAGACTTTTCAACCTAAAATAAAAATTATTACCTTATTGAGAGTATTAAACTCATGTTAAGGTAGTAGAAGGGAACATTATCAAATAATCTTGGTAGCCCTCCTAACTTAATTGCTTCAAAAAATTGGAAATCCACAAGGATCCCTACTATATTCATGTCTTTGTTCATGAAATGGTATGTGTCAACTGATCATCGATACCGCATCTGACGTTCATATAAATGGATGGGTTAAGAACATAGGGTTATATTTCACTCACTCCCTAATCAGTAATACCTAACAAAAGTGATATCATTCAATGTCATATCCTCATGATAACATCAGAAAACACACTCTTATTCTAAATATATGGTAGGATTAGTAAAAAACAACCCTCACGAATTTTTGCTGGCATCAGGCTATAATAGAGAGACCCGTTGAAAAACACTGGCATCAAGCATACAAAATTGTGGACTATGACTCATGCCTAGGGTAGGCAAATCATAACGTGTCGCCAATATCTCTGGAAGTTGGTATCTCGTATGAAAACATTCAATGAACCAAGCTCCTTTTTGAAAAATATCTATCAAATTAAGAAACCAATTGTGGTATCAGAAGCAACAATAATCGAGGATCAACCCTAGCGCTTAAAGATGTTATATTTTTTAATACAACCTTTGAGAGTGAAAAAATTGGCTCAAAATATTGTGTAAATGGAATGGTGATAACCCCACTTTATATGGAGGGGGAATATTGACCCAAATCATCTTCTCTTTATTGGAAATTAGACTTCTCCCAGGTGGTGAAAACACCATATAATCGATCCTCTCAGTTCTTCCCATCTCATGATCTTCCATCCACATTGGGAAAACATATGAATTTTTTTGGATATTCCCTTTATATAATTTTCCATCAAATTTTTACAGGGGGGCTAGGGAATAAGAGGATGAGGCCTTATGGTCAAAATAAAGAATCATTGTCTAAAAGAGACATAAAAAAATCAATAAATGAGTTAAGAATCGGTTAATATTATTAACAACACTATAAAAATGATACTAAGCATGAGGCTAATTCATATGTAAGAACATGGATCTTCTTTTCCCGTATATTTTTACTTTTTCTAGTGTTTATGGGAAAAGAGAAGTTTAACAAAAAATTTGATGTACATGTCGTGTACATTATGAGTACATGTTGTGTACTTCGTTTCCATCGAAGGTCGTGTGCTGGCCGTGTCGGGGCCACACACACGGTCGTGTGGGGTGATGTGGAGGCTGCCTAAAGAGGAGTACAGAAAAAGAGAGTACATGCCATGTACTCTGTTTTTTCATTAAATTCACGGGGGTCGTATATAATGGACAAAAACGTCTTCCTATAGGCTTTCATTGTCCAGGAGAACCCACACAACCATGAATCTTCGACGAACCCCCGAGCCTCTGTCCGTCCTCTTAATCGAACTTTGTCAGTTGCATTGGAATCACATCAGTGAGTTCTCTCTTCTTCTAGAGCATCGTTTTCCAATTACTCCTCTTTTCCATGTTATCATGGGCTGAAAATTTTATGGGTTTTCATAGATCTACAACTTTATAAGGAGATTCAAGCATCGAGGTTCATGTATATTGATCTCTTAACCCCGAGGTAGGTGGTTTGGTCCTTTTTGTAAAAAGTATTTGAGTATTATGTGAAAATTCCAACAACACCATTGAATGGGGTATTGGGTGTTTACTGTTTTCCCCTGTTTCGTTTCCTTCTCTGCATGTATTCCTAAGTAGTGGTTATTGTTTTTGAATAGGGTAATTTTTTGTGCTTTGGATGTATTGACCATGCATGTTTTGCCTGAATTTGACCTTTGGGTCTATTTTTCTTGTT
Source organism: Viscum album (assembly GCA_963277665.1). Classification (NCBI taxonomy): domain Eukaryota; kingdom Viridiplantae; phylum Streptophyta; class Magnoliopsida; order Santalales; family Viscaceae; genus Viscum; species Viscum album. Next base: position 872,633,696 of record OY728147.1, on the reverse strand, counting down.
AGGATGCGGTTTCCATTTCCATGCCAGTATTTTAAGATGGTGTGACTGTTGGTCTAATATGACGTTATGCTATAGAATTCTAGACAAGTAGTTCATGAGGTTTACTTTGGATGTTACACGATGCAATGCTTGTTGACTTACATAGGGTCGTGAGAACCTGGTGTATATACCATAGAGAGAATTGACATTAATGGATTCTCCAGAGTGTGTTTATAATTACGATGAGAGGCCATAGGGGGAATTGACGTTGAGTGCATCCCCAGAGTGTCTGTAGTTCCTCAATTCAGGTCACAGGGGGAATTGATGTTGATTGCTTCTCTAGAGCGCCTTTAGTACGATATGAGACTATAGGGGGAATTGATGGTGAGTGCTTCCTTAGAGAGTCTATACTTTAGTTGAACCAGAGAGGTGAGACTGTGTATGCTTTCCATAGGGTTTCTTGTACTTGATAGGTAGGACTAGAGAAGATAGGTTGTGGGTACTTCCCATAGGGTTACCTGTTGTGTTATCTGTTTTACTGTTGCATGTTGTGTGGTTTTTTGAATTCTTAATGTGTGGATTATTTACCACTTACTACTTCCCTTTTTATTGATTTATGTAATTTTACCTACCATATACTCACTGACTATTAGGCACAGATATTCGGGTGGTTTCCTTCTGGGATTTAGTCTCACACCCTGTTTGGGCCATGGTTTTGGGCCCTAACTAATTATATTACTACAGGTATAGACAAGGGCAATCAACCTTCGACATCATGTACTTGATTGAAGAGGAGCTGGAGAGCATATGATCAAGCCGAGGCTAGTGATGCTAATGAGTTTCTCATCTATTTTTCTGAACATTGGTTTAGTACTGTATTCAGTATTATGACTTGTTTTGCTACTTTCCTAGACATATATGTATCATGCATCATTTATATATATATGTTGCTCCAGTTGTTTCTTTATCAGTCGTTCTCCATTTACTATTGTTGGATATTTACTGTTTCCTCTAATGTGTGTTGTTACATATGTTGTGTACTCTAAAAATGAGGGCATAGTTTCCCCACTATCACACCCAAGGCCCTCACTTCTAGTCATCAGCCTCTGGCATTCGGGAAAATGCGCTTGAGACCATGTGACTTACCAGGTACGGGGTGCCTCTGGGTGGCTTCTAGAACCAGGATGTTACAAAGTGGTATCAGAGGCATATTTTATCTTGAATTAATATTTGGATTCTTTAGTGAGGGATAGGAAGAAATAGGTAGTTGGTAATAATTTGTTTCTAGAAGTATCTAAACTATTTATAGGGAAAATCCTATCTACCTTGTTATTGAAATTTTTCTAGTTTGAAATTGTAAAGTTGATTCGATTTCACTATTGGGTGATTCACCTGTTTTGTGTTGTTATTGTTGATGTTATTGATGTTCTATTTGTGTCTCATCCCGATGAGGTGAGGGTGTGCCATCTCATGCATCATACAGGCACTTTTTAGAGATAACATGCCATGAATTCTGTAACAGCCCGAGATTTTATGAAAAATATTCTTTTTATTTCACTAATGTCTTGCGTTGTACGCTACACCAAAAGGATCTTGCACAACACACATCCTTGACTTGCCTTGCATTATACGCAATCACGACCTTCCTCGATAGCGTGTGTAGTACGCAATAACGAGTTTCACTAAACAACGATATGCTATTAAAATGTTATTAAAACTAGCCGTTATGAATAGTAATAACCAATTTTTGAAATTTTGTAAATTTTATTTTTTCAAAATGGATTTCATTTTTGGATTCGGAGTATCGAATTTAGCCTAAGGTGAAATTTTGGTACATTTCGGATAACTTTCATATTCTGATGAATAGTGAAAATTACTAAATTTTAATTAAAAACAACCTTTTTAATCGAAATAATTAATAGTGATAAATTATTAATTTGAGTGGTTTTAAAGTATATTTAGAATATATTTTTACAATTTAATACAATGTTGGTCATTGGTTGTAATTTCACATTTAAACCAGACATAATCAAGTGTCAATCTTTTGATAGATATTGTTTCTTAAAAAAACACGCTATTTGTTTTAACAGCGGGATTTAATTATAAAAATAATTAATGAAACTTCTATGTTATGAATTTGGTAAAATAGACTTTATTTTTGAATTCGCAATATAAAATATAGCTTAGGATGAAATTTTGGCATTGTTCTGAAAAACATCAATTTTTGATGAATAGTGAAACTACTAAGTGGTAGGTTAAAAACTGAATTTTGCATAAAACTTAATTTTACCGCTTCTGTGAATGGAATTTCGAAAATCCGAGAGACACGGTTAATATCAAGGACTAAAATGTGGTTCAATGAGATGAAAATAATTTTTTGGTGAATAGTAACTTTTTATTTTTTTTACCGTGGTTAATAGTAAATAGGGTAACTAAGGGTAAATATGATATTACTATTACCCTAACACATGTCCTAATTCTATTGGATAAGTGTAATTCGACCAAAAACAAACTTAGGAATAAAAAAATGACCATTTAGGCCCACTTGAATTAGATTAGGACATTTATTATTAATTTATTTAAAGAAGGGTTAAAATAGTTAAAATCAAAGTTTAATAAGTAAATAATTTTTAATATTGGGTTATACATAAGATATATTCGATTGTAAATATTCATTAGAAAGCTAAAAATATTTCCTACATGATGGTATTTTATTTGTAATTTTTAGATATCAAATAATTTAATTTATTTATGACACAACGATGATGCAGTAATTATCTTATTAATGAAATATTGACATAATTGATGTTATAAACACCAAAATAAATGTAATTTGAGACTTTTTATGAATTACACTAATTTTATAGGTTACTATGATATATTAGTGTTGATTTAATCAACTTTTTTCGAACATATATTTCTGTTATGACTTTCACAAAAATCATATATCAAATAGTGTCAAAATTGACACAAAGTAGTTTTTAAATCAAATATTATATTATTAATTGTTATTTTATTCCTAAAAATCTAAGGTTCGGCCAAATGACTTAGATAAGGATATATATATTAATAATAAACAATTTAGGGTTCGTTTGGCATGTTATAGTAAGTGTATTAACCATATAGTGAAAGAAAACAAAAAGACACGGTAAAAGTTAAATTATTTAACTTAGAGTTAAATCCAATTGATAAGGTTAAAATAATACCCTAAACTTGTCTAAATCTTATTGGTTGATAGGATTTCGACCCTTACCCACTTTATCTTCGAAATAAAACCCTTTGGAACCATTATAAACCGATTTTGACTTTAATATAAAATAATATTTTGAGATATTCCTAAGGTGCCCCTCTCCTCCCCTATAAAAGGACACCTCCTCCCCCTCCTCCTCACACCAATTTGAGCACTCAAGCTCGGCCAAACCCTGCCAAAATCTCTTATCCACTTCCCTAGAAACATCCTAGAGGTTCTTGTCTTCCTCAAAGACCAATTTTAGTGCCCTAAGAAGAGGTCTCAAAGAGGCACTTCAAAGAAGAGGTAATTACCGTTACCAATTCTTTCATCTTTATTTCTTCTTCCACTTATTCTTCTTAGGTTGTTTCATTATGAAGTAATAACATCAGTATCACTCATATACTGATATGTTATTATAAGTATGAAACAACCCTATTTCACCATCTACCCATCCTACGGAAAAAGAAATCACCGCGCGTGCGTACGTATGGAATACCGTCTCCACGCCGTGGTGTTATCTATTTTCCACCACCACCTTACATGGATGGGTATAATGGTGTAAAGAATAACTATACATAGTTATTACAACATCATATTGATTCTGATATATTGTATAATCCACTCCAATTCAGTTCAATATTTATGGAAATGATATCATCGCTCGTGCGTACGTACGGAATACCGTCTCCACGACGCGATGTTAACCATTTAAGAATGATTATAAAGTATATATAAGAAATAATAATGAAATATATGACATTATAAAGATACTGGATTTATGTATATATATATATGTATGTCATCTACTTACTTCCATTCAAGACAATAAGGAAATGAAAACAGTGTTCATGTGTACGTACGGACTACCGTCTCCATGAACGGTGTTTTTTTCATTTCATTTATCTATCTATTATATATATATATATACTGAATATATATGATATATAAATCATATTTTATATTCTGGAAGTAAGTAAATCATGATATAAGTAATAATAATGTCAAGAACAACAAGTCAAAACACCTACGATAAATGAAACGATTTTACCCAAAACGCTTCTTTAACATGGAATTTACAAAATAACGGGTAATATAATGTCATAAGTGAACCATATATGATATCATAACAATGAATATGATTCTGTAATAAGTCAATGACATTATTTAAATCATTATACAGGAGGTTCGGACACATACGAAGCTAATCGGACCTAAGGTAAGGGAAATATCACAATCTCATTTTTATCCGAGATTGTTTATTCGTAAGTATTTTCTGGGGTGTATTTTATCATCCACATCCATGTTTCATGAAAATGTAATATTATTTCCATCCACCTACAATTGTTTAAATCAATTTTTACCCTTCGGTGAGTTTTTAGTAATATGTATGAAAGGAATCTTTTGTCGTACGAGGTACTTTTTGACTTTTCCGACAAAAGTACGAAGAATGTTTTTTTTAACTTATACGGCATGAATGGATTTCTAAAACATTATTTCCAAGAAGCTTCCTTTACAAGTATTCAAGTTTATTTTTAATCAACTTCTTTTAGTTTAAAATTGTATGACATGTTATGAAAGGGAAAGTGTTTTTGAAGTAGAAAGGATATTTTCCTCAAGAATGAAGTTCAAGCATTTTATCTAAGATAATAAAAGGGTTCTGTTTTTATCCCTATTATTACATGGATTTGATTATGTTGTGATGGAAACATTTTTATCAATTCCTTTATCTTATATGAATTTTTTTATGATGTCATGTTGTTTAAGAATCCCATTTTTATTACATGGGTTATGCGATGATGTATGATTTATGATTATGTGGCACACATAAGAAAGGATTCATTATAAGATGGGTGGGACCTATATCTCCCTCAAATGCATTGGGTAAAGATTTTATATCTCATGAGATAGACATGGCTGGAATGGTAGGTTATACCGGTTCAGTGAAACAGGACTGAAACGAGGGTTACTCGATTCAGAAAGGGACTTTGTCCACTAAGATAGTCTTGGCAATAGGTCTTGACTAACAAGAAATGATTCTCTATGATTATGTGTGTATGCCACAAAGTTTCATGTTTTATGTTATGATTATTGGGATTTCATTTCACTACTATGATTTATCCCATGTTATGAAATTATGCTCTCTTTTGCAGGTTAAGATTTCCAAAAGTTATGTTCTTATGAATATGATGTTATTGATTTTTCTTTTGTATACCCTTACTGAGCATTTGAGCTCACCCTTTTATGTTTTCTTTTCCCCAGGATATAAAGAAAAGTTTTAGGTAAAAAAAAGGGAAGATCTTTATAGGAGATGTTGAAGATCTTTCACCACGATTAGAAGATTACGTTCCGAGTTTCCAAAGACACTAAACTATTACGATCCTTGTGTGTGTGTGTTTTTGTTATATACCATGTTTTCCGCAAATGTAATGTAATGTCCATGTACGTTAAGCTTCGGGTCTCTACAGTTGGTATCAGAGGAAAGGTTTAGTCAACCTTTGGAAACTAGGATGCGAAAACGTTAGTGAGATCCCTAGAGATATTTCTAAGGTATGTCTAGGGATGTCCCTAAGGATAAGTATACGTATATGATATAGTCCTATAACTACGGTAACGATCTTAGAATTTTACCTAAGATGTTAGATATTGAGGGTGCTCCCCCTTTACTATGTTGTCTTCCCTAGCATGATTTCGCCTCACACAAAATTCTTTTTGTGTTTTAGTTAATGGAGGGAACCAGAAGGAATTCGGTTAACATTGAATCCAATGGACAAATTGGTGACTATGAGCAACAAAATTGTGTAATTCCTAGAGATAAAGATATTGTGATTATGCCGAATCAGTCATCGCGATATATGATTAACAAGGTGAAATTTAGTGGTATACCTAATTCATCAAAGAAGAGGAAGATAGACTATTATGCATGTTCGCATGTTGAGCAGCATAAAGAAAGGAAGATTGAGATTTCTAAAGAAGGGAAGAAGAACCTTGAAGAATACCTCAAATGTAGGGACCGATGTTATTTGTGTGGAGATAAGGGTCATAGAGTGACAGACTGTTATGGAGTTCAATGTATTATTTGTGGAGAACATGGGCATTACCCAACTCAATGCCCTGACCTAAAAAGTTACTTCTAAATCATGGAAGGACTTATTCCAGGACAATAATTGAAGAGGATGGATTGAAGTGTATATGTATTGGTATTCAAGAATAATGTTGTTGAGGTACTTTTATTGTCTATTATAATATTTTTTTATTATTGTGGTTTTCAATAATTTTATGGTACCGGTAACCCTGAAAAGTGATTCAAATATTTTGGAAAGCAGATGATATGTGCATAATGAAGGGATAAGGAGAAAATGAAATGTTTGACAGTATTCATGAGCTCATGATTGATATAAGGACTAAGTGATATCATGGTTTGAGTATATAGAATTTTGAGGATTTTGGTATGTGGCATGTGTTAACTTTAAACTGCATTCATGTTTTCACTAAGGTATTCAAGAGAATACATGATTAAGGCCTTTGAATGTTTGGGATGTGACCCACAAGACATATATATGGGGATTAACGATAGTATTAAATCTCTGGTAATCGTTTTCACTATATTATGAGAGTGGACTGCAGTATTATGGATAAGCCTAAAGATTAGAATGGATTATGTTGGACATATGTTAGTATTGTTTAAGGATAGAAGTTTTTTTCGATGTTATAGTAATATAGTTTTAGAAAAAGGGACAACCTGCAGGACGGGCGACAGCCCATCGCATCGGACAAGGTCGTAGGAATCGAACCCACAACCGAAGTGCGACTGGCCTTTATCGCCTACCACTGGCCTACAGAAAGTCCCTGTTTAGTAGAAACTAGTTTTATTATATTAAGTAGTATGATATATGAAGTATAAGTCCATTTTAGGAACAATATATGATTAATCTCACTATAGATCGACTTATGTATATAATTTTTGCTAACCTTTTGTTTGAGACAGATGGAATGACCCGTCATTCTATCACATGATCTGCTAACACTTCACAAATAACAAATTCAACTTCATTTATTTAAGAGATGAAGTTGAAATTGTTAAAGGAACGAACAACAATGAGGTTTACCAACATAAAGTAAGTATTTATTCTAATTCAAATTCTATAACTTTAGGGAAACGATCTTGAAAACCAAAAATGTTGTCCTAGTGATCTTATATCTGATGAATTAGATGGTACCTTAGATCGTCACAAATTTATGGCTTTGTGATTACTGGCTTTTTCATAGCCATGTTCTCTACCACTCTCCATCAGAACATGATGGTTAGAGTTTTCTTCCATATCCATATTTTCACCTATGTGGAAACCCAGTGATTAGTTTATTTGGGTAACCGTTAGGTTTCATACTTTTGTTTTTAAAGATTGGTTTTAGTATTCCTTTTTACGATGTGGGGTTCTATTAAAGAAACATTCGAATAGTAAACCATTTATAACCCCGACGAATTTCGAGGGCGAAATTCATTTTAAGGGGGGTAGAATGTAACAGCCCGAGATTTTATGAAAAATATTCTTTTTATTTCACTAATGTCTTGTGTTGTACGCTACACCAAAAGGATCTTGCACAACACACATCCTTGACTTGCCTTGCATTACATGCAATCGCGACCTTCCTCGATAGCGTGTGTAGTACGCAATAACGAGTTTCACTAAACAGCGATATGCTATTAAAATGTTATTAAAACTAGCCGTTATGAATAGTAATAACCACTTTTTTAAATTTTGTAAATTTTATTTTTTCAAAATGGATTTCATTTTTGGATTCGGAGTATCGAATTTAGCCTAAGGTGAAATTTTGGTACATTTCGGATAACTTTCATATTCTGATGAATAGTGAAAATTACTAAATTTTAATTAAAAACATCCTTTTTAATCGAAATAATTAATAGTGATAAATTATTAATTTTAGTGGTTTTAAAGTATATTTAGAATATATTTTTACAATTTAATACAATGTTGGTCATTGGTTGTAATTTCACATTTAAACCAGACATAATCAAGTGTCAATCTTTTGATAGATATTGTTTCTTAAAAAAAACACGCTATTTGTTTTAACAGTGGGATTTAATTATAAAAATAATTAATGAAACTTCTATGTTATGAATTTGGTAAAATAGACTTTATTTTTGAATCCGCAATATAAAATATAGCTTAGGATGAAATTTTGGCATTGTTCTGAAAAACATCAATTTTTGATGAATAGTGAAACTACTAAGTGGTAGGTTAAAAACTGAATTTTGCATAAAACTTAATTTTACCGCTTCTGTGAATGGAATTTCGAAAATCCGAGAGACACGGTTAATATCAAGGACTAAAATGTGGTTCAAAGAGATGAAAATAATTTTTTGGTGAATAGTAACTTTTTAATTTTTTTTCCCGTGGTTAATAGTAAATAGGGTAACTAAGGGTAAATATGATATTACTATTACCCTAACACATGTCCTAATTCTATTGGATAAGTGTAATTCGACCAAAAACAAACTTAGGAATAAAAAAATGACCATTTAGGCCCACTTGGATTAGATTAGGACATTTATTATTAATTTATTTAAAGAAGGGTTAAAATAGTTAAAATCAAAGTTTAATAAGTAAATCATTTTTAATATGGGGTTATACATAAGATATATTCGATTGTAAATATTCATTAGAAAGATAAAAAGATTTCCTACATGATGGTATTTTATTTGTAATTTTTAGACATCAAATAATTTAATTTATTTATGACACAAAGATGATGCAGTAATTATCTTATTAATGAAATATTGACATAATTGATGTTATAAACACCAAAATAAATGTAATTTGAGACTTTTTATGAATTCCACTAATTTTCTAGGTTACTATGATATATTAGTGTTGATTTAATCAACTTGTTTCGAACATATAATTCTGTTATGACTTTCACAAAAATCATATATCAAATAGTGTCAAAATTGACACAAAGTAGTTTTTAAATCAAATATTATATTATTAATTGTTATTTTATTCCTAATAAGCTAAGGTTCGGCCAAATGACTTAGATACGGATATATATATTAATAATAAACAATTTAGGGTTCTTTTGGCATGTTATAGTAAGTGTATTAACCATATAGTGAAAGAAAACAAAAAGACACGGTAAAAGTTAAATTATTTAACTTAGAGTTAAATCCAATTGATAAGGTTAAAATAATACCCTAAACTTGTCTAAATCTTATTGGTTGATAGTATTTCGACCCTTACCCACTTTATCTTCGAAATAAAACCCTTTGGAACCATTATAAACCGATTTTGACTTTAATATAAAATAATATTTTGAGATATTCCTAAGGTGCCCCTCTCCTCCCCTATAAAAGGACACCTCCTCCCCCTCCTCCTCACACCAATTTGAGCACTCAAGCTCGGCCAACCCCTGCCAAAATCTCTTCTCCACTTCCCTAGAAACATCCTAGAGGTTCGGGTCTTCCTCAAAGACCAATTTTAGTGCCCTAAGAGGAGTTCTCAAAGAGGCACTTCAAAGAAGAGGTAATTACCGTTACCAATTCTTTCATCTTTATTTCTTCTTCCACTTATTCTTCTTAGGTTGTTTTATTATGAAGTAATAACATCAGTATCACTCATATACTGATATGTTATTATAAGTATGAAACAACCCTATTTCACCATCTATCCATCCTACGGAAAAAGAAATCACCGCGCGTGCGTACGTACGGAATACCGTCTCCACGCCGTGGTGTTATCTATTTTCCACCACCACCTTACATGGATGGGTATAATGGTGTAAAGAATAACTATACATAGTTATTACAACATCATATTGATTCTGATATATTTTATAATCCACTCCAATTTAGTTCAATATTTATGGAAATGATATCATCGCTCGTGCGTACGTACGGAATACCGTCTCCACGACGCGATGTTAACCATTTAAGAATGATTATAAAGTCTATATAAGAAATAATAATGAAATATATGACATTATAAAGCTACTGGATTTATGTATATATATATATATGTATGTCATCTACTTACTTCCATTCAAGAAAATAAGGAAATGAAAACATCGTTCATGTGTACGTACGGACTACCGTCTCCATGAACGGTGTTTTTTTCATTTCATTTATCTATCTATTATATATATATATATACTGAATATATATGATATATAAATCATATTTTATATTCTGGAAGTAAGTAAATCATGATATAAGTAATAATAATGTCAAGAACAACAAGTCAAAACACCTACGATAAATGAAACGATTTTACCCAAAACGCTTCTTTAACATGGAATTTACAAAAGAACGGGTAATATAATGTCATAAGTGAACCATATATGATATCATAACAATGAATATGATTCTGTAATAAGTCAATGACATTATTTAAATCATTATACAGGAGGTTCGGACACATACGAAGCTAATCGGACCTAAGGTAAGGGAAATATCACAATCTCATTTTTATCGGAGATTGTTTATTCGTAAGTATTTTCTGGGGTGTATTTTATCATCCACATCCATGTTTCATCAAAATGTAATATTATTTCCATCCACCTACAATTTTTTAAATCAATTTTTACCCTTCGGTGAGTTTTTAGTAATATGTATGAAAGGAATCTTTTGTCGTACGAGGTACTTTTTGACTTTTCCGACAAAAGTACGAAGAATGTTTTTTTTAACTTATACGGCATGAATGGATTTCTAAAACATTATTTCCAAGAAGCTTACTTTACAAGTATTCAAGTTTATTTTTAATCAACTTCTTTTAGTTTAAAATTGTATGACATGTTAAGAAAGGGAAAGTGTTTTTGAAGTAGAAAGTCTATTTTCCTCAAGAATGAAGTTAAAGCATTTTATCTAAGATAATAAAAGGGTTATGTTTTTATCCCTATTATTACATGGATTTGATTATGTTGTGATGGAAACATTTTTATGAATTCCTTTATCTTATATGAATTGTTTTATGATGTCATGTTGTTTAAGAATCCCATTTTTATTACATGGGTTATGCGATGATGTATGATTTATGATTATGTGGCACACATAAGAAAGGATTCATTATAAGATGGGTGGGACCTATATCTCCCTCCAATGCATTGGGTAAAGATTTTATATCTCATGAGATAGACATGGCTGGAATGGTAGGTTATACCGGTTCAGTGAAACAGGACTGAAACGAGGGTTACTCGATTCAGAAAGGGACTTTGTCCACTAAGATAGTCTTGGCAATGAGTCTTGACTAACAAGAAATGATTCTCTATGATTATGTGTGTATGCCACAAAGTTTCATGTTTTAAGTTATGATTATTGGGATTTCATTTCACTACTATGATTTATCCCATGTTATGAAATTATGCTCTCTTTTGCAGGTTAAGATTTCCAAAAGTTATGTTCTTATGAATATGATGTTATTGATTTTTCTTTTGTATACCCTTACTGAGCATTTGAGCTCACCCTTTTATGTTTTCTTTTCCCCAGGATATAAAGAAAAGTTTTAGGTTAAAAAAAAGGGAAGATCTTTATAGGAGATGTTGAAGATCTTTCACCACGATTAGAAGATTACGTTCTGAGTTTCCAAAGACACTAAACTATTATGATCCTTGTGTGTGTGTGTTTTTGTTATATACCAAGTTTTCCGCAAATGTAATGTAATGTCCATGTACGTTAAGCTTTGAGTCTCTACAAATTCTTTCCATTCCATCTATGATTCATTAGTGATTGCATGTTGTTTGGATAGATGTTGTGTAGAATATGAACACTATTGTGATAGATGACTTGATAGAAATACCTATTTTTTGATAGGGTATTGTGTGTAAGGTTTTGTTTGAATGAACGCCAAACTTTGGTTAATGAGGTGTTATGGGCCCTCATGGACTATAATTTGGTGGATCATTACACTGTTTTCTTGTTTATAACATGTATGGGATGCCAAACATTGATTCACTGGGAGTATGGGCCCTCACGGATTAGAATTTGGTACCTTCAATGATTTTTTCATTGCTTTATGGGTTCCAGAGTAGTTTATGAGGCTTTATATCTGGGAAAACCCAGAATACACGCTGTGTAATGTTGAGTACATGCCATGTGTTCTTCTGTTCAGGAAGAAATAGTTTTTCTTAAGTACACACCGTGTAATTTGTGTACATGTCGTGTAGTCTCTGACCATGTCGAAGGCTATGTGGATAGAGGCACAAAATGGGAAAAGCCCGGTGGAAACATGTCCTGTCCACGTTGAACACACCATGTAGTATAATCCTAGGAACTTGGTCGTGTAGCTAACAACACATGTCGGTGGAGTTTCTTCTTATACATGTCGTGTCCCCCTTGAACAGGCCAAGTTGTTTGATCAAGGTACCCATGCATGTAGCTAACTACATGGGTCGGTGGATTCTCTTCTTATACATGTCTTTTCCCCCGTGAACACACCATGTAGTCTGACCCAGGTACCCAGCTGTGTCACAAACAACACAGGTATGGGTTATCCAATCTCATTCAGGTCATGCACATCTGGAACACGCTGTGTAGTCTGAGCCGTGTGTCTGACCGTGTCACAAATATCATGGTCCAGGTGAAGCTTGTCCAGTACATGTTGTGCCTACCTTATACACGCCGTGTAGTCTTTTCTGAGGAGATCAATGTGGCTTAACCGTGTATAAGGACCTGAGTAGGGGAAGAGGATTCAAGTACACACCATGTGGTTTGAGAACACACCATATGTTTGGGGTGTTACATGACCAGTATAGGAAAAAGTACTCTCCCATATGAATGACTTCAATAAACACACTGTGAAGGTATTGTACAGGTCGTGTAGTCATGTTTTGAAACTCATGATTGTTTTCTTCCTATAGTTCCCTTCTTAAACACCTTGTTTTCAGTATTTGATAATCCAACTCTATGTTCTGCGCATGACCTTGCAGAGTCATGCCACTGAGACATCCTTCAGTTGGACCCTAGTTTCCAGGTGTTGATCAGACACCAGACATGGCTGATAAGGTACCACCTGTAGATCCTCCTGTTGTGCCAGTCCTGGAACCAACAATTATACCTATTACAGGTGCTGATGCACAGTTAAGGGAAGGCTTCATGAGGATGATGCAGACTTTTTAAGGAGCTCCGCCTCCTACCCCATCGATGGCTGATTTGACGCGGGTCTTCTATCAGCAGCATCCTCCCTCTTTCGTAGGGGAAGGTGGACCTTAGGCTCCAGAGTCAAGGCTCAGGCCATGCTAACGATCTTTTAGCATCTAAAGACTCCTTCAGAGAGGAGAGTAATTCTCGCTACCTATATACTATGGGAATCTTCCAAGTGATGGTGGGATGTGATCTCACATTCAGGCCATCAGTAGGTTATGGATTGGTAGGAGATCCAGCCCATATTCTATGACTACTTCTATCTGGAGACCCTGAGGGATGACTATGCCTAAGAGTTTGTGATCCTTGATCAGGGTACCCAATCAGTTATGGAGTATTCCTCTCATTTACCCAAGATTTAGTGATTCACACCTTTCATGGGAGGTGATGGGTTATTCCTCGAAAAGAAGTCTGAGGATGGCCTCAGATAGGAAATCCACTCTGAGGTGAATATCTTCATGTTGACTTCCATCGCTTCCATCATCAGCCAGGCACTAATCACAGATTGGAATTTGAGGGAATCTATGGTTGTGAGTCTAGGCGGCTTGACATCATGAGCTATTTTTTGCGAGCTAATAGCCGGAATCACCATAGGGAGACTACCCAGGGAGATCCAAGTATGAAAGATGCATATTTTGGTAGATAGGTAGTGTGCTACCCATTCGGGAGAAGTGGGCATATGAGGCAATAGTGATAGAGAGACCCGATGGACTACTGATCATTCGGCATGTTGGGACACCTTTAAAGTTTCATTCAGATCTTTTCACTAGCAACTCGTGACAGGGGTTCATCTATGACTCCTCGTACTGGTTCATCTCCACCATTTTCTCACCAATCTAGGAATTGGAGTTTTTTCAGTCATTCAGGCCGACGTGGAAGTCGCGGCCGCGGTGGTCAGTTACCAGTCTACCCACGATTTCAGGGTGGATCATCTCATAGTAGTCAGGAAGGGTCATAGGGCCGCGGAGCTGGCCAGACTTTTTCAGTGGAGCAGACCCATCATGAGCAGGATTCCGACCCCTCTACTGTTCGAGGTATGATTCTAGTTGCCTTGGTTTTATCTTTAGCACTTTTATATAGTGGTGCTATGCATAGTTTTATATCTATCACTATTGTGGAGATCCTTGGGCTCTGTATCTTTTATTCTACCGATGTTTTGACACTAGTCACTCCGTTGGGGCCAAGAACATTTGGTGTGTGTTAGTGCAAGGAGTTCCCTCATGAGGTTCCTGGGTGTCACTTCCATTGGGATCACTATGTCCTAGAGATGATAGGCTATGATTTCATTCTCTAAATGGACTGGCTAGTTCCCTTCCAGGAAGTAGTCAACTGTTATCACCGCAAGGTGAGTTTCAAAAGACCAGAGGGTGGACTCTTTTCTTCATAAGGGTGAGTGTGATGTCTAGGTGAGCAGATCGGGTCTAGATCATCATGGGTTTGGAGCAGTTATATCCTAGATTGATAGTCTTTATCTGGATTACTAGGGGACTTCATAGTTATACTTTCCTCCAGTGGTGGATCGTATCATGGATGTCTTTCTAGATGAATTTTAAGGTTTTCCTCTGGATCTTGATGTTGACTTCCCTATTGAGATTGTTCTAGGGGTATCACCAGTGTCCTTTCCTCTTTATATGATGGCTACACCAGAGTTGCAGGAGCTCAAGAAACAATTGGATGAGTTACCGGCCAAGTGTTTCATTTGACCTAGTACTTTTCCTTGGGGTTTATATATCCTGTTTTTGAAGAAGGCAGATGGTACACTTAGGCTTTGTGTGGATTATCGGAAGATGAACCATTTGATATTCAAGATCCGATATCCCTTTTCTAGGATTGATGGCCTCTTTGACTAGCTTCGAGGAGCCTTGGTGTTCTCGAATATTGACTTGAGGTCCGGTTACCATCAGTTGTGCATTAGACCATATAATATACCTATCACAGCCTTCCGGAGTAGGTATGGCCTATACGAGTATATGGTTATATCATTCGGTCACATGAATGTTCCTGTAGTTTTCATGGCACTAGTGAACTGAGTGTTCTATACATACTTGGATTCCGTCATGGTTGTTTTCGTGGATGATATCATGGTGTACTCTCACACTCGACACGACCATGCTACCCATCTTGAGATCATTATGAGTAAACTAAGAGAGCATCAGCTATATGCTAAGCTCTCAAAATTCCACTTTGGGATGGAATAGATTAAATTCTTGGGTGATGTTATCTCATAGGCAGGAGTGTCAGTAGACCCAAAGAATGTGAGAGCAATAGTTTCTTTTGAGATGTCGAAGAACCACTTTGAGGTGTAGAGTTTTCTAGGGCTTTCTGGATAATACAGACATTTCATACAAGTCTTTTCATGCTTAGCATCACCACTGACAGGTCTGACCAAGAAGGGCACGAAGTTATTATGGTAAGACTCTTCTGATTCATCCTTTTAGGATATGAAAGGGAGTTTGACTTTAGCACCAATACTAGTCTTTCCAGAGCCATGCTAGAGCTATAACATTTACTACGATGCATCTGATATCTGGATGGGAGTTGTGCTTATGCAGGGATATGGAGTCGTTGTATATGGGTCTTAGTAGGTGAGTCCACATCAGATGAATTACCTGACGCATGATCTAGAGTTGGTAGCTATTGTTCATGCCCTACACTTTTGAAGACATTATCGTCAGGGAGAGCACTTTGTTTTTTTCACGAACCACAAGAGTCTCAAGTTCATCTTCACTTAGAGTGATCTGAAATTGAGACAGTGAAGGTGGGTTGAGTACCTTCAGTATTTTGATGTTGAGCTTGCCTACACACCAGGGAAATCCAATGCAGTGGATGATGCGTTGAGCAGGAGGACTCAGATTCAGGAATTTTGGGAGGCCAGTAGTGAGTGGAAGCTTATGGCTCTGTTTTCTGATACGCAATTGGAGGTGAACGATAGATAGGGGTAGAATTTTCTATCTTCTATAGCTGTTACATCTACACTTCTTGATCGGGTATGAATGAAGAAACTATAAGATTTTGAAGGCATGGTCCTAAGGGAGAGTGTGTCAGGAGAGGACCCTCTTCCTGGATGGACCATTGGCGGGGATGGGATCTTGTGTTTCCAGGGTCGTGTATGGGTGCCAATATACATACGCGAGGAGCTGATGTAGTAAATTCATTCCTCAGTTTGGGAAGTTCATCATGGAATCACCAAGATGTATTGTGATCTACACCATCAGTATTGTTGGCCAGGTATGAAGAGGGACGTTTCTGGGTTCGTCATGAGGTGTTCAACTTGTCATCCAGTGAAGGCGGGGCATCAGTGACTAGCAGGGATTTTACAGTAGCTAAACATTCCCATGTTGAAGAGGGATGATGTCATGATGGACTTCGGGACTGGTTTATCGAGGTCTCCGTGAGGGAATGATGCATTTTGGGATGTCATTGACCGAATCATGAAGGTTTCTCACTTCTTTCCGATCAAGGAGACCTTCAGTGTTGATGATATGGGGCGGTTGTACATCCGAGAGATTGTACATATTCATGGGGTTGCACACTCCATTGTCTAAGATAGGGATTCGTGTTTTACATCTCAGGTCTGTAAGGGGCCTCAGAAGACTTTGGATATACAGGTACATTTGAGTACAACATACCATCCCCCGACAGATGGTCAGTCCGAGTGTACGATTCTTGTGCATGAAGACATGCTCTGAGCATGAATTCTGGATTTTTGAGGTTCTTGGGAGATGCATATACCTATTGTGGATTTTTACTAAAAAAACAGTTTTCAAGAGACTATTTAGATGGCTCATTATGAGTATTTGTACAATAGTCCATGCCGATCAACCTTGAGTTGGATGGAGGTAGGAGAGGCAGCTTTTCTAGGACCTCATCTTGTTCAGGAGACCACAGAGCAGATAGAGTTGATTTGGAGAAGAGGATGGCTACTGGACAGTCTCGTCAGAAGTATTATGATGATTAGCAGAGACGACCTCTATAGTTCATGGTCGGGGATCAGGTTTTCTTGCATGCCAGACCGATTCTGGGACATAAGAGGATTAGGGGATAGGGTAAGCTTTCACTAATGTATGTAGGGCCATTTGTGGTGTTGGAGAGAGTTGGGCTGGTTTCTTATCGGTTGTAGTCACCTCAATGGTTCCGAGTTATGTGTGACGTCTTCCACGTTTCTCATCTTCAAAGTTTCTTTTCAAACTCGTCTCATGTTTTACAATCCGAGGAAGTCAGTTGTTGGTGGATGCATATTTTGAGAAGCATCCTATCCAGATTGTCGATCACAGTACGAATGTTCTTTGTGGTCGGTCTGTTCCTCTGGTTCAGGTGCTATGGTAGCACGGGTGAGTACAGGATGAGACTTGGGAGAGGTAGGCCAATAAACGATCACAGTGGCCAGAGTTGTTTTGGGATTCTCCTTCTATTCCACGCTAGGGAAATTGAGGGATGAATTTCATTAAGGGGGGAAGTTTGTAAGAACATAGATCTTATTTTCAGGTATGTTTTTCCTTTTTCTGGAGTTTTTGAGAAAAGAGTTTTTTTTTGGAAATTGTTGAAGTACATGCCATTTACTTTATGTGTATACACCATGTACATCATTTCCACAGAAGGACGTGTGCTGGCCATGTAGTGGCCACACACACGGTCATGTGGGGTGATGTTGAGGCCACCCAAAGTGGAGTACAGAAAAGGAGATTATATGACATGTATTCCAAAATTACACACTGTGTATTTCGTTTTTTTCATTAAACGCAATGGGGTTGTGTCTGACGGACAGAACCATCTTCTTCTAGGCTTTCATCATCTAAGAGAACCCGCACGGCCACAGATCTTCAACGAACCCCTGAGCCTCTGTCCATCCTCCAAATCTAACTCCTTCAGTTTCATTGGAATCACATTGGTGAGTTCTCTCTTCTTCTAGATCATCTTTCTTCAAATTCCTCCTCTTTTCCAAGTTATCATGGGTGCAACTTTTTATGCATTTTCATAGATCTACGATGTTCTAAAGAGATTCAATCTTCAAGGTTCATGTATATTGATCTCCTAACCCTGAGGTATTTGGTTTTTTCTTTTATATAGAATGTATTTGAGTATTATGTTATAATTCCAACAATACCCTTGAACGGGATATTCTATGTTTACTATTTCCCACCTTTTTCTTTCATGATTTGGTTGTATTCCTAATTAGCGGTTATTGTTTGTGAATATGGTAATTTGTTGTTCTTAGGATGTATTTCCCATACATGTTTTTCATGTATTTGACCATTGGGTCTAGTTTTCCTGTTAGGCTACTGTTTCCTTTTCCATGCCTAGTATTATAGGATGGTGTGACTATTGGTCTGATATATCGTTATGTTGTAGAATGCTATCCATGTAGTTCTTGAGATTTACTTTGGCCGTTACGCGATGCTATACTTGTTGACTCACACAGGGCCGTGAGAACTTGGTGTATAGACTATAGGAAGAATTGACGTTGAGGACTTCTCTAGAGTGTCTTTATAATTACGATGTGAGACCCCAAGGGGAATTGACGTTGAGTGATTCCCTAGAGTATATGTAGTTCATCGACGAGGGCTGCAAAGGGAAATTGATGTTGAATGCTTCCTTAGAGCTCCTTTAGTATGATATGAGACTACAAGGGGAAGTGACAGTGACTGCTTCCTTAGAGAGTCTATATTTTTTCTGAACTAGAGGGGTGAGACTCTGTGTTCTGCCCAGAGGGATGCATGTACTTGATAGGAAGGACCAGAGGGGATAGGCTGTGGTTACTTCCCATAGGGTTAACTATTATTTTATTTGTTTTTTGTTGCAAGTTGTGTGGTCTTTTGAATACTTAAACTATGGATTGTTTACTACATAGTGCTTCCTTTTTTATTTCTTTCTATACTTTTACCTTCCATATACTCACTGAATATTAGGAACAGATCTTCAGGCGGTTGCCTACTGGTATTTAGTCTCACATCCTATTTGGGCCATGCTTTTGCAGCCAAATAGATTATATTTCTGCTGGTATAGAAAAGGGAAAGTATCCTTCGAATTTAGGTACTTGATTGCATTGGAGCTGGATAGAATGGGACCAAGTCAAGGCTTGATATGATGAGGAGCTTCTCATATATTTTCTTTTTGTACTTTTGTTTAGTACTGTATTCAGCATTTTTAATTGTTTGGATTCTTTCCTAGACATATATGTATCATGCATCATTTATATATATATAATTCTCCAGTTGTTTCTTTATCAGTCTTACACCGTTTATTATTGTTGGATATATACTATTTCCGCTAATGTGTATTGTTACATTTGTTGTGTACTCTGCTAATGAGGGTATAGTTTCCCCACTATCACACCTAATGCCCTCACTGCTATTCGGCAGCCTCTGGCGTTCGGGGAAATGTGCTTCACGACATGTGACTAACCGGGTACGGGAGCCTCTAGGTAGCATTTGGAACCGGGACGTTACAACCTAAGACCATGAGGATGATGTTTTGGATCACAAAACTTCCGATATTGAAATGATTGAAGGGGGAGTGCATACCCATAAACAGAATTTTTCTCAAATTTGGGGATTCCCAACCCACTCCATTACTACCTCCTCAATTAGCATCCAAAAAAAATGGTAATGGTAATGTGGTTCTTCTCCCACCCAAAAACTAGGATGAACCCCTCACAATCAAGGAAATATTAATTCAGTATGAAGAGGAGTCTAGATAATTGAGAATAATGATTGTATAATTACTATGAGTCCAAATTCCTACAAGATATGTTCTATGTGAAAATCCTCAACTTTCACTCCTAATTGGTTTACCTCCACATAGAGGGTTCACCCTAACAACATATATAGAACCATTACATTTTCTCAGCATGTATGGTTGGAGAAAAATATATTTGGACCGCGTAGAAGTGATGTATCGGGATATCCCTCTCCTAGGAACACAACCAAGGCTGGGTTAGACACTCCCTCACTGACCATCCCCTGCAGGCTATCCACCACGATAACATATGGAGCCACCATAGATGAAAATACCTATTGATAACCCTGATTAATCCACTAATAAACAATATATATATCAATGACTAATAAAAAATATTAGTTCATTGACAACATGATAGGATGTGAAGGAAAAATGGTGTAAAACCACAAAGCCAAAAAGAATGCATTACCCTAAATGGGTTGATCTGAACCCTCTCCTTCAAATATAGGGAACACTACATTTCCAATTTTTAATCGATTGGGGGACCCATAGTAGTATTAGAAACATTTCAGGTACCACTATGACCCCTTTATGGGGACCCATGCACAAAATGTATAAGTAAAGATCAGATGTCTTTTACAAACACTACAAGGGACATATTAAATATGGGACTCCTGTTTACTGGCTCGATCAATAACTGGATAGGAATATCTCTATCAATTGTTTCTCTATCATAATATCTACATGATATAGAAGAAAATATTTGTCACATTATAAAATATAAATGGTTGTAGAATATGATGGTTTATATTTAATTTCATAGTGGAAAGGGTTGACTTAATCCAAGAGCATGTAACATTCTGAAGAACACTTACTATCCCTATCTATAGAGAATCTCTATGTTTGGTTGAATACAAACATTATCCCTATGAAATATATATAAGTATTTTAAGATCTCTTGAATGTTTCTTAATATTATAGGACACTATCATGAAAACTAAGGCTAAGACTTGAGGAATTCCACGAGCTTAAGGGAAGAGAATAGAGAAATATGATTTTATAATTTTCATGGCTAAGGCAACCCCTAAATAATCACCAGCTCCAAAACCCATGGCACATCATTCAGAACCCCCTATAGAGCATAATAAATAATTTCCTAATCAATATGAAAATTGGATGGAACATAGGAGAAACTTGATTTAGGGGCTACAAAAAAATGATTATTCTTAGAGAGATGATTGTGTACTTTTATTCTTCATAAAATCATTGAAAAATTACATTCTCAAATTTCCAATTCCCAATAAGATCAATTAGGATGGTATCAAATATCCCCAAAATTATTTCCCCTTTCATTGGAAGTTGGAAAAATTGATCCTGGAATGTTTCATTGTAAATGAAATTTTGAAAAAATAGTGGATTCAGGAAAATTTCAATTGTTAAATCCAGTTGCGCTGGTAGCGATTGTTTTTACCACAAATCATGAGGAAGAGGGTGAATGCTAGGAAGTTACTAATAAGGTACATAAAATTTTAGTGACTATATGTTCATTAATACACTCCAATGTACTCATGCTATCATTCTAGAATAGATTAAATAGATAACTATTCACACAACCTCTTTAAATCCAACACAACCATATCCATCAACACCACAATCCAGTAAAATGTTGTATTCCAAGAAATTACCTAATCGTATGGGTGGGAATAAAAAAAAGAATAATATCTGATAATAAGTCCAAATGTTTCTCTGAATCTACCTATCATCATGAATTGTTTCCCAAATATAGGGACACCACCCCTTCAATGGTGAAATAATAGTTGACCCACTAGATGGGGTCCCCATTTGATGAGGAAATAAAAATTATGTACATTAATGTCATTCAAATAAAGGATCCCTTATTTGATGATGAGTATGGATGTGAACCTTATCCCTATGTCTTTTTGTAGAATTTGGGGAAGAGGCCATAGAGGTTGACGATACATAATAAGATGTGATCGGGAAAGAAATCAATACTTTGTCCATGTCCCTTATTAGATGTTCAATGTAATCGAAACTCATGGTATTTTCCTCTAAAGGATCCAATAGTATTAGAAAATATACTCTAAATTGTATTGGAGTTTTACTACTCTAATCAACCTATATAAAATATTTTAGAGTTCTTCATCATGAAAATAACTTTAGTGCATAGGCAGGCATGGTTAAAATAACCCACTATGGATAGAATAACCTTCCACTCCTTTCTTAAGGATTTATCTACCCACATAATGTACTTTAATCCCTTATGTTCCCATGAGATAGAGTCCTAAAACTAGGATACAAAGGCCGTGATCTGAAACATATGACATTTTAAATGAATTTTCCCATGTTTCAGCCAAGTTCCCAGTCCTTGACGCTCCAAGACTATCAAAATATCTAAAGGGAGTGATCAAAAAGGATATTCTAATCCCTTAAAAATTTCATGCTAAAGACAAGTCTGCTAAAACATATCTTGTATAGAGAGATCCCAAATAATGTCACATGATCATCTCTTTCATTGATTAGGGTAAGACCTCGGTTATATAGGGAAACATTAAACCCCTATATGTGTCTGGTAGGATTAATGATGTAGACATCTGAAAATATTTCATTGATAATGGCTTGGGGTTCAACCTAATTCCAGAAAAACACTATACTATCTAGGTTACAGTGAATCTTAATTGTCCCCATATCCTCTAATGTTATATTATTATTATAAGAGTGAGAAAAAACCTCTCAGAGGAATCAATCTCAAGGATCTTTTTAGGGACCTTTTATCTTACTTTTAATTTATGATTTTCAAGAAAACACATCTGTAAATGTTATTATTATATTTTAATGGTTGAATCGTCATGTTTTAATCCACTCCTCATACCACCAATGGCTCCAATATTTCATTAATGGTCAAATTGGAATATTATATAGTGATAATCCCCATTTGAATCCTATAAAATTCAGTATAATAAATCATTATTCAACCATAGGGATGGGAAACTACTGATGAAAGTTTGTTTAATTAGTTTCATTTGCCTAAATGGTTTGTAAATGACCCTGACCAATCCCTTCAAAAAGATCGTAGTATAATATTTGACGCATATCGATTAAATTGTTAGAATGGGCCCAAATTTTGGCCCATAATAAATTAACATCAGGATATAAACCACGATCACTAAGACTAGTGTTGATGAAACGGTCACTAACTCTCTAGAAAGTGGTAATGGAACAGATGGAAATGACCTCATTACATCCCCTCCAATTCAATGGATCCCTTTCCCTCAGCTGAGTCAAAAAATGTTTTCATTCCACAAAGAGAGAATTAAGATGTATCTTCTCTATCCCTCGCTCCACCACCTCCGAAGATTCAATGAGACCCCACATTGAAAAATGGGTTTGAGGATGTCACTTCATAATCTTAATGTCAAAATGTGGAATCCTATCCTAACTCTAGAGAGACTACATCATTACCAACATCTCCTATGATTACCTAGTATACATAAGATTATTATGATGATGGGGACCGTAGGGAATCCCCTCCAATATACAAGGAGGGTGTTTCCACCTCCCTTAATGAACATAATGTGATAAATTTGGGTTTAGAAGAGGACCGATGACCCACTTTGATCAGTGTGGTCATTTATTTTAAAGAAGAATATGTATATATAACCTTAATAATTAAAAATCAAGATTTTTTAACCTATAATTACATATAGATTCTAGGACATGATCTTGAGGTGGCCCCTCACCACCTAGAATTTCTAGAAAACCACTAGGGATAAATATTTGTAGCCATAAGGTCATACCAAATTCACACCACTCAAAATACAGTTAAAGATGACACGATTATAATATATAATTTCATTTAGGATATCTAGTATCTGAAATGGCTATACAGTATCCCCCAGTAAGTTAGAAGAATGGGAAGATTCATGTCCTCATTGACTTTAGAGTTATCAACTAGAACTATCTAAAAGATGAAATCCTAGTTCCCATTAGAGATATACTAATTGATTCTATAGCTATATATTAGGAAATTTATTTAATGAATGGATAGTTATGTTATAATCAAATAAGAATGGCCTAAGAATATGAATGATGCAACCCCTTCAAGGTTCGAGGGGTTATTGTATTATTTTGTAATGAACTTTGTCTTGATGGTTGTTTGTGCTACATGCTAACATCATACACATCACATCTTCAAAACCTTATTGTGGAGGGTTTTTGAATTAAATGAAAATAACTTGGTCTATAATTCTTAACATCATTACAAACACCCAGCTGATCTTGACATATTCATCACCAAACTGTGATGGAATATCTTGATGACGAGCCCCTTGAAATTTTCTTTTAGGGTCACCTGAAGAATATCAAAAGCATTATCGTAGTACATAGTGGCATTGAAGTCGACCATTATATGAAACTTTATATCCTAAATATTTCACAAAAATTAGATCTTAAATATTTTAGTGGTTAATAGGGTCACCATTACTACATTCAGTGCATTATAGAAGAAAATTCAAGGAAACTGGTTTCCCTTCACCAGGATGATGAATAAGGGGGTCACATATCAATGGACTGGTGACTATAAAAAATCATTTAAAAATCTCCAAAAATATCTCTTGATTCTATGAGTGTTAATTTCACCTATTGTGGGAAAATCTCTACTATATATGACTTTCCTAGAATAATCATTGGGCACTTTCATTGTGCAAGGAATGACTCTGGGAATTAAAATAGCCTCTATTATCTCATTTGTCCATGATCAACACTGAAACTCATTATTCAAATATCATGATAAATTTTTTGGCATTAATATTCACAGTTTTAAAATTATGGAACTACCTATAGCACCACATGGTTCATTTAGTCTTCCAAAACAACCCACTCAAATATATCCTAAACCATCCTATGTTGACTGGACATTTTTCAAGATGGGTGGTTATTGCCTTGTTAGATTTTCTGGAAGAACATCAATTTGTAGAAAAAACATCTTCCAATAATAAGTTTATGGATAATGAGATCTTTTCTATTCAATATGGACCCCATACATGGGAAATTTATTTTAATGGAACATCTTAAAGACCAATGATAAAGAGAATGTCAGACCCTAATCTCCAGAAAACTGTGTCCAGTTGAAATACTCATCTCTCAAGAAAACTAAGTACTGACATACGGCATCAAGTATTCAAAACGTCTTAGATACTATGAGGTGGGATATAATACCCTCATTTTAGGGATATAACTGGAATATAAATTACATGTTTACCACTTGTGGGGTGAATGGAGATTTAGAGTTTGTAATTATGCAGATAAAGAATGGTTATTATATTAAAAAAAATTAATACCCCATCATGACTATATCTTGGGACTAATAGAAGAGTTCCCTTAAGATTTGACATTGAATAACTTCCAAAAATCTGAAAATAACTATGAAGATACATTATAATATTATTCCATGACATTAGAGTATCCATACCATGATGAAAAAGTTATTAATATTGATAACTGCTGAAAATTCTCTCCATTTGTTCATGTTATCATTTAAGAATTCAATGTGGTTTGTCCCATCACTAAATAATATGTTCCATTGACTTTATGGATGATAAACATGGTGGAATACATTCAAAATATATTTATATCTTTGAGATTTTCCATATGATACAAAATATTATTAAGAGAAACTAATTTTATTATTTATGATGGTCTGATTAACCAAATTTTTTCTTCATTAAATGAGGCTTCAATAGAGTCATTCTTAGGTGTATTGATGGAGAAGATATCATTTTCATCATGAACAAAATTCATACTAGAGCCCATGGCCTATATAAGATTGTTTTTAGGATTTCCAATAATATAATAAGGATGGGATACTTATTTCCATCAATGACATGGGATTTACCAAAATTCACCCCGAGGTGTCATTCCAGTCAGGTGCATGCTATCTTTACTCATCAACCACATGTGTTCCTAAACGTATCAAAACACTACAAGAAATTTTTCATATGGGTAATGGATGTTGTAGGGTAATAGCTTATAGATATGCAAATCATTAAATATACATCTTAACTGCTATTGACTTCTTCTCTATGTGGGACAAGGCAGTAACACTCAAAGAAGTTTGGGAAAAACCATTGTCAGATTCCTGAAATCCAACAATATTACTAGATTTTGTGTCCCTCATACATTACTAATTGTCATTGGAAGTATTTTCTTTTATTATTAGTGGGAGAAGCTGTATTAGAAGTATAATATCGAATCCCACATTTTTTCAATTAAAATTTAAGAGAAATGTACATATTTCAAACTTTATCAAAACACTATCAAACAGAATCAAAAGGATAGTGGATAATAGTAAAAATAATTGGCCAAAAAAGATCATTCCTGACTTATGGGAAACCTATAATAAAACCCATAACACCACAAGGTCATCCTTGTATTCCCTTATATATGGTATAAAAGTATTCCAACCCATTGAGTTCCAATTTCACTTGCAACATGTTT
Organism: Viscum album; assembly: GCA_963277665.1. Lineage (NCBI taxonomy): Eukaryota > Viridiplantae > Streptophyta > Magnoliopsida > Santalales > Viscaceae > Viscum > Viscum album. Next base: position 872,607,144 of record OY728147.1, on the reverse strand, counting down.
CTATATGTTATCAAATATCCACATAATTGAAGTCCAAAAATTGGATTTATGAATTATAATTATTTGACGAGAAAAGATGTCATGCCTTAAATAAAATGGAGTTATATAAAAATTAGATATCATGGGATTTTAACAAGTATGACTGCCTCTTCTCGTTCCTACAAGGATAACAGTAACTGGTCTTCAAGACTCTGATGACACCGGGGAAGCATTATATAATTCCCGGTTCAAAATGGGAGGGACATTATTCAACACAAATGTTCTACACTGACATAGATTATTCTCTAACATTGATGGATAGAGGGATTTTTATGAACCCTACCAATTGTATATACCTCAAGAAATAATCATTGTGATAATTAACCCATGTCTTCCATGTCATAATAAAATTAACTGCATGACTCCCTCAGCCTGACCTTTTGTTGTCAAACTTCTTGGATTCCTAAAAATTTTTCTATGGTATTAAACTATGAAATAATAGGGTCCTGGATGCCCGACCCTAAATTTCACATCAAATGGTCCATGATATATAACCCAAAACTATAAGACACCATGGCCTGAGGTTAAGACTCCAAACGAAATATGATAACTTCGGAGTCAAAATATATTAAACAATATGAAAATAACCTCACTATATGTCACTGAATAATTCAAGGTTCCCATCATCATTACATGAAATCCAAATTTCATTTTAGAATGTTATTGAGTGGATCATATCCTCTGGTTCTAGTCTACAACCAAACCTCTATTAAGGAACTATGTGTTTCTTGATTCATACCATCATAGGAAACGTTGTGAAGCCCGGTTCTCCAGTAATATTTCTTGATAAAATATAGTAGTGGACCAATGTATTAGTTTGGGTCAGACATGATTAGGAAAATTTTATATGAGAACTATGTGTCACTTGATTCTCACCAAAAAATATAGTTAGTGATGCTCGAGCCTTTTGTCTTGGTCCTAGTCACATGAAAATAAATTTTTCCCCTAAATATTATATAAGCCGAATATATGTAGCATGACTTAATTCAGGGTTCTCATGACTCATCCCTCGAGGCTCTTGCTGTGACTACCCTCATCCTGGATTTCATAGGCCATGGGCTAGCGACTAGCACCGAAGGTGTATTCCCTATAACTGGTAAGGAATTGCCTTTATAACCTGTAAACTCACTTAACCAAGAACACAACAAGATACAAAAACAAGAACATTGTATAGAAAAAATAGAGTGAGTAATGTTTGTAAAATGGTCCAGAATACAATCCCAACTACAAAGTACAAGAAACTGAAAGGTACAAGTATACTAAAACAGCTCATGTGGACACCTGCCAAGGATCTTACCAGAAGGGTTGGTACTGCTCTTAAATAGTCATCAAGGCAGTATACCTCATCTAATGTCAACCTTCAAGGTACCTCCAGTCCATGAACTCTCAACTCCGTCAAAGTTGTTTGTCGTCTGCACCAAACACAACAAGGTGTGGGCATAGCGCTTGTAGGGGTGAGTATAACGATACTCAGTAAGGACCTCGAGACCCTCAAGGTCTCACAAAATCCACAAAGGATAAATAAAAAGGCATGAAATCAACTGAAAACTCTACTTAGGTATATTCATATACATATTCCTAAGTTATCAAGTATACCCATCTCAGTCATGAAAAAACAAGTCAGGGTACTGAGCACAAATTTGAGCCTCCTAGTCCCTTGTACTCTCTTATAGGTTTCCATGCTGCCAACGAACGTGCACCAGGGATATCAATCACCCACGAAGGACCCTCTCTTATCGATCCTCAATCTCTATTGTAACCTCTGTAAAAGTCTCCACATTGTTGACGTCTAGCTCTCCGTGGTCGATGATTTGAGAAGGGTCATGCATATATCTCCTCAGCTGAGATATATGGAAGACGTCGTGCACCCGGTACAACTGAGGTAGAGGAGATAAGTGGTAAGCCACCTCGCCAACTCTACTAATGACTGAATATGGTCTGAAGATTCTCTGAGATAAATTTCCGCCTCGGCCAAATCATTGCAAACCTTGTCGATGTGAGGCCCATAGAAAGACGTGGTCACTATCCTAGATCTCCAGAGGTCTCCATCTCCTGTTGGCATAAGAATTATGCCTGCTTTGTGTAGTCTTCTTCCACTCCTGGATGATCTGCACCTTTTCTCTGGTAGGTCATACCATCTCTGGTCCCACTAGTTCTCACTCCCCTGGGTCACTCCAGCACAAAGGTGATCTGCAAGGTCACCTATACAATGCCTCAAAAGGGTCCATCCCAATGGTGGAGTGATAGATATTGTTGTATGAAAACCCCATTTAAGGAAAGTAATCCTCCCAGATGCGAATGATGTCGAGGACGCAAGCACGCAGCATGTCCTTGTGGGTTTGAAGGGTCCGCTCAGTATGGCCATCCGTTTGCAGATGGAAGGTGGTGCTCAAACATAGATGTGTCCCGAAAGCCTCCTTCAACCTCTTCTATATCTGGGAAGTAAAACATGCATCATGATCAGACACAATCATCAAGGGTACTCCATGTTGTCGCACAATCTCCCACACATAGAGGTGTCCCAAGCTCTCTATTGAACCCGGCTGTCTTATCGGTAGGATGTGGGCAGACTTGGTGAGCCGGTCGACGATCACCCAAAATGAGTCATGACCACTAGATGTAAATGGATGTCCTATGATGAAGTCCATGGATATCCTATCCCACTTCCACTCTGGGGCCACTAAAGGTTGAACCAAGCCTGCTGGTACATGATGCTCCGCCTTCACTGCTGTCAAGTGAGGCACCGAGAGACAAACTCGACAACTACATTCTTCATTCCTAGATACCAGTTCTATCTTTGGAGTTCTTGGTACATCTATTCCACTCCTTGGTGTACCTCTAGAGGGGATGTGTCAAACACCATCATCACTTCCTCCCGAAGTGACACTGGTTCCATGGTACATCCTCAGAAGATGATGACTTGCTCCCCACCTTTAGAAAATCAAGCAGGTGTCTGCCCTATTGATATCTGAGCACATCGAGGCTCGCAGTGAGCATCCCCATAATGCATCTACCTGACTCACTAACGAAGTGGTGGAGTGACTGTAAGAGACTGAAGAAATTTGTTCCATCCCAATCCACAAAGGATATCAACAAAGCAGCCAGCTACTTCGTCACCTCGCCTAGTAGATGTTTACCTGAACTCTTTATGAGTGCATCAACTACAACATTCCCCTTCCCAAGAGTATAGACTATCTAGATTTCATAGTCCTTGAGGAACTCAAGCCAACGTCTCTTTTTCATGATCAGGTCCTTCTGAGAGAAGATATACATGAGACACTTGTGATCAGAGTACACAGTAAAATGCTCACCCATCAGGGAGTGTCAGAACATCTTCAAGGTGAAGACCACTGCTCCTAACTCCAATTCATGGGTAGCATTTGTTCTTCTCATGTTTTCCCAGCTATCGAGAACCATATGTGATCACTGCTCTCTCCTACATTAGGAAACATCAAAGCCCGATCCCTAATGTGTTGCAGTAGACTACGTACCCAACGCCCTCCTCTGTAAGCCTTAAGATGGGGGCACTGGTCATCCTCTGTGTCAGCTCCTAAAAACTTCTCTGGCATCTCTCTGACCACACGAAGGGTTTTCCCATTCTTCTTCAACGCTGATAATGGTGTTGTAACTCTAGAGAAATCTAGCACAAATCTCTGGTAGTATCCAGTCAAACCCAAGAAACTTCATATCTCCACCACACTCCAAGGTGCATCCCAAGAAAGTACCACCTCAATCATCACCAGATACACTGCAACTCTAGACTTCGAGATGACATGTCCCCGAAAGTCAACCTCTCAGATCCAAAACAAGCTCTTCGAGAGATTACAATAAAGTTGGTTCTTTCAGAGTCTGTCCAGTACTACCTGCAAATGATAGGCATGCTCCTCCTCAGTAGCTGAGTAGATAATAATGTCATAAATGAAGTCCACCACATAACTATCATGTTATGGATTAAAGATCATGTTCATTAGTCCCATGAACACTAATGGAGAATTGGTTAGGCCTAATCGCATAATCAAGAACTCGTAGTGGTTGTACCAACATCTGAAAGTCATCTTTTACCCATCCTCCTCTCATACACTAAGATGGTGATAGAATGATATGAGGTATATCTTCAAGAACCACTATGCTCCCTTTAGCTGATCATAGAGGTTCTCAATCCTCGAAAGTGGGTACATGTTCGTCATGGTCACTTGGTTCAGGCGACGATAGCCAACGAAAAGCCTCATTCTCCCATCCACCTTCTTGGTGAACAGTATCAGTGCTGCCTAAAGAGAAACACTTGGTGGAATGAATACCTTCCCATGCAAGTCCTCTAATAGTACCTGTAGCTCACAAAGCTCTACGGGAGCCATCCGGTATGATTGTTTAGATATCTGTGTCGTCCTGGTGTAGAAGTCAAAAAATCATTCCACCTCTCTACGTAGAGGTAAACCTGAAACATCACCAGTGAAGACATCTGCATACCGGTTCACTACTATAGTATAACTTGGACTCTCCACATCAATTGCTCTGATGGTAAGGCCAGCCAATTGATGAGTGATCGGTTGCACTCTCCCCCAAGTAAGTCCATCATGTGCTGCAAAGACTCCCATCCCTATGGTGAAGGTAAACATGGTCCCATCTATGCGGACACACCCTACTATGTGCCTAAAACAGTCAATCTGAGCATGGACTATAGATAACCAGTCCATACCCAAGATGAAGTTGTAAGGCCTCGATGCCATTACTAAAAGATCCTAGCCGAAGCTCTCGCCTGCTAGAGTAAGCTCCCACTATAAGAACAAGTGTTTAATCATATAATCGGCTCTTATAAGAGTCTCTGGATATAAGGATTGAGTCAATGACTTAATCGGAATCTCTGATCTCCGAACGAGTGAAGTGGAAATAAAATAATGGCTGGAACCTATGTATATAAGTACTATAGCTAAGGATGAGTATACATAGATCGTACCTCGTATCATCTCTAGAGCACCATGATCGTAGGCCTCAACTACCTGGAGGTGAGCTTGGCCCTGTCCTCCTGGTCCTTATGGATGGGGTGGACCTAATGGTGGTTGTGGCAGTAACATCTTGAATCGTTACCCTCCCCCAACTGCACGGCCATCTCCTCTGCCACATCCACATGTCCCCTGCGGACTTCCGCGGTCAAATCTTTGTCTCATCCTGGCCAGTCCTTCGACCATATGCTAATCATCCATACGGAGGGTCGGACGGTCACAAGCCATGTCACCCTACCTGCCGCATATGTAACACTGCCCACTCCTGGCATAACTGGCTCAACCTCAGTTGCCTCGCACAACTGACCCTGAATCCTGTTGTCGTCCACCTGTTAGTCAGGTCCTTTTGGACCTCTATGTCATCTATCTATGGCCAACTATAGAATAATCTTATAAGTGATGACTGGTCATGGGTCTAATTGTTGGTGACTGCACAGAAAGGAAGCTCTCTACTAAAAGGGCTCACTTTAACACCCCCACCTGTGTTGGGATGCTTAGTAAAATCATTGAAGCCCTGATCTCCAGCCTCAGTCCCTGCTCGATGGTCTAGGCCCTGAATAATAGGTCCCGCACCATATCTATTTTGTAGCGTGAGAGTTCAACGAACCTTTCTGAGTACTTATCCACAATCATACTGCCCTTCTTTAGATGAAGTAGCTTTTGTATGCGCACTGCACGAAGAGTCACTAGATCAAACTCTTCCCGAAATAGGCCCTCGATGTTTGCCTAGAGAAGCGTCACCTTGTCGTTACCCTGGAGCATCACGCTCCATTATCTGCATGATTCTTCCTGTAGAAGACTAGTGGCAAAGATCACCATGAGATCAGCTGGTGTCCCTACCAGTCGGAAAACTTTCACTGCATCCTCTCGTCAATCCTCAGCTGCATGTGGGATCATCTCTCCCTTGAACTTGGTGGCCTCTAGCACTAAAACTCGTGAAATGCACTCAAGAGGCATGCACCCTATACTACTGGGACAGGTGGAATCGGTGGCCCAACAGGTAATGGTACTGCCGGTACCTCCCCTGATGCCTCTAGTGGAAGAGGGAACTTCACCGAGGCCTCGTCACTCGGTGGGATATCAGTTCGTACTACATCTGGAACCCTAGCTGGTAGTCTACATGGAGGCATCCTGAGAAGAAACAGTTATGCCACAGTCAATAAGTTATACCTGTTGAGAGGAATCCAGGGATTAGAAAGAAAACTTTTGAAAATACACACAATCAGTGTTTTCGTGAACTTAGTCAGAAATCAGAAGTCAGGGTCCTAGTGTATGCATATGTCAGCCGCCGCAACAACACTAGATTCCCTAAACTGATAACCAGAATCACTACAATAAACACTATTGTCGTTAAAAATAATGATCAGAGTCATATGTCGTACAGTAGAACCTTCATCTGATACCAATTTGTCACCACCCATCCCCTGGGTCCCGTTTCATGACTACCCCAAGCCCTCCTTCCATAGGCCAGTGGATGGCAACTAGCACTGATGGCATATTCACTAAAACTAGGAAGAAATTTCTTTTATAACCTATAAACTCATTCCACCAAACACATAGAAAGATATGAACAAAATGATCCACAAGATCTGTGGAGGGGTCGGGCCGCGGGTACCACAGGGCCGCGGGTGCAGTGGGGTGGCAGAGGTCATAGGTGTCATGGGGCGGTGGAGCATTGTGCCTTCACCGGCAGCGAGCTTGACTGGCTGCCCTTCGTTCATCGCCTTCATCGCAGTTCTCGAGTTCCAGTTGTGCCAACCGCCAGCAGCGGTATCTGTCACTATCGTGAAGATCACACAAAGATCCACAATATTTTTGGAGGGTTTGGGTCATGTTTGTTTGGCCCATACCCTCCGCGTTACGATGGTAGCATATAGATCAAGGATGATGATTCAATTTGAGTGGTAAATTAACATTGATTAAAATAAAACACACCCCTACTTCGTTCGTTTGTTTAAAATTGTCCGCGGTTGAGAAGGATTGAGATTTGTCGATTCCAAAACAAGTCTCCTCTAATGGCATCAGTGAAGAGAAGAAAAAGATGAATTTGGGGATGACAACATTTCCTCGATTGTCGGTTCGTTCATCATTAGGGATCCTTTGACAAAATTTGGAGAAATATTTGTCGAAGGAGAAGAGTTCTTCGTGGGCGTTCATCATTAAAGGATGAGTTTCTCCATGATTTTACAAAGCTTCTCCATTTCCCCAGTTCCACCAAAAATGATATCCCAACATAGCAGAATATGTTATCTATTTAGTTTGTGGGTATAAATTCAAACTGGCTTAATTAATTATTTGATGAGGTTGGCCCATTAAAGTGGGAGGATTCCAATGGTCACCTCCCTCATTAAAGAGGGAGTTCAAGATTCTTCTCCCATTAAATAATAAGTTAGGGGGTTCGGTTGGTTCCCACCCTCAAATTCAAATTGGGATGTTTTGGGATCGGTGGTCCTCACCTGCATAACCTCACATGGAAGGTTTAAACAAAAATAAAAATGTTAATGATTTTTATTTTATTCTACTCTTCAATGAAAAACCCAAATTATAAATTTCACCCTCGACCTACAGTAGTTAAGGTGAAGTTCTCTATAAGCGTATACAGGTGTTACAAGTTCAACGGTTCTATGGTATTTCAATTTCGAGCACTGGTTCAAACGTTACAAATATCCGCTCACATGTTTACTAAACGTACTTGAAAAAATGTTCCGAAATTCATTCCGGGCACACCGGGCCATGAAATTATGCACCCTCAGTTTTCAAGGACTTGTAAGATTTGCATTTAATTAAAACAAATTAAATGGAAATTTCATGTCATTGCAATGGTACCTTATTTTTGATCCTATTAGGGAATGATAAACATCCCTCCCCTATATATCAAAAATATATGTAGGAAGATTCACACTCCATGGAGATTTCTGATTTGAATGATTATTTTATACTCAAAAATATTTTATTAACAATTCATACTCCTTGTTCTGGTTAATTCCAAACATCCATAATCTCTCTATGTCCATCAATAGTAGAATTTCATATTTTTAATGACTCCTTTTTCTTTTTAGGTTGTTATACTCTTTAGTGGTGTTTTCATAATAGTCCCACCCGAAGGGGATTCCCACTATATGAATCCATTGTTTGAATATTTTGTAAAACACACACAATAGTATTTTCATATGTATAAGACCAAAATTTCCTATCAACCATAGCCATACTAATCCCTTACAATAACCTCTTCTATCTCTATAATCCCCAAAAACGTTATGTGGGGAACCTATTTTCGCTCTTGGGTAGTGGTCATTCATTTCACTTTGTCCCATATCAATCTTCCTGATCCAAGAACCCCCAAGATCATGATTAAAAATTTCATCCCTCAAGCCTGAAGTGTTATGAAACATCCTTAGACTGGTATTCCATATATCACTTATTGTTCCCATGACTTTTCATCCTTACCACATGAATGTAAACAATGTGGTCGACATCCCACTCTTTAATTAGAATTAAGGAAATACATGTGTATATTTTTCTTCCATTATAAGATATCTAGTAAGGCCATGAACTCCATTATTTAGGTCAACCAACATATTTCTTTTTTTCACATAGATTCAAATCATTCTTTAAGCCATGATATTAAACTGCAAGGCTAATATCCTCACGACAAGACACTTTTTATTCAGTTTTTGAGAACTATGTACAACATGATTCTCATTCCCATGAGATATATTGTGATTCATATATCCTACTTATTGGTCTATCCACCACAAAAAAATGTCATTTCCTTCCTTTTAATGGTATTATTTTTGATTAAGAATCCTCTTCCACTCGTTGTATCTAATAACAAGAATTACTAATGTGGGTTTAATAGTTTTGGTAAAAGATTCAGCACATGATTAAGTCATATTAGTTTATGTTAGGGTTTTCATTTTTCTTGGAGAAATACCTTAAAAGGTACACTAAAAATTATTAAAAATGATATTAAAAGACACATTTTATGTATCTTGAATTATGTAAGTTCAAGAACTATGTCTGGCTTGATTCTTACTTTGATGAGATTGGTAGGGATTCCTAGATCCTACACCTTGGTATATCCCTGATGAGGATGAAGTACCCCCACTCTCTTATATATTAGTTAGATAAACATAGGAGGGTCTGTCATGATTTATCATCATTTTCATGATCCCAAAAAAAAATCCCCCTCTCCATACAGGAATTCAATCAGTTTTGGGAGACTGTATAAGAAATACATATTTCATGATTCTCACTCTGATGGTATATGTTGTGATGATTGAATCCTATATCTTGATCCCATATGATTTAAAAAGTGAGATCCATATCTCCTTCAATATGGGATAGACCTATATAGAGAAATAATTCCTCTACATTGTTGGGTAATTTTAAAAATAAATTCTTTTTTCATATTAAGCCTCCTTTTTTCAAAAAACCACACTCTCTGTCAGGGGAAATATGAACCTCCATAAACATTATCATTCCATTAGTGATAAAATTTAAAATTCTGGAGGATGGATTTTTCTGATTATGAAATAGCAGTCCCTAATTAGATTTTCATATGTCTCCCAGAAAAAGGGCCTAGAAGTCATAGGGTTTCATTGTTTTAATATGCATTGATACGACACATTTAGATTTTCTTAAGTCATTTGAAAAAATGGAATGTCAACTAGATTCAAATTAATCCCCTAGAAAGGCTTATTTTATATTGGTAATAATCAACCACATTATGTTGGGAACCACTTTTAGAACATGGTCCATGGTCATTCCTAGAATTTTTGTCCAATATCACATTTTAGATCCATAAACCCCCAGAATAATACTTATAATCTTCCTATGTCAAGACTAAAAAATATGGAACAATTTTGTATATATTACTATGAAATAAGAAATCATTAATATATTTATCATAGATAAACAATCTTAATCCATATCCCCCAACGTTGTAACCATATGATATTAAACTACATGGTCAGTGTCCTAGTGGCATGAAATTAAAATGCACTGTGATTCAACCCTTATCAAGGAGTGTACTTTCCCCATAATGATTCTCAACCAATGATATGACCCTTTATTTAAGAAATCCTACATCATGTAGGAGTGGTTTACCATTCATAGCTAGTTCTAATAAAGATTATCCCTTCATTCTTAAGAATATTCTTTTCTCAGACTATCATTCAGGGTAATAAGAAATATAGATCATTAAAAAAATACTTGTTCATCGATAATAAAACATTAATTTCCTACAAACATGTTTGATATGACTGTGAATTGGTACCCCATAGTTTTTTTTTCATGAGTCTTCCACAGAAAGGTTCTTCTAGATAAAGGTACATTGAACCTGATGATATATCTCTTCTAGCTCTGTAAGCCCCAATGACAACAGCTTGTCGGTATCTAATTTTTGAATATTTTTAACAATCATTACTTGTATTCATTTATACCATCATGTTTCGGATTTCAAAATCACAAAATCATAACTAAAAATCCCCCTTTGGGGATTTAGGATAATGTCGAAACAATCTTGTCTAGTAATCCATACATGGGTCATTATCTAATACCTCATACCCAAATCTAGTAAGCCTAAAACACTAATCATACTAGTTTGGTATGAAATGAATTAATATGACAAAAAATGTATACATGGTACACTCTATATTGAAAACCCACAAATGGGATCCCTCTGTAAATGTTGAGTCCTAGCTCACTAAACATTCACCCTATATGGTTTAGTAAAAACATAGCAGTGAAAGAAAATAAAATAAACATGTAAGTATTAAAACATGAAAAGTAAGGCCAAAAGAAAATCCAAATATTTCCCACAAATTCATTTTCATTATGTTATAGGAAAACATCAGGTTGACAAAGAAAAAGAAAAAAATTTTTAGGGATATGTCATATGACACTAGAAATATTTAGACTATGCTCACTAGGTGAAATGATATATGAAAAAAATTATTGTGCTATCATCATTTTATTTGTAATTATATCATGTTAACAAAATTAAATTAAATAAAATTAATCATTTTTGGTTTTTGTGTGTGATTATGATATGAAGGGAAACACATAAATATATTATCAAGGAACAAAAGAATCGTTTTAATTCATGTTTGAAATGTGGGAAAGCTAACAAAAGTCAAAGTATCTATATCAAAGATTATAGGTGTTCCTAGAAACATACCTTTAGATATTGAACTATGGATTGAGAATTCTCTACAGCCTGGTAAATCCTAGATAGTTTTTTGGTGATGACCGCTTTAGCATGAAAGATATTAACCTTCTTTGCATCCAAAAAAAATTAATTCGAGACCCTCTTCATGGGATGGTGTATTTAGACAATATCTTTATTTATGAAATTTATTATTCTTTATGGACAACCATTTTAAGAGATTTATTAACAATATGGAATTGAAAACATCAACCTCTTTGGCATGGATGAGATCTTCATGGGATAAAATATCTTTGAGATTTTCAAAATGGCCTTCCAATATAGCCTCATCATTCTAAGACCATATCCCCTCATAAAATTTCTGAATTATTAACCTCACCACATGGTGGGTTATGAGATCATCAAACCATTCATACCTCATTAAGGAAAATTGTTTGGGAGTCAATGGTGCCACAATGGGAAGTATTTGAGATACATATCCAAGTTTATCCTCAATATGTGTCACCATATTATATGGAGTGTAATGTGAGGTGAATCATGAGTCTCCAATCATTACTCATAATTTCATTTGGAGGGATAAATGTATCATGGGATTAGTTTACTCAAAGAGGAACCTTTCTTCTCTCACATATAAATGGTATCGACCTCAACTTCTTCTATTGGATATTTTGGAATGGAATCTTATCACTAAGGCATGGTTGTTAATTATGATAAAACCGAATAATATATGGAAACCTACATTAACATTAGGATGTTAACAGAATTAAAGGGCAGTGAAACAACCAGAGCAGTTAATAGTTCTCACCCATTGGTGGGCCAAAAATTAGGATTGATTCCCCCATAACATCTCTGGTACCAAGGATTCAAGTAGGGGCCTCCAAAAAAAGGAACACCCTCTTAATTATGGAACACAATATGGGTGGATGGACCTCATGAATTCCCCGCATCATGGTCCTCAGCTGGTGCTACATCTATAATAGAATAATGAGGGAATTTGATTCATTGGTCTTGAATAACCATGGTAATGTTTTCTATATACATAGAAAAACTTGTAAATATTATATGCAAGATGTAAAATTTGAAGAGGTCGAATGTGTGTGGAAGAAGAAGAAAGAGAAAAATTACATCTATCCAATTCTCTAGTAATGTACTAAAACTCTTAAAAATATGTACGAATATAAATATTTTTCAACATGACTGCATGTTCATTTATTTAATTATATATCTCATCATGTATCACATCATCCTCACTAGTAAGGGTATATAATACGCATGCATCTGAATCCAAATTTTATCCCTAATAGATTTCATCAATATATTACTCTGTAAGAAAATCATATTTAAACCCCATAGAGTCCAAATTTATGATTTATCATTTATCAGACCGTCTATGATCCCTATAAATCCCTTTTGAAATGGTGACGTGGTTGGTGGTGGTTATTGTAGGGTCTTCCAGTGTATATGAATGATTAGAAATATCATTGAGAAGAATGTTTGTAATAAGCACATGAAACATTATGATGTGAATCATACATTATTAGGACCCTCCTCCCTATCTATAATAATTTGAGTGGGAATAACAGTATCTATTGTCACTTATTCCATCAAAGGGATGGATTCATCCACCCGAGTCTATGTATCTTCCAGAAACCCCCATTAGAACATGATGGATTGGTGCCTGAACCCTTATGGGTAGAGAGTAAATCAGACCCTATAAAATGAAATCATTGTCAAATGAGTATTCTAGGTGAGTCATAAGATTAAAATGAAATCAAAAATACTTACTGTGTTGCATACACTGGGATAACTTCTTTATCCCCCTTTTTTCTTCCCTTGAGATGTTGAGGGGGCCATATTTGTCATCCCAGTAATTGGGACATTATGTGGTAGGTGAAAAGTCCCTTCGACTATCTCCCCCTCTATCATCCTCTATCCTGGGGATAGTTCTATAGATTTGGGAGGATACTTGTCCATAACTATGATATGGGTACCTGTGGCACCAGATTTTGGAAAATCAAAGGCCACACATCCCCCCACTTCCTTCAAAATTTCAAAAATAATTCCCATTAAAAATAATAATTATAGATAGTGGAGGGGAATGGGAAAGGAAAAGGTAGATATTCCTTAATAGTTTTTTTAATTCATCTAATTATTTATCAAATCGTCTAGATATTCCCTCGATAGAACCACAACATAGAATGTCTTTTACCTTCTTTTTAGTTGGGGTCCGATCATTGGTGTCCTATATTAACATCTGAAGTTTCAATATTTATTTCCCTAACTCAATAAAATTATTACTGGGATGTTGGTAAGAGGGTTATTAGATATCCCCACGCTCCATATTGTATATTCCATCTTTTTGAAACACCCATATATCTCTGATTTCATGGATTATTCTATTCTAAAAAAGGATACCGAAGGATGCACATACATCAATGCTAATGCAGCCAGATGAGAGGAGGACATGACATTAATAGACATTGAAGATATTTCAAGTATGTATTCTCTAATAGAAGTTTGAAAATACTATCTTTGGGTCTTTTCCTTGTTGTGATGACTAGACTACCTCAACCTAGTGGATGTGGTCTTTTCATCACCAGTTTGCACTGCGGCTCCTGGCCAAAACCTCTTTGAATTATTTAGAGCTTCATAATCATCACCATCTGGCCAAACCATCTTATTGTGTATTCTACACACTATATTCATCATGGAATTTAATAGATGGATTCTTGTCATTAATTTCCCATGGTTTAGTATGAAATAAAAGAATTGGATACTCAGATTCTATCTCGATTGATCCACCCAACTAAGGTAGTTTTATAAAAGCTTTGGATGCCTCCAAAACCATGGGGATTTAAAATCTTCCACCCACCATAAGATGTTTCTCAAGCCAAACATACAAGGGGAAGAGGAACTTGGTTGTTCTATACATTTGAACAGCTGTGGAGAAACATTTGGATTATAGGCCTCACATATAATAACGCTTTCAATAAAAGACTGTAGTGCATGCACTCTAAATGAAATCGTCTATTACCTCATATTTCCACTATAATGTCCATTATTGATGGAAATATTATTGTGTGGGTCACCATATGGAATGAAGATGAAATCTACTGATATGATTAGGTTATTCAGGGCCTCATATTTCTTCATGGAAAAAGGATGGATACCATAAACAACCGAAATGAATTAGAAAAACCAGACTTCAGGATCATAAACCACAATCATCATAGTATAAGTGATCAAGTGTTCTCAAATATATACCCAAAACACATGAAATTCAATTTATTTCCAATATGGGGCCTTCTCATTTGTCACATGTAGTAAACACTATAAAACCATTACTTAAATGGGCTCTACCACCCCTATGTGGTGTCCATATTCAAACTTGATAGGTATGAGAAGAATCTATGGCATCACAACAACCTTAGATTCATGGACTTGTAGTTGGTAGGTACTTAACCACATCATGAGAAAACAAGCCAAATGAGTCCCTGCAGGGTCCTTATAATTGATCGTATAACCCCACTGATTATACAATCATTTCATAAGGTTGGAAAAATCATTACATGTATGCATCATTTCTCTGATGAAGGAAATATCATTGGTCACTTTAAGGTAGGACCTTTTCCTTGCGGTTCCATGAAAACCTTTTTCCAGGCCTCTGAATGGATATTTCTCCTCAGGTGGGGGACCTTCTTCTGTATGTTATGAGCCAACATAAGTAGATAATGCACCAAATTGGAGATCTTTTAGGATCATCCAAAATTTTAACTGGTGGAATGAACTCATCATACATATTCTAAAGGATAGGATCCCCCTGAGATATTTTAGACATCCTACTAGGTAATGTCGACATCTCTAAGAATCAGATGGAAAATTTGTATTAGATGAATAAATTGGAATATTTTTTATGGAATGATGTTTGGGTTCTTCTAAACATATGTCTATGCCACAAAAACTGCCTCATAAGTTCCCACATTCCACTTCTTAATTTCAAAATTTTTATAGGTTATATCCATTTGGTTCAAACATTTTTACCAAAAACTAATTTGTAATATTCCTTCCATACATGTGTTTGGACTTCTAGGAATCATGGATGATTGATTCAGATGTGTGGGGTTTTAATTCTGGGGTAGGAGACTTTAGATTAGGGTACCACAATCTATAGCTTATGACACTTGTCATAGAAACTATTCATTCCATGATAAATACTCACAATGACGGGACATTGGAGGTTTTGAAATATGTATATTCCAGGAACAAGGAATTTTGAATTTAACTCTAGATCATTAGGATAAATAATACGCCTAAAATCTAGTGTACTTAGGGTGACAGATAATCACATCATAGGTACTTGCATGAATGCTTCTTCATATTCTCTGTTAATTCTAGAAGGTTGGAGTCACATATGCCATAGTGACCTGGTGTGGTGGTTTTAATAATCTCTGAAACAAATGAAGCATCTTCTTCGAGGGAAATATTTTAGAAGCCATTAGAAACCCCCAATGAGACATCAACATTTTCGAATATTTTATTAAATTTATAAACTTTGAGCATAGGAAGGGCCTCACATAGGACATTCACCCAAGAGCCTCACACATGCACCATATCTTGGTCTCTACACATGCTAGTCGACCATGTTTCCCAAATAGAACATTCGACCATATTCTATCACATAGAACAATTTCTCCAGCATATATACCTTGTACTACTGTGAAGAGGATCCTTCATAAGGAATTGTGAAAAAAAAATTGTGGATAGTGGAAAAATGGTGTTGGAATAGGAAAGAACCATCAATAATATGATAATATTAGTATTTTTGGTTGATATACATGGAAGAAATCCATGGTTGACATTCATGGAGTTCTTGTTAGGATGACCTGTCGGACCGTCCTTAACATTTTAGCCCTTTACCTAATGATTAATCTGCCTTCATTTGATCGGATCCAATCAAACGGTTCGGCTATTTTGAGATATCAATTACGCATCTGCGGATAAAAAAATATTTAATGAAAATTACATAATAGAAATAAATATGTAATGGTACCCAAGGATGACCAAAACATTTTATTTGGACAACTTGCATGCACACAAACTCCCCACCAAAAGCCACAAACAGGACCTACCTACATGGCTCAAAATGGGAAGGAACACCTCTGAACAAAATATCCACACGTCAAATGTTCTAAGAACATGTGAAGACAACCTCCTTCACCCATGGACCAATTTATATCTATAAATATGACCTCGGGGCTCCCCATTTCACATAATGAAAAAAACCGGAGAATCCTCAAATATCTTCTCACCCTAGTTCATCGCGCGATCCCTATAGTCCATCACTATAGATCTCCAAAACTTATTAGAAGAGAGAATTATGAGGATAGTGGGATAAAATTACCTCTATCGTGTGAATCAAAATACACCAATGTGAGGATCCAACCCCTCCCAATAAAAAAACACTAGCATGAAGGTTACCTTATAACCCTAGGATCATCATGAGGCCCTTCCCTCAACACATGAGGACATCCTTATGGGAAAATGTAAGGCCACCCCCAAAGGTTATTTCCAAATATTTATATTGTTAAAAATTATCCTCTTTCTCACATTAATCCCCAATGCATGAAGTATATAATGACCAAGACCCGAATAACCACCCAAACAGTGATAAACAGTATGGGTGTTAATACCTTAGGTGCACCTCCCCGAATGCCAAAGGTTATCGACTAGAAGTGAGAGTATTATAAGTATAGTGGGTAGGTTATACCCTCTTGGAGGATGTTATTGGGTCTAGTCTGAGTTTAAAAATAAAGATGTAGTGGAATAAATTACCGAAAAGACTTAAACGAGGCCCACAGAGCGGAAGCACATTCAATATCGACAAACAATAGAAGCAATAAATATAAACAACATCAGCTGAATTTAAACAAAATAGCATGATGATCACTTGTAACTACTACTAAACAATAAAAATGAATCCAAAGATGGTCTAACAAATCTATATGTAAAGGCACCAATGGATAACCAACTGTAGCTAAAAAATAAATTAGCATGCTATCATAGGAAACAACGAAAAACAAATTAAACTCCACTAAGGAAAGACCTCAAGGTCTCTACCATCTCCATCCAATAGCTAATGCAGCCCTACTCTATAAGCTGACCTCTTTCCTGCTCATAAATCCATATAGTTTGCACACGTCCCGAAGGGCCTACGTAGGGTGTGAGACGAATCTCAGTAAGATAACTCCCAACAGTGCGTACATAATATACATTTTTATGAAAGCATGCCTTAATGAGGAAAATATTAAATAGTATGATGCACACAAAAAACACAACTCAACTGGTGGTTAGCACCCACCATAGAGTGTCACCTGCTTTGGCCAGCGCCAGAATCTCTGTCATCTAACCTGGCACTGTGCGCTCCCTAACACCGTGTGTATCAAGTACCGACATCCTGAAGGAACACCCATGAAATAGTAACTCGGAGAAACAACAATGTCTTCCCTCAAATAAAGTAACTGGAGGGAAATTGATGAATTCCCTCAAATAAATTAATCGGAGGGACAATGATGTCATCCCTCAAATAAAGTATCCTGAGGTACAGCGATGATTACCCTCAAATAACAGTGAGACTTTTCCCCCATCCTGATAGCCTCAACACTATCGCATGAAGACTCATCACCTTCCACGTGCCTTATTATGGAAAGAATCCCCAAACCAACCATACCTAAACTGCAAAAAATGGGGGGCTCTACCCAAATGAGTGGTAAAAACCACCTGATCCTGGAGTCTTTTTGTGTACTCACTTCTCAATGATCTGGGTGAGTGGAAATCACCAAAATAATTTTGAAGCCACAAAACCACTGACACCTCATGTCCCTAAGATCATGCCGCTCAAGTCTGATGTCCCCTCCATCCATGTAAATAGGGCCCTGTCCAACCTGATAGTCACATTGCCTCAACCCTGACGTCCATGATGCCCAATCCTGTGGTCAAAAGCGCACAAGGTAATTTAGATGAAGCCTAACCTGTGATCATCATAAATCAAGAAATATCTGGGAAATCCCAACACAACCAAAAGGCTCTAGAATATGCAATTCAGCAATTACATATATAACAAATTTAAATAAATCACATAAACAAGAAAACAATCTAAATAGTTGAAATTCACTGACACAATGGTTATCAAACAACATCAATAAGGTCTTGAATGCCTCAAAATAATTTTTTCAAGGATTAATAATAAAAAATAAATAGTTTTAACCAACACAAATCAATTATAACCATTTTGGATACCCCCGTCCAAAATTACCCAATGAGAAACAACCACTCACCCAGCCCCGCTCGTGAAAAATATGTTATAGGGCATACCCAAAGGATTCCCATAGGTCAATTAACAATTAATCATGCAATAGATGTTATAATAGTGTCACACACAAAATACCTAAAAACGCGCTAATTTCGCACCACCCAAATATCGACGAAAACACAAAAAGAGGTATGAACCACCTACTTCATATTAATATGATGACACACTTTTGATAAAAGCCTCAGGTTAGGTCTAAAACGTGGTTCATCTACAAAATAATCAAAACCAATCGAACCCTTATAACTCATCTTAGAATATAAATCATGAAGAATTACTCAAGAGGAATCAAGGACCTACTGATGGGGTTCCAATGGATAAAACTATTTTTTGAATCCAACATCAGACAAAAAACCTAAAAAAATTGATGTCCCGGTTGGCTATTCGCGTCTCCCAGATGAAACCCACTGCCCCTTCCTCAAAATGAGGCTACGTTCCGTTTTAATGGAAAAAAGAAAATACACAGCGTGTAATTAGGACTACATGCCATGTATGTTTTTACTAATCACTAGACAGCTGATATTTCGATGAGGACTTCACGACTGACTACATGGCATGCACCTTTTTTACTTTGCGTGTACCTTTCTACCTGGTTGAAATACCTAACATTCCATGTATATCCCCATACACGACTCCTCTACACAGCGCATACAAATAGTACATGGTGTGTATTTTCTAAAACCATTCTACCAAACGAACATGCCAACATGCCATGTTTGGCCTCTACAGAGTCAAGGGTACACGGCGTGTTGAGAAACACTACAAGCTATGTAGTAATAACTTCTTACACGGTCATCACATGAGATGTACTCAGCGAGCACACGGCCGGTTTGCACCTAACCGATACATGGAGGGTAGTTTAGTGTACAGGGCGTGTAGTCTAGAAATTTCCAGAACATCCAAGATTTTCCCAGTTTTTCTAAAAAAAAAGTCAAAATTAAAATAGGGTTTCGATTTTGGCCCCTTCTAAAAACCCGGGTTCTTATAATCTTCCAACCATAATATAGCTCATCCACGAGATATCAATCGAAACCTGGAGATTCTTCTGAACATACCACCCCCATCAAAGTATCCCAGACTCTCTCAGTCTTAGAGGTTCAGGATAAATTCATCAAGGGCCCCCACCTTAAGAATTTCCTAAATCGGTCTCAAACCTATAAAATTCAACAAGGAAAGGTTTCACTAACCTCTTTCTGGACTAATTGTCTTCTTGTGACACATATTCACCCATGCGACTCATTAGTGCTCCCATGTTGTTTATGAAACCCAATGTATCCCACACCATATCAGTATCTGCCTCCACGAGGTCCGACATCCCATAGATGATAAAAACAAACTTGGTGCTTAGCACCTCAAGTAACATGCATCCTCAATGCACCGATGCCACAGAATCTCATGTAACCCGCATCCTCGATGCCCCGATGCCCATGGAACCTCAAGTAATCTGCATCCTTGATGCCCTAATCCCACACCACTCATACATATATAAAAATATATCACACACCTGATATGGAACCAATCCCACTGACCAACTTCTAGTTATTCCACATAAATCTTGTGCACCTCATGCACTCAAAATGGGTATGCCTCAATAGGTCATTCCAAATGAAAACAAAAAATTCATGGCCACACACATGGTATACCTCTAACCATCATCATCCCACCAGCCTTCTTAGCCCATGGAAGCTCCACAACGAGCACCTTCTCTGACGTACGACTAATTGATGCTTGGACTCCCTACAGTTCAGCTCTAGTCACTAGACACTGACCCCTCAGTTGGGTCATGCGGTCTCTATCACGTCCTCCACGTGTACCTAAATCTCAAATACCCTCTCCTGGTACCACACCTGATCCAACTCCAGATGCCATAGTCTATCTTTATCCCTGCCTGTCGGATGTGTGAGAAGGCTTCCTACAGAACCTCTCAAGATGACCAACCTATCCACATGCCTGACACTCAATTAGAGGCCTATCACACTGAGTCCGAACATGTCTTTTTTGTCCACACTAAATGAAAATCACTGAACAACTACTATGTGTTTCTCTAGTTGAGTCCTTGGCCTAACTGATTTGTTGGAACTCATCCCATCCTCACTTCCTACTATATGAACCATCACCTGAAGCCGTTTCTTGGCCATCCTGGGGACTATCCCTCTAGATGCCCTCTGCTATGAGTGTGTGATTCACCACTTCTAAAAAAGAACCCAGCCTGAAGATGTTATCCTAGAACTGAATGGCATGTAATAAGCCATCCTTGATGCATCTTACCATTTCTGCGTCATCTCTTACCATTCCAGGGGAAAAGTGAGAAAAATTAGGGAATGTAGCTGTATAGTCCATGAAAGACATGTCTCCTTACTAGAGGCTCAATAAATCCTGAGCTCTCTCTTCCATCAATGTCTCTATGTAAAAGTGCTCGAAAATCCTATCCACTATGACTTTCCATGATAGTCCCTCATGCATGTGAGCCCGATCCAGCACATCCCACCAGCGCTTTGTTGGTCCTCACAGCATGTAGGTCGCCAGCTTGACCCTCCTCCCTAGAGGCCTCTCGAGCTGCTCAAAGATCATATGCATGCTCTCTATCCAGTTCTCAGCTGCATGGGGACCACCCTCACCCTAAAAAATAAGCGGGTCCTATGACTGGAACTCTCGATTCAAATATGCCATAGATGGACCTTTACACTACGCTCCTTTATCGATCCTCTGCAAGACACGTACTAAGCTTGATCGAAGATTATCGAAGATCCATCGTCTGAACATTGACAATCCCTACTGTTGTCCTACCTACACTGGATCCTAAACCTAATCATGTCTTTGAGCTTGTACCTATTTCTCATTCTCTACCTGCTCGAATCCTAAAACTGTTCATACACCTACGACACTGTATCCCCACCCGACTAACGCTCCATCGAGACATACAATAGGAACGCGATGAAAATCATAAATGGTCAGAAAGCCCATATATATATATATAACTGTATATTAACACATATAGGAAAATCAGTAAAAGTTTGTGCATAAATAATACCCTTACTCTCCACCACCCAACCCATGCCCACAACATCCTGGCCTTATGGCCTCCTTACCCACCCCTCAACAGAGCCCAGTATCAAAAGTACCTCGGGCCATGCATGTCCTGACAAACAATGTGTCCTCAAAACGATGATCGAGTCACCCGATCCAGATGATCACAATCACCTCAAACATAGTACATGCCTGCTCGTACATGATTCAGACCCAAATATATTACCACATGCAATTCTTCAAATATATGAATCATGGCATAACACATTGCAATAATCAAGAAATTTTATCTGTAATTTCACCTATTCACATTTTGAAAGAATATAAGGCATGGTAGTTGATATTATTCAAATGGAATTATCACATCACAAAGCATACGTGTAGTGATTAAATTTAAATTCCCAAAAAATGTGCTTATCAAAATCCAAACAATCACGTCTTTCCATACCGGGCCAAGGTCCAATTCTCTCTTAACACACCAGGTCAAGGGTCACATATCACAATCAGAAACAACACACACCAAGTGAGTAACTAAGGTGGAAATCAAATAAATTGTAATCTTAGAAAAAGAGAAAAACAATTCCCACCCAAGGAAACTTGGTCCATCACTTGTACCAATGGCTATAGGCACCCAAGCACAAGCTATAATCCTAGTTCTAGTAACAAACTCTCTCTAGTCTACCATATCCCAAATAGCAAAACCCTCAGAAATAAAAAGTGAAGTCTCAATATCATTCGTATCCTGCAAGACACTACTACTAAATCCCTATCAAGTACTCCCCTAATAACACTTTGTAAATACCTGGACCAGAAAATCCACCCGAACAGTGATAAATGGGTTGAGTGTTAATACCTTAGGCACGCCTCCTTGAATGAAAAAGGATACCGACCTGTAGTGAGGGTCTTATAGGTACTCTGTAGAGGCTATATGCTCTCGGAGGATGATAATGGTACTTTTCTGAGTGTAAAAATAAAGATATCGTGGAATAAATGACCCAACAGACTCGAACCAGACCCACATAGCGGAAGCACATTCAATATTGATAAACAAAAGAATCAGTAAATATAAAAAAAAGTGGAAAAAAGTGATCACAACAACATGCTGATCACTTGTAAATACTATTGAACAACAAAAATATATCCAAATAAGTTCATAAATATCCTTATATAAATGTGGAAATGGATAACAAAATGTAGCTACAAAACAAATAAGCATGATAACACAAGAATGAAGGAAAAACAATGTAAACTATAACTAGCCAAGTCCTCAAGGCCCATACCATCTCCATGCAATAGCTGATGCAGTCCAGCTCCTAAATATGACCTCTTTCCTACACTTAAATCCTTAAAGTGTGCATGCATCCCGAAGGCCCCGTGAAGGGTGTGAGACGAATCTCAATAGGATACCACACAATGGTGCATTATAATATAATTGTTTAAGTAGACATGCATTAATAAAGAAATGAGTAAACATTACAATGCACCCAAACAAACAAAAACTACACTGGTGCGCAGTAGCCACTATGGAGTTTCAAATACATCAGCCAATGCCAGAATATCGGTCATGTAACCCAGCTCTGTGTGCCCCCTTACACCCCATGTCTCAAGAACCGATTTCCCAAAGGTACGCCCATGAAATAGTAACATGGAGGAACATCGATGTCTTCCCTCAAATAATGTAACTAGAGGGACAATATTGTATTCTATCAATTAAAGTTACTGTAGGGACATCGATGTTTTCCCTCAAATAAATTAACCGGTGGGATAGATATGTCTTCCCTAAAATAAAGGCGAGCCTTTTCCCCCATCCTGAGAGCCTCAACACTATCCCATGAAGGCTCCTCACCTTCCTCGTGACTTCTTACGGAAATCACCCCAAACCAATAGTACCAAAACCGCAACTAACGGGGGATCTACCCACACAAGTTGTAAAAGCCACCTGAAAATAGAGTCTCTCTATGTGAACACTACTCAAAGATCCAAGTGAGCAGTAATCCCCAAAATAGTACCCATGCCACCACACCTCTGACACATCATGCCCTTGTGACCATGTCGCTCATGTGTGATGGCCTCACCATCGAAGTAAATTGGGCCATGCCTTACCTAACAGTCACATTGCCGCATTCCCGTCATCCATGATGCACAATCCCATGGGCAAAACCAACCAAGGTAATCTGAACCAAGACAAACATGTGATCAACATCACTCAAGAAATATTCAGTTTATGCCCAACACAACCCAAAGGCTCCATCATATGAAATTCACCAATTACATATATAAAATATTTAAAAAAATCACATAAACATGAAAAACAAACAAAATAGTTTAATTACACTAGCCCAACGGTTATCAAACAATAGCACTGAGGTCTTGAATACCTCTAAACAATGTAATCAAGGTTTAATAAACTAAAATCAACAGTTTTTACCAATAAAAATCAATCATAACCATTTTGGAATCCCCCAACCAAAATACCCCGATAAGAAATGATCACACACCCAACCCCGCTCAAGATAAACAGGTAACATGGCATACCCAAAAGCATCCCATAGGTCAAATAACAATTAAACAAGATATAGAAGGTAAAAAGGGTCCATGCTCAAAATACCCAATAACATGCCAAAGGCACCCCACCCAAAAGAATGAAATAAACCAATAAGTGGTATACCCTATCTACCTTATACTAGTACAATTATACACCACCTATAACAACCTCTAATTAGGTCTAAAACATGGTAGATCTAAAAAAATCAAAACCACTCAACCCCTTATAACTCATATTTGAACAAAAATAATGAAGAATGACTCAAGAGGAATCAAGGCCTTACTGAGGGGGTTCTAATGGATCAAAAGATGTTTGAATCTAACATCGGATGAAGGAATGAAAAGGAATTTAATTCCTTGTCAGCAATTCGCGTCTCCTGGACAAAACCCACTGCCCCTACCTCAAAATAAGGCTACTTCCCATTTTAATGAAAAAAAGAAAATACACGATGTGTACATTGGAATACACTCCCTGTATCATTTTATTGATTATAAGACGGCTGATATTTCTCCGAGGACTTATAGAATGACAACACGGCATGAACCTATGGTACACGACGTGTGCTTCTCTACCCATCCGACATCCCTATCTCACCATGTATATCCCAATACATGACCCCTCTACACGGCACATACAAATAGTACACAAAGTTTACTTGCTAAAAACATTATACTAATCCAACATGCCTACATGCCATGTATGGTCCCCACAAGGTCAAGGGTACACAACATGTTGAGAAACACTACCCATTGTGTAGTAGGAAATTCCTACACAATCATCACATGACATGTACTTAGAAAGCAGACGGTCAGAACACACCTAACCAATACACGATGTGTAATTTATTTTACATAGTGTGTAGTCTGTAAATTTCTAGAATATCTTATATTTTTTCAATTTTTCTTAGAAACAAGTCAAAATTCAAACTGGGTTGTGATTTTTTCCCATTCTATAATCTTGGGTTCTTACAAATTAAATATGTTCTACCCATATTCGTCTTCATGATACCCCTTCAGCTCACCCATACATCACATGTGTGAGCATCCTTTAATTCCACATTCATATCACCAAGGTAAATGAACCTCCTTCCATGGGAAACATATATGAGGGAGACCAAATCAAATACTCCACCAAATCCTCCACAGATGTACAACTATGGAAAAAGATACAATAATTTTTCTCTCATTTAGTTATGCATTCCTTCAGTAATAGGTGTCCCAAACATGTTTCACCTAATGTTCCGGGTCCTTGGGGTGCGTATAGAAATTCATCCCTTTGGTAATGTGGACCGCATCCTTAGGGGAAGATCCAGGGATCTCCCATTCTCAAACATGACGGTAGGTAATATTTCACCCTTTTCCATATATTGGAAACAAGGGAGGGATTTGTACACCCTTCTCATATTTACAAAGAGGTTCCTCCCATTTTAGATAAGGGGAGTGGGGGATTAAGTTTGCTTTTAACTTTGAATAGGATTAGTGCCTTAACAATCTCTCTTTTCTAGAGCTAGGAGTAGGGAATACCTCCTGTTGTAATTACCTATCCTTTTTATGGTCTGTAGCAAGATGGGTTGTGTAATTTGATGATCGTAATTAATGAAAACAAGTGAGTAGGGTGGTAAATAAAATCACTTTCATCATTTCAAATCACTGAATCCTCATCCACCTATGAACTATGGAGAATGTGTGGTTATCTATATCTTTTTATTACTCGAGTTTTTTACACCTACCATAAATTACATGGGGTTAGTGTCCAGTTATGAGCATGAAATCGTCATGATCATATTCATGCCTCAACCGATAATCCTTTTATTGGAAATTCTCACACCTTCTTTCATAGGGGCTCAGCAGGATTTGGTCCTCAAATCCATGTATCCATCCAAATGGGAATACTTATTTATGGTCTAAGAATTAAAACCATGCCTTAACCATAAAAGGGTTCATATTACTGATGAATAATAAAATGGGCCTCTTATTCGGTATAATCCCCAATCGTGTTTTCATCTTCTCAATGGGACATATCTCGTATGATGAAAAACATTGAGTAACTCTATTAGAGTGGTTCCTCATAACCAAACTATGTGGAATTTTATTCCCATACAAATGGAATTTTTAGATTGACACCCTTAGTTATAAACCCAACACTCAAAATTAGCATAATTTCATTTAGGCCATAATCCCAGTAGGGTCACGTAAAACCTGGGATCCCACATCCCTTTTGGTTTACCTAGGCCACATTAGTGTAATTCCTACACTAATACATTGAATATGAACCTTCATCCTAGACTTTGTTACAACATGACATTTAACTGCATGGTTTGGTTCTCATCACATGAACCTAAAATGTATGAAGTTTTCCAAAAAAGTTATAATGAAGATTGTGGGTATGGATTACATTCATAAGGATATATAAGAATCCACTCTCAAGTTCCGGATAATGTTATCAAAATAACCTATGTCTCTCTAGAAGATTATATATTCCACAGTGCCACACTACATAAATCAAAACAAGAATCGTAATAATAAACCCCCAAAGAATCCATAACATGTATACAAAAGGATACCATCGATAGAGAAACTCATATACATGTAGATGTATATATTGATGAAAAACAGCATATATATATAGATGATCTTAAGGTTCATGCATACAAGTAATTGAATGCTAATTTTTGGGTACAATATGTCATACTGGGGATTTAATGAAGGTTTCACAAATATGTAACAAATAATTAATAGATTCCTTGAATTAGAATTTGTCCCCATCAAAATGGTGTGATTAAAATGGCATCCCATCATATCAACCAATTAGAGTCCATAAGTTTCATTGAATATATTTCCTAATTAAAATCTTCCATTATAAATAAGTTTCATAAAATATCTTGAATAAGGGATTTGTTGGGTGTTTCTTTCTAAATGAACAAAACCCATTCAAACAATTATATATTGGTGAATTTTATGTGACTGAATATAAAAAATTGAAACCCTGAAAATCAAAACATCGAGAGTAATAAATAAAATGAATTTTATTAAAAACAAGGACGTACCTGGAGAAAGGTAGGATCTAACAACCTACCACCTTTATAAAAACTCATCCACAAGCTTCTAAAAGAAACATTGTAGAGTACTAGAAAAAAATTATATCCACTGTTTTGGTATATCTGATTCCATATCCTATGTATCATCATGAACATGCGCATACATCCACTACACTTTCACTGGATGAATGATCTTCCCCTATATATTTTTTTTCACTATAGTATATGACACAGATCAGATGACCATCAAAAGATGTATCAACATCCATATCAAATTCATCAATTTATATAATGTGAGAAGGGTTATGATGATATATTTGAAGAAATGACAGATGAAACACATCATGCATCAAACTCTATAATTATGGATGTTCCAAATAGTGAGCCAATTATCCAACCCATTCCACTATCTCAAACTATCTAAAAAATATTGGCCATAACATCCTTATATTCCCTATATAGTGTATTTTTTGTATAGGTAAGACCTTGAGGAAAACTAGATTACCTACTACAATCTCCATAGGTCATCTTCGATGGTCAATATTCGATTTCGTTCAGCTCAACATGGTCTCTATCAACTTTTAATCAATTAATTATGGTCATATGTCTCATGCATGTGGCTTTTCCCAACAATCACTCACTCAACTTCCTCAAATTATAAAATAGGGTAATGGAATTGAATTTTGTTTTAGGACACAAAATGATCTATTATGATCAATACCTATAAATTTTTATTATAAAAATATTACATAATTTCCATGAGATCCTCACATGAACAATCGAAATCCAAAAACTTGGATCATAACATATCCCCTAGAGTCTGAATTGTCTATACAAATTGGCGGCTAATCTTAGTATTTTTAAATTTAATTAGAAGAACCTTAGACCTGGGTTTTTTTCAAAAGATCCATCGTTATCTAAGATGTAATGTGAGGATATTTATTCGAAATGATAATCCTTCCAATGGTATGTTGTCATACTATTTATCAAATATATAGAATACCAAGAGCATTGATGGTGATGGTCTCACTAATTCAAAATAAGTGGGATTATTTCATCATTCCATCAATGATTAGCTACACTATATCATTATTGTGATGTTTCTTGGGTAATACTATCATGAAATCTATTATTACATGATCACATATTCATTTAGGAATGGGTAGTGGTTGTAACAACTCAACATGCTTTTGATACATAGCCTTCACCAGTTGATAAGTGAAGCATATCACCACAAATACTATTATATCGTTTATTATTAATGTTCCCCAATACTATATATGTATATCATAATATATTTTTTTTCATAATAGGATTCACCACCCACTAAGAAACATTAAAATCTCTCATAAAATCCTTATGTGAGCACATGTGGAAAAATTGTCACCCATGGATATTATGAACATTGATGTTTCTAAGAGACCATCCTAGTGGTGGGTAACCAATATATATGTTTTCCCCTAGAGAAAATCCATCCATATTAGATAATTTGTATTTCTTGATCTTTTATGTGATCACAGATAGAATATATATCATACATAGAGATACTCATCTCTAAAACTCCTGAACATCTAGATGCAAGTTCACAAAGAGTGACATCCAACACAACTCATCCCAAGACTCCCACACGCCCTCTATCTCCATCATCAAGAGCTATGCATCAGGAGTAGTTTTACCAATTCTGGAAGATTAGACCATATAAAAACATAATGACTGTGTATATAAAACCCAAATCCTCTTTTATAGGTTGAAAATATATGTACTTGAGGATCCCTTGGTCTGGTTACAAGAGAAACATTTCAAAAAAATAGTCTCTCTATCATCTCATTTAATGCACCACAATGGGAAATAACAGATCCTTAGTATGAGAAAACTATTCATGGTGTCTCATCCTTTTGTATCCATAACCTCTTCTTTCATCTAAAATGGTCCACCACTAGAGGAAAATTATTATTATATACTCCACTATCATCAAGAAATAATATTACTATCAGATCCATGAGACAATCCAAGCTTCACATATTTTTTGTTGCATGATTATCGTGAAGATCCTACTCAACCTGGTGGATGTAACTTCCCCCTTCTTGAGATAGAAATGGTACTCTCTACTGATAACAATCGATATGAGTGTGGTATAGAACTATCAAATCCATACTATGAATCAAATTTAATCATATTATTTTATGAATAAAACATTCCCAAATAAAATAGGAACCTCTAATTTATAGTGAATAGTCATTAAAATTCTTGATATCCTTTGGCCTCAGTCCAAATAAATTTCATTGGACATAAAAACACCATATATTTCCAAAACCATTCCCAAAAAATATAACATTGAGTGTATAAAAAAGAATTCAATTATTTTTTATAAAAAAAATCAAAGATATAGTGTATAATAAATGAATAATACCTCTAGAGTTAGACATTCTTACATCCAAAATAGTTGGACCAGTCTTCATAATGTGACAATAACTAACCCCTCTACCAGGGGATCCAACATGAATCTCTTATATTTCTCCCCTTGCTGGTACTACCATGCATTCACTGTGGTATGAAGACCACTACCTTGGATTAAATATCAAGTGGAACTCTTGAATAATGTTGGTTGATAGGTTGTTTTGTCCTTTTTATAATATAATTTATATCGTGATCCCCTACCACTAATCTAATTTGGAAAAATCCTATATGACTTCTATAAATGTATCAACATACAATAGTCACAACACTCCACTGTGGGATAAGGATTCTAAGGGTGCTGGTGAAAATTCTTGAAAACATAATGTAATCCAGTGGAATATGGTTCCGAAATTGTTATCCACTACCCTAACTACTCTACCCACTACTACCCAGGATGTAACTATCCAACTATCACTTATTTCTACTAGTAGAAGATACCATATGTCACTCTATTTGAAATAGTGGGCCACTACTCATGGCCTCTCTCAAATCCCCTTCCATGATGAGATCCTAATTTATCATTTCACCAAATATACTCAATAGAAATAAATTCAACAATGACCTCACATCATTGTGAATCCCATAATGAAAATTAATCACCCTAAAAACCTCATCAACTACCAAATATAGAGTAAATCATTACAAGTCAATGAAGTGTCCATCATATCCCATCACTGACATGAAACATATATCAAGTACATAAATTCATGATCCCCCTCATCCATAAACATATGAATTGAAAAATGGATCAATAAAAGAACATATAGAACTATATAAGTTAACAACTCTTACTTCACATCTTACTCAATAATGTCCCACCAATGATTGGTTGGTCCTCAAACAATTTAATAATCATGCATTACACACTTATCTATGGTTTTATCAGGTTGATTTAATATCCTTTAGAATAAATTTATACTTAAAAAAGATTTCATGGTTCCTCCCTCCCATTTAATGTAGGTGTATTATATAGATATAACTATATCATTAATAGAGACATTTATGAATGGATGATAATATTCTTCCTCTACATGGATCAAATAACCCTTAGGAAGCTGTCACGAAACTGATCATCCATTAATTTTTTTGGAGCTTCAAGATGTTCTTGGATTCACTATGTTATGATTGTACTAATTTTTATATTGTTAATGTTAATTTTGAAGATGATGAGGAGTAATTTTCACTTCAATTTTTTAACACACACATTAAAATACATGTTACACAATAATATCAACCTAAATAGGTGAAAACATAAGAGAAATATTGAATCAAGGTTCATATACACTTGGATTAACATGAGATTTAGCCTAACATATTAGTTTCATTCATTTTTGTTAATCTGGTCTCTCATGGGATTAAATTTTAAAAATATTATGGGGGAATATGTAAATTCCAAATAAATATAACACTAACGTAAACAATGCATTTCAAAATGTATCCTTACATGCCAATCATGATACACTAACAATTATCTCAAGACATACAAGCAAACAAGTGAAAATCTCCATAAACTGTAACATCAATCAAAAACTGAATCTCCCAAGGTAAACTAATATAAACTATAAGAAGAAAACAACATAAAAAATCTCATCGATAGAAACTCAGATTCACCCCACCACATGGGTTAATTAGTCCCATGAATTATCTCATTTCCATTCCCCAACACAACTATGTATCCTTTCTATGCTTTCCAATTATTAAAGAAAAAATTCAAGACCTTATTGCATTTTTTAATGTCCTCAACCTAGTACTCCGTCATATGACCATGTCAGGTTGGTTACAAGACCTCATGCACACCTTCCCAGACATCATAGGATACTGACGATAAATGAGGGTGTAATAAATATATTTGGGTGATAATAACCTATGATATAGAGTTGTGACAACAATGTAAATAATAATAATAGATTATAAAAAATAGTAATAAAAATATAAATAATTAAATAGGGAACCAAAATATAAATAAATGATAAAAAAAAAGAAAATTAATAATTATCCAAATAATTTTACCATGAAATATAACTAAAAAGAATTTTGGGTGTCATAAAAATAAAATATTAAATAGAAATAAAAAACGTACCCAAAAAACATTCATGAACCCCATGGAGATCCCATATCAATGAACCTAACCATCAACAAGCAATCAATCATAGCAGGGCACCTTTCCTTTATAGAAACCTACATCCATGAAATTTCCTTAGGTCCCAAAAGGTGGCCTAAATAGGGTAGGAGTAAATAATAGTAGTTCAGCACCACTAATACTAAAGAATAATGTATAATATTATAGTGCATAAATAATGTGATAAATATGGGTATTACATAAAAAAACTACTACTACACCAAAATTAGTCCCGCTAACCCCGCAGTTACCAGTTGACACCCCAGGTTAGCCAAACCCACTTCTACACCATTCCTGATATCTCTATTTAAGGGATGATATTACTACATCAGGATTGATAACCCAATTTTTTTATATAATACTATCAATGATGAGTCATATAGAAAAACACAACCATGTTTCACCTTTCTTCATGTTATCTAGAATATTTCTTTCTAGTATCTGGTGGCTATGTAATTTATCGTCATGTCATTCATATCCCTTGAATATTACCATTTGGTGATTCATAACCCAAGAAACTTTCCACTATTTAGTAATTTAACCATGAAAATTATCCTCAAAATTCACATATGGTACAAAACATAATTCCATCAAGAAATTTGCCTGACTATGAAATGTGAAACGAAATTATTCCAACATATAACATAATTTCCAAATTCAGCAAATTTCCATTTATCTAGAAATTTACATTTAATTATTTCATTAGCCTAATTATCATTATAACAAAAAAACAAATTTTATTCCAATTATTTAATAATTAAAAAAATATAATAACATCTAAAAATTGATATCTTAGTCCATTTTATTCTATTTCAAGAAAAACCAAAATCCCCATTATATGTTAGTTCATAATAATAAGCTAATAAAAACTCACGTTGTTATGAAAATGTTTTCATTACCAAAAAATCCAATTTATTGTTATGTTAAGGGTAGTCACACCTCATTTGTGGCTACAAGCCCATTCTTAACACAAATTGACATGACATGGTGTAATAGAAGGTCAAAAAACATGATTATCATCAAAATGTAAGCCATGTGATTATTTTGGTCACGCATGTGTTGTGATAGAACAATCACACTTATTTCAAATAATCAGATAAATCAAAAATAATAAATATATAGTTGAATCATACCACCTACCACAAAAGTGGTAAGTTAAATACAAACCATAAAATACTCATTAGTGATTGGATTTTTTTTACTTACCTTCTAAATAGGTCGATGGTTGTGTCGACTAGGGTTCCCTATGTTAAGAACAAAAAAACACAATGGATAAGAGATACACATAGTCTAATAATTAATCTCATGATCTAGAACACATAGATCTTACAATACGATCATATTGATGGGAGAGGAACTCTATAGATATTTAATTTAGAAGGTATACAATGATGGAAGGTTCCTCATGGTCCAAATGCATGACATAGGCTACTCTATGGTCTAAAATAGGGCTAGGTATGTATAATTACTGACATTAAAAGAACTTTCACATTATAAAACACTAGATTCCTACATATTCTGATATAAAATTTCCTTATATTAAAAAATCTATATAGTTAATTTAATTTTTGGGAATCTAATCATAAGATAATTTTTATTTTCATTGGGTCTATTTAGGGAGTTAATTGAATAGATGGGTTTAATTCAGTGGGTAAACTAAACTCACATGGTGAATTAAATTCACAGTGTTAGCTCAAAACAAACCCAAAAATTAATTCTTTTTAGGGGACTATCTATAAAACTTATGGGGGTGAATTATGTTCATGGGGTCTTTCCACAACAATTCAGGCCATTAAATATGTTCATGGGGTCATCCCATAATAATTAATTCCAGGAATTATGTTAATGGGTTATGGAAAAATAATTATTGTCATGAATTTTGTTTTTATAGACTTAGATTGTCCCCCATTTAATCTCCCATCATATTTACAACATCACCCTACATATTAAAGGGATTGAAAACTAATTTCTGAACAAAACACAGATGAAATCTATGATGCTAAAACAACAATTAATGATGTTTGTACATGAAAAAAGATGGGATCTTACACTTACATTATTGCATATGTTGTAGAGTAAATATAAGGTGAAATTAACCACTGATATTTTATAATTAAGGTGTTTTAAGTCAAGGTATTAAATGAGGAATGGGTAAGGGGATAACCTACATTGCAGGGGTTAATACTTTTTAAGGAGAAAAGATAAATCTAATTACCCTATATAATATTTTTATCATTGAAATTTTATTTTAATATTTCTAAATTTGATCATATATTTAAGCTAAATAGTATCCAATGCATGGATATATTGATATAAATTTGGTACTATGGTATTGATATGAATAAAAAAATCATATCTTGTATTTCTTATGAAATATTTTCCTTGTATTATCTGGAAATGGAAGCTTGAGAATCTGTATAAGATTCATGTTTTTATATGAAATGTTGTATGATAAAAACGTTATATAAAAACACAATTATCAACATGGATTTACATCACCACTATATACATATATTGCTGGAGAAGAATATATATATATATATATTCATAATGATAAATGGTATCACCTGAGGTTGAAGGATGAAAACACTAAAATATAAACTTATATGGGATTGATCATCTATGATAAATTGATTTCTTGGATATGAAATATATAATAATTTAATATGAACCTATAATCAAATTTCAGATAATGATGGGTGGTCATATTCGGCATATATATATATATATCTTCAATATCATCTAATATAATATGTTCTTGAAGATAGTGACATCGTATTAGGCTTTTGATAAAACTAAAATAAATGATTCCACTTATAATTAAAAAAGAGGGACTTCATAAAATATTGTTTTCATCCTATTGTAAACATGTGAAAGATAATTCCAAACGATAAAATTAAAAAATATAGAATCAGGTTCCCAAGATTATTAAACTAACCATGGGAATGCGTGTCTTGTTTTTGTGGAGAAAGAAGTTGACTTCAAATAAGGTTATCTACATGTCATGTATGTTAGGAAAAGATGATGCCTTCTTGGAATAAGGGGAAAAAATTATAGTATTACTAGGTTAACATGTGAGGTAGTAGTTGAGGTTGAAGAAGATCATGTTGATTGGATGCAGTTGATCAGACAATGATGGTATAAATGTATGTTTTTTGTACAGAGATATAGATCCTTCATGATGCAATCCCACATCATAAATATTCTCAGTCGAGTGATCCCTTATATGTCTTCATGAATTATCACCGGCTTGATGCAGATAGCATGGGGTTCATTCCTAGATCCACATTGTACTCACTGCCAACAGGTTGTTGTGTCAATATGCACTGTATCTCTGAAATCCCGATATAAACACCATTGAGGGCCTATGTTCCATTATGTGCATGCCTACATCTATCTCACATGTGTGATATGAACAATCTATACACACCTAAATCATCAAACATTGTCATTTGGTCAATTATTGGATGCCTTATCTGGCTTTCTTTATCTGCCATACCTCATATGCCATTTTGTTTGGGACAATTTTTTATGCTAACTAAATTTTAATCTGTTTGATAAATAAACCTTAAATATATACTATAATAATAGTATTTTCAACAATTATTTAATACATATATGTAATAATTAAAAATATATATATTTATACCACCCTTATAATTGTTTTAATTTCTTAGAATTGTACTTGTGTTAATTATTACTTATATTAATATAAGTTATAATTATTATTTTTCTATAAAATTAATATTTTATAGTATATTTTATTTATATGGAATATTATTATTTCAAATATTATTATAGTCATTCAAAATCACATGATTCACCAATGATAATATTTTCATTAACCTATTATCATTTATTGAAATTTATTATCACCAAATAATTCTTAAATAATTACTATTATAATTTGTTCTTATGAAAACAATAATTTAAAAATTCATTTTATAAAAAGTGATTAATTTTTTATCTCTTAGTAAAAAAGTATCTAAATTTTATCTTTTATATAAATTTCAAACTTCTTCCAATAGGTAATTCAATTTTAACAGTTTGATGTACATTATTTAAATTCCCTATAAGAGAGATAATCTCAAAATATCAAAATCATTGAATTCTAGTTTTCTCACTCCCAATGATTGTTCCCATTTTTCAACTAAGTTCCATTTTTACTCTTGTCGTATATGGTGTATTTATACTCTTATTTGATTATTATAAAAAGGATATAAATTTGGTTTAATCAATTTTATGTATTTGTTTCTTTTTCTATTACCAATGATCATCATAAATTTAATATTCCTTTATCCCCAATTAGTATTATACATTGAAATATATACACTAATTTATTTTTAAATTAAATTTTATTAATCTTGTTTACTATTTGGAATTTTTAGTAATTTATAGATTTTATTTTAATGAAATACATATATTAGAATTTTGGGAAAATTCCTAAAATATATAACAACTCTATGTAATCAGGTGGAATATTATAATATCATATTCAACATATATCATATAAAAAATGAACAGGCTATCGGTTTGGAAATCCAAAACATTGTAATAAGTACGGGTAGGTAAAAAAGTAAACACAATGGTAATAGTTAATAGTGCTTCCTAGATTTACCTTTGACTGTAACCCTTTTCCTCTTTAACCCCCTAATATAGGTCATTTTCCCATCACTAAATATCTATTCATGAAATCTATATGTTCATCAGAAGTCATATCTAGGGTGCAAGTAATAAACCCAGGAGGACAATAAAAATGATTCCTTAACTTATATTCACATAATAAATAAAAGTGTATATTATGGAATAAGTATATTCTAAAAAAACCATGAAGACACACATTTGTTGAGTCATCATGCACTTACCAAGATTCTGTGAACCCCTTACCCACCTACATCAGCATGATGCCTCTATGGATTCTAATTTTGATAACAATGATTTTTCCTTTAAGGAAATGTTACATGCCCCACCCTCACGGTGGTGGTTATCAAGAGAACCACACTGCCCACCCTACTAGTATTCATTATCTAGAATGTTGGGTGTCCAAACTAATGATGGTCATTATCCTTTAATGATGGTAAGTTTCATGAGACATGGGTGACATAATTGAATAAAAAATCACCCTTTCATGGAATTATCCTACTCAAGTTAACTTATGGATACCATATTCTCATTCATAGTCTATTCTCATGTAATCAGACATGTCCATGATCTGACAAAAACCATTAAATAGGCCATAGTTTGTATCAATCATCATGTTTTCATTCTTCCAGACTAAGGGGATGTCTTACTGAAATAGGAAACATGTTCGTCTTGATGCATAACTAAATGTTCCATATGTTATATAAAAACAAAAAAAATGCATTATTTATCCCAAAACTATAAGGAATATCGCAAACTATTCTAAAGAAGATACACAAAAATAATTGGAGACATAATATGCATGGATCTCAAGGGCCCCTCGCACATTCGCAACAAATATACATCGGTAAAGTGTATCAATAATAACCCATAAACCATGAAAACATCATATACAAGAACCTATATGGTAGGGGACATTCTACCACATGTTTTTCATAGTGTGTATTATTATTTATCAAGGGTTTAATATCTCAAACCATTTTCTCACACCAATTGGAATAATATCACATGGAAAACTCTTATACCAGTTGCATATAAAATAATATCATTTCTATAGAAGGCCATAATGAATAATAAACCAAGAGGTAGAAAAATAAGTAACCAATTATGACCACATTCAATGGCAGCATCTAATTTTGAATGAAGAGAAATATCAAAGGTATAAAGAAAAACAATAACCAATGAATAATTAAACAAGTGGTTCACCAAGAAGACATTAAAAAATCCAAGGGTCTTCATTAAGGTATTTTTTATTCCATAACTAGGAAATTAGTCACTAGTCATCACAAGAAATAACTAACTAAGCCTAAATGACCTAAATCCACGATGATTGGAAATAGAAAATAATGAACTCAATTAATCAATGGAAATTCAACCTCATGACTGGATGAAATCAACACAAAAATGGAAAATTCAACAATAAAGGATGAACTAAGGAAATTTATCAGTCAAATAAAAGTTAATATATATCTAAATAATGTTCAAAATAGGTTCATATAAAGAGAAACCTTAATTCATGATGGTATACCCAAATAAAAATAATAAAATGAATTAATCGCCAAGGATAAGTGTTGATCATTTAATAAATGGTATAAATCTATGAATAACCACATTAAAATCCCACATTCATGTCCCATGGGTTTCCTCTTTTGATTCAGTCATGATTTGGGATGGAATCTTTTCATTTCTTCCATTTCAAAATGAAACAGGTTCTTCACTATGCCATACACCATATATCGATCTTTTCTATTATTTACATATGTATAGAACTAAAATGGACTACACTTATCGTGTTCTTTTATACCATTGGTCATTTCAACTTCACCACACCTTTAAAAACCGATCTGGCTGGGTCACCCAGTCTATGTTCGGCATTAAGCCCTCCCAAACATCATAGTGTGCCTATTTTTTGACCATTTTTTGGAAAATTAATTTCCCCCATTTCCCATTTTCACTAAGGCACGAACACAAAGGCCACCATGACATGAAACTCATAGTTGTATTTCATATTTTGGATAGAACACCAAATATCCCGTTTGAGCCTAAAAATGATACTCCAAGATCTCAATCCTTTACCAATCCTGTCTCCAATTAAAATAAAAAATAAGAAATGTGGAAGCAAGGAATTTCAAATTTGAAACAAAATATTTTGGACTTGACATCATAGTTGGTGTAAAAGTAGATTTTAGAAATCATTTGATATTAGGATGATTTTTTAGGATAATTTAAGGTTTGAAAAGATAAGTTTCATCATTATTTTAGTGGTAAAGATAACACTTTTGGATAGTATATGATTTAAATCTATGGAATCAAATTCACACTTTATTTGGGTATTAGAAAAGATAACATCAGTGAGAACCATAAGGATAAATCTATGCATGAATTATACATATATGATAAAATCATAATGTTTTTTTAATATAGATATTTTGTGGTTCTCAAAGAAATTATATCCTCTTATAGAAGGTATAAGTGGATGTAGGATCTGGAAAATGTATATCTTGGGTTAATAACACTTAAAAAAAGATGATTTCGTATTATCTTGATCTTTACCTAGGGAGAAACAAAGATGTATAACTTTTCAACCCAGTTGACACTCTTAGGTTATATGATTTGGTTAATCACATTCTCATTGTAAATCTCTACGATATATTTATATCTTAATTACAATAAATTGTTCTGTTAAAATGTATATGACAAAAAACATGGAATATAGCTATAAAAGTGAAAAAAAATAATTAATGAAGACATATTTGGATTCTCATTTCGAATCAGTATGATCATTTACCATAATTCTATTAATAACAATTCTGGAATTAATATTCTGTTAAAATAGGATCATGGAAATAAATCATACAAATGTATTCTCCTAGAAACAACTTTGTATTATATCTTGTATTTCTTATGAAATATTTTCCTTGTATTATCTGGAAATGGATGCTTGAGAATCTGTATAAGATTCATGTTTTTATATGAAACGTTGTATGATAAAAAAGATATATAAAAACACAATTATCTACATGGATTTACATCAACACTATATACATATATTGCTGAAGAATAATATATATATATATATATCATGATAAATGGTATCACCTGAGGTTGAAGGATGAAAAGACTAAAATATAAACTTATATGGGATCGATAATCTATGATAAATTGATTTCTTAGATATGAAATATATAATAATTTAATATGAACCTATAATCAAATTTCAGATAATGATGGGTGGTCATATTTGGCTTATATATATATCTTCAATATCATTTAATGTAATCTGTTCTTGAAGATAGTGACATCGTATTTAGCTTTTGATAAAACTAAAATAAATGATTCCACTCATAATTAAAAAAGAGGGACTTCGTCAAATATTGTTTTCATCCTATAGTAAACATGTGAAAGAAAATTCCAAATGATAAAATTAAAAAATATAGAATCAGGTTCCCTAGATTATTAAACTAACCAAGGGAATGCGTGTCTTGTTTTTGTGGAGAAAGAAGTTGACTTCAAATAAGGTTATCTACATGTCATGAATGTTAGGAAAATATGAGGCCTTCTTGGAATAAGGGGAATAAAATTATAGTATTACTAGGTTAACATGTGAGGTAGTAGTTGAGGTTGAAGAACATCATGTTGATTGGATGCAGTTGATCAGACAATGATAGTATAAATGTATGTTTTTTGTACAGAGATATAGATCCTTCATGATACAATCCCACATCATAAATATTCTCAATCGAGTGATCCCTTATATGTCTTCATGTTTTATCACCGGCTTGATGCAGATAGCATGGGGTTCATTCCTAGATCCACATTGTACTCACTGCCTACACGTTGTTGTGTCAATATGCACTGTATCTCTGAAATCCCGATATAAACACCATTGAGGGCCTATGTGCCATTATGTTCATTCCTACATCTATCTCCCATGTGTGATATGAACAATCTATACACACCTAAATCATCAAACATTGTCATTTGGTCAATTATTGGATGCCTTATCTAGCTTTCTTTATCTCCCATACCTCATATGCCAGTTTGTTTGGGACAATTTTTTATACTAACTAAATTTTAATCTGTTTGATAAAGAAACCTAAAATATATAATCTAATAATAGTATTTTCAACAATTATTTAATACATATAAGTAATAATTAAAAATATATATATTTATACCAACCTTATAATTGTTTTAATATCTTAGAATTGTACTTGTGTTAATTATTACTTATATTAAT
Source organism: Viscum album (assembly GCA_963277665.1). Classification (NCBI taxonomy): domain Eukaryota; kingdom Viridiplantae; phylum Streptophyta; class Magnoliopsida; order Santalales; family Viscaceae; genus Viscum; species Viscum album. The sequence continues at coordinate 872,566,504 of OY728147.1, read as the reverse complement.
ATAAGTTATAATTATTATTTTTCTATAAAATTAATATTTTATAGTATATTTTATTTATATCGAATATTATTATTTAAAATAATATTATAGTCATTCAAAATCATGTGATTCACCAATGATAATATTTTCATTAACCTATTAGCATTTATTGAAATTTATTATCACCAAATAATTCTTAAATAATTACTATTATAATTTGTTCTTATGAAACAATAATTTAAAAATTGATTTTATAAAAAGTGATTAATTTTTTATCTCTTAGTAAAAAAGTATCTAAATTTTATCTTTTATATGAATCTCAAACTTCTTCCAATAGGTAATTCACTTTTAACAGTTAGATGTACATTATTTAAATTCCCTATAAGAGAGATAATCTCATAATATCAAAATCATTGAATTCTAGTTTTCTCACTCCCAATGATTGTTCCCATTTTTCAACTAAGTTCCATTTTTTCTCTTTTCATATATGGTGGACTTATACTCTTATTTGATGATTATAAAAAGGATATAAATTTGGTTAAATCAATTTTATATATTTTTTTCTTTTTCTATTACCGATGATCATCATAAATTTAATATTCCTTTAACCCCAATTAGTATTATACATTGAAATATATACTCTTATTTATTTTTAAATTAAATTTTATTAATCTTGTTTACTATTTGGAATTTTTAGTAATTTATTGATTTTATTTTAATGAAATACATATTTTAGAATTTTGGGAAAATTCCTAAAATATATAAGAACTCAATGTAATCCGGTGGAATATTATAATATCATATTCAACATATATCATATAAAAAATGAACAGGCTATCGGTGTGGAAATCCAAAACATTGTAATAAGTGCGGGTAGGTAAAAAAGTAAACGCAATGGTAATAGTTAATAGTGCTTCCTAGATCTACCTTTGATTGTAACCCTTTTCCTCTTTAACACCCTAATATAGGTCATTTTCCCATCACTAAATATCTATTCATGAAATATATTTGTTCATCAGAAGTTATATCTAGGGTGCAAGTAATAAACCTAGCAGGACAATAAAAATGATTCCTTAACATATATTCACATAATAAATAAAAGTGTATATTGTGGAATAAGTATATTCTAAAATAACCATGAAGACAGAGATGTGTTGAGTCATCATGCAGTTACCAAGATTCTATGAACCCCTTCCCCACCTACATCTGCATGATGCCTCTATGGATTCTAATTTTGATAACAGTGATTTTTCCTTTAAGGAAATGTTACATGCCCCACCCTCACGGTGGTGGTTATCAAGAGAACCACACTGCCCACCCTACTGGTAATCATTATCTAGAATGTTGGGTGTCCAAACTAATGATGGTCATTATCCTTTGTTGATGGTAAGTTTCATGAGACATGGGTGAAATAATTGAATAAAAAATCACCCTTGCATGGAATTCTCCTACTCAAGTTAACTTATGGATACCATATTCTCACTCATAGTCTATTCTCATGTAATCAGACATGTCCATGATCTGACACAAACCATTAAATAGGCCATAGTTTGTATCAATCATCATGTTTTCATTCTTCTAGACTAAGGGAATGTCTTACTGAAATAGGAAACATGTTCATCTTGATGCATAAATAAATGTTCCATAGGTTATATAAAAACAAAAAAATGCATTATATATCCCAAAACTATAAGGAATATCGCAAACTATTCTAAAGAAGATACACAAAAATAATTGGAGACATAATATTCGTGGATCTCAAGGGCCACTCGCACATTCGCAACAAATATACATCGGTAAAGGGTATAAATAATAACCCATAAACCATGAAAACATCATATACAAGAACCTATATGGTAGGGGACATTATACCTCATGTTTTTCATAGTGTGTATTATTATTTATCAAGGGTTTAATATCTCAAACCATTTTCTCACACCAATTGGAATAATATCACATGGAAAACTCTTATACCAGTTTCATATAAAATAATATCATTTCTATAGAAGTTCATAATGAATAATAAACAAGAGGTAGAAGAATAAGTAACCAATGATGACCACATTCAATGGAAGCATCTAATTTTGAATGAAGAGAAATATCAATGGTATTAAGAAAAACAATAACCAATGAATAATTAAACAAGTGGTTCACCAAGAAGACATTAAAAAAGCCAAGGGTCTTCATTAAGGTATTTTTTATTCCATAACTAGGAAATTAGTCACTAGTCATCACAAGAAATAACTAACTATGCCTAAATGACCTAAATCCATGATGATTGGAAATAGAAAATAATGAACTCAATTAATCAATGGAAATTCAACCTCATGACTGGATGAAATCAACACAAAAAATGAAAATTCAACAATAAAGGATGAAATAAGAACATTGATCAGTCAAATAAAAGTGAATATATATCTAAATAATGTTGAAAATAGGTTCATATAAAGAGAAACCTTAATTCACGATGGTATAACCAAATAAAAATGATAAAATTAATTAATCAACAAGGATAAGTGTTGATCATTTAATAGATGGTATAAATCTATGAATAACCACATTAAAATCCCACATTCATGTCCCATGGGTCTCCTCTTTTGATTCAGTCATGATTTGGGATGGAATTTTGGCATTTCTTCCATTTCAAAATGAAACTGGTTCTTCACTATGCCATACACCATATCTCGATCTTATCTATTGTTTACATATGCATAGAACTAAAATGGACTACACTTATGGTGTTCTTTTATACCATTGGTCATTTCAACTTCACCACACCTTTAAAAACTGATCTGGCTGGGACACCCAGTCTATGTCTAGCATTAAGCCCTCCCAAACATCATAGTGTGCCTATGTTTTGACCATTGTTTGGAAAATTAATTTCCCCCATTTCCCATTTTCACTAAGGCACGAACACAAAGGCCACCATGACAAGAAACTCATAGGTGTATTTCCTATTTTGGATAGAACACCAAATATCCCTTTTGAGCTTAAAAATGATACTCCAAGATCTCAATCCTTTACCAATCCTGTCTCCACTTAAAATAAAAAATAAGAAATGTGGAAGAAAGGAATTTCAAATTTGAAACAAAATATTTTGGACTTGACATAATAGTTGGTGTAAAAGTAGATTTTAGAAATCAGTTGATATTAGAATGATTTTTTAGGATAATTTAAGGTTTGAAAAGACATGGTTCATCATTATTTTAGTGGTAAATATAACCCTTTTGGATAGTATATGATTTAAATCCATGGAAACAAATTCACACTTTATTTGGTTATTAGGAAAGATAACATCAGTGAGAACCATAAGGATAAATCTATGCATGAATTATACATATATGATAACATCATAATGTTTTTTTAATATAGATATTTTGTGGTTCTCAAAGAAATTATATCCTCTTATAGAAGGTATAAGTGGATGCAGGATCTGGAAAATGTATATCTTGGGTTAATAACACTTAAAAAAAGATGATTTCGTATTAACTTGATCTTTACCTAGGGAGAAACAAAGATGTATAACTTTTCAACCTAGTTGACACTCTTAGGTTATATGATTTGGTCAATCACATTCTCATTACAAATCACTGCGATATATTTATTTCTTAATTACAATAAATTGTTCTGTTAAAAATTATATGACAAAAAAACTTGTAATATAGCTATAAAAGTGAAAAAAAATTATTAATGAAGACATATTTGGATTCTCATTTCGAATTAGTATGATCATTTACCATAATTTTATTAATAACCATTCTGGAATTAATATTTTGTTAAAATAGGATCATGGAAATAAATCATACAAATGTATTCTACTAGAAACAACTTTGTATTATATCTCAATTATGGATAATTCTTAAATGGTTTAAAATAATATTAATTTCCTAATATAATGGAAAATATGAGTTTCAACGTCATACATGAGGTTTTGGTATTTATCTATTAATTGAAAGTAAATCTTCAAACTCTATGATATTTTCTTCTATGAGTAATATGTATCGATTATATTATTATATATTCTAAATGTTATGATGATTATTTGAAACATGTATAGATTATTCATCAATATTTTACTTTAATAGTTTAGAAATGTATGTTAAATCGTATCGACAACCATGAAAAACAATTTTATTCTAATATTATGTTTTTATATCAGTTGAAGAATACATGATTGAAGGATAAAACCCCATAGTTTTAAAATAAGTATTAATTTTTATAAATGTTTGGTTGATTTTATTTATAACCATGTTATTTATTATTTATTCTATGACAAAATGATCTGTGATATTTTTATATATTTTATCTCTATTTTTTATTATATTTCATTAGTTGTGTGTAACATCCCAACCCAAACCATTTTCTTAACCAAGGCTGGAGGTTCTTCTGGAATTACGTGATTTACCCATGTCACGAAATTCCAACAATAAATTACAAGGTCTTTTCTAGACATTGGGGGATGATTTTTACATTTTTAGAAAAAAATGGAACCTATCAAGGAAAAGATAAAAAACTCAACCCAATAATATTATTCATGTGTATAAAAAATTAAAATCAATTAAAAACTTTAAAAAAATCATAGTAGTAGAGAAAATGTATAATAAAGAGAATCAAATAATATAAAAGTATTTCTTGTTGTAGAAACACCAGTTTTTAGTAACTTCAGAAACACTATGAGTGAAACACCATGCTCAAAAAATCTATTCTAAGGAAGTTTCATCATGATGCTCTACTAGATAAATATGTGACCTTTCATTTACCTATGTTATGAAAAACCATGTCCACACATACACCAAAGTGTATATTCATGTGATTAATCACTACCAGTAGTCTTTTCCCAATAGAATTACCCCCTCATGTCTCTAGGAGTTGAAAACATTAACCTATACCTTAAAATATAATTTAAAAAAAAGGAAGGAATGTCAAAATAGTTTACCGGAAATGACCCAAAATTACAAACCTTGTAAAACTGATGTTATTTTTCATAACATGAATTTCATGATACAAAAATATTAAAAAAGGAAATAAATATTATAAAAACACTATTAATAATTTCATAATCAACACTAATATATAAAACCATTAAAATTTATTACCTTTTGAAGGAAAATGTTTAATATGTTTTACTATTAAAAAGTGTTATCTAAAAAAGTTGTTTTCCTTAAATTTTATATTATATATTTTAAAATATATATTAAAAAATACAAGTATAAATTTATAATTTAAAAATCCTTTTTTAATTCAAAATATTTTAATTTTCTTAAAATTAATTTTTTTTATTTTTCTAAATATATTGAATTTTAAGTAAATAATGAAAAAATGATATTTTGATAATTTATTCACCTTTATATGATAGAGAATATTATGAATCCTATTTTATTTTAATATATATATTTATAAATTCAAATAAAACAATTTTAAAAACTAATTTATATTTATAAATCCCTTAAAAATTATTTTATAAATTCAAGTAATATTTTACGAAAACAATTTTTTCTTTTTTTAAAATAAATTTTTTAATAGTTAGATTAGGTTTTGGATTTAGGTTAATGCACTATAACTATTATTTTAAGCTTAATATTCTTTTTAATATCATTGAAGTCAATAAAAATGTTAATTTAATTACAAACATATACTTTAATCTTTAGACTGCACTTTATCATTAAATTGGGTTTTGCATATTACATGCTTTGGAATCAAAATTAACATTGTTACATGTATAAATTTTATTTTATATGTTGATATAATAATTTAAATAATAGTTTTTTTATTATTTAATAAGTATAATTTCATTTTTAGGCATATAATTTTAGATTACAAAGGTTGATGAAAATTTACAAGTTAATATTGAAAAAGTTACATTTTAATTATTTTAAAAACAATGTATATTTATTATCTAATAATGTAAATGTTATTTTTGTTACTAATTACAATGTTATTTTTAAAAATATATTTATTTATATTATTAGTCATTAAATTTTTAATCAATAATATATAAAATTAAGAACCCTTAATGGAAAAACGTTGTTCAACAAGAAGTGTTAATCTATATAAAATCTATTGTTTAACAAAATTTTAATTTAATATGATTTAGAAATTTATTTTGAATAAAATGAGATAATTTTATTTCATCATATGAAAAATTACATTATAGGTATTACCTTTTATATTTAATAAGATATAATACAACTTCTCTAAAAACTGGTTACTATAGTTAATGTTAATTAGAACAAAAGGTTAAAAATAAAAATAAATGTCTTAGAACACTATTAAATTTTCTCAAAATACATGTAAGAGTGTATTTTAAACTTTATATTGTTCCAAAATTCCTCTTAATTCACTTTTGATTCATCGAGCCTTGAAAATTGTCATATAATTGTTGAAAAATAATGATTTCTTCTATAAGTGTCCTTCTCTTCTTTTATAATAGGATAACACTGACACCGCATTAAAGTTTCACTTACCCATTTAATAAATACCTTAACATATTTCATTTATCCCTAAACAAAACATTGTAACAATCAAATTACATTTATCACAGTATGTTATCCTATGACCTTAAATTTCAAGGAGTATTATAAAGAAAAATCAAGTCTTCAACATAAGAATTATCTCATTCTTAAGTTTTTAATATTAATATTCATCTTATGGATATCTTATCAACAAAATAATAAGATTAATTAAGGATAATTTTTACACTTATACGGTGAAATATTATTGTTACAACATTTATTTACCACATCAATCTTTGTAAAGGACAATGGAACGTCAATCATTCATATTTGTAGAATACCACCTCCATGAAGTGATGTTATTCCTATTTGAACCCCAACTCTACAGAATGGTGTCAAGGGTAAATTTGGTGAATAAATTTTAATTAAATTTAATATATAAAATTATGAAAATTACCAATTTTTATATAACAAAAGTTCATCCATTCATTGATAAATTTAATCATTAATCATGAAAATGATGAACTACCACCTCCACAAATGATGAATTTTTTTCATCACTTACCAGCTTGAATGGTAAATATAATAAATTTAATTATGATATATGATAATTATGATAGGTTTAATTTTATGAATATTTAATATTATCATTATCTAAATTAATTCTCTAACTTGTGAAAACAATACAAAACAATACTATTTGTGTTAGATTTACCACCTATATGAACAATGTTATAATATTTATTTATTGAATTAAAATGGATTTTTATATAGTTATAATATTATGTAATATTAATTAATATTATATTTATTAAGGAATTTTTAAACATGTTACTATTATTTAAAATATTTATTAATTTATCACTTCTTTGACAACTAAACACGTCGAAACTAGATTGGTGTGTTTTCTATTTTCATAATCCATATTTAAGTCTTTCACCTAAAAATATTGATACCTAAGTAAAATTTGAAAATAAATGACTATTATATGATTTATGATCTTCTAAATATTAATTTAAACATCTTAGGGATAATTTATCCCATCTTTTCAAATTTTATATGAACCAAGAAACCGAAAGATCTAACACCTGAAAAGAAAAATAAAATATCATCTGTTAATAAATTTGTAATATATGCTTTGAAAATAATTATAAAACTTTTAGTTTTTTTATATCAATTTAATGAGATAAGTTCTAAATATAGTTTTCTTAATTATACAATAGGTTACATCATGTTTGAGAAGGTAGGATTACAAGTTAATGGTTTCTATCCCAAATTCCTCCCTTTGAAACATGATTCCAATTATTGACATAATTTCATTTATGTAAAAATATAAATCATAATTGAGAAGTGATATCATGAAATGTATTTTAATTATTTTATTTTTATGTAAAAAAAGATACCTAAGTTTCAAAGGGTTTAGATTTTAGCTTTTATAAAGTTGTAAGTATTTTTTTTCTCAATTATTATTCATTTTAACAAAATACATGTTGTAAACCACATTTTTTATTTGGTGTATTCAAAAACCATTAATATATTTTTATCTTACTATTTGTATTTCAGGGGATTTAATAAAAAAATCATGTTCTCTTAGTCAATAGGGTATTTATTTATTTTTCCCCTATTAGTAAAAACTTTTGGTAACTCAACATTAATTCATTGAGGTATTATTATTCTATTGAAATTATTTCATATAAGTTATGTAAATTATACTCATTGATTGTACTATATTTTAATACCTCAATATTGTTTTCAAATATTTTTTCTCAAATCAATTTAATCATTTTGATATTTTTCATTAGATGTAATGCTTAGTATATCTTCTGTTACACACAACACCATGTTTAGCTTTTATTACATGAAACACTGAGTTTATATTTCATTACATTCAATATTTTTTTTAAAAAAACATTACATACTATTATAATATTATCATTTAAAATATATTAATTTACTAACCGTTTTAATGAAACATATTTACTTAATTAACTAAATTTTGAAATTATATGGTTCACAGAAGTATATATATATATATATAATGAGTTGTATGGTGAAAAATAATAACATCTTGAATTGAAACATTGGTTCCAGATAGAAGGTCAAATGAATTCATGTAGAGACCCGAAGATTAACGTACATGGGCATTACATTACTTTTGTGGAATACTTAGTACATAAAAAAAACACACACACAAGGACCATAATAGTTTAGTGTCTTTGGAAACTCGGATTATAATCTTCTAATCGTGGTGAATGATCTTCAACATCTCCCATAAAGATCTTCCTTTTTTTCTACCTAAAACCATTATTTATATCCTGGGGAATATAAAACATAAAAGGGTGAGCTCAAATGCTCAGTAAGAGTAAACAAAAGAAATATCAATCACATCATATTCATAAGAACATAACATTTTGGAAATCTTAACCTGAAAAATAGATCATAATATCATAACATGGGATAAATCATATTAGTGAAATGTAATCCCAATAATCATTACATAAAACATGAAACTTTGTGGAATAAAAACATAATCATAGAGAATCATTTTTTATTAGTCAAGACTCATTGCCAAGAATATCTTAGTGAACAAAGTCCATTTCTGAACCGAGTTCACTCCTCATTTCAGTCCTGTTTCACTGAACCGGTTTAACCTGCCGTTCTAGCCATGTCTATCTCATGAGATATAAAATCGTTTCCCAATCCATTGTAGGGAGATATAGGTCCCACCCATCTCATAATGATACCATTCTTATGTGTGCAAAAAAATCATAAACCATACATCATAGCATAACCCATGTAATAAAAATGGGAATCTTAAACATTATGGCATCATAAACCAATTCATATAAGATAAAAGAATTAATAAAAATAATTCCATCACAACATAATCAAATAAATGGAAAAATGGTGATAGAAATAGAACCCTATATTATCTTATATGGAAAATAATTTTTATAAAACACTTGAACTCCATTCTTGAGGAAAATATCCTTTCTACTTCAAAAACATTTTTTCCTTTTTTAACATGTCATACAATTTTAAACTAAAAGAAGTTGATTAAAAATAAACTTGAAAACTTGTAAAGGCAGCTTCTTTTAAATAATGTTTTAAAAATCCATACATGCCGTATAAGTTAAAAAAACATTCTTCGTACTTTTGTCGGAAGAGTTAGAAAGTACCTCTTACGAAAAACGACAAAAGATTCCTTTCATATCCTTTAATAAAAACTCACAAAAGGGTAAAATTGGATTTAAAAAATTTTAGGTGGATGGAAATAATATTACATATTGAGGAAACATGGATGTGGATGATAAAATACACCCCAGTAAATGCCAAAGTATAAACAATCTCGGATAAAAATGAGATTGTGATATTTCCCTTACCTTAGGTGTTATTTGCTTCGTAAGTGTCCAAAACTCTTGTAAAATGATTTAAATAATGTCATTGACTTATTCTAGAATCATACTCATTGTTATGATATCATATATGGTTCACTTATGACTTTATATTATCTGTTCTTTTGTAAATTCTATGTTAAAGAGCGTTTTGGGTAAAATCATTTCATTTTTCGTCCATGTTTTGACTTGTAATTATTCATATGATTACATAGATCATGATTACTTAATTCCAGAATATAAAACATTATTTATATATAATATATATTCAGAATATACATATATATAATAGATTAGTAAATTGAAAGAAATACACTATTCATGGAGACGGTAGGCCGCACGTACGCATGAATGCTATTTTTGTTTCCTTATTGAGTTGAATAAAATTAAGTAGATGACATACATATATATACACATAAATACAATATCATTATTATGTCTTATATTTCATGATTACTTATTATATATACTTTATAATCATTCATGAATGGTTAACGTGGAGAATGTATCTCATCGCGTCGTGGAGACGGTAGTCCGTACATACGCACGAGGGATAATATCGTTCTCATGATCGTGGAATTATATTGGAGTGTATGTATACTATATCAGAATAAATATCAATTTAAAATAATCATATATAGATATTATTTATACCATTATACCCATCCAAGTAAGGTGGTGGTGGAAAATAGATTACACCACGGCGTGGAGACGGTATTCCGTACGTACGCACGCACGATGATTTTGTTTTCCGTAGCATGGATAGACGGAGAAATAGGGTTGTTTCATACTTATAATAACATATCAGTATATTATTGATACTGATGTTATTACTTCATAATGAAACAACCTAAGAAGAAGAAGTGGAAGAAGAAATAAAGTTGAAAGAATCGGTAACGGACATTACCTCTTCTTTGAAGCGCCTCTTTGAGATCTCCTTTTAGGGCACTAAAATTGGTCTTTGAGGAAGAACAGAACCTCTAGGATGTTTCTATGGAAGTTGAGAATGGAATTGGGCAGGGGTGGGCCGAGATTGAAGGCTCAATGTGGTGTGAGGAAGAGAGGGAGGAGGTTCCCTTTTATAAGGGAGGAGAGGGGCTCCTTTGGAAAAACTAAAAATATTATTTTATTATAAAGAAAAATCCGGTTTTAAATAGCTCAAAATTGATTTATTTAGAATATAAGGTGGGGATGGGTCTAAATCCTCTCATCCAATTGAATTTAGACAAGTTTAGGTTCCTTTTTTATCCTTATCATTTAGATTTAACATGAAGTAAAATAATTTTACTTTTACCATGTCTTCTTGTATTCTTATACTATAAGGTTAATAAACTTAATATAAGCAGCCAAACGAACCCCAAGTTGTTTATTATTAATATATATAACCTTATCTAAGTCAATTTGTCTAACCATAGATTTTTAGTAATAAAATAACAATTAATAATATAATATTTGTTTTAAAAACTATTTTATGTCATTCTTGACACTATTTAGTAATTGATTTTTGTGAAAATCATAACAGAATGATTAGTTCTAAAAAAGTTAATTAAATCAATATTAACATGTCATATTAACCTATAAATTAGTTTAATTCATAAAATGTCTCAAATTATATTTATTTGGGTATTTATAATATCAATTATTCTAATTTTCACTACTATGGTAATTACTGCATCATTATTGTGTCATTAATAAATTAATTTATTTAACATCTAAAAATTATAAATAAAATATCATTATGTAGGAAATATTATTATATTTCTAATTAATATTTACAATCGAATTTATCTTATGTATAACCCTATATTAAAAATGTTGTAGTAAATAAACTTTGATTTTAACTCTTTTAACTCTTCTCTGAATTAAATAATAATAAATGTCCTAATCTAATCCAAGTAGGGCTAAATGGTAATATTTTATTCGTAAGGTTGTTTTTGGTCGAATTACACTTATCCAATAGAATTAGTACATGTTTTAGGGTAATAATAATAATATTTTTACCCTTAATTGCCCTATTTACTTTTAACCGTGGTAAAAAAAAAGTAAAAAGTTACTATTCACCAAAAAAAAATTTCATCTCATTAAACCACATCTTACTTATTGAAATAAACCGTGTCTCTTGGATTTTTTAAATTCCACTCACAGAAGCGGTAAAATTATGTTTTATGAAAAATTCATTTTTTTTAACTACCACTTAGTGGTTTCACTATTCATCAAAAAATGAAAGTTTCCAGAAAAATACCAAAAATTAGGCCTAAGCTATATTTGATATTATGAATTCAAAAATGATGTCTATTTTACCAAATTAAAAACATATCATTTGCGTTAATTAATTTAAAAATTAATTCCCATCGTCAAAACAAATATCGTGTTCTTAAGAGATAATAACTATCAAAAGATTGACATTTGTTTATGTCTGGTTTAAATGTGAAATTACATCCAATGACCAACATTGTATTAAATTGTAAAAATATATTCTAAATATACTTTAAAACCACTCAAATTAATAATTTATCACTATTAATTTTTTCTATTAAAAAGGTTGTTTTTAATTAAAATTTAGTAATTTTCACTATTCATTAGAAAATGAAAGTTATCCGAAAAGTACCAAAATTTCACCCTAAGCTAATTTAGATATTCAGAATCCAAAAATGAAGTCCATTTTGAAATATAAAAGTTACAAAATTTCAAAAAGTGGTTATTACTATTCATAACAGCTAGTTTTAATAATATTTTAATAGCATGTCATTGTTTAGAGAAACTCAGTATTGCGTACAACACACGCTATCGCGGAAGGTCGTGCTTGAGTGTAATGAAAGGATAGTCAACGATGCGTGTTGTGCAAGCTTCTTTTCATGTAGCATACAACATAAGACATTAATGAAATTAAACAAATATTTTTCATAAAATCTAGGGGTGTACCATTCTACCCCACTTAAAATGAATTTCGCCCTCGAAATTCGTCGGGGTTATAAATGGTTTACTACTCGAAAGTTTGTTTAATAGAAACCCACATCATAAAAAGGAATACCCAAACTTGGCTTTAAAAACTAAAGTATGAAATGTAACGGTTACCCAAATTAACTCATCAATGGGTTTCCACGTAGGAGAACATAGGTGAAAATATGGATATGGAAGAAAACTCTAACCATCAAGTTCTGATGGAGAGTGGTAGAGAACATGTCTATGAAATAGCCAACAATCACAAAGCCATATATTTGTGATGATCTAAGGTACCATCTGATTCATCATATATAAGGGCACTAGGACAACATTTTTGGTTTTCAAGATCATTTCCCTAATGTTGGTGAATTAAAAGAAATACTTACATGATTTTGGTACAATTTCACTATTGTTCGTGCTTTGAAAAATTTCCACTTCTTCTCTTAAAGAAATGAATTTGAATTTATTATTCATGAGGTGTTAATAGATCATGTGATAGAATGATGGGTCATTCCATATGTTTCAAACAAAAGGTTATCAAAAGTTATCAAATATACTTAATTCCATCTATGGTGAGGTTAATCGTATACGATTCCAAAAATGAACTTCTACTTCATATATCATACCACGTAATAAAATAAAACTAGTTTCTACTAACCAAGGACTTCCCGTAGGCCAGTGGTAGGCGATAAAGGCCAGTCGTACTTCGGTTGTGGGTTCGATTCCCACAGCCTTGTCCGATGCGATGGGCTGCCGCCCGTCCTGCAGGTTGTCCTTTTTCTAAAGCTATATTACTATAACATCCCATCAATAATATCGAAAAAAGGTCTATCCTAACTTATGTCCAACATAATCCATTCCAATATTTTGGCTTCTCTAAAATAATTCGGTCTAAGCTCATAGTATAAAGAAAATGATTACTAGAAATGTCACATAACAATCACGTGAATGCCATCATTTATCTCCCATATATCATAAGATATATCTTGTTGGTCAAATTACAAACATGTGAATACCTTAATCATGTATTCTCTTGAAGAATGAATACCCATTAATTGAACCATAGTGAAAACATGAATGCAGTCAAAAGTTAACTCTTTCCACATACCGAAATCCAAAAATTCTATATACTCAAAACATGATATAACCTTCTCCTTATATCAGTCATGAGCTCATGAATATGGTCAAACATTTCATTTTCTTATTTTCCTTTCATTATGTGCATATCAACTTTTTTTCCAAAAATATCTCAATCACATTCTATGGTTACCGGTACCATTGAAAACTACAATAGACCAATACATAAATATTCCAATATTCCACGATACTATATACAACATTATTTTGGAATCCCATTACATAAACACTTAATCATTCCACCACATCGTTGTCATATTCAACATCGCCAATAGTGATCACATGTGACTTCCCTTTTTTCCTTTGCCTTAAGTGGTTGCTCATGTCGATCATCACTAACCCTTGGATTTGGTAATTTATAAGCATAATTCCCCATTTCCTTGCACATGAAGCAATGAAGTGTTGGTGGTGCGTTCTCTGCAGTCTTTTCTTTATTCACATCATTAGAAACCCTTTTTCCATTACTTCGACACTCAGCTGCTCGATGACCTTCTTTTCCACACTTAAAATATTTTCTAGTCCCTTTAAGACAATCTCCACCATGTGTCTTTCCACACTTTGAGCATAATAAAACATTCATCTTCTTTTCACCATTATTCTGAGATTTCTCCTTGAACTCCATCTTTCGTTTCTTGTCAAAACTATGAGATGGATAATAACACCAACTTCCATTTCTACCTTGATAGCACAACGCACAATTTCTTCATAGCTACTGAAGTCTCTTATAGCTAATTCCCTTCGAAGATTTGGTTTTAAGCCACTGAAGAATCGATCAACTTTACTTTCAGGTTGGATAATAAATCCAGATGCATACCTTGCAAGCCTTGTAAAATTCTATTCGTATATACCAACAGATTCATCATCCTTTTGCTTTAGTTGAAGAAACTCCTTCTCTATCTTTGTTCAAAGAATACGAGGGAAGTACTTATTGAAAAATAAGTTCTTGAACTCGTCCCATTACATGGACTCAATTTCATCTCTTGGCCTCGTATTCTTGATAAGATTCCACCATTGATCAGCATCACCTTCCATACGATACACTACTAAGATGACTTTATCATGTTCAGAACATTGAAGAACTTAAAATATCTTTTCAGTAGTACTGACACATTGTTCAGCAACAAGTGGATCAGAAGACCCACTGAAAGAAGGTGGATGTTGCCTCATGAAGGACTCAATAGAATATTGTTCCCTTCTCTGATCATTTGGAATTCCAGAATGATTCATAGCTTGTGTAAGTATAGAAATAAGATTTTTCACTCCATCTCCCATAACATTTGTTTGTTCAGGAGGACAATCATTGCATTGTCCATTACATTGATCAACATGGTTCCTTCGAGTTCCAGCCATCGTCTAAAACCCAAAAATAATAGTGTGAGAGGTAAAAATCATAATAAAGTGGGTGTAACTTCGATATAGAACATCTTTGGTTTAATCTAATATCATTACCATAGTTCTAGGACTATATCCTATACGTATACGTATCCTTAGGGACATCCCTAGACAAACCTTAGAAATATCTCTAGGGATCTCACTAAAGTTCTCGCATCCTAGTTTCCAAAGGATGAATAAACCTTTCCTCTAATACCAACTGTAGAGACCCGAAGCTTATCGTACATGGACATTACATTACTTTTGCAGAATGCTTAGTTCATAACAAAAACACACACACAAGGACAGTAATAGTTTAGTGTCTTTGGAAACTCGGAATATAATCTTCTAATCGTGGTGAAAGATCTTAAACATCTCCCACAAAAATATTCCTTTTTTTCTACCTAAAAGCTTTCTTTATATCCTGGGAAAAAGAAAACATAAAAGGGTGAGCTCAAATGCTCAGTAAGGGTAAACAAAAGAAATATCAATCACATCATATTCATAAGAACATAACATTTTGGAAATATTATCCTGCAAAACAGATCATAATATCATAACATGGGATAAATCATAGTAGTGAAATGTAATCCCAATAATCATAACATAAAACATGAAACTTTTTGGCATACACACATAATCATAGAGAATCATTTCTTATTAGTCATACTCATTGCCAAGACTATCTTAGTGGACAAAGTCCATTTCAGAACCGAGTTCACTCCTCGTTTCAGTCATGTTTCACTGAACCGGTTTAACCTATCGTTATAGCCATTTCTATCTCATGAGATATAAAATCTTTACCCAAATAATTGGAAGGAGATATAGGTCCCACCCATCTCATAATGATACCATTCTTATGTGTGCCACAAAATCATAAACCATACATCATAGCATTACCCATGTAATAAAAATGGGAATCTTAAACATTATGGCATCATAAAACAATTCATATAAGATAAAGGAATTCATAAAAATAATTCCATCACAACATAATAAAATCAATTTAATAAAAGGGATAGAAACATAACCCTATATTATCTTAGATGGAAAATAATTTTGATAAAACACATGAACTCCATTCTTGAGGAAAATATCCTTTCTACTTCAAAAACATTTTTTCCTTTCTAAACATGTAATACAATTTTAAACTAAAAGAATTTGATTAAAAATAAACATGAAAACTTGTAAAGGAGACTTCTTGGAAATAATTTTTTAAAAATCCATTCATGCCGTATAAGTTAAAAAAACATTCTTCGTACTTTTGTCAGAAAAGTCAAAAAGTACCTCGTACGAAAAACGACAAAAGATTCCTTTCATATCCTTTACTAAAAACTCACCGAAGGGTAAAATTTGATTTAAACAATTTTATTTGGATGGAAATAATATTACATATTGAGGAAACATGGATGTGGATGATAAAATACAACCCAGTAAATGCCAACGTATAAACAATCTCAGATAAAAATAAGAATGTGATATTTCCCTTACCTTAGGTCCGATTTGCTTCGTAAGTGTCTGAACCTCCTGTATAATGATTTAAATAATGTCATTGACTTATTACAGAATCATACTCATTGTTATTATATAATATATGGTTCACTTATGACTTTATATTACCCGTTCTTTTGTAAATTCCATGTTAAAGAGCGTTTTGGGTAAAATCGTTTCATTTTTCATCCGTGTTTTGACTTGTAATTATTCATATGATTACGTAGATCCTGATTACATAATTCCAGAATATAAAACATGATTTATATATAATATATATTCAGAATATTCATATATATAATAGATTAGTAAATGGAAATAAATACACTGTTCATGGAGACGGTAGGTCGTACGTACGCATGAACGCTGTTTTCGTTTCCTTATTGAGTTGAATGGAATTATGTAGATGACATAAATATATATACACATAAATACAGTATCATTATTATGTCATATATTTCATGATTACTTATTATATATACTTTAAAATCATTCATGAATGGTTAATGTGGAGAATGTATCTCATCACGTCGTGGAGACGGTAGTCCGTACATACGCACGAGCGATGATATCATTCTCATTACCGTGGAATTGTATTGGAGTGTATGTATAATATATCATAATCAATATCACTTTACAATAATCACATATAGTTATTATTTACACCATTATACCCATCCAAGTAAGGTGGTGGTGGAAAATAGATTACACCACGGCGTGGAGACGGTATTCCGTACGTACGCACGCACGGTGATTTAATTTCCCATATGATGGATAGATGATGAAATAGGGTGGTTTCATACTTATAATAACATATCAGTATATTATTTATACTGATTTTATTACTTCATAATGAAACAACCTAAGAAGAAGAAGTGGAATAAGAAATAAAGTTGAAAGAATCTGTAACGGACATTACCTCTTCATTGAAGCGCCTCTTTGAGATCTCCTTTTAGAGCACTAAAATTGGTCTTTGAGGAATACCATAACCTCTAGGTTATTTCTATGGAAGTGGAGAATGTAATTTTTCAGGGTTTGGCCGAGCTTGAAGGCTCAAAGTGGTGTGAGGAAGAGAGGGAGGAGGTTCCCTTTTATAAGGGAGGAGAGGGGCTCCTTTGGAAAAACTAAAAATATTATTTTATTATAAAGGCAAATTCGGTTCTAAATATCTCCAAATTGATTTATTTAAAATCTAAGGTGGGTATGGGTCGAAATACTCTCATCCAATATAATTTATACAAGTTTAGGTTCCTATTTTGACCTTATCATTTAGATTTAACATTAAGTAAAATAATTTTACTTTTACCGTGTCTTCTTGTGCTCTTATACTATAAGGTTAATAAACATACTATAAGCAGCCAAACGAACCCCAAGTTGTTTATTATTAATATATATAACCTTATATAAGTCATTTGGCCGAACCTTAGATTTTTAGTAATAAAATAACTATTACTAATATAATATTTGTTTTAAAAACTATTTTATGTTAATTTTGACACTATTTAGTAATTGATTTTTGTGAAAATCATAACAGAATGATTAGTTCGAAAAAGGTTAATTACATCTATACTAACATGTCATATTAACCTAGAAAATTAGTTGAATTCATAAAAAGTCTCAAATTATATTTATTTGGGTATTTATAATATCAATTGTTCTAATTTTTCACTATTATGGTAATTACTGCATCATCATTGTGTCATATATAAATTAATTTATTTAATGTCTAAAAATTATAAATAAACTATAATTATGTAGTAAATCTTATTATCTTTGTAATTAATATTTACAATCAAATTTATCTTATGTATAACCCTATATTAAAAATGTTGTAGTAAATAAACATTGATTTTAACTCTTTTAACTCTTCTTTGAATTAAATAATAATAAATGTCCCAATCTAATCCAAGTGGGCCTAAATGGTCATATTTTATTCCTAAGGTTGTTTTTGGTCGAATTACACTTATCCAATAGAATTAGGACATGTTTTAGGGTAATAATAATATCATTTTTTCCTTAATTACCCTATTTACTTTTAACTGTAGTAAAAAAAGTAAAAAGTTACTATTCACCAAAAATTATTTTCATCTCATTGAACCACATTTTACTTACTGACATCAACCGTGTTTCTTATATTTTTAAAATTCCACTCACAGAAGCAGTAAAATTAAGTTTTATGAAAAATTCATTTTTTTTACTACCACTTAGTGGTTTCACTATTCATAAAAAAATGAATGTTTCCAGAAAAATACCAAAAATTAGGCCTAAGATATATTTGATATTATGAATTAAAAAATGATGTCTATTTTACCAAATTCAAAAAATATCAGTTTCATTAATTAATTTAAAAATTAATTCCCGTTGTCAAAACAAATAGTGTGTTCTTAAGAGATAATAACTATCAAATGATTGACATTTTTTTATGTCTGGTTTAAATGTGAAATTACATCCAATGACCAACATTGTATTAAATTGTAAAAATATATTCTAAATATACTTTAAAACCTCTCAAATTAATAATTTATCACTATTAATTATTTCGATTAAAAAGGTTGTTTGTAATTAAAATTTAGTAATTTTCACTATTAATCAGAAAATGAAAGTTATCCGAAAAGTACCAAAATTTCAACCTAAGCTAATTTCGATATTCCGAATCCAAAAATGAAGTCCATTTTGAAAAATAAAATTTACAAAATTTAAAAAAGTGGTAATTACTATTCATAACTGCTAGTTTTAATAATATTTTAATAGCATATCATTATTTAGCAAAACTCAGTATTGCGTACAACACATGCTATCGAGGAAGGTCGCGCTTGCTTGTAATGCAAGGAAAGTCAAGGATGCATGTTGTGCAAGATTATTTTGGTGTAGCATACAACACAAGACATTAATGAAATTAAAAAGAATATTTTTCATAAAATCTCGGGGTGTTACACTTCATGCATGCCTCCTCATAGGAAAAAGTATGTTGACTCGAACCGAGTGTCTAATTCAATCCATGGGGAGACTATATCAATATCCAAAGTGTATAGGGATGATAAATTACCAAATATAACATTGAGAAATATAATAACATGATTACATAGAGTAAAAAAAAAACTAAAGATTTAATACATGGTATTTAAATAGGATTTCCCAAATTAGAAATCTATCTACTGTACTAAAAGAAGATAATAAATAAAAGATATGTGGGGACCTTGGGTTTCTATCCTAGGCCACTTCATCTCCATGCTTCACCTACTCATGCATCTACTATAAGGCCCTTTCTGATCCCTAGTCCTATTAATAAATCTACAAGTTCATCAAAATTCTCAACTAGGGTGTGATAACATGAATCATTTGGACACCCCCAATGTATTCTTATCCTTATGTGGTCAAATATACAAATGTATTCCATAATAATAATAACCATGTAAAGGCATAAAAATACAATCCAAAAATGAGCAGTTGTGCCCTAAAAATGAATCCCAAAACCCATAATGTATGTGCTTTGGATCCATGTTAGAAGATAACTGAATTATTAAAAATAATAAGACCAACCGATGTATGGCGTCCTCACGGTGTCACAATGATGATACCCAACATCACATTTCCCACAAGAGGACCATGTCACCTGGATCCTCTTAAAGAGAATATCTAGTACTCATATATACCAGGCTATAATGTGGTGAATACTACTTGGAAAAATGAAATATACCTCAAGAACACCATCAAAACGAAACCATGGATACCCTAACTAGGTAAATACCCTATTGAAATGCATCTATTACCATGGTTAATTAAAACCATAGAAGTATGTTATCTATTACTATTGTTTATTAAGACCATGACAATACCCCTCATCCCATCTTCACAATGTTCCCTGATCCTTATCATGTGGTTCCCTTATTTGTAATCGAGCCTTAACCTCTGTATACCTCCCTCTAGTAATCTTTCTCCTCTGATGTGGCTCGGACATAACCACCGCACAAAAGTTCATCTAACGAGGCTCCATTGCGGCGTCCCCACATACCTACTAACACGGATCATAAACAACATCCACACCTCCTATATCTCATTCCACTATATTCCACCTTATTGAATTCCCTCTCTAATTTACTGAACAATTGATATCATATCATAACCCTCTAACGAATCACCCATCATATTTTTCTATTCTAGAAACATTCCTTCAGATAATTTTCACGATTTCCATACATGGTACCCTACCATATCCTGTTGTGCTCTCAAATATAGATTTTCTAGTTCATAAAAACCTCCTATCACCCCAAATTATTTCCTTATAGTTATGCATTGAGAATAAGAACACTCCCAAATTGATTTTATGAAACCATAATTTAAAAAACATATTAATTTGAAATTACTTCCAACTAAACACTCTACATTTTAGTGGTTGATATAATTTTTTACTTTAGGATAATGGCCTCTATCACTATAAAATGTAAACACTTTTATTTTCCTTCCTAATCCCTAAATAAAAAATAAATTTTATGTTTCCCTCATGTGACTATTCCATTAAATGGTCCAGTTTACTAGTTTTATATCTACACTACATTATTAATCTTTCTTAAGGTGTATATATCATGTACTATTCCCCTCTTACTATGTGGGTATACTAACCACATTTCACTATGCATATTCCAGAGTCATATTATGTATAAAATATTCTGTATTTTAGTTTTCGTTAAATATATAATGAAGTCAAGATTTTTATATTACACTTCATTTTAATGTTTTTTGAAACATTATTTCTTCTTTTAAATGATGTTAATATTTATATATTTCACTTTAGTATTGATCAATTCGATCATATTATACTTTTTAAATCATTTTAGAATATATTCAAATTTTTTATAATTCATTATAAGTTTTAAATTTTACATAATATTCATACTTATCTATAATATATATTTTAACAATTGTTATTCACTAAAATGTGCATTTAATTTTTATTTAACAGAACATTATTTTACTATGATACTTTAAAATGATTCCTCTTAATGTGTAATAAACATTATTAATATGATATTTATATTTTATTATAATTCAATTTCACTCAAAGTGGATTTTCCTAATTATTCATTCTATTATATATCTAAACTAAATAATCATATAAATTATTTAGAAACATCTTTTTAATTTAACCCTAAAATAACATAAAATTTTTTATGATTTAATTAATATAAATAACATCTTTTGGACTAAATTGTGCCCATTATTATGTTATATCCTTATGTCACATCAACAATTTCAATCTATAAGTAAACATAAATTCATTAGTGGTTCTTACTGTTTAGTTGTTTTATTAATTATTCTTTAAGTAAAAAAGTATTTTTAATTGAATATATTCTCTTTATAATCATATTTTAATTTTTTTATTCCATTGGAGAAAACAGTTCATTGAAGCACAATGCTGTGAAATGTGTTGGTTAAAACTATTTATGGAGTGGTCGAATGTGTGGATGAATGGGTCTATGATAAATAATTATGATCTTTGTAGTTTAAATTATTAAATAAATACATCTTTCTTTCTATAATTTCCATTAGAAATTTTTTCAAATTTTTAGTCAAATTATTTTTATATCATTGAGATTGGAAACAGATGTAATCCCAAAATTGTAGATATCATATTAAGGTGTTTTATCAAGGTAAATTAGCATGACATAATTAAATCAATGGAGAATAAGTTATTTGTAATCAATTTGTTTTTCTTTATATTCCAATTATTAATCATTAAGCCAGTAATAAATTAATATTGTATAATTTACATTAGATTTTTCTATGATAATATTCTCATTATTAACTATTTTAAATTAATTGGTAGTTTTAATGTGAAGGTAAATCCACAACAATGAATGGTGGGGTAATTTTTATACAAAATCTTATTTGGTGATCTCAATTTATAAAATTTTATATTTGTGTTTTTTAATCAATTTACCATTTTTTATTTTTCATTTTATTTTAATTTATTAGGTTTTATAATCAAGAATTGAAATGATCAAATCAGACCTCTATAAATTGTTTTTGTTTTGTTTTTCTCCAAGTGAGAAGGGTCATTTTATGTCATTTCCTTCCCACAAAATATTTTTTTATTGTGTTAAAAATGTAAAATATATTAATAAATATTTTTGATTTTATATTTTCCATTTACATAGAATTATATTTTGTTGGACCTATCAAATTTGACACATATTGTGGTTTTAAATATTTATTTGATTAAAGGATTAAAAAATTTAGTTATATACTCACCAAATGTATTAGTTAATTTAAGTCTAAAATTGAAAGTTTGTAATTTTGTATTTAATTTCCATTATGAATTAATTAATATAAATTTTCACATGTATTCATTTACCTAATATTCATATTGTCCAAAAGTGTTGGTTAATTCAACGATGATCATGAATATTAATTAATTAATTATATTCCCCCACTAAGGGATAATCTTTCCCAACAATCCACCTATCTCAAGTACTGAAAAAAACCTCCATTAAAATAGTAAAAAATATCCCCGGGTAGACAGTAAAGGAATTTGAATCACATCATCTGCAGTATATAGTAGCAATATTCCATCATGTGGACACATCAAATATGGACACAAGAAACAATAATTTCTCCCATTAAAAGAATATATCACATAAAATATCACAGCTACAGAAATTGACATGTGATCACAATCAATCACAAAAAAATTGAAGAAAAAAATAACTAATTATCATGAAATCATGCATAAAAGAGATTCCAAAAATTTAAGAGACATCCTACATCAAAATTCATCGACGTCAATGGAAGGAATACACAACCCTTTCTGGTTCAATAGATGGAGTGAGAACCTCAACAGTCAAGAACACCACTTCACAACATTATTATAATAAATTTATACATGTCAATGCATGAGGTTCATCAAGGGTTCCTAGAACCAAAATTAGTTATTTTATTTTTAAATTAAATAAAATACCAAATGTTATGATACACTCTCTCTCATAGATAATTTTTGAATTATCATTTTAGGACATCTAATATGCTCATATTAATATCCTTAATAATAATTATATATTGATAATTTCTCATTAGTTATCCTTCTATAATTATCTTTTGATAAATTATCATATATTAACATTTTCTAATTATCTCTAGATAATTATCAAAAATTGTCATTTTTAATAATATTTTAATAATTTAATATGAATTATTGATCTATAATTTTTTCCTAGGGATTAATACAAAATTACCCATGATAATTCATTTTATTTATCATTTGATAATAATTTATAATTATCCTTTGGTAATTTGGAAAAATAATATATTTTGATAATTTATTTTATGTCACCCTTTATAATATCTTATAATTATAATTTTATGTTTCAAGGAAATTATATGTTGGAAATTTTTTTCTGATAATATTTATAAATTTTCTATTCATAATTGTATAATAATTATATTCGATAATATTTCACACTTAACCTGTGATGATTTTTTTGTCATTATATTTTAATAGTTATTTAAAATTATATTTACATAAAAATGTATAATTTTCCTTTAATAATTTTCTGGATTTATCTTTTTTATAAATTTTGAATTATTGGTAGATAATTCTCCAAAATTATCTTAGGTAAAATTGTGCAATAATGTTTGATAATTTTAATAAATTATCTTTTGAAAATTCATTGGAATCATCCACTAAAAATTTTGGTTTTTCATCATTTAAGAAATAATAAGAATATATTATATAAAATTTAATAAAAAAATAAAATAAATTGAATCATACTTTTTTCTTGTATTGTGGGTACAACACCCCCAAGAAGAGGTGGATGAAGATCACCTAAACCATGATAGGACTAACAACCGATATCTCACAAGCTTATGGTAATAGAGTGGTGAGTGACACGACCTCCCATAAAGATCCTCCCAAGGTTCCATCTAAATTGAATCTTTGTAACTATTCTTGTGTATGAAATAGATCAAGGATATTTAATAATCACATGCTCCACCAAATTATTGCAAGCAACCAAGAAGCATATCCTACACTATGCTTATTATCTACTTAGACTATCTTCAGTTTGGAGGATTGTACATCGTACACAGTCTCATATGAGTCCCCAGGTATTTTTATAAGCCCTTACCAAATCTCTATGTACAATTTTCTTATATACATGAAAAAATTATTTTGGCAACTCCATGTAGGTGAAAAATCACTCAGAAGTATAGATTTCCCAACTCATCCACTGAGTCAGTCTCTCTGGTCGGTAAGAAGTGAGAAAACTTCCTTATCCAATTGAAAATAACATAGATTACATAATGAATACTTGGGTTCATGGGAAATGCCATTACAATAATTTCATCACAACATCTAACTATCAAAATAGAATAACATTTTTCTAGATAAAACCACTAGGATGTTGTCTTTCCCCCTTTAACCTCTGATAAGTAATGCATTAGGATTGAAAACCTGCAATTTATCTCTTCATCCCTATACACCAGAACATCCAACTGAAGTCATGCCACACCTTCTTCTCATCAGGATGTACTTCCAAACTACTGTTATTCTAATTCCTTATCATATCTTATATGAGGGATTAATGGCATACTATTTTCTTATGTACTAAGATCATATCATTTTTCATCCATCGACCATCGAGGTTGTGAGTCACCACTAGCTACTTGTTCCATCATTATAAAAAACTCTTACTATAATGTTTGTTAATCCTTTACTAAGTCTATAAGATAACATGTGACTACCATTGGAAACAAATTCATATAACCCTCTCCCATTAAGGCTTTTATCATACAATCATCTAATAATATCATCAAGCACCACAACTTCTCTGAGGGCCGCTCACCAACCTTCTACATAGATTTAGTATTAAGGATAAGAAAATCATTAAAATATTACCCTTCATATGTGTATATTCTATATCATTGTAGAACATCTATAAGTACTAAACCTAGAACATTTGTCTCGGTTTAGGTCCCTGTATGTGAAAATATAGTGAAGTCACATTTTGTCCATGTAAATAATAAATCTCTCACTCAAAAAATAGTGTCCCCAAATTTAAAAATCATATACCAAAACATCAAGATATAAGTAACATATAGAGTATTTCCTCTCATGGGGTCATAGATAATGAGAACCATAGGATATTACATTCTATATTTTCATCAGCACCACCCCTATAATAGAACATAATGCATTATAGTATAATGAATAACATATACCATACACAAGTAGTGTCAGTAATGGAGCTATCTCTAGGCTACTAATTATATCAAGGAATTCATCTTCACATTGGTCAAAAAATTATATCTTAATTGCCTTCTATTTAAAGACTATAATGAGTAATAATTGTTAGGATATTCCCTGGATAAACCATTGGAAATCTCATGATAATCCCAAAAAGATCCTATTATCACACATGTTCTGCGGATGTGTCTAGGACATGACTACCACAACCATCTCAGGGTCTATAAATATACCTGTCTTAGACACCACATATAATAGGAAACTCACTTCTCAAATCTGTAAGTAACATTTCAATGGATAGGTTTAAGGATTTTGTGCTTGAGGCTTACTCAAAACTATCTCTAGGTGCATAAATTATTTATCTTGTGTTATTGAGAATATGAGGATGTCATCAAGGAACACTATGAAATATAAGTCCATGTATGAGTGGAAATTTTTTTTCATGTGGGCCATGAACCCTGTATGCATGTTCATCATCATGAAAGGCATTACCAAGTACTCATATAGTTCCTAATTTCTCTAAATCACCGTCTTATGAATTTCCTTCACTCTAACTTACAATTGGTGATAGCCCAATCAATGATCAATCTTATTTGAACTACTGGGATCCTGATAGGTGATATAAAAGATCATTAGTCCATGGAAATGGATACCATATCATCCCCATCACTAGGTTCTGCTTCATGTAATCAACAACAAGGTGAAGACTAACTTCTACCTTTATGGATAACAATACAAGTGAAGCTCATGGTGAAGTACCCAATCATGTTAATACCTTTATCTCTATGTCATACAGCTAAGCCTTGATCTTCCAAAACATGGTTTTTACCATACAATATTGGGGTATCAAAACTGGTTGTGAACATGTAATGAGCTCAATATCGACATAACATTACAATCTTATAGATTTGATAATAGGTCCAAAACTCCCAAAAATATTTCATCACATTCTTGCTCATCCTGAGGGACCCAGGTTCTATATATGTATGAAGACTGATGGAGTTTAAAATCATGGCATGTTAGACCATAATTCTGAACTCCTATGCCTAGGGAAAAAAGTAAGTGAAAGACCTTCATTTGAAGTAGTATTACTTCTTAAACCTCGTAGTAGGGGTAGGAATATGATCAACGGAAACCACCTATGCATATAGTGGTAAAGAAGAAACACACTCCATTTTGAAAGTATTTCATCCTACCTCCCAAGTAGTCCCATAAGACGATGTCAAAGTTAAATATATAGAAACGAAATTTAAACATTCATGAAATGAATCAAATTTGTTAGGAGACACCGAACCAGTCTATGGGATCACAAAATGTTTCTCTTAACTTGTATATGGGATCACACAAGGTTTTTATATGAGTCAACCTATTAACCACGGTATACCCCTCCTATAACATATCTTAATCCCCATCCTTGCACATTAGTCATAGTCAACATGTATATATACTAGAAGAACACGATGCCTAGTTCTACTTATTAATTGAAGTATGGATATATCACATGACAAGGGAAAACAAAAATATGTCACCAAAGGAGAAAAAATCCTTAACAGATAACCCAAATCAAGGAATTTAATAAACAACAACAATGCTTAACAACGTCAAATATATATATAGAATGTGAACCAATGTTCCTGGTCATGATTTATGAATTCACCTAAAATCTCATATATCATATATCAATATCATGTTTGTCACCAAAGGCATGTTTAATCAAATGTAGTAGAAAAAAATATTTTCCTATTTATTGAAACTTGGGTGGGGTCCACTATAGAGTGTTGTCCAGGCACTAACATATTCCCCCTCCATGTGTCCTACCTATTATATCTTCAGTCAATCATATCCTATCCAAATAAAAAGGGAATAAAATGATAGTGACTCACAGTCCTCTAATGTCACATTGTAATATCCCGACATGAAACACCATTTCCTAGCCATATAGTAACATGACCTCATGTGTGCCTCCTCATATGCAAGAGAATATAGTATATAACATATGGTATGATTCCACTATAATGGATAATATATCCTACATTAGAGAGAATTTTAAAAATAAAAAATAGATTAAAAAACCAAATATACAAACACGATTAATCAGAGTTAAAGATAAAACACAATATGGCATACATGACATTGAAATACGAGATCACAAAGTGTAAATCATTCTAGAGAAGTGAAAAAATATATAATATAAAAAAATTTTGGGGCCCTATGATGTCTATCTTAGTATACTCTATCTCTATTCTCCACCTACATAGCCATCCAACATAGGTACCTTACCATTCACATGTTCTCTCGTGAAATATATAAGAGCATCGAAATGCTCGAGTAGGATGTGAGTACAAAACTCAGTAGTACACCAACAATACATCTGTAAACTAATGTTCTCCATTGTACAAGTTTATTTTATGATAATAATAAACCATTAATGGAATAGACATACAATCCAAAAGTACATTGTATTTCCTTAATCAAGCTACCAAAAACCCCAAGTTATACCCACTTCAGATCCATACCCAAAGATAATTGAATCTATCCAAAGAAAAAAACTAACCCCTATACAATGTCTTCAATATGTCATATAGACAATACATGATGTCATATATCTCTCAAAAGGACTATGTCTCCCAAATCTTCTAGAAGAGACTATCTAGTACCCACATTGATCAGGCTAACACATGGAGAATCGTACTTGGTAAAATTTTGTCTACCCTAAGCACACCCTTCAAATTACACCACGACTGCCTCATACCTACCCCATGTGCTCAGGTTCCACATCTCCATCATCACAATGAATCTCTCCACCCCACTAAGGGATAATCATTAATTGATGTCCCCCTATTTGAATTTCTATCCCCGCCACCAAGGGATTTTTAACACATATCACAGAGTAAACATACAAGGTAGGCATAACACGTCATCATGAGTATACAATATCAACATAAAATCACGTGAACTCCTAAAACATGGAAACATGCACTTAAAATATATCTCATGGAAAAAATAAAACACAACATATATCACAACTACACCCACGCCCACATTAGATCACAAGTAATCGTAGGGAGAAGAAATGCCAACACAAATAATCATCCTAGAAACATGAATAAATGACATCCCAAGAAGGTAAATAACAACATACAAAAAAATTTGTTGATTTCAAATGAACGGATAAACCACCCTATGTAGTTTTATTATCGGGGTGGAAATATCAGTAATAAAGAATGTCTCTTCACGACCTTATTACATTAAAATTTGACATATTTATTCTCAGGGTTCATCAAGGGTTCTTAAAACAAAAACAAACTATTATTTTTTTAAAAATAAATAAAATATCACATGTGATGAGACTTTCACTCTCCTAAATAATTTTCAAATTATCATTCCAGGGAAGCTCATCTACTCATAGAAATATCCTTAAGGGTAATTATCTTTTTATAATTTCTCATAATACATCCCATTATAATTATCCCATGATAATTTTTCATAAATCATACTTTTTTAATTCCCCTTAACTAATTTAAAAAAATATCCTTTATAATTTTCTTTTGATGATTTGTTATATATTTTTCTTTTATAATTGTCTTTTGATCATTTATAAAAAATTACCAATGATCATTCAGATTTATTATCATTTAATAATTCTTCAAAATTATCCTTTTGTAATTATAAAAAAATTAGCATTTATTAAATTATTATAATTACATTAAATAATTTAATGTAATTATAAATCAACATTTTTTTATAACTAAAATTGGATATTTCACATAAATTATCTATTTATAATTATAATTTAATATTATTTATAAATTATCCTTTGAAAATTGTATAATATTATCTTTGATGATCATTTACAATTATTCTTTGATAATTTGATGTAATTTCCATTTGATAATTCATGAAAATTATTATTTTTTAAACTGTGAAATTCTCCTATGCTATTTTATTATTATAAGTATCAATTTTAAAAATTCACAATTATTATTTCGTTGTATCCCATAGTTTTCTTCATCAATATTTGGAAATAACATTTAATAATTTCATTAAATTAACCTTTGATAATTCATTATAATTATCACTTAAAAATAAAAGGTTTATCAATATTTACATTCATCAATATTTTTTCCATGTTTTTAAAATTATGGAATAAATGGAATTGACTAAATAATAAGAAATGATAAAATAAGAAAGAAGAAACTTATCTACTTCTCAAATTGTGCACACTACACCACTGAGGGGGGAGGAGTAAGGTCTCCATCACAATGCATGATCTACAAAGGTCTCTCAATCACATGTAAAGGGGTTTCATGCTACTCTAACTCCATAAGATCAACTGATGTAGAAAGAAAAACCCTTAGGCTATTAGAACCCCAAAAGTGTGGCACACCAAAACCCCCACATTCTTTACACCAATTTATTCCATGTTTCAACATAAAATAGATTAGAGACTGTTTTAATTCATCCATTTAAGGCGTTGTCAAATTTAATGGTAAAAAAAACTGAAAATAGAATGTTTTGAATCTATCAGTGCATTATGAATGGTTTGGGTCATTCATCAGAAGATGGAGAGTCCCAGAATTTTAAATAATTGTAGACCCCTTGTAGTTTTAATAATCCTAAATCATTCTTTGCTTTTTTCTAATTAGTTTACTATGTTGTGTTAGATTTTCACATTATAAGGTCAACTGTAGGAATACTCTAAGTATAACTCACCTCTCTAGAATCATCGCTCTTGACTCACCACTCCTAACTCACCACTCCTCACTCCCTGCTCCTGGCATACTGGTCCCAACTCACTGATCATAACCCACTGCTCCTGACTCACCATTCCAGAGATACCGCCATCCTGACATCACTAGGTCTGAGTCACTGATCCAATGAAACCCTCATCATGACACATCAAATAATAAGTCACCGCCAACCATGAGCTATTATTGAGTCAAGATACTACTAGAGATTCACCGCTAAAAATACTCACAACTACCTTTCCTTTTCTATTTTATGTTCAATTCTTTCTAACATTCATATTTGTGAAATTTAATTCTACAGATTAAATTAATGGCATTTTCTAAACAAAATTAAACTCGATATCAGACTATATTAAGAAGTAAGAGGTACCAAAACATGATCATGAACATGGTTTATTTTGGGTGAAGAATATAAAGCAAAAAATAAAAGATAATCCTATAAAATTATGGGAATTAACATGATTCAACATGTGTGACAAACCAAGAAGGAGCTGTTTTGGGATATAAGAAAACTCCTACATCAAGAATTAGAATAAAATAGTATAAAAATATTAAAATACAATTGGATCTATCATACACCACCTGATGAACGCTTATACGATTCTCTATTTTATAAAATATTTATAGAAAATGACTCCACTCTCATTTCAATGTACTTCCATAGAGTCATGAAGTGGCAACACATATCACATAGAGAAACACTATCCCTTATACTCTTTTTTACTCTATTTTTGTGCACATTATTTACATTATGAGTATTGTGAGATTATATCTGTTTTATGAATACACACTCACTCTTATGTATACTTGGAAGATACAATGATATCTTCCCAAATTATCTTTTTACACCTATTACTCCAATAGATAAAAGTGGAAGAGGTCCCCGCCATACCAGACTCATTTTGTACTCCCTTGAAAATTGATGGAGAGGCATATGTGACTTGAAAAACATTGTATATTCTATTGAATACCTTCATCTAGGTTGTGGATAAATTTTTTTGTTTATTTAAATTTCTTAGTAGTATGTGATCATGAAGTAAAGAGGAAAATGTATCATCCTAAGACAACACCTATTTTTATTTTTTCTACTGTACCTTTTAAAAGTTATGTTTTCATTGCTTTATCTATTTACATCCAAAAATAATAAGTTCACTCTGATATATAGTCTTAGACAGTTTTTATATTAGAATATTATTTAGTATATTTATTTCAATGGATAAATGTGTATTTCATATTTTTTTCAACTAAGAACTAATCACTCTTTGAGAAATCTTTTTAAAGATCGATTCTTTTATATATCTTCAAGATTTGTTATTTTGTCTATATTTTATTCTAATTTGGTATTTTTTTAATCATTTTGAAAATAAATTTCAATTAGGAACTCAATCCATCCCAATATTGAGTCACCTACTCCGACTAACAATGTTTATGAGGGGTGTTAAAATCTTTTCAGATATTTTTTATCTATGATTATAGTTGTGTGTTAATGATCATAAAATATTTGGTTAAATCTAATTTTTTTTGTAATTTATATATATTTCATAGTATTTTAACATGGATCAATGATCGGAATGTGATGCTATTAAAAAACCTCTATATTTCAATGAGGCTGTTTATTTCTAATGTAAAAATAAAATTAAAATTTCATATAGAAATTATGGGTTATGAAATTTTGTCTTCTATAGTAGATGAGTATGTTATTACTACTACTAATATAAATACATGGTATGATCCAACTATTTCTACTATAATAACAATTTAAATTTAATTAATTCATAATATGTTCCATTGGAGATGAATATTTTCATAGGATTTCTCCATATGAAACTGCCTATGAGATGTGGGCTAATCTAGATATCTCACACGAAGTAACTAAAAATGATAAATAAATGAATTCTAACACATAAAATATTAAATATGATAATTTTATGATGAAAAATGATGAGCCTATATATGAAATTTATCTCAGATTCAATGATATCATGAATACAATAAGCTCACTCGGAAAGCCACTCACTGGAAAAGTGTAGATAATGATACTCTAGAGATCTCTTATAGGAAGATGGAGGGGAATTAGTGTTAATTATAGAACCTTGTGACATCAATACACTACCTATAAAGGATTAGATATAAAAATTGATCATGTGTGAGTAATAGATAATGATTAATTGAGAAAAATATTAAGAACCAAAGAAAAAATCTATTTCTTTCAAATCCATTGTATATAAGAAAAATGAAAAGGAAAATTTTCAAGTCCAAGCTAAAATTTCTTGTGTTGAATATTAATCGGCTGATAGTGATGAGGAAATGGAATAGCTGACCAGAATGATAATGAAATTTTATAGAATGGTGAAATTATTCATGAAAACTCATGATAAGGGACAATCAGACAATCGTGGGAAGTGGTGAACGGATTGTAAATTTTTTTAACTCAAATAACATAATATGATACAAAGTAAAGAGAAAAGGAAATGGGAAGTTTTCCCGTCTAAAATGATATACTATAAGAAATATGATAATATGAATAAAAAGATCAAGAAATCTATGAAAGCTACCTGGAATGCTTCTAAGGACTCCTCTAGTGACATTGATTCACCTCATGATGAAAAATATGATAAATCTAATATTTGATTTATGAAAAATTTATTCATGGTAACATCTATATATCCAAGTCATAACTCTCATTTCTCTAGAGATTAAGATAAAAATGATGTTGATGAGACCAAGACTAAATTTGAATTGTTTGACTATTGAAACATAGTAGAGGATTATTTTATTTTGATAATGTAAAAAGACAAAAAACAAAATAAATAACATGGTCTTAATATTTATATTAAATATTAAGATGATATTGAAAATTAGAAAAATGGTATATTTGTTTGTGAAAATACTAAACAGAAGCTATCTAATATAGAATTAAAGATATATCTAGAAAAATTCCCTAATGGGAGAAATATTTTAAAACAAATTATTGGAGATCAAATTGATCCGTAATACACTATAGGTATAGGCTACCATCTTAGATATTGGATAATAATTAAAAATGCATTTATTCCTAAATATGGAAAATATTTTTTCTAGTTCCATTTCTGAAAATTAATCTGTAGCTACCAGTTACAAAAAAAAATTCTATAATATATTTTACTATAAGACCTAATATATATTAATTCACCTAAAATTTACAAACTCTTTATTTGAAATCCATTAGGAGAGTATATGCTCCTAAAGATTTGATTACTACCATTTCGGGACCTAATAATGTCTGGGAACTAAAATCATTTATTTTCTAATATATTTTGTAAGAACGCTGTTTGAAAAGTTCCAATAACACCTTATTTTACATGGATAATGGGTGTTAAAGTAATATTATAGGATACTATTCAAACATCAATAATCTAGTAAACGTTGATGGTGGACATAACACATTTGGTGACAATACTAAAGGGAAGATCATCAGTCTTTGACAAATAGGTAACAAAAATTCAATTTAAATTACTAAGGCACTTTTAATTGAGGGGATAAAGTATAATATTCTTATAATTTCAAAATAATGTGATGATTATTTTCATATAAAATTTTAAAAAAATTGTTGTCATTTTTTACACAAAAAATGATATAGTATTTTCTTCTTATATAAATTAAAAGGTTTATACATTGAATATGGATTATTTGTTTTCACAATGGGTTTTCGGCTTATTTTCCGTTCATAGAGAATATTATATTTATAATAGGAGACTAGTACATTGTAAAATTCACTCACTAAAAAAGATTTTTATAAAATGGTTAGCCAAGGATCCACTCTAACATGAGTCTCCAAAAAATAATATCTCTAATTCAAGTCAAAATGTAAAACATCACAAGATATCATTCCAACCAAAGATACATGCCTCAAATTCACAACCTCATATATTGGTTCACAGGTACTTCTGTGAACCATCTACAGGTTAATTTTCAAATGGGATGCACTAAATTTATAGGCGTGTAGATGTCTTTTCAATGCATACATGGGTTTTATTTTTGGGTCACAAAATATGAAGCTAGTCCTTTTTTTACCAAGTATGCTATATGAATAGAAAATCTAAGTGGAATTAAAATTACAAATTTAATTAGTGACCATGGTGGTGAGTTTGAAAATAAATATTTCATATCACTTTTCACACAAAATGTTTATAGTCACAACTTCTCATCTCTTAGGAAACCTCAACAACATATAGTTGTAGAAAGAAGAAACAGAACCCTTAAATAGATTATTATTAAATTTCTCAATGAATATGACCTACGAATATTTTTCTAGGAAGAAACACTAAACACAACTTGATATATAATTAGTAGAGTCTTAATCATGCCTATATTGAAGAAAACCCCTTATTTAATATGGAATAATTGGAATCCTAATGTTAACTACTTTAGAGTTTCTTGATGGAAAATAATTGTTTTTAATACTAAGGATAATCTTGACAAATTTTTCTCCAAAAGTAATGATGGAGTATTTATAGGATATTCAACTTCTAGAAAATCCTATACAGTCCTTAATAATAGAACCATGGGTTTGGAAGATTAATTACATGTCAAATTTGATGAAATAGATTCACATGAGGCTAAAATACCTCTTGAAAATCGTAATAATGAACTATAAAATATTTAATTAAATTCCAAATCATTAGTTTCTACTATCAAGCAAGAAAAAATAATCATCTAGTTCTAGAAAATTTCCAAACCATGAAATTTTATAAAATTAATCTTTATACGACCTAGAAGAAAACAATCCATCCTTTTTTAGAGAAATTAGGAACCTTAAAAATCACCCTTGACATGTTTTAGTTATAAACTTATACAAAGGTACAAAAACTACTTCTTCTCTAATAAATCATGTTGAAAATCGTGTCTTTTTTCCATTGATTGTACCTAAGAATATCAATGAGTTAATCAGCAATGAATTTAGTGTAATGGATATGCAATAACAGGTAAACCAGATTGAATGAAATAAAGTATGGGAACTTATTGATAAGCCCAATAATACCCTAAAAATAGGCACGAAATGGTTGTTTAGAAACAAGGTTGATGAATCTAGACCTATAATATCAACTAATGATAGATTAGTTGTACGAGGTTTTATTCAAGAATATGGCATAGTATATGAAGAGTCATTTGCTCTTATACTCTAACTTAAATCCATTATAATATTGATAACTTATACAACTCATCTAAATTTCAAAATCTATCAATTATATGTAAAAGGGTATTAATAAATAGTTATATACATTATGATATTTTTTTTAAACATCCCCACCATTTTCAAAATCCCCATCTTCCAAATCATGTTTTCAAATTAACAAAACAATTATATTGTTTAAAACAATATCTAGGAGCATTTTATAATAGGCTTAGCTATTTCCTTATTTCAAAAGGTTTTACACAAGGTATAGTTAAACATTTTATATTTAACAATACAATTTTAAAAGATGTCTTACTTGTTCAAATATATATATATGATATTATTTTTGGATATTCTAACAACATAATATGTTTTTATTTTTCAAAAATGTGGTAAAGTGAATTTGAAATGAGTTTAATGGGTGAATATAAATTCATTCCTTGATTTCAAATTCTTCCTAACAATGAAAAAATTATTTTTAATCAAATTAAAAATGCCAAATATCGTCTAAAACATTTTGTTCTGGTTAAGAATAAAATTAGTGATACTCCAATGAGTACCACAAGTAAGTTGGATCATGATGAGGCCAGGAAATCATTGGATTAAACCAATTATCTAGGAATGATTAGATGTCTTCTATAGTTAATTATAAGACACACTGACATTATGTTCGGTGTGTGTAAGTTTTCTCATTTTCATGAAAACCCAAAATATTCACATGAACTTTCTATTAAAATAATTTTTAGATTCGTTAAATATAATACCATTTTATTACAGTTATATCCTGGTGGACAATCATTTGATTTAGTTTGTTATTCCGATTCTGATTTTGGTGGATGTATGTTAAATAGATAAAGCACTTATGGAACATGTATTTTTTTGGGTAAGTCACTAGTATCATAGTGTAGTAAGAAGCAAAAATGTTTTCATTTTATACTTCTTGAGAATAATATATTGTTGTTTGTAGTTTTTGTACTCAAATTTTTTGAATGAAATATACATTACTATATTATGGATTTCAATTTTGATATATCCCTATAAATTGTTACAACCAAAGTGGTATTAAAATTTTTAAAAGTCTATTATCTCATTCTATAAAAAACATATTGTTGTAATACACAAAATTTTATGATATATTTATCAAAAAGGTGATATTACTATTCAATACATTGGCACAGAATTTCATCTTGAATATATTTTTAATAAGCCTTTGAATTCTAAGAGAATGATTTACATCATTCATGAACTAGGGATGATTAATTTTCGTTAAGTAAAACATGGTTTTTGTCTCACTGTTGTTGAAAAACTACTGATGTCTCACCATTGATATCTCACCAATGATAACACACCATTGACATATCACCATATAAGATACACTATCGATGTATCACCATTTATTTCTCATTGTTTATGATAGACCGTTTTTATATCATCATTGATGGCACATCGATTGAGGTCTCACCATTTTTTTCCTTCGCAAATTTTATTTTACTAAGATTATTATTATTATTTTTATTATTATTATTCATTGAATTTCATATATTTGATTTTAGAATCCATTAATGATAAAATCAGAACCCATCTAATATTATCAGACCTCTCGATCATTAAACCCTATTCTCAAAACTCTTTCCTTACCATTGTTCCTTCCATATATCACCATGGAATGCTCTTAGATGTTTAGAATGGCTATAATGAAGAGAAAATAAGAATCTACTATAATCAAAATATTATCATCAAATAAGAATAAATGTTTTTTTAGATGAACAACTAAGGAATAGTTGAATCCCGAACTCATGAACTGAGTTTTTTGTACTATAAAATGATACTTTGTAGAATGGATTTTCACAAGTAAGTATCACGTACTAGGAGAATTACAAGGTAAAGGATTAATGGAATAATTTTCAAATAATAATACATCCATATATTTGAATTTATTGTCTCATTTATATCAATATGTTGAGTTTTCATTGGACTGAAAGATATGACTTCTTGATAAGAATTAGAACAAATAGTTATATATCTGTCTTTTCCTCAAGTCTATGTTCATCATGTTTAGGAGTACCCCATGAATGTATATTTAAAGATCATCATAGAAGTGTTTCTTCTACCAATGAAATTTTATTTTTTAAATCATATTTAATAAATTTAGCATTATATTGAATTCATGGAAGACATATTGATTCTGAGTTATGTGGAGAAACCAGGCTGCAATTTAAATTTTTCTAACATCTTTTTTTCCAATGATAATGTTACATTTCCACCATGAAAAATCAAGATGTGTATTTTCTTTTTCTTGTGAAGAATGTAAAGAAAATCAAATGTTTAAATACCTCATTCATAGAATCATAAATACGATTTAAACCACCTCAATATTCACTTCAACGTTTAATTAAAAGTTCATTTATTATTTCATATAATCCAATGGATTAATGGGAGAAAGTGAAGATTATTTTATACACTGTGGTGGTTTGTGAATTACCAATGTTATATACAAGAGGATGAAAATATGTTTGGAATTCATGGAGAAAAGAATGGGTATAGGAAAATTAAAAGGTGTATGAAAATATCAACCATGTTGACCATTTGACAAGATCAAAATATATTATTTCTCCTGATCTAAAAACAAAATAATTAATGGAATACTAAGATGATGATTTAGAGTCCAATTTCCTTAGAGATGAAGAAGAGAACATTTCTAATGAAAAAGGATGTGATCATGTTATTTCAAATGACCATGAAGAACCTTCAAATGAATCTCCTAGACTATCACATGCTCTCCCAACCAGATAAAGTCTCCTCAGAGAGTATGATGATGATGAGGCTAATGAATAAATAATTGATTATAAAAGTGGTTATAAAAGCATAGAAACTAATATTGAGAAATATAATAATAAATAAAGAGAATGTGAATTTGATGAATAGGGAGAATAAATTGATGAGGATGATGAGGAAGTGGATGATAAAAGTAAAAATGGAAATGGAAAGTGATGTAAAGAAGAATATAATAAGAACTAAAGAGATAAGAAAGATATTTAAAGTGATTTTGATAGAAAATATCATTAAAATGACGATAGAGATGATGTAATAGATGCTTCTCTATATTTTAGAGATGTGGATGAATCAGTTTAACAATCAAAGAAAGGTGTGATTGAAACAGAGTAACCTCAAAATATGGATGAAAAAAATGATAGAGATGATGATATTCCATTTATGGAATCAGTTGATAATAAAAAATAAGCATCTTTTGAAGGGGAGGAAAACCCGAGTTTGATAATAAATGAAGTACCCAAACCTTTTGATATAGATTATCTGGATGAAAGGTACAAATTCACTGGTTATTTTTTTGGGTAATCTATCTTCCAATGACTATAATGGATACTTAATTAAGGAAATGGAATTATCAAAGAAATTCAATGGATGCTAGTATATTTTAAGGCATATTCACCTACCACTACTTAGATACATTCCAACTATGCAATTCAGGATGACTTGAAATCATTTAGAGACCAACTGTTATCTGGGTTTGGAGAGCATCTTAAATCATGGCCTACACCTGAAACAAATCTTAGTAAAAAGGATACTTCAATTCTTTTTCATAAAGTACTTGTAATATTCATCCCCATATGACTCATAAAATTCATGAAGTAAGAATAGAGAATAAGATTAAAGTTTATGAACTAGAAAAAATAATGTATTTTGTTAAAGGAATGGCATATAATTATATAAAATATCTTGAGGGTATTGTAAAAATTCTAGGAGATACTAATTATGATACTTATCTATATGCTACACCTCCACCACCAGTGTTTGATATAGATCAGTTGAGATAAATTTTTATATTTTATTTAAATGGTGAATCAATCTCTAATCACCCTCATTCGGAATCCTTGAACATTGATTTGCTCGGATCGGTTATTAGATATGAAATGTAGACTATGATGAGTGGTTCAAATCTAGAGATATGGAGAAAAAATAGAAAAATTTGTGATCATTTACATTTCATTGTAAGGATTTATTATAAATAGTCCACTGCTTCTCTAGAATAGTTCACTTAGAAGGAAGATTTATACATTAAAAGAATTTATACCATGCATCAACTAGTCAATCATTTTATGTAGTTGGCCAAAATATGAAGATGGTAGCAGTCACTCAAGCATTTAGAGACAATGATAAGATAATTAAAGAACATACTCTTGATAGTAATTACTTTATGGATAAAAAGGATGAATTAAATACGGATATGGAAAAAACAGTCTATATCATTATGGATTTAATCAATCTATTTATTCCTTGTTTGCATGTTCACAACACTAAAATTGTAGCTCTAGATTCCTTTTCCCATTCCTTTAACTTCTATTGGACTCATTGCCGGACCTATGTATCCTTATCCTCATCCACAATACCCTTTTACTTGATAACCAATCCTTTTCTCCATTTCAGGTAAAATTAATCCTTTTACAATTACTCCTAATGAAGAACTATGGCATTTGATACTAGTTATTTATGGGGAAATTCAATCTTCCACTGCATCATGTCATCCTACATATAGCAATCCATAAGCCTTCATAATATACTCCCAAAACAACTTCTAAAATAAAAAAACCTCTAGATCCTACTATTAAAAATCCCTACACATATATATTTTTATTATGATGGGTATTTACCTAAACGTAACATTTTTTTTTGTTTTTATGGGGATTTAAATGGACCTTTTTATCAATATATATATTTCTTTTTGCCTCAATTCTTATTGTTTTACGTTTTTGACAATCCAAAAAGGGGGAGAGAAAATTATGGGATATGATTGTTTATTACTTTTAAAATATTTGTTATTTCACGGATTCCATTATTTTTGTTTCTCTTTCTAATATATTTTATGTGATGTTCTATACTCTATAATTATTTCAATGTTTATTTGTTCTTCTATGTTTTCAATATCATATTTTAATTGGTTCAACTTAATTCATTGATTTATGATCATCAAAAAGGGGGAGACTACTGACCCCTCTTAGTTTTAATAATCCTAAATCATACTTTCTTTTGTTTCTAATGATTTTACTATGTTATGTTAGCTTTTGAAATTATAAGGCAGATTGGCAGATTACTCTATGTCAGAGTCACCACTCGTAAATCCCCGCACATACCTCATCACTCTTGACTTATTGCTCCTTACTCATGGCTCCTAACTCAACTTTCCAAAGACAATAACATCTTAGCCCTGCTAATTCAGAGTCACTCTTCCAAATAAGCCTTCGCTCAAAAGACCCTGCAACCTCACATCACCAAGAATAAGTCTCTGCCATCCCTGAGTGAATACTGAATGAACTTACTGCTAGAGAGTCATGGCTCAAAAGACACACTTATACCATTCCATTGTAATTATAAATTGAATATTTCAAATGGTCATATTTTTTAAATTTAATTCTAATGATTAGATTAATTTCATTTTGGAGAAAAAATTAATATATGTGACAAACTACAGTACGAGGTATGAAGTAATTGAACATGATTTTGAACATTATTTATGTTTGGTGAAGATTATGAAGCGCAAAATAGGAGATATGTCAAGTGATAGATGAAAACGAGCACGAATCATTAAGTTTTCCAAACCTAAAAGGAACTGTTTTTTCATATGTTCAAGCATATACTTTAAGCCTTAGAAGAAAACACGAAGAAGAATATTTTTATACACATGGATCTCTAATACACCATAGACATAAGCATCTACAATACAGGGTTTTACAAAAACTAATTGAAAAATGGCTTGACCCTCATTTTAAGCTACAAACTAGGAGTCACATAGATGAAACACATATCACATAGGGAATCACTATCCCTTATACTCATTTATCTTCTCTATTTGTGTACAATATTTACATTATGAGAAATGGGTGATTATCTCTTTTTTATGAACAAACCGACTCATTTGAATAACTGGAAGTTACATAGATATTTTCACA
The DNA here is from genome assembly GCA_963277665.1 of Viscum album. Lineage (NCBI taxonomy): Eukaryota > Viridiplantae > Streptophyta > Magnoliopsida > Santalales > Viscaceae > Viscum > Viscum album. Next base: position 872,524,632 of record OY728147.1, on the reverse strand, counting down.
ATTTAACTTTTTTACACATTTTTTCACACACAGGATTCATTTTTTCTTGGTTTTATCTTGGCTTGAGGTTTGGAGGAGTCCCTGTTTAAATTTTTGAGTTTTTATTGAAAATTATTGTTTTGGGTTTAGCGACATCTGGCGCACCGAAAGAGAATGGTCTAGATGTAGTTCTTTATCATCATAAGTACCCATGTAGAAGCATCTTGTGTGGGAAGAATCTACTAAAATGTTTGCGCCCAGTCGCTTGATCCATGCGTGGACCGTACAGTTGCCACATTAAAATAAATAAAATTAGAACAAAAAAATAGAGTGTTTCAATCATAATAATCATATTATATTTGTTACGGATGATAATATCATTACTCTTACAATTTTTATTGTCCTTTTTATTATTAAAGATATTTATTAATATTATCATTATTAAAATTATAATATTTATCATTATTTTATTAAAAATTGTTATTAATAATATTATTATTAAATGTGAAAAGAAGATTATTATTAAATTTAGAATTTTGTTGTTTCTATTGTAATAATAATAATTATTATTATTATTATTAAGATTATTATTCATATGTGATTATTATTAATTTGATCTATGTTTATAATGAAAAAATGGCAGACCCTAATTCTACCCACAATCCAACACAACCCCTAATCCCATAAAAAACCCTCCCCCTATGTGGTGTTACACTATGAACCCACTCCTTGTGTCACTATCCCCTTTGTGTACACCTTTTCCAAGAGAGCCTCCCACATCTGGACACCCTCTTTCATTGGTCCCATATCCTTTCAAACCCCCCCCCATCCCAAGAGTGTGACCCACATGGTGCACAACCTTTCTCTATCACCCCTCTCCCCTCTTTCCAGCTCTTCTCTCCTGGTGAGTGTCCTTCAGTGTTGCCTCCAACTTCTGATGACCCCCATCCTAGTGTAGTTCCCTTCTCCAATGAACTCCCTTTTAACTTCTCTCCCTACAGGCACCCCTTATTTTTGGCACCACCTCCCATGTGCACTGTGCCCTCCTCCAGAGACCCTCACTATCAGTGTGACCTCTCTATTGTGATACCTCACCAAGGCATCCCTCCTCTGATGGTTCCTACCATTTTTATGTATGTGGCTCGTCTCTCAGTACCTCTTTATGGGTGCGTTTTTATGTTTGCCACTGAAGGTGAGGGTTTCTAACCATGTCGGGTATTCGCCTCCAATTGAGATGAGGGTTTTCTTCCCATCACTTGGTTTGGAGCATTATAATTTTGGGTTTTTATGTTTTTTGTTTCCATATGATTTATTTTTATTCTTTTGGACTTCATCATTTGATTTTGGTTGTTTTTCCATCAATCTTCCAAGTGTTAGGTGTTGGATTGATTCTATATTGACATAGGATCACATGAATTATCTGTTAAATTAATAGATCATTGATTTACTGTTATTGTGCATTTATTTAATTATACTTAGTAAATTATTTCCATTATAATAATTTCATTTTGTGAAATAATGTAAGACCCTCTTTGTACTTGGATTGTATGAAAATGTATTATTTTTCCTTGAATGGTAACTGTCTATCAAATGTGTGGTTGGCTCTTATAAGTGTATTCTAGATTTTAAGTGGTGGTTGGTTCTCCATAAATAGGTTTCCATGTTTTTTTTCTTTAAATCTTCAAAGTGGCATGCATAGGATGTTAAAATGGATTTTTATTATGTGGTGTGTTTTTGTCGATTTGTGCCCAACTAGTGTTGGTTAAATTTCCCAATTGGCCTTCTTGAATAGTTGGTGATTTCTAAAGGCATGGTTTTGTCTTATAAATGATATTTTTACATTACAATGGTCGTTGTTATTTTAAAATTGGATTTATAAAATTTGTTTGGTGATGGAAATGGCTTCTGTGTAGTGTTTTATTAATGGTCTGATGCGTGAAACTAACATGAGGCCTGTTTGGAATTTTTATTATGTGATTTACATTTAAGACCCTTTAAGAATCGAGCCTTTCCTTATTGATTTTCCATGGGATGGGAGTGTCCTAAATATGGGATCTACCTTATATGATTAATGTTTTATGGAAATGACTACACCTAAAGGCATCTGGGATGGTGAGAGTTTATGTGTTTTGTGTGAAGGTGTATATGTGGCTTATTGATTTATCTTTTTTGGAACACGAATTTACAAGAATACCAAGGAAACTTATCATATCTATGAGGATTATTGAGAATCAGTGAATATATTTGAGTTTATTGTTATTGGATTGGGCCCTTCGGTCAGTCCTGAGTTAGGGTGGTCGGGCGTTGGGAGTTTTGACTTCACCGTTTGTGTCATGGTACTAGGGATTGGGTATCATATATTAGTATGTTATGGTTTTCCTATGAGTTCATAGTTTTTCTTGTTTTCCTCTAATACTAGTATGGTTATTGCAGTTTCCTTCGTTGTGTAAGATCATATTCATTATATTGGGTTTAGGTGATCTCTTGTGAAATGGTGAGTGCATTGATTTATAAGAAAATGTTTATAAAAACAATTCTTGTAATGGAAAATATCATTTTTTTTAATTTTACCTCTATGAGAAAAAAAAAATAATTCTTACTTGGTTCCCCTTCCGATTTCATCCCATGATCCTTGTTTTAAATCTAGAGGGAAATAAATTCTGATTGTTTGATTGAAAATGAAATGAGTTGAAAACCCAATATTTTTATATTGTATTTCAAAACTATAAATAAATTTTTCTTTATTTATAAGATTTTAATTTGGGAATTGAATTAGTCGGGCCAACCTACAATGTTCTAATACTCCTGCATATATTTTTATCTTGTTATTAGTTTATGCTGCAGATTCCAGCATGGGTTCGTTCGCCTTGGGTGAAAGTTGATCGTTGAGTTATAGAGTGACCTATGTGGTTTCTTGAAGATATTGGTTTTTCATTATATTTATAATATTTTCTTAGTTCAATTGTATTTTTAGATTCAAAATTAACTGATATTCAGTTCAGTCTCAATTACATGTTAAATTGCATTTGCAACTTGCTTCTATTTAATTCTTGTTTTATTATTGGGTGAAATCATTCCCCTGTTTCACTCTATTTATTTTCTTTGTTCTTTCCTCTAGCCTTGGAGTTTTGGGAATGCCTCTAGGGTTGGTCGTGGTTGGTTCATGACAAAATGGTATTAGAGATGGTCAGCTCATAAATGGACCTTTCTATTTTGAGTGGCAATTGTTATTTGGGGTTCTCATAGTAGATGGAGTTGGATTGTTGGGCATGAGTTGTATGAATGGGAAGGATTTCATGAACCCTTTCACATTCTGAACCTCAAGTTACCATATGTTGTTTGGGTTTTTGGTGTCTCTTGGTTCCTTTGGATTTTTTTTTGTTGGTAAATGAAAAGGGAGTCGGACGGGTGGCCTACGTGAGATCGTAGGTCCCGGAAAGCAATCCAGATCTAGGGAAATTGTCCTAGAGAACTCATTTTGATGGTGGCATGACTAGAATATAGACTCCAACCATTTTTCTGTGTCCCCCACCGACTCTATTCTCACCTTGTAAATTGTTTGGATCTCCCTTAATTCTATAAAATGATTTTGAAAAGCCTTATTTTGGGAATTCTAAGATGTATAATATTAAAATTTAATGATGTTTTTGATCAATTTTGTTATTTCCTTGTTTTCTTCGTTTGTGTCTTCCTCCATTAAGAATATATGGATCCCCATTGTGTATATTCAGGTGGGGCATATTTGGAAGATAGTCCAGTTGATCAACCCATAGAATACATTCTATAAATCTGGATGGTGAACCGTCTACTAATTTATGGTCAAGAGGATCCTCTCGAAGTGTCGGAGTGGATTCAAACGGACAAGTAGGATTTTAGTTACCTCATGCTTCTTGAGTCACTAAATTTGTTATTTTATACATTTATGATCGAAGGACCAACCTAGAAATGGTGGAATTATATGTCTCAATGCATGCCTCAGGGAGATCTTACCTAGGATACCTTTATTACTTCATTAAACTAAAAATGTTTCCTTGATACAAAGAATGTTAAAAGAGAATTTATTTTTACAGTCATTAGAAGGGTGTTGGATTGGTAATAGAATTATATATATGCCTCTTGTATCTAGATTAGTATGACCGAGGGTATGTTGCAAATGATCCCATAAAGGCTCAAAATTTTGAGTTGGGCCTCCTTCTTGAACTGTAGTCGATGGTGGTAGAACTAAACCTAACTACCTTCAATAAGATAGTGAGACATGCCTTTCAGGCTAAGGCTAAGTTAGAAGGAGTACTTAGTATAGATAATACTCTTGAAATATTTGGATGTGGTGAATAGGATTCCAGTAAGAAAAATGGGAAGAAGTCGGATGATAGTGGTACTTATAAATGAATTAAGAGCCATAAATACCTCTTATAAAATTCATTATACGGAAGTGTAGTTTTCAGTCAACATTTATGCTTGCTTGGAAATTATAGTATGGTGTGCCTGAGTGCTCTAATACACCACCACACAAGTGGATGTTCGGGATACTAGAAGCGGTTCTGTCAAGGTGTTTCCAAGAAGCCCTGTAAATCCAAATCCATCCTTTCGAAGAACACCCCATCATGTTTTTAGTAGTAAGAAAAGGTATGGGAATTATATCAAGGTGATTCTCTTTGTAACATTATTTGAATATAATAGTGGTTTCTGGTATCAGTTTGTTGTGTTTCATTATTTTTCAACTATAAGGCTAGCTGTTGTTGAGCAGTTTTTAACTACTATTTTCATGAATGTATGTTTCACAGTGTTTTTATCTATTTATTTTTTTATGGGGGTTTCCCAAGCCCAAATGGGAGGTAGAATATTCATTCAACATCCAAGATCTAGACATTGGTCTTGGAGTGAAGATGGTGCATATTCAGGATAACCCCAGTGGTATTGAAATTCCTTTGTTTAATTTTGATCCTTAGTGTGGCATGGTTTGTCTTTTTCTAGGGGTGTGAAGATGATGGTACGTCATCAGTTGTGGTAGTAATTCCCCATTAGTTAGGACCTTCCCTCCCCTCCCCTTGTGGAGTGTGTTTATGTTCTGTGTGGAAAGTCTTTGAGTTCAATTAATATCATCAATTTTGTCATAAGGAGACCCATCACCGGTTTCTCTAAATTTAGTGTTTCCCTATTTCATATGTTGGGGAGTCCAAATGGGCATCCTCATACCAATATCCTAGTTATATTCCTAGTATTGGTTTGGTGTAGGATGGTCTTGGACATGGAAACATTATTCATTGTATTTTCTATGAGTAAGTGTTGGGAGGGGAGTATTTAGGTAGTTTTGATAAAGTATGGATATTATGGTTTCCCCAAGATTCAGGTTGACATTCATTCATTTGTTTTGGTGGATGATGTGATATACATTTGTGAATGTTACGGTATTCATTTTTATGGTAGGTTTAGGCATCATAAATGTTCTATATCTGTGGGACCAGTCAACTTGTAGTGTTTAAACATTTGGGGATGGGTGTCTTCATGTGGGGAGCCCATATTGATATCTCGATCACATCTTTTTATCCTCATATAGATGGTGGTGTTTTTGTTATATTTTTTTTGTCGTTCAGTTGGAATCTCCCTAATCCATAAAGGAATAGTGGTCTATCTTTCAGAGTAATCCCTAGGATTCCTTTCTGGGGGTGGGAAGTGTTAGGTTGGGGGGTGGGATTATCACACCCAAGTTTTATTTTGTCTTTGTTACAGCTCATTTCGGGGTTCATGGAGTCATTGTTTAAATTTTATTGTTTGTATTGAGAAATGTGTGTTCTGGGTTTGTATGCATCTAGTGCATGGGCAGAGCATTATACATAATCCTTGCTTCTTCAGCCCATGTACCCATGTGACAGCTGTTGATGTGTGAAGAAGCTACCACCTGGTTCATGAATAGTCACCTGAGCTCTGCATGGACCGTGTGGTTGCAACATTCAAATAAATAAAATTAGAGCAAAACAGAATGAATATTTCTACCATAATAATCATATTATTTTTGTTGCGTCTGATAATATTATTACAGTAAGAAGTTTTATTTTCCTTTTTATTATTAAAATTCATTATTAATATTATAATTTTTAAAAAATTCTGTATTATCATCATTTTAATAAAAATGTTTGTTACTGTTATTATTATTAAATGTTAAAAAAAATTATTATTAATTTTTGAATTATGTTTTTGTTATTATTATTTTTTATTTTTTATTTTTATTTATTATTCTAATGATTATTGTTGATATATGATCAGAATTAATTTGTTTTCTGGTTTTAATGTTCTTTTGAAAAACCCTAATTATAAACCCAACCCCAAAATTCCCCAAATCCAACATGCATCCCTCACCCTATATGAAGTATTCCTATGCACCCCATCCTTTAGTCACATTCCTATTGGACTTCATCTTGTGATTTCGGGTGTTTTCTGATCAATCTGTCAAGTTCCAGTTGTTAGATTGATTCTTCTTTGAAGTAGGATCCCTTGAAATTTTCGTTAAATTAAATGATGGTTTATTTCTTGTCTTTTTTGAATTAATTTAATTCTAGTTAGTAAATTATTATTTTTTTAATAATTTATTTTTTATGAAATAATGTACGACCATATTTGTTCTTGAATTGCATGAAATTGTTGTATTGTGCTGTGCATGCTAAGTGTTATCAAATGCACAGTTGGCCTTTTAAATTTATTTTTGATTAAATGTGGCAGTTGGTTCTCTTTAAATGGGTTCCCAACTAAATTTTTGTATTTAGGATTTCAAAATGGTGTGCATATAATTTTAAAATGGTTTTTTAACACATTGTGTGTTTTTGTTGAGTTTTACACCTTCTGTGATTGTTAAATCACCTGGCTGGCAAGTCTAAATATTGTGTGATTTCAAAAGTAATGGTTTGGATTTATAAATGATAGTTTGACATTCAAATGGTGGTTGGTTGTTTCCTACATGGATTCCTAAAATTGGTTTTTATTGAAAATGGATTGTGTGTAGTGGTTTATGAAAGGTCTGATGTGTGAAAATGAAATGAGGCCTATTTTAAATTTTAATTAAACGGCTTATTTAGAAAACCCATTGATGGGTTATCCTTTCTTTGTTGGATTATCATGGGATGAGAGTCTCCCTGTTATGGGGCCTGCCTTGTATGACTATTGTATTTAGGTAAGGACTTGTCACGTCCCGACCCTACCCGGGCTCGAGCCGCAACTACCCCAAGCCCGCCTCCATAGGCCAGGGGCTGGCGACCAGCGCCGAAGGCACAACAAATCGGGGAGGCCTTTGCCTAAGTAGTTGTACATGCACACACGCATCACGATCAATGCAAAAGTGCAGAGTAAAAGAAAAGACAAGAAGAGTAGAGTGCAACTGCTATATATAAACCACCAAAAGTGCATCGACCTCTAATCAGTACAAAGTAAGCTGAAGGTAAACTGAAAAGGCAAAAGGGAAAAACACGCGCCCAACCAAAAAGTGTCACAACCCGGCAATAGGTTAACAAAAAGAAACAGCTGACGGGTCCCCCACCTGGAACCCGACCATGACCACCGCACGTGGTCCAAGCTCCCAGCTCTACGCTCCTCTAAAGTCACGCTCCACCTGTCCATCGTCTGCAAGGGCACACCAAGTGCAGGCAAAGCCCAAGCAGGAGTAAGTATAAAAATAATCAGTAGGATACCCCGAAGGCTTGAGGGAGCAACAATGGAGGTACCGAAGGGTGAGCAGTAGAGCGAACAGGGAAAAGTAAAGGAGCACAACAGAGAGGGCAGTAAGGAGTACAGTAAAGAGTCCATCTCAACCCAACAAGAGGAAATAAGGTAGACTCGTCCAAACACAAGGAGCTAGAAATGGTGAGAAGATGAACTTCTCGTTGAGTCTTCACTACATATAGTAGGAAAGTAGACTCGTCCAACCATGAGAGGCTAGACATGTAAAGCACGTGGCATAACATGCGCATCTTCACCTCTCCTGGAAGGAGAGTAACCAAACCCAAGAAGTGGGTACCGGAAACAAGGAATATACATATCCCTATGCTCAATCCAGAAGCCCGAACAACGTCATAAGGGGATCTCCATCCCGTAGCTCAGCCCAAGAAAACGAGTCGCCGACACTCCCAGAAGTAACACCATCATCGACGCCCAGCATCCCGCACGTCTGCCCCGAACCGCAAGCCAAGGGGCTCAATCACTGCACTTCGACACTATCCGCTTTGGGAAACACTGACTCGCCCACACGGTTTTAGATCGCGTCACAAGAACGCGTCTCAGTGGAGAAAGTACCCATCGTACTTGGGAGTTCTAGGAAAAGTCAAACCACACCTCATCACTGCCCCAATGTCGAGAGGTCTTCTCAAAGTCAAGGTCGTCACAACACTGACTCGTAACCAGGGGTCCCACTCCGGTAATCACATAGGAAAGCCACAGACTAGACTAGTAGAAAGGACTGAACCTAGAATGCCAACAGGTGTCCCACTGCCCAACGCTGCTGGAGGGTAATTCATAACCAGATATAGGGTGGGCCACTGCCCAGCCCTGCTGGAGGGTAAACCCTAATACATCATCAGGCGACCCACTGCCCAGCCCCGCTGGAGGGTAAACCATAATAAGATACTGGGTGACCCACTGCCCAACCCCTGCTGGAGGGTAAACCATAATACATCATCAGGCGACCCACTGCCCAGCCCCTATGGAGGGTAGACCTTGAATAAGTCGACAGGCGACCCACTGCCCAGCCTTGCTAGATGATAGAGCTGGAACTAGACGACGAGCGACCCACTGCCCAGCCCTGTTGAAGGGTAGACCCTAAGAGGTCATCGGGAGACCCACTACCCAGTCTCTACTGGAGGGTAGACCCTAAGAGGTCGTCGGGTGACCCACTGCCAAGTCTCTGCTGGAGGGTAAACCCTAGAAGTTAGTGAGAAACCCACTGCCCAGCCCTGCTGGAGGGTAAACCTGAAGAAGTCGATGGGTAACCCACTGTCCAGCCCCACTGGAGGGTAAAACTCAAGACTGCTCTAGCCATCTCTACTGGAGGGTACACCACTGGCCAAACGAACACAGATTGGGAATCGCGCAACCACCAAACTCCAGAACAACTCACCCAAAAGAGATTCAGCACCTGTTCCATCACAGGGTGTCGCTAACACCGCTATTGGCCGATCCATCTTGAACGAAACCAGGGGGAGACCACTCAACCCTGCTGGTCAAACAAACAAGCACAATGCCAGGGGAAATAAACTCCACCCTGCTAGTCAAACAAACGAGCACAGATGGACCCTCTACGCCACGAGAGGTCCAAGTATGCGAAGCAGAACACAACATGCACTTGGGGCCCACACGACGTGTGGACCCAAGTCAAACCCCAAACAAGCGCACAAACAGTCTCAAGTATAAACCACACGTACCTCCAAGCGTTCTCGTATACTCCCATAGTATACCACGTTTTCAGCCCAAGGGCTATCGTGCACACGGCACCCAACGTCAATGCGAAGGCGTGATGTAACATCTCCAACTTTCCGCCTCAACGACTGGGGCACAACCAACAACATCTCTTTAACCACCAACATCACTCTCCCAAGAGTGCACGTGATCACATGCCAAGGGTCCACTACAAACACGGTATAGGAACCGCCACCGAGACACCATACATATTTCCACATTTAATATGATCGCACAAGAGGATCCGCACAGCCAAATGGATCACACCGTTGTAATCCTCGCGGAAAAACACGCGTGATCGACTACTTACTTGCCTCTAACGGATATCTGACGAAAAGTCACCAACACCGCCTCACGCCCAAACGGCGTCCCGTAATCCTGAGCCTCGGCCACGAAAATAGTCGGGTGCATCGCACCAATGCGATCCCCTCAAGAAAACACGTCAAAAGCACTTCTCACTTGAGTGCAACGGATATCCAGAGAAAAAGATATGTTCCGGCGCCCCGCGCACTAGCGATACCACACGGGACCCGCACCCTAGTCCCGAAACTCAACGAACGGATCGCACCGTTGCGATCCTCTCAAAAAAGTACATGAAATGGTATATTCACTTGTCCAAAATGGACACCCAATGATAAGGCTGAAAATCACCGTCAACACCTGAAATGGCCATCGCGGGCCTCGCACCATCATGCGGAATTAGAGCAGGCGAACCACGCCAACGCGCAGCCCTCGGAAAAACACCCAACATCGACTGCTCGCACGCCCCGAATGGACGTCCAAGGAAAAAGTCGCTAAAAGATACACACAGCTCAAAAGACGGGCCATGGGATCCATGCCTCAACTTCTTCATCAACGCCCGAAACTGCTCTAAAAACTACGCCTCAGTGCTATGGTCGCAACACCACTGACTGTGATCAAAACGGACGTCGAACGAGTCCGCGCTGTCCAAAACAAGAATCTATGAAAAAACGCTCGTCCACTTAAAGGCGCGTCACGCCTCCAAGGCCCCTTGTTTCGGGAACTAAAAATTCCCGAAACCATCTCAAAAACATTACCTCGATGCCAGGAAGGCTCTCCCGCAGACGACACTCAAAACAGACACCCGTACCGGAAAATACGGGTGTCCGAACACCGAGGGGGCAAGGCTCCTGGGGATGGACCGGCATGGACCGGCCGGTCCGCCCGGCCTGGGTTGGCCCGTGGCTTAGCCGCACGGGCCGGCCGTGGACTCGCGGTCCGTGCAACGACCGGCCATGAGGGCCGGTCACGGCAGTCGCGTGAAGACCCGCGCGGCACGGGTCTTTGTCGCCGCACGGGGGTCGCGCGCCGCGACCCCTCTGTCGCCCCTCCCTGGCGACCGCCACCTTGCCGGGTGCTCCGCCTGAGCCCCGGCCTCCTCCGGACGCCGCCCCCTTGCCCTCGGCTGAAGGCACGCCGCGCCCTGGACTCACCTAGCCGCTCCACCGGACCCCCGCGACGCCGACCGAGCACCCCGCAGCCGCGCCGTCCGCCCTAGCCGCACCGCCGCTCGAACCCGCCGGAAACCGAAAACCTGCCAACTTCGGCGAATGATTGCGGATGCCACGGGGCTCAGAATTCAAATCCGAAAGATGCATTGGAAATGGAATAATCTCTACTACGTATTCATGGGTTTTTTTTCGAAAATCCGACAGCAATTCGACAGTATTAATCATGCTCAAAGTAGGTGTGGGAAGACAAAACGCAACAAGACCCTACGTCGTGGGCGTTGCCCGGAGCTTCGCCGCGATCCGCCGCTTTGCCGGAGCTGCCTCACCGGAGAAGCCTCACCGGAGTGGAGGAGGAGAGGAGGGAGGGGGAGCTCCTTCCGGGAGATGATGAGAGGGTAAGAGAGGCGGGTTATGTGTTTAAATAGAAACACACTTAACCACCCGCCCACCGGCCCGAACCCGAACCTCTGGCGGAGACGAGGTTAAGCATAACCTAGGCCAAACACCACCTCCCGAGCACAAAAGCGGCCTCATAATTTTAATCCGAGGCCCCGTTCAAAAGTTATTAAACTTAGCGTCTGAAGCCTCCAAATTACGAAGACGCCCATGGGGCCATTTTTCAGAGACGGGCCGCGCCCGCAAAACTTACACCCCTCCTAGGGTAACCGCCACGCTCCAAACTCAACAGTTCCCTTAGTTTTCCTATCCGAGCCACCATTTATGAGATACCTGCGTTTCAACATTAAATGAATTAATTAATTTATTTAATCCATTTAACGTTCCAGAAGCAGGCGAGGGGTCCAAACATCCCGCGCCGACAAGTTTTATGTAGTTCCTAGGGTAAACACCCCATTCTGGACCCATCCGTACACTCAGATCTCTGATCCGGAACTCCATTTAAGAGTTATCTCATTTATTTGGCGTTTCAAGTGTGAACGCACTGAAAATTTAATTCCGGCCACTTCGGGGCTCGGAATCGCATGTCGTCTGAAGGCGCTGCTCTGGAATATCATGAAGAATATTCCAAAGTCTTTCGTAGAAAAAACTGGGTCCTTACATAATTCCCTAATTCAAGATTTTCATCCTCGAAAAGAAAAACTAGGGAGCAACACAGGGTAATAAGCCCACACCTGGCTTTCCCATACCCAGAAGAACTCACGCACAGCTCTGCGTCACCGCACACAGACCAAAGGATTGATCCGTTTACGTGAGGTCGGCCCATGCCGAGGTCGTGCACCCACTCCAGACATTGGGGTTAGGGAAAGGTGATAGGGTACCTCACCATCCCTTTGCACGGTCTCAAACGGCACGAAGGCCCTCGGGGGTAGCTCACCTCCCTGGTCATACCCTTACGTCGCAGGCCGCGACTAGAATCACCGCCCGCACCTAGAACAAGGCCCGGTGATTCCCTCCTTCAGAATATCCATATGGTGGGACACCCAAGGATATCTGGTCACACAAGATTCCACAGTCGACGTCTCTCAACCAACATTATCTTACACGCTCGGAGAGCGATGGAGTCAACACCATCGACTAGAGAAAAAGTTCCCACGCCTTTTATCATACCAACACAGGGTTACACCGATGCCCCGCGCCACCCTGGTAACTCCTCAAGAAAGGATCAGGGAGGAAAGAATTCCACACACAGAGACTAACAATTCTACTGTAAGAAGTAGAAGAGTCACAAGGGGTACCTCTCATCACCTCATGCTCTGCAGGATCGTAGACATCCAAAACTCGCAGTTGTCCGCGGTCCCAACAGTCAGCTCCCGAAGCCTGACGTGGACTGCCTGGTGGTGATGGGAAGACCTTGTAAAGCCATCCCCACCTCCAGCTCCTCTCGCTCCTCTTCTAGAACCACCTCTATAGGTACTACTCCTATGACGGCGCTACTTCTGCCGTTGTGGTGCGCATGATGCCTTTTGGAAGCTCTCAGCAACTCGGGTCGGGAAGTCTCGTGCCAAGTGACCTCACCCATCACAAGCATAGCAATGACTCTCTCTGGGTTGCACTATTGCTCTCCGGCGCCACTGTAGTGTATGACATGCCCCTGAGTCCAGTTGTCAGAAAGCCACCTGCGTCGAGGTCCGGCATGCCGACACCCACTAGCTGCGGCAGATGTCTCGGCTCCGACGTGTCTGCTGCCACCACCAACTCTGGAACGTGACAGGAAGCTCTCTGTCACCAGTGCCTGTCCTAGCACCCCGAAATATGTAGAAATGCCCAAGGGTACTATGACAACATGAATATCTCGGCAGAGACCCTGCTCAAACTTCCGCGCTCGGAAGTTGTCATCGTGGACCATGTCCGGGTAAAAGCGTGCACGGTCTGCGAAACTAGCCGCGTACTCGGCCACTGTCATCCCTCCCTGCTGAAACTGCAAGATCTTCTGAATCCGAACGGAGCGCAAGCAGGAGGGGAAAAATCATCACGAAACAACTACTGGAAGTCGCCCCACAAAACTGACGACTCGTCAAGAAGCTGAGTCACTAGACTCCACCAACGCCAAGCTGCCCCACGAAAAAGGGTGGCTGCCAAAGCCACTCTCTGATCTATCGATGTTTGCACAAGGCTAAAAAGGCGAACCACTGCCTTGAGCCAAACCCCTGCTGCCTGAGGGTCTGGCTCACCACTGAACCTCAGCGGTCTCTGCCGCTGGAACTCACGGAGCATGCTCTACCTGTGCTCAATCCCCGTATGATCTACTGAAGATGTATTCTGCTCAACAGGTGGGGGTGCTGCTACCGGCCCACCCAGAGAAAGGGCTCGTATGATGGGTCCCGGACGGGGGCCTCATAGCTCACAGGGTCGTCATCACGAACCAAAGGTAGTATCCTGGCTAGAGGTCTTCGCGGAGACATCCTGAATGTTATAAAGGAGTACCACGGTCAGATGAGCATGTATGTATATATCAATAACAACGATGGAGAGCTGACTCAAGAAGGAAATTCAAAGACTCAATCCTATATGATGCACAAACAAAATTTTCCCTGCAACAAGTGTCTTAGCATGAGGTGTCGACAAGTGGGTTATCAAGGTCCTGGTGAATGGATACGTCGGCCGCAGCACCATCACTGGACTCCCTGGCCTGAGAGCCGCTCTCGAGACACGTTAACACTATTTCCCTAAATCCCAAACAATTCCTTTTTAGGGACGTCCGCACAACGCCCCAAGGAACGAACCACCTTTGATACCACTTTGTCATGCCCCGACCCTACCCGGGCTTGAGCCGCAACTACCCCAAGCCCACCTCCATAGGCCAGGGGCTGGCGACCAGTGCCAAAGGCACAACAACTCAGGGTGGACTTTTCCTAAGAACCTGTACACGAACACACGCAGCACGCTCAATGAAAAAGTGCAGAGTAAAAGAAAAGACAAGTAGAGTAGAGTGAAACTGCTATATATAAACCACCAAAAGTGCATCGACCTCTAATCAGTACAAAGCAAGCTGAAGGTAAACTGAAAAAAAGGGCAAAACACGCACCCAACCAAAAAGTGCCACAACTCGACAACAGGTAAACAAAAAGAAACAGCAGATGGGTCCCCCACCTGGAACCCGGCCACGACCACCGCACGCGGTCCAAGCTCCCAGCTCCTATGCTCCTCTGAAGTCACGCTCCACCTGTCCATCGTCTGCAAGGGCACACTAAGTGCGGGCAAAGCCCAAGCATGGGTGAGTATACAAATACTCAGTAGGATACCTTGAAGGCTCGAGGGAGAAACAAATGAGGTAACGAAGGGTGAAAAGTAGAGCGAACATAGAAAAGTAAAGGAGCACAATAGAGAGGGCAATAAGGAGTACATTAAAGAGTCCAGCTCAACCCAACAAGAGGAAAGAAGGTTGACTCGTCCAAACACAAGGAGATGGAAACAGTGAGAATATGAACTTCTCATTGAGTCTTCGCTACCTATAGTAGAAGAGTAGACTCGTCCAACCGTGAGAAGCTAGACACGGAAAGCACGTGGCACACCCCGCGTGTCTTCGCCTCTCCTGGAAGAAGAGAAAACAAACCCAAGAAGTGGGTACTGAAAACAAGTTATATACATATCCCTATGCTCAATCAAGAAGCCCGAACAATGTTGTAAGGGGATCTCCGTCCCGTAGCTCAGCACAAGAAAACGAGTCGCCAACAGTCCCAGAAGTAACACCATCATCAATGCCCAACATACCGCACGTCTACCCCGAACCGCAATCCAATGGCCCCAATCACCGCACTTCGACACTATCTTCTTTGGGTGGCACTGACTCGCCCGCACAGTTTTAGATCGTGTCACAAGAACGCGTCTCAGTGGGGAATGTGCCCCTCGTACTTGGGAGTTCTAGGGAAAGTCAAACCACACCTCGTCACTGCCCCACAATCGAGAGGTCTTCTCAAAGTCAAGGTCTTCACAACACTGACCCGTAACCAGCGGTCTCACTCCGTTAATCACGGAGGGAAGCCACAGACTAGCCTAGTAGAAAGGACTGAGCCTGGAATGCCAACAGGTGTCCCACTGCCCAGCCCTGCTGGAGGGTAAACCCTAATACATCATCAGGTGACCCACTGCCCAGTCCTGCTGGAGGGTAAACCATAATAAGATACTGGGTGACCCACTGCCCAGCCCTGCTGGAGGGTAAACCATAATACATCATCAGGCGACCCACTGCCCAGCCCCGCTGGAGGGTAGACCTAGAATAATTCGACAGATGACCCACTGCCCAGCCTTACTGGAGGGTAGACCTGGAACTAGATGACGGGTGACCCACTGCCCAGCCCTTCTAGAGGGTAGACCCTAAGAGGTCGTCAGGTGACCCACTGTCTCTGTTGGAGGGTAGACCCTAAGAGGTCGTCAGGTGACCCACTGCCCAGTCTCTGCTGGAGGGTAAACCCTAGAAGTCCGTGAGCAACCCACTGCCCAGCCCTACTGGAGGGTAAACCCAAATAAGTCGATGAGTAACCCAATGCCCAGCCTCGCTGGAGTGTAAAACATAGAACTGCTCTGGCCATCTCTACTGGAGGGTACACCACTGGCAAACCGAACACGGAGTGGGTATCGCGCAACCACCCAACTCCAGAACAACTCACCCAAAAGAGGTTCAGCGCCTGTTCCATCACTGGGTGTCGCTCACACCGCTACCGGCCGATCCATCAAGAATGAAACCAGGGGGAGACCACTCAACCCTACTGGTCAAACAAACGAGCACAAATCCATGGGAAATAAACTCCACCATGCTAGTCAAACAAACAAGCACAGAGGAACCCTCTACGCCACGAGAGGTCCAAGTACGCGAAGCAGAACACAACACGCACTTGGGGCCCCCACGACGTGTGGCCCCAAGTCAAACCCCAATCAAGCTCACAAACAGTCTCGGGTACAAACCACACGTACCTCCAAGCATTCTCGTATACTCCCAGAGTATACCACGTTTTCAGCCCAAGGGCTATCGTTCACACGGCACCCAACGTCAACGCGAAGGCATGACGTAACATCTCCAAATTTCCGCCTCAATGACTGGGGCACAACCAACCACATCTCTTTAACCACCAACATCACTCTCCTAGGAGTGCACGCGATCACATGCCAAGGTTCCACTAAAAACACGGTAGAGGAACCGCCGCTGAGACACCTTTCATATTTCCACATTTAATAAGATCGCGCAAGAGGCTCCACATAGCCAAACGGATCACACAATTGTAATCCATGCGGAAAAACACGAGAGATCGACTAATTACTCGCCTCCAACAGATATCCGATGGAAAAGTCACCAACACTGCCTCACGCCCGAACGACGTCCCGTGATCTCGAGCCTCGGCCCCGAATATAGTCGGGCGCATCGCGCTAATCCGATCCCCTCGAGAAAACACATCAAAAGCACTGCTCACTTGAGTGCAATGGATATCTAGAGAAAAAGATACGTTCTAGCGCCCCACGCACTAGCGTTACCACGCGGGACCCACACCCCGGTCCCGAATCTCAACGAACGGAACGCACCGTTGAGATCCTCTCGAAAAATTACACGAAATGGTCTATTCACTTGTCCAAAACAGACACCTAGTGATAAGGCTGAAAATCACCATCAAAACCCGAAACGGCCCTCGTGGGGCCCGCACCATCGTGTGGAATTAGAGCGGGCGGACCGCGCCAACGCGATGCCCTCAGGAAAACACCCAACATCGACTGCCTGGACGCCCCGAATGGGCGTCCGAGGAAAAATTCGCTAAAAGCTGCACATAGCTCAAAAGACGGGCCGTGGGGTCCACGCCTCAACTCCGGCATCAACGCCCAAAACTGCCCTGGAAACCTCTGCCTCAGTGTCAGGGTTGCAATGCCGCTGACGACGCTCAAAATGGACATCGGACGTGTCCGCGCCGTCCAAAACAAGAATCTCGGAAAAAACGCTTGTCCACTTAAAGGTGCGTCGCACTTCCGAGGCCCCTCGTTTTGGGAACTAAAAATTCACAAAGCCATCTCAAAAACTTCGCCTCGATGCTAGGAAGGCTCTGCCGCAGACGACACTCAAAACAGACACCCGTAGCGAAAAATACGGGTGTCCGAACATCGAGGGGGCAAGGCCCCTAGGGCTGGACCAGCCTGGGCCGGCACGCAGCTTAGCCGCGCGAGCCTGCCGTGGACTCGCGGTCCGCGCGTAGACCGGCCATGAGGGCCGGTCGCGACAGCCGCGTGAAGACCCGCACGGTGCGGGTCTTTGTTGCCGCACGGGGGTCGCGCGTCGCGACCCCACGGTCGTCGCTCCATGGCGACCGCCGCCTCGCCAGGCGCTTCGCCTGAGCCCCAGACACCACCCCCTCACCCTCGGCTGAAGGCACGCCACGCCCCGACCTCGCCTAGCCGCTCCACCGGACTCCCGCGATGCCGACCGAGCACCCCGCTGCCGCGCGGTCCGCCCTAGCCGCGCCGCCGCTTGAACCCACCGGAAACCGAAAACCCGCCAACTTCGGCGGATGATTGCGGACGCCACGTGGCTCGGAATTCGTATCCTAAAGATGTGTTGGAAAGGGAATAAGATCTACTACGTATTCATGGGTTTCATTTGAAAATCCGACAGCAGTTCGATAGTATTGAACATGCTCAAAGTAGGTGCGGGAAGACAAAACGCAACCAGACCCTACCTCGTGGGCGTTGCCCGGAGCTTCGCCGCGATCCGCCGCCTTATCGGAGCTGCCTCGCCGGAGACACCTCGCCGGAGTGGAGGAGAAGGGGAGGGAGGGGGAGCTCCTTCCGGGAGATGAAGAGAGGGGAAGGGAGGGGTGGTTAAGTGTTTAAATAGAAACACACTTAACCACCCGCCCGTCGGCCCGAACCCGAACCTCCAGCGGAGACAAGGTTAAGCATCCCCTAGGCCAAACAGCACATCCAGAGCACAATGGAGGCCTCGTAATTTTAATCTGAGGCCCCGTTCAAAATTTATTAAACTTATCGTCCGATGTCGCCAAATTACGAAAACGCCCCTGGGGCCATTTTTCACAGACGGGCCGCACCCGCAAAATTTACACCCCTCCTAGGGTAACTGGCATGCTATGAACTCAACAGTGCCCTCGGTTTTTCAATCCGAGCCACCATTTAAGAGATACCTGCTTTTCAACATTAAACGAATTAATTAATTAATTTAATCCGTTTAACGTTCCAGAAGTGGGCGAGGGGTCCAAACATCCCGCGCCGACAAGTTTTATGTAGTTCCTAGGGTAAAAACCCCATTCCAGACCCATCCGTACACTTGGATCTATGTTACGGAACTCCATTTAATAGTTATCTCATTTATTTGGTGTTTCCAGTGTGAACGCACTAAAATTTTAATTCCGGCCACTCCGGGGCTCGGAATCGCACGCCGTCTGAAGGCGCTGCTCTGGAATATCATCAAGAATATTCCAAAGTCATTCTTAGAAAAAACCGGGTTCTTACAGGACTACTCCTCAATGTGGTCTTGGGGGTGTCGGTTTTTGTGTTTTGTGTGGTGGTTAATATATGTCTTGTTTCTTGATCTTGTTTTCCACATCCCTTACAAACATTGCATGGGAACCTAGTATAGCTGTGAGGATAATTGAGAAGTATTGTTGCAATGGTATTGTTTGTACTTACAAGTGGCCCATAAGAGGTGGATATATTTGGGTTTATTGTTATGGAATTGACCCCCTTAGTTTATCCTGAGTTAGGGTGGCCGTGTGTTTTGGAATTTTGAAATCTACATGTGTGGCATGCTGCCTGGGATGGTGTCTCATTTATTAGTATGCTTTGGTTCTCCCTCAAGTTCCTAGGTCTTCATATGTTTCCCTAATACTAGTAGGGTTATTGTCATTTCCCTCATTTTATAGGATTGTATACCAGGAATTTTGTTTTTGGTGTTTTCTTGTAAAATGGTGAGTGTGTGGATTTATCTAAATATGTTTCTAAAAATAATGTTTTTTATAAATAATAACCTTTACATTATTTTCATCTTTATGAAGAAGAAAAAAAATCTTATTTTTCCCCATCCCCTTTCTTCCCTTGATCTTTATTTTAAATCATGAGGGAAATGGATTTTGATTCTTTGTTTTAAAATGAAAAGTGTTGAAAACCCTATATATGTATATTGTATTTCAAACTAGTAAAAAATGTTATTTATTTAAAGGAATTTCATTTGGGAGTAAAATTTTTCTAGCCTTCCTACTGTGTTTTAATACACACCCTTGCTAACTTTTCTTGTTGTTAGATTCTACCACAGGTTCTAGCTTGGGTTTGTTCACCTTGGGAGACGGTTGATCATTGGGTAGGAGAGTGACCTGGGGGGTCACATGGGGATAGTGGTAGCTTAGTTTTTTTGTATAGCTTTGTAGATCAGTTGTATTTTCAGTTTCTTGTTTAAATGATATTAATTTCAGTCTTATTTATATGTTAATCTTCTTGTGCAACTTGATTCTATTTAGTTTCAGTTTTGTTATTGGGAATAATCATTCCCTTGTAATACTATATTGATTCCAATAGTGCTTTTCTCCAAATATAGAGGATAGAGAATGAATCTTGGGATTTTCCTTGGATTGGCTCGGGTGACCGGTTTATGGATGAGCTAGGTAAGTTCATGTATCCATTTTGTCACACAGATAACAGTGGATGTGGTTCATGTGTGTCCTATCACCTTCTTTACTCCCAAAAATACTTATGTAAGAGGGATTTGTAACATTGAAAAAACTATATGTGTTCTTTTATACTTTGAACCAGGTTGTGGATCAAGTTTTATGTTTATATAAACTGCATGGTGGTATTTAATCACCATTTGAAGATTACTAAGTCTCAACATGAGACTGAACCGCTTTTTATTATTTCTGATGTTCATGTTAAAAGTTCGGTTTTCACAACAATATCTATTTACATGTGGAAACATTTATTTAACTTTGATAGATAATCATTGAAAATGTTTATATTATAATTTGATTTAGTAAATTGATTTAAAAAGTTGAAATAGTATTTCACATTACTTCAACGGATACCTAATAAATATGTGATAAATCTTTTAAATGATCAAAACTTTAATAAGTTTCTACTTTTTATTAACTGGGATATCTTTTATTTGAATTTGGGAATTTGTTTTAAATCCTTTTAAATTTAAATTTTAATTAGGAAGTCAATTCACCCCTATTGATTCTCCTACTCCAACTAACTATAATAAATTTTTTAATAATATAATTAAAGTACTACATTACATAGAATTACATGTGATCTGATGGAATTCCCAATGAGAGCAAATGTTATATCACACCTAGGGTAATACCCATATCCCAAACATCATTTTATTTTCATAATTTTCATAAAATGAACCAATTGAAACAAATTAAATTAATTCTGGGGGTGAGTTGGAAAATTTTATTTGGTCTTTTGTAGTGCATATTTTCAATGTTTCTCTGTGTGGGGATTCAATGGATGATATATTGGGTTCCTACTTTCGCGATCTATCTACAGATAAAGGGAACACCAAGGATTGTGCTGTTGTGGTGGCTGCTACCTTATGTGTTATCTGGGAGCCAAGAAACTCCAAGAGGAATGGATACTCTGTTTTGTGCCTATGGGTGAAGGTGCGCCTATTTGTGCTCGTGTCTAAAATTCAGACGCTCAAGGGTGAGCGGGGGCTCTCGGGCCTATTGTGATGACCGCTTCTAGTTTTGGGGAGGGGTCCTCCCTTCTCGTTTGTGATCCTGGGTCCGGTGGTAGGCCCCTAGGTAGGGTCTGAAGTTGAACATTGAAAACTATTTTTCCCATGGCATCATGCATGGTGGCGGGCTATTTCGTGACAGTGGCAGCTTGGTCCTGCTTGGTTTTAGCATCTACCTTGGGCCTGGCAATGTGGTTGTCACTGAAATGGGTGCCCTCTACTACGGTATATCCTTGTGCAACCTCTGCAGCCTCAATCATAACTATGTGGAGACAGATTCTTAGATCCATAGAATAATCCTTATAAATGAAAATGTCCCACCCTGGGAAATTTCTTACATCCATAGAGATTTTATAGAGTGGATTGGTGAAGGTGTGAAGATAAGGCATACCTTTAGGGAAGGAATCATTGGAGTAGATGTTTGGAAAGTTCTTTAAAGGTGGGGTCCTCCTTCATTCTATTTCAAAATTTTCATTTCATTTCCCCCTCTTGTAAGGGTTTTGTTTGTGGTGATGCCGTTGGGCTCCCTCATAATCATCACCCATAATTGTACATGTGGTTTTGATCCTTATAAATTAGAAAGGGGAATTCAAGGTTATGTCACACCTAGGGTAAATGTTGAATCTCGGGTCTAATTGTGGTCTCTGATTTTTCATACTATGCACCATTTGAGAGATATTAAATTATTTTGTTAAACTTAATTAATGTAATATAATATATTTAATATTTTTATTCTATTTGGGTTGAGGCTCTATGAGAATTGGAGTCCAATACTATCTTAGCGCCTAACTACTGTTATATTTTCTAGAATATTCTAAGAAGTAAACTTTGTATTTAACAGAAAAAAGTCTTTAAATAATCTGTTAAGTTATTTTTACTGAAAATTTAGATAATAAAATAAAAATAATATAATTTTTTTTTAGAAATATGTGTTTTGTAGTTAATTTTAAAATTCATCTAACTAGTTTAATATAAACAATGTCCTTTTCTAAAAATCTATTTTTATGTGAGGAAATTTGTTTTACAATAATAAATTAAACAAATAACATTGGGGGAATTATTTAAATGAAATTCATATATTATATATTTAATCAAATGTTTAACATTAATCTTATGTTTCTTCTAGAAAATATGTTAATATTAACTCAATTTTATGCTTAAAAATAGAATTTCATTAAAAAGAATTTTTATTAACATTGGTGCACTTTATTTAAAAATAATTTTTAACACATTTTATAAAAATTAAAAATAAATCTCATTTTTTGAATCATTTTGACAATATTATCATAGGGTGAATATTTGAAAATTTTATTTGAAGATAATTTTTTCATCAAATAGCGAATAATACTAATTTTTCTAAGAATTTTAATTTCTTATCAAATTTTTAAATTAATCAAAACTTGTTTTAATATCATTATAAATGGATAATTAGTTATATTATATATCTAATCATCCAATTTAGGTCATTATATTAATTTTAATATTCAAATTTTAAATAAAAAAATTTTAAATGATTGAACATTTTATCTTTGAAAATCCACCATCTGGCCGCATTTGTGGGAATAGTTGTAAATTCAAAATTTCCACTTCAGTATTTGTAATTTTGAAAAAGTATATTTCATATTTATAATAATAATTATTTATATTATCTAATATAGTAAACATAAATGTTTACAATAATAAATAGTAAAACACTAAAAATTATTTTTGTTGTTCTATTAAAAATGGTTTTACTTATGGTTAAACATAAAAATGTAAGGGTTAAAAATGACCGAAAACATATCAAAACCCCATTTTGTGGATATATTTATAATTTATCTCTTATAGGATGGAAAATAGATCATTTATTTATCCTTTAAAAATTTAAAAAAGGATGTTACACCTTTTTTTCGTAAATACCAACTGCCCCAATCACCTCACTGATAAATGGTCATCATCTCTCTTCTTATCTTAACACTTCCAAAAGACTTTTTTTCAACCAATAATTTCCAAAATAACTTCATTACCTCCATTAAATCTTCTTATAATCCTTATTTGATTCATAAAACCATCCTGATATTCTTTTTGGTGAAAACTAAAAGGGGTCTTCTAAAAAAGGGGTTGTTTCCCTAATCCATCATTTTATTTTATATCTTCCTCCAGCTCCTTGAATTATTATTAAACCATGGTGATATAATAACATAATTATCTTACATATAATGAAATTTTATTATGTTAATGTAATAATATAAATCCTTCTCCTCTTCTATCAAATGGGTTATGAAATCATTATGCGTGTTTACACCAGACTACTACCTCACTAATCGATGTTATTTATTTTCAAAGTCCATCTCTCATGATTGGATATAACAATTTATTTATAAATTATATATGATATTTATGATATTATTATTATTTTATAATCAGAATATCACATGTGTACACATGTTTTTCAATCCCTACGTGTAATGGCTCGAACCTCTCCGGCCCATTCCATTGTCAAAAAGAAGTTCAAGAAGTGTTCTGGAGGGTAAAATGGACCTTTCCCACACTTTCCAGAATTTTGAAACTACATGCCGTGTAGTTTGAGTACACACCGTGTACCCCTTTTCCGGGTATACCCCGTGTTGCAAGCTGTGTCCTTGCTGTGTGGAATAATGGGTGCACGCCGTGTGACCAGTTCTACACACCGTGTAGTCCTTCCCCGCGTACGCGTTAAAAGTCAACAACCATGTACCGTGTTGGAGCCGTGTCCTTGCCATGTGCAATAATTGAGTACACGCCGTGTGTCCAAACTACACACTGTGTAGTCCTTCCCTGTGTATGCGTTACCCTCAAACCGTGTGTTGACCAGTCAACGGCCACTGAGCCGTGTTGGAAGCCGCATGGAGACCGTGTGAAAGAATCGAGTACACGCCATGTACTTTTTCTTTTGAAACCTATAAAAGGAGGGGTCCCCTCCTTCTTTTCAACACACACCTCTCCTCCCCTCTCCTCTAAGCAGAGCTCTCATAAGAGACTCGAAGGCTCTTCCTTCGATAACTTCTTCGTCCGAGATCCGATTTACGATCCGTCAGCGGCCACGGGATCGTAACGACGAGGAGGAGCTTCCGAGCTTGGATCTGTTGTCTTTACTTCGGCCTTTCCTTTCCAAAATTCCACCCGATGAGGTTTTTCCGGGACCCGAAAGAAGTGACGGACGCCAACGGACGTCTTCTAAGGTTGATCTGGGGGAGTGTTGCGATCAGGAACCTGTTGAGGTAGGGACCTTAACTTCATCTCCCTAATTTTTGCATCATGCAGGGTGGGTATCCTCTTTTTTTCATGAGAAATAGTTGAACCTTTAAATAAAGATAATAACTGGTTAAAGAATGGGGATGAGAAGTTGTGATTACTATTACTTTACTTTTTATATCCTGTGATATTATATTGTGAATTTAATAGGCTTATGCCTACTGAAAATCATGGTCGTTGGGGGCCTTTGCTTTCACAATTAAAATTTTCCCTATCTTCTAGACCGTTTTTGTGAATGGAACATTGTGGAATGTGGAAATTGGTTAATCACGTAAAGTTGGCTGTTAAAATCTGGAACCCTTGTGTGATCACCCCAGATAAAAAAATGGAATAATGAACATGTGGGTGTTGGCTTAGTTACATGACATGTGATGGGGGTGTTTTGGGGGTTGTTGTGGATCGGGTGAGCAGCAGGGCTGCGTTTGACTTGGTTGTGGGTTGGTGTAAATGCTACATTGGTGATGGGCAGCGGGGCTGCAATAAATGGTATTAAAGGGGTAATGATGTACGATGTTGTTGTGGTTATGGTGGTTGGAAGCGGGGCTGCAGGGATGGGTTTGAATGTGAACGGACTATGGGTTGTAAATAATAAATAAAAAAGGTGGAAGAGTTAATGAATGGTGGGTCATGGTAATGAAACAAGATTAATAATCGATGGGGTTGGTTGGTTGTTTAGAAGGGCCTAGTTGTGTTTCTTGTGTTTTCCTAACTTGATTTGTGGATGGCAGTGATATGTTATATGAACGATCGATGTGGTTGGTTGTGGATAGTTTCCCAGTAGTTAAGGAACTAAACAATCTAATTCTGCTGAAATGGGAAAACCAAAATGGTGTTGGGGTTGTTTATTGTATGCATGCTTCGTGGTAACAGTGCTGAGGCACGTTCTCAGTTTCTCTATTTAGAAGCCATAGGTTGGGCTGAGTTTTTGGTATATAAATATATATATCTGTATCTTTTGTGTTTTATCGCACCCCACCCATGTTGAGCACTTAGTACCGAACACTCCCATTTCATGAGAGAGGGTGTTTTTCAATTAGTTACTAGCTCCTTCCTACTCCTTCTCCCCTAGGCTGTGATGGCTTGAGGCGACCTTACACCTAAGACTCTTTGATTAGGTTTTGATTGGGGTGGTTTTAGCCCAAGAATCTTCGGGCAGGTTGTACTGTTTCCCCACAATCTTCGGGATGAGGCCCAGGTGTGTGAGGGCGGGATATGTGGTTGTGAGGCCGAGGTGTGTGCGGGAGAGATACGTGGTTGTGAGGCCCAGGTGTTTGCGGGCGGGATACGTGGTAGTGAGGCCCAGGTGTGTGCGGGCGGGATACGTGGTAGTGAGGCCCAGGTGTGTGCGGGTGGGGAGAGTGTGGCAGCATCAGGACGTTCGCCGTTAGGAAGAGCAGCTAACAAAAGGGAAATGGTGCGGGGTACCCAATACTCTTGTTTCTTATATACTACTACCTGTTGTTCTTGTGTTTTTGGTGAGTGTGGCTGGTGAGGTTGGTTGGATAGAATTCCTTGCTAGGTTTCTTCTATTGTTCTCACAGGACATTAGGATTTCTCCCCACTTGTGCACGAGTGCTTTAGGTTTCCCTACTTAGTATACTTGTATGCTCACCCTACGTTTACTTTCAGGTTTCTAGGAGGACTACCAGGGCCGTGCAGGACCCTACTAGTCGGACAGTTGGAGTTGTTGCTATTGTTGTACCTTGTTTTCTTTTGGTATTGTACTTTGAGCTTTCTTGTACTTGTACCTTGTTATAAAATTATTTGAACATGCATGTGGGCTTGGTTTGGATCTATTTATATACACTGGTTCATTTCCTTTTGGTGGTTGACTTGTCCTATTTCCCAATCCTAAATAATAAAAAAAGGGTAATGCCTCCCATATTTGTGAAAACCCATACCCTTGGTGCTAGTCACCAACCCATGGCCTACTGGAGGTGGGACTCGGGGGTCATTATCTCCCTTTCACCATTTCCAACTCAGGAGGGGAATATTTGGTGGGAGGGGGTCGTGACAGAATGGTATCAGAGGTGATGGTTGAGTGATAGGATGGAGTCTGGAGTTAGGCACTGTGATGATTGCATGGGATGGTAGGGCAACAGAGTTAGTTAATCTTGGTGCGTGACATAGGCCAGGGAAGACTGGATAGGACATGGGATTTTAGGGCCCCCCGTGATCCGATGCAAGGACTCTGAGCCTACCGAACGACCAAGTGAGACTTCATTGATTGAAGGGTAGAGACCCTAGGAAAGGTACATGAATCATCATGATTTTGTTTTACTTGATTTGAGTGTTATGGGAATGAAATTGAAATAAAATGATAAAATAAAACCTTGAGCTTTTCCTTACTACTTGGGATTAGGCGATCCTTGTTTACCATATAGCTATGGAACATGGACGTTGTCCCCGGGTGGCTCAGACGGCCGAGGCCCAGCAGATTCAAGCGGCCGATTAGATGAGGATTGACCGATAGGAGGAAGATAGCCAGTGGCAGAGGACTCTTTTGTAGAGACCCGAAGCTTATCGTACATGGACATTACATTACTTTTGCGGAATACTTAGTACATAACAAAAACACACACTAAAGGATCATAATAGTTTAGTGTCTTTGGAAACTCGGAATGTAATCTTCTAATCATGGTGAAAGATCTTCAATATCTCCCATAAAGATCTTCCCTTTTTTTTACCTAAAACCTTTATTTATATCCTGGGGAAGAGAAAACAAAAAAGGGTGAGCTCAAATGCTCAGTAAGGGTATACAAAAGAAATAAAAATCATATCATATCTTTTTGAAAATCATAACCTACAAAAGAGATCATAATATCTTAACATGGAACAAATCATAGAAGTGAAAATGAGATCACCATAATCATAACATGAAACTTGAAACTTTGTGGCATGCACACATAATCATGGAAAATCATTTCTTGTTAGTCATGACTCATTGCCAAGACTATCTTAGTGGACAAAGTCCCTTTCTGAATCGAGTAACCCTCGTTTCAGTCCTGTTTCACTGAACCGGTATAACCTACCATTTCGGCCATGTCTATCTCATGAGATATAAAATCATTACCCAATTCATTGGAGGGAGATATAGGTCCCACCCATCTTATAATGAATCCTTTCTTATGTGTGCCACATAATCATAAATCATACATCATCGCATAACCCATGTAATAAAAATGGGATTCTTAAACAACATGACATCATAAAACAATTCATATAAGATAAAGGAATTCATAAAAATGTTTCCATCAAAACATAATCAAATCCATGTAATAATAGGGATAAAAACAGAACCCTTTTATTATCTTAGATGGAAAATAATTTTGATAAAACACTTGAAATGAATTCTTGAGGAAAATATCCTTTCTTCTTCAAAATCAATTACTTTTCACAAAACATCATGCAAGAAAGAGATTTTATTGAAAATAGTCATGAAATATTTTGGAGGAAGGTTCATGATAATAAGGCTTTATAAAACCGTAAAAAATCTGTTTGTGCCTTATAAGTTAAAAAAACATTCTTCTCGTACTTTTGTCGGAAAGTCAAAAAGTACCTCGTACGAAAAACGACAAAAGATTCCTTTCATATCTTTTACTAAAAACTCCTCGAAGGGTAAAATTGGATTTAAAAAATTGTAGGAGGATGGAAATAATATGACATATTGAGGAAACATGGATGTGGATGATAAAATACACCCCAGTAAATACCAAAGTACAAACAATCTCGGATAAAAATGAGATTGTGATATTTCCCTTACCTTAGGTCCAATTTGCTTCGTATGTGTCCGAATCACCTGTATAATGATTTAAATAATGTCATTGACTTATTACAGAATCATATTCATTTTTATGATATCATATATGGTTCACTTATGACATTATATTACCCGTTCTTTTGTAAATTCCATGTTAAAGAAGCATTTTGGGTAAAATCATTTCATTTATCATAGGTGTTTTGACTTATTGTTCTTGACATCATTATTACTTATATCATGATTTACATACTTCCAGAATATAAAATATGATTTATATATCATATATATTCAGTATATATATATATATATAATATAGATAAATAAAATGAAAAACACCGTTCATGGAGACGGTAGTCCGTACGTACGCATGAACGCTGTTTTTCTTTCCTTATTGTCTTGAAATGGAAGTAAGTAGATGACATACATATGTATATATATACATAAATCCAGTAGCTTTATAATGTCATATATTTCATTATTATTTCTTATATATACATTATAATCATTCTTAAATGGTTAACATGGAGAATGAATCTCATCGCGTCGTGGAGACGGTAGTCCGTACGTACGCACGAGCGATGATATCATTTATATAAATATTGAATTGGAGTGGAGTGGATTATACAATATATCAGAATCAATATGATGTTGTAATAACTATGTATAGTAATTCTTTACACCATTATACCCATCCATGTAAGGTGGTGGTGGAAAATAGATTACACCACGGCGTGGAGACGGTATTCCGTACGTACGCACGCGCGGTGATTTATTTTTCCGTAGGATGGATAGATGGTGAAATAGGTTTGTTTAATACTTATAATAACATATCAGTATATGAGTGATACTGATGTTATTACTTCATAATGAAACAACCTAAGAAGAAGAAGTGGAAGAATAAATAAAGATGAAAGAATTGGTAACGGTAATTACATCTTCTTTGAAGCGCCTCTTTGAGACCTCCTCTTAGGGCACTCAAATTGGTCTTTGAGGAAGACCATAACCTCTAGGATGTTTCTAGGGAAGTGGAGAAGATATTTTGGCAGGGTTTGGCCGAGCTTGAGTGCTCAAATTGGTGTGAGGAGGAGGGGGAGGAGGTGTCCTTTTATAGGGGAGGAGAGGGGCACCTTAGGAATTCTTAAAAATATTAATTTATAATAAATCTAAACCCACTTAAAAACCTCCAAAAATGACTCATATTCTAATATTAGATGATATAGGGTTGTAATCTCATAAACCAATAAAATTTAGACATGTTTGGATATTATTTTAAACCTTATCAATTAGATTTAACTCTAAGTTAAATAATTTAACTTTTACCGTGTCTTTTTGTTTTCTTTCACTATATGGTTAATACACTTACTATAACATGCCAAAGAACCCCAAATTGTTTATTATTAATATATATATCCCTATCTAAGTCATTTGGCCGAACCTTAGATTTTTAGGAATAAAATAACAATTAATAATATAATATTTGATTTAAAAACTATTTTGTGTCAATTTTGACACTATTTGATATATGATTTTTGTGAAAGTCATAACAGAATTATATGTTCGAACCAAGTTGATTAAATCAACATTAATATATCATAGTAACCTAGAAAATTAGTGGAATTCATAAAAAATCTCAAATTACATTTATTTTGGTGTTTATAACATCAATTATGTCAATATTTCATTAATAAGATAATTACTGCATCATCGTTGTGTCATAAATAAATTAAATTATTTTATGTCTAAAAATTACAAATAAAATACCATCATGTAGGAAATCTTTTTAGATTTCTAATGAATATTTACAATCGAATTTATCTTATGTATAACCCCATATTAAAAATGATTTACTTATTAAACATTCATTTTAACTATTTTAACCTTTCTTTAAATAAATTAATAATAAATGTCCTAATCTAATCCAAGTGGGACTAAATGGTCATATTTTATTCCTAAGTTTGTTTTTGGTCGAATTACACTTTTCCAATAGAATTAGGACATGTGTTAGGGTAAAAGTAATATCATATTTACCCTTAGTTACCCTATTTACTATTAACTGCGGTAAAAAAAAGTAAAAAGTTACTATTCACCAAAAAATTATTTTCATCTCATTGAACCACATTTTAGTCCTTGATATTAACCGTGTCTCTCGGATTTTCGAAATTCCATTCACAGAAGTGGCAAAATTATGTTTTATGAAAAATTCAGTTTTTTTAACTACCACTTAGTAGTTTCACTATTCATCAAAAATTGATGTTTTTCAGAACAATGCCAAAATTTCATCCTAAGATATATTTCATATTCCGAATTCAAAAATGAAATCTATTTTACCAAATTCATAACATAGAAGTTGCATTAATTAATTTTAGAATTAAATCCTGCTGTTAAAATAAATAGCGTGTTTTTAGGAAACAATATATATCAAAAGATTGACACTTGATTATGTATGGTTTAAATGTGAAATTACAACCAATGACCAACATTGTATTAAATTGTAAAAATATATTCTAAATATACTTTAAAACCACTCAAATTAATAATTTATCACTATTAAATATTTCGATTAAAAAATTTGTTTTTAATTATAATTTAGTAATTTTCACTATTCATCAGAATATGAAAGTTATCCGAAAAGTACCAAAATTTCACCTTAGGCTAAATTCGATACTCCGAATCCAAGAATGAAGTTCATTTTGAAAAATAAGATTTACAGAATTTTAAAAAGTGGTTATTACTATTCATAACGGCTAGTTTTAATAATATTTTAATAGCACATCGTTGTTTAATGAAACTCGGTATTGCATATTACACACGCTATCGAGGAAGGTCGCGATTGCGTGTAATGCAAGGCAAGACAAGGATGCGTGTTGTGCAAGCTCCTTTTGGTGTAGCGTACAACACAAGACATTAATAAAATTTAAAAGAATATTTTTTTATAAAATCTTGGCCTGTTACATTCTACCCCCCTTAAAATGAATTTCGCCCTCGAAATTCGTCGGGGTTATAAATGGTTTACTATTTGAAAGTTTCTTTAATAGAAACCCACATCGTAAAAAGGAATATCAAAAGCAATCTTTAAAAACAAAAGTATGAAACGTAACGATTACCCAAATAAACTAATCGTTGGGTTTCCACATAGGTGAAAATATGGATATGGAAGAGAAATCTAACCATCATGTTCTGATGGAGAGTGGTAGAGAACATGGCTATGGAAAAGCCAGTAATCACAAATCCATAGATTTGTGATGATATAAGGTACCATCTGATTCATCAGGTATAAGATCACTAGGACAACATTTTTGGTTTTCAAGATCATTTCCCTAAAGTTGAAAATTTGAATTAGAATAAATACTTACTTTATTTTGGTACAATCTCACTGTTGTTCGTGCCTTGATCAATTTCCACTTCATCTCTTAAATAAATGAAGTTGAATTTGTTATTCATGAAGTGTTAGCAGATCATGTGATAGAATGACGGGTCATTCCATCTGTCTCAAACAAAAGGTTAGCAAAAATTATATGCATAAGTCGATCTATAGTGAGATTAATCATATATGGTTCCTAAAATGGACTTATACTTCATATATCGTACTGCTTAATAAAATAAAACTAGTTTCTACTAAACATGGACTTCCTGTAGGCCAGTGGTAGGCGACAAAGGCCAGTCGCACTTTGGTTGTGGGTTCGATTCTCACAGCCTTGTCCGAAGCGATGGGCTATCGCCCGTCCTACAGATTGTCCTTTTTCCAAAACTATATTACTATAACATCCCGTCAATAATATCGAAAAAAATTTCTATCCTTAAACAATACTAACTTACGTCCAACACAATCCATTCCAATCTTTAGGCTTATCTATAATACTGCAGTCCACTCTTATAACATAGTGAAAACAATTAGCAGAGATTTAATATCATCGTTGATCCCCATATATCATAAGATATGTTTTGTTGGTCACATTCCAAACATTCAAAGTCCTTAATCATGTATACTCTTGAATACCCATTGAACCTTAGTGAAAACTTGAATGCAGTTAAAAGTTAACACTTTACACATACCAAAATCCTCAAAATTATTTATACTCAAACCATGATATCACTTAGTCCTTATATCAATCATGAGCTCATGAATACTGTTAAACATTTAATTTTCTCATTTTCCCTTCATTATGCGCATAATATCTGAATCACTTTGAATACCACATTAGACCAATACATAAATATTCCAATACTCCATGATACAACATTATTTTGGAATCCCATTACATAAACACTTAATCATTCCACCACATCATTGTCATATTCAACATCGCCAATAGTGATCGCATGTGACTTCCCTTTGTCCTTTGCCTTAAGTGGTTGCTCATGTTGATCATCACTAACCCTTGGATTAGGGCATTTATTGGCATAATTCCCCATCTCTTTGCACTTGAAACATTGAAGTGTTGGTGGTGCGTTCTCTGCAGTGTTTGCTTTATTCACATCATTAGAAAACCTTTTTCCATTACTTCGACACTCAGCTGCTCGATGACCTTCTTTTCCACACTTAAAACATTTTCTAGTCCCTTTAAGACAATCTCCACCATGCTTCTTTCCACACTTTGTGCATAAGGAAACATTCATCTTCTTTTCACCATTATTCTGAGATTTCTCCTTGAACTCCATCTTTCGTTTCTAGTCAAAACCATGAGATGGATATGTAACACCAACTTCCATTTATACCTTGATAGCACAAAAAACAATTTCTTCATAGCAACTGATGTCTCTTATAGCTAATGCCCTTCGAAGACTTGGTTTTAAGCCACTGGAAAATCGATCAACTTTAATTTCAGGTTGGATGATAATGCCAGATGCATACCTTGCAAGTCTTGTAAAATTCGCTTCGTATATACCAACAGATTCAACATCCTTCTGTTTCAGCTCAAGAAACTCCTTTTCCATCTTCGTTCGAAGAATACGAGGGAAGTACTTACTGAAAAACAAGTTCTTGACCTCGTCCCATTCCATGGACTCAATTTCATCTCTTGGCCTCGTATTCTTGATAAGATTCCACCATTGATCAGCTTCACCTTCCAAACGATATACTGCTAAGATGACTTTATCATGTTCAGAACATTGAAGAACTGAAAATATCTTTTCAGTAGTACTAATCCATTGTTCAGCAACTAATGGATCAGTAGACCCCCTGAAAGAAGGCGGACGCTGCCTCATGAAGGATTCAACAGAATGTTGCTCCTTCCTTTGCTCGTTTGGAAGTCCTGCATGATTCATAGCTTGAGAAAGTTGTGTGAGCATGGCTACAAGATTTTGCATTCCAGATCCCATATCGTTTGGTTGCTCAGGGGGACAATCATTGCATTGTCCATTGCATTGATCAACACGGTTCCTTCGGGTTCCAGCCATCGTCTAAAACCCCAAAAGAATAGTGTGAGAGGCAAAAATAATGCTAGGGAAAACAACATAATAAAGGGGGAGTACCCTTAATATCTAACATCTTAGGTTAAATTATAAGATCGTTATCGTAGTTCTAGGATTATATCCTATACGTATACTTATCCTTAGGAACATCCCTAGACATACCTTAGAAATATCTCTAGGGATCTCACTAACGTTTTCGCATTCTAGTTTCCAAAGGTTGACTAAACCTTTCCTCTGATAAAACTGTAGAGACCCGAAGCTTATCGTACATGGACATTACATTACTTTTGCGGAATACTTAGTACATAACAAAAACACACACTAAAGGATCGTAATAGTTTAGTGTCTTTGGAAACTCGGAATGTAATCTTCTAATCATGGTGAAAGATCTTCAATATCTCCCATAAAGATCTTCCCTTTTTTTCCTAAAACCTTTATTTATATCCTGGGGAAAAGAAAACAAAAAAGGGTGAGCTCAAATGCTCAGTAAGGGTATACAAAAGAAATAAAAATCATATCATATCTTTTTGAAAATCATAACCTGCAAAAGAGATCATAATATCTTAACATGGAACAAATCATAGAAGTGAAAATGAGATCACCATAATCATAACATGAAACTTGAAACTTTGTGGCATGAACACATAATCATGGAAAATCATTTCTTGTTAGTCATGAATCATTGCCAAGACTATCTTAGTGGACAAAGTCCCTTTCTGAATCGAGTAACCCTCGTTTCAGTCCTGTTTCACTGAACCGGTATAACCTACCATTTCAGCCATGTCTATCTCATGAGATATAAAATCTTTACCCAATGCATTGGAGGGAGATATAGGTCCCACCCATCTTATAATGAATCCTTTCTTATGTGTGCCACATAATCATAAATCATACATCATCGCATAACCCATGTAATAAAAATGGGATTCTTAAACAACATGACATCATAAAACAATTCATATAAGATAAAGGAATTCATAAAAATGTTTCCATCAAAACATAATCAAATCCATCTAATAATAGGGATAAAAACAGAACCCTTTTATTATCTTAGATGGAAAATAATTTTGATAAATCACTTGAAATGAATTCTTGAGGAAAATATCATTTCTTCTTCAAAATCAATTACTTTTCACAAAACATCATTCAAGAAAGAGATTTTATTGAAAATAGTCATGAAATATTTTGGAGGAAGGTTCATGATAATAAGGCTTTATAAAACTGTAAAAAATCTGTTCGTGCCTTATAAGTTAAAAAAACATTCTTCTCGTACTTTTGTCGGAAAGTCAAAAAGTACCTCGTACGAAAAACGACAAAAGATTCTTTTCATATATTTTACTAAAAACTCACCGAAGGGTAAAATTGGATTTAAAAAATTGTAGGAGGATGGAAATAATATGACATATTGAGGAAACAAGGATGTGGATGATAAAATACACCCCAGTAAATACCAAAGTACAAACAATCTCGGATAAAAATGAGATTGTGATATTTCCCTTACCTTAGGTCCAATTTTCTTCGTATGTGTCCGAACCTCCTGTATAATGATTTAAATAATTTCATTGACTTATTACAGAATCATATTCATTTTTATGATATCATATATGGTTCACTTATGACATTATATTACCCGTTCTTTTGTAAATTCCATGTTAAAGAAGCATTTTGGGTAAAATCGTTTCATTTATCGTAGGTGTTTTGACTTGTTGTTCTTGACATCATTATTACTTATATCATGATTTACATACTTCCAGAATATAAAATATGATTTATATATCATATATATTCATTATATATATATATAATAGATAGATAAATAAAATGAAAAACACCGTTCATGGAGACGGTAGTCCGTACGTACGCATGAACGCTGTTTTTCTTTCCTTATTGTCTTGAAATGGAAGTAAGTAGATGACATACATATGTATATATATACATAAATCCAGTAGCTTTATAATGTCATATATTTCATTATTATTTCTTATATATACATTATAATCATTCTTAAATGGTTAACATGGAGAATGAATCTCATCGCGTCGTGGAGACGGTAGTCCGTACGTACGCACGAGCGATGATATCATTTCTATAAATATTGAATTGAATTGGAGTGGATTATACAATATATCAGAATCAATATGATGTTGTAATAACTATGTATAGTTATTCTTTACACCATTATACCCATCCATGTAAGGTGGTGGTGGAAAATAGATTACACCACGGCGTGGAGACGGTATTCCGTACGTACGCACGCGCGGTGATTTCTTTTTCCGTAGGATGGATAGATGGTGAAATAGGGTTGTTTAATACTTATAATAACATATCAGTATATGAGTGATACTGATGTTATTACTTCATAATGAAACAACCTAAGAAGAAGAAGTGGAAGAAGAAATAATGATGAAAGAATTGGTAACGGTAATTACCTCTTCTTTGAAGCGCCTCTTTGAGACCTCCTCTTAGGGCACTAAAATTGGTCTTTGAGGAAGACCAGAACCTCTAGGATGTTTCTAGGGAAGTGGAGAAGATATTTTGGCAGGGGTTGGCCGAGCTTGAGTGCTCAAATTGGTGTGAGGAGGAGGGGGAGGAGGTGTCCTTTTATAGGGGAGGAGAGGGGCACCTTAGGAATTCTTAAAAATATTAATTTATAATAAATCTAACCCCACTTAAAAACCTCCAAAAATGACTCATATTCGAAGATTAGATGATATAGGGTTGTAATGTCATCAACCAATAAAATTTAGACATGTTTGGATATTATTTTAAACCTTATCAATTAGATTTAACTCTAAGTTAAATAATTTAACTTTTACCGTGTCTTTTTGTTTTCTTTCACTATATGGTTAATACACTTACTATAACATGCCAAACGAACCCCAAATTGTTTATTATTAATATATATATATCCTTATCTAAGTCATTTGGCCGAACCTTAGATTTTTAGGAATAAAATAACAATTAATAATATAATATTTGATTTAAAAACTATTTTGTGTCAATTTTGACACTATTTGATATATGATTTTTGTGAAAGTCATAACAGAATTATATGTTCGCACCAAGTTGATTAAATAAACATTAATATATCATAGTAACCTAGAAAAGTAGTGTAATTCATAAAAAATCTCAAATTAAATTTATTTTGGTGTTTATAACATCAATTATGTCAATATTTCATTAATAAGATAATTACTGCATCATCGTTGTGTCATAAATAAATTAAATTATTTTATGTCTAAAAATTACAAATAAAATACCATCATGTAGGAAATCTTTTTAGATTAATAATGAATATTTACAATCGAATTTATCTTATGTATAACCCCATATTAAAAATGATTTACTTATTAAACTTTGATTTTAACTATTTTAACCTTTTTTTAAATAAATTAATAATAAATGTCCTAATCTAATCCAAGTGGGACTAAATGGTCATATTTTATTCCTAAGTTTGTTTTTGGTCGAATTACACTTTTCCAATAGAATTAGGACATGTGTTAGGGTAATAGTAATATCATATTTACCCTTAGTTACCCTATTTACTATTAACTGCGGTAAAAAAAAGTAAAAAGTTACTATTCACCAAAAAATTATTTTCATCTCATTGAACCACATTTTAGTCCTTGATATTAACCGTGTCTCTCGGATTTTCGACATTCCATTCACAGAAGAGGCAAAATTAAGTTTTATGAAAAATTCAGTTTTTTTAACTACCACTTAGTAGTTTCACTATTAATCAAAAATTGATGTTTTTCAGAACAATGCCAAAATTTCATCCTAAGCTATATTTCATATTCCGAATTCAAAAAATGAAATCTATTTTACCAAATTCATAACATAGAAGTTTCATTAATTAATTTAATAATTAAATCCTGCTGTTAAAATAAATAGCGTGTTTTTAGGAAACAATATATATCAAAAGATTGACACTTGATTATGTCTGGTTTAAATGTGAAATTACAACCAATGACCAACATTGTATTAAATTGTAAAAATATATTCTAAATATACTTTAAAACCACTCAAATTAATAATTTATCACTATTAATTATTTCGATTAAAAAAGTTGTTTTTAATTACAATTTAGTAATTTTCACTATTCATCAGAATATGAAAGTTATCCGAAAAGTACCAAAATTTCACCTTAGGCTAAATTCGATACTCCGAATCCAAGAATGAAGTTCATTTTGAAAAATAAGATTTACAGAATTTTAAAAAGTGGTTATTACTATTCATAACGTCTAGTTTTAATAATATTTTAATAGCACATCGTTGTTTAGTGAAACTCGGTATTGCATATTACACACGCTATCGAGGAAGGTCGCGATTGCGTGTAATGCAAGACAAGACAAGGATGTGTGTTGTGGAAGATCCTTTTGGTGTAGCGTACAACACAATACATTAATAAAATTAAAAAGAATATTTTTTTATAAAATCTTGGGCTGTTACATCTTTGTTCTTTCCAGCGACAGAACCTCAAGAAGTACGAGGGTAGTACTTCGGATACGGAGACAGAGGGGTGGCTCGAGGAGCTATGGATCGCTTTTACCTTGATCCGTGCTCTGAGGGAGTACTGGGTTCCCCTAGTAGTCAGTCACCTGAGAGGTACGGCGTGAAAGTTGTGGATGGTCTACCTCGGAGAGAGGATAGAGGCAGAGGTTCCATGGGCTGACTTTGAGAAGGAATTCCGAGAGGAGTTCCTTTCTTCCATGATCAAGGCGGAGAATCGACAGGAGTTACTCTCCCTTCAGCAGGGGAGTATGTCGGTACAAGAGCTGGGGATCATGTTCAAGGATCTCTTGCACTTTTCTCCAGATCTCTTTCCAGATGAGGATTCTCGGGCGAGATGTTTGGAGGAGGCGCTTCGTCCGTCGCTCCAGTATGCTGTCACCCCCATCACCCTTCCGACGTAATTGGCAGTACAAAAGAAGGCAGAGGTTGTAGAGAGAATGAAATCGCTGGGAGGTACACCCCGAGAGGGGATCCAGCCAGGTTTGTCAAAGGGGAAGGCAGTCAGCAGCAGGTCTCCTGCGACGGGACCTTCCAGGTTCAGGCCAGTGGGGAGCATGCCCCAGCAGTTCCAGTTCAGATCTTTGGGTCCTTGTCCTTTTTTCACGAGCCTAGGACTGAGGTGTTTTTCTTGTGGAGGTTTCGGGCACGTTCAGAGTCGGTTCCCGACCCGAGATCAGTATGGTGGAGGTGGGATGGTTCAACGCCCACCTCAGCAGCACCAGTTTCCAGTGAGGCCCTTCCAGCAGCAGCAGGACCATGCTCCTACGAGGTAAGACTTTGCGGGAGGTGGCCTACCACAGGGTGCTCCTCAGGGACCTCGACCAGGGAATGGACAGGGAAGTGGACGACATCAGAGAGGCAGAGGAGCTGGGCGTGGACAGTTGCACGCAACAGAGTTGACAGCTCCAGCAGGACCAGAGGTGGTGCGAGGTACGATTTGTTTGTTCACCATTCTTGTTTCTGCTTTGTTCGATTCAAGAGCCTCACAATCCTTTGTTACAACTGGTCTAGCCCATGCTTTGGGACTAGACGTAGAGAGACTTTCCGTACCACTAGTGCTGAGTACACCAGTTGGAGGCCAGACAAGCGTATCTTGTGTTTGCTAGGGATGTGGGCTGATGTTGGGACCACATCGATCTAGTGGGGACCTTCTTCTGTTACAAATGCATCCATATGATGTCATCCTAGGCATCAACTGGTTGTTTTCTGTTAGTGCTGTTATCGACTGCTTCCGGAGAAGAGTCATGTTCTCCGACGTGGACAGGCAGCGTGTAGCTTTTGTTGGCGAGAGGAGCTATCAGGTGGGAAGCCAGTGTGTGGAGCCACTCCTTTCCTTGTTAGGTGGGCTATCAGTGGTTACAACTGATACAGAGATGATGAATGTCCCGGAGGTTGTTGGGGAGTTCCTCGATGTTTTTCCTGAGGAGGTCGTGACTCTACCCCCCTGGCGTGACGTTAAGTTCGGGATATACTTACAGCCTGGTGCCCGTCCAATTTCGATGGCCCCTTATCGGATGGCACCTTCGGAGTTGCAGGACTTGCAGATTCAGATTGATGATCTGATGGAGAAGGGTTTTGTTCGACCCTGCGTATCGCCATGGGGTGCTCCAGTTTTGTTCGTGAAGAAGGTAGATGGTGGTCTCAGGCTGTGCGTAGACTACCGAAGTTTGAACCAGGTAACGGTCAAGAACCGCTACCCCCTCCCAAGGATAGATGATCTCTTCGACCAACTGAGGGGTGCAGGTTGGTTTTCCAAGATTGATCTACGATCTGGATATCATCAGCTGAAGGTAAAGGACAGTGACATCTCGATGATGGCTTTTAGGTGTAGGTATGGGAACTTTGAGTTTGTGGTGATGCCATTTGGAGTTACGAATGCACCAGCTGTGTTCATGGAACTTATGAACTTAGTCTTCTGAGAGTTTCTGGACCGATTCATCAATGTGATTATTGATGAAATCCTGATCTACTCATGGTCAGAGGAGGAGCACGTTGAGAATCTCAGGGCAGTCTTGGAAGTCCTTCGACACCACCAGTTTTACGGGAAATTATCGAAGTGTAAGTTCTTGAAACAAGAAGTATACTTCCTTGGGCACGTGGAGTCTTAACATGGAGTGTCAGTGGACCCTTCGAAGGTGGAGGCAGTTGTTTCTTGGGCAGCACCCAATAGTGTGGCAGAAGTTCGTAGTTTCCTGGGGTTAACAGGTTACTATCGGAGGTTTGTTTCGGATTTCTCTCGAGTTTCTGCTGCTTTGACAGCTTTGACGAGGAAGAACCAGGTCTTCCTATGGAGAAAGCAGTGCTAGAAAGCTTTCGACTACCTGAAAGGGAATTTGTTCAGTGCTCCCGTACTTAGGTTTCCAGAGGAAGGGTTGTTGTATGAGGTGTTTTGTGATGCTTCTGGCCTTGGTCTGGGGTGCGTACTAATGCAGAAGAAGGGAGTGATCTGTTATGGGTCTAGGACGTTATGCCCTCACGAGCGTAACTATTCCACCCATGACCTAGAGATTGAAGCAGTAGTATTCGTACTGATGTTTTGGTGACATTACCTGTTTGGGGAGCGCATTGTGGTCTTCTCAGATCACAAGAGCCTACGTTATATCTTCTCCCAGCGTGACCTGAACTTACGGCAGCGGAGATGGGTCGAGTTTTTCCAATACTATGACTTTGATATCTCTTACACAGAAGGTAAGGGAAACATTGTGGATGATGCCCTAAGCAGGAAGTTTCATCAGGAAGTAGTTTGGGAATCCACTGA
Source organism: Viscum album (assembly GCA_963277665.1). Lineage (NCBI taxonomy): Eukaryota > Viridiplantae > Streptophyta > Magnoliopsida > Santalales > Viscaceae > Viscum > Viscum album. Next base: position 872,483,902 of record OY728147.1, on the reverse strand, counting down.
TGCTTAGAAGGCTATGGGAGAGTTGGCTGCCTTGCACTTGGATGCCAGGGTAGAAGGTGTTAGAGGCTGTTTGTTTCAGATGAAGGTGTATCCCTCCTTGCTGCAGCAGGTGGAAGAGTCTCAGTGGTGGGACTCCGAGGCAGAAGTGATGCGGGATCGTTTCGATCAGTGGAACGCTCTAGAGGGATGGTCAGAGGACAGCCGACATCAGATTCTTTTCCATGGAAGGTTGTTTGTTCCAAATGAAATGCGTAAGGGAGTTCTCAGTGAGTTCCATAGCTCAGACCTGATAGTACGTCCAGGAGTATCGAAAATGTACCGAGGCCTGAGGGAACAGTTTTGGTGGCCCGGGGTAAAACGGGCAGTGGCAGAGTTTTAGCTAAATGCCTAGTGTGTCAGCAAGTGAAGGTCGAACAACATGTTCCCAGTGGTTTGTTGCATCCTTTAGATGTCCTCAAGTGGAAGTGGGATGACATCCCAATGGAAATCATCACAAGACTACCCAGAGCTCAGGGTGGTTATGATGCTATCTGGGTGGTGGTGGATCAGCTGACGAAATCAGCTCACTTCTTAGCAATTAAGGAGTCAGGCCCAGTGAGTACCTTAGCACAGAGGTACATAGACGAGGTGGTACATTTGCATGGAGTTCCGAAGACTATCGTCTCAGATCGGGATAATCGGTTTACCTCACGAGTCTGGAGGGGGTTACAGCATGCTTTTGGCACCCAGCTACGCCTTAGCACTGCTTTCCACCCCCAGACCGATGGGCAGACGGAGCGGACTATCCAGACGTTGGAGGACATGCTGCGAGCATGAATTCTGGATTTCGGAGGATCATGGTTACAACACTTGACTTTTGTAGTGTTTTCCTACAACAACAGCTTCCACTCTACTATTAGCATGGCACCGTTTGAGGCTTTATATGGTAGGCCATGTTGTTCAACCATTTTCTGGACAGATATTGGTGAGATAGGTGCACTTGGGCCAGAGGTAGTGCAGAGAACCATAGAGAAATTCTAGCTTGTACATGAGAGGATGAAAGCGGCTCAGGACCGCCAGAAGTCTTATGCTGTCCGTCGAAGGAGGCCCTTGGAGTTCGAGGTGGGAGATCATGTTTTCTTGAAGGTTTCCCCTCGACGGGGGCATCAGAGGTTCGGGAAAGGGAGAAATCTCTCACCTAGGTTCATCGGACCTTTTGAGGTGTTGAGGCGAGTCGGAGAGGTGGCATATCAGCTGGCCCTGCCACCTCAGTTGGAGAAGGTTCATGATGTCTTCCACATCTCCCAGCTTCGCTGGTACTTACACGACGACTCCCACGTTATCGTCTGGGGATAGTTAGATATGGGAGACGATGCGACCTTCGAGGAACGACCATTCAGGATTAGGGACCGAAAAGAGAAGGTGCTCCGTGGATGAACCATTCCATTATTTTGTGTGTTTCGGAAGCATGGCAGCCTCGAGGAGAGCACTTGGGAGCGGGAGACCCATATGAACGCTCATTACCCAGAGTTTCTTTGACTTGTGTTTTCCCTTGTTCTTCTGAGCTTTGTGTTGATGTTGTACTATGTACCATTGATATATGGAATGCTTGGCTTGTCAGTTGTGAGACATTTTGTTTCCTTGTTCCCTGGTAATGTGTAACATGTTCGGATGTGTGGGAAATGGAAAAATCTGACCCTTAATCGAGACACATTAATGCGGATGCGATTGAACCCATGCGGCGAGTCAGTGCCGCCTAAAGCGGATAATATCTTGACATGGGAGAAGGAATTCCTAACACCTATAATTAGGGTTGGTGGTTGGGTTCCTATTATAATGATAACCCTAAGAGGTATCTTGTTGGGTTTCCTCTGGTTTGGTTTTTGAATTCTTGGGGACGAGAATTTTTTAAGAGGTATCTGATGTAATGGACCGGACCTTTTCGACCCATTCCTTTGTCAAAAAGAAGGTCAAGAAGTGTTATGGAGGGTAAAATGGACTTTCCCCACACTTTCCAGAATTTTGAAACTACATGCCGTGTAGTTTGAGTACATGCCATGTACCCCTTTTCCGGGTATACCCCGTGTTGCAAGCCGTGTCCTTGCTGTGTGGAATAATGGGTGCACGTCGTGTGACCAGTTCTACACGCCGTGTAGTCCTTCCCTGCATACGCGTTACCAGTCAACAGTGTGCCATGTTGGAGCCGTGTCCTTGCCATGTGTAATAAATGAGTACACGCCATGTGTCCAAACTACACGCCGTGTAGTCCTTCCCCACGTATGTGTTACCCTCAAACCGTGTGTTGACCAGTCAATGGTCGCGGAGCCGTGTTGGAAGCCGTGTGGAGACCGTGTGAAAGAAACGAGTACACGCCATGTACCATAAAGTACACGCCGTGTACTTTTGCTTTTCACACCTATAAAAGGAGGGGTCCCCTCCTCTTTTTCAACACACACCTCTCCTCCCCTCTCCTCTGAGCAGTGCACTCTTAAGAGACTCGAAGGCTCTTCCTTCTATAACTTCTTTGTCTGAGCTCTGATTTACGATCCGTCAGTGGCCATGGGACCATAACGATGAGGAAGAGATTCAGAGCTTGGATCTGTGGTCTTTACTTCAGCCTTTCCTTTCTGACTTCCACCCGAGGAGGTTTTTCCGGGACCCGACAAAAGTGACGGACGCCGACAGACGTCTTCTAAGGTTGATCTGGGGGAGCGTTGCGATCAGGAACCCGTTGAGGTAGGGATCTTACCTTCGTCTCTCTAATTTTTGCATCATGCGGGGTGGGTATCCTCTTGTTTTCATGAGAAATAGTTGAACCTTTAAATAAAGATAATAACTAGTTAAAGAACGGGGATGGGATGTTTTGATCACTGTTACTTTACTTTTTATATCCTATGATATTATATTTTGAATTGAATAGGATTATGCCTACTAAAAATCACGGTCGTTGGGGGCCTTTGCTTGCACAATTAAATATTTCCCTATCTTCTAGACCATTTTTTGTGAATGGAACATTGTGGAATGTGGAAATTGGTTAATCACGTAATGTTTTCTATTAAAATATAGAACCCTTGTGTGATCACCCCAGTTAAACAAAATGGAATGATGAACATGTGGGTGTTGGCTTAGTTACGTGACATCTGATGGGGGTGTTTTGTGGGTTTTTGTGGATTGGGTGAGCAGTGGGGCTGTGGTTGACTTGGTTGTGGGTTGGTGTAAATGCTACGTTGGTGATGGGCAGCGGGGCTGCAATAAATTGTATTAAAGGGGTAATGATGAACAGTGTGGTTGTGGTTATGGTGGTTGGCAGCGGGGCTGCAGGGATGGGTTTGAATGTGAACGGACTATGGGTTGTGAATAATAAATAAAAAAAGTGGAAGATTTAATGAATGGTGGGTCATGGTAATGGAACGAGATTAATAATCGATGGGGTTGGTTGGTTGTTAAGAAGGGCTTGGTTGTGTTGCTTGTGTTTTCTTAACTTGATTTGTGGATGGAAAGGATATGTTTTACGAACGATCGATGTGGTTGGTTGTGGATAGCTACCCAGTAGTTAAGGAACTAAATAATCTAATTCTGCTGAAATGTGAAAACCTAAATGGGGTTGGGGTTGTTTGTTGTATGCATGCTTCATGGTGAAAGTGCCGAGGCACATGCTCAGTTTCTCTGTTTAGAATCCATAGGATGGGATGAGTGTTTGGTATATATATATATATATGTAACTTTTGTGTTTTATCGCACCCCAACCATGTTGAGCACTTAGTGCCGAACACTCCCATTTCATGGGATAGTGTGTTTTTCCCGTAGTTACTAGCTTCTTCATGCTCCTTCTCCCCTAGGCTGTAATGGCTTGAGGTGACCTTACACCTAAGACTCTTCAGGTATGTTTCGATTGGGGTTGTTTTATCCCAAGACTCTTCGGGCAGGTTCTACTGTTTCCAATGAATCATCGGGATGAGGCCCAGGTGTGTGTGGGCGGGATACATGGTTGTGAGGCCCAGGTGTGTGCGTGCGGGATACGTGGTTGTGAGGCCTAGGTGTGTGCGGGCGGGATACGTGGTAGTGATGCCCAAGTGTGTGCGAGTGGGGAGATTCTGGCAGCGTCAGGACGTTCACCTTTAGGAAGAGCAGATAACAAAAGGGAAATGGTGCGGGGTACCCAATACTCCTGTTTCTTATATACTACTACCTATTGTTCTTGTGTTTTTGGTGAGTGTGGTTGGTGAGGTTGGGTGGATAGAATTCCTTGCTAGGTTTCTTCTATTGATCTCATGGGACATTAGGATGTCTCCCCACTTTTTAACGAGAGATTTAGGTTTCCCTACTGAGTATACTTATATGCTCACCCTACGTTTACTTTCAGGTTTCCAGTAGGACTACCAGGGCCGTGCGGGACCCTGCTAGTCAGACAGTTGGAGTTGTTGCTGTTGCTGTACCTTGTTTTCTTTTGGTATTGTACATTGAGATTTCTTGTACTTGTACCTTGTTATAAAATTATTTGAACATGCATATGGGCTTGGTTTTGGGTTTATTTATATACACTGGTTATTTTCCTTTTGGTGGTTGACTTGTCCTATTTCTCGATCCTAAATAATAAAAAAGGGAAATGCCTCCTATATTAGTGAAAACTAATAACCTTGGTGCTAGTCGCTACCCCGGGGCCTACTGGAGGCAGGAATCGGGGGTCATTATCCCCCTTTCACCATTTCCAGCTCAGGAGGGGCATCTTTGGTGGGAGGGGGTCGTGACACTATGAATTCAATAACGTCATTCATTTATATGAAAGACTACAACCATGCCATGCATTGTGATTTTTTTGACAATTTAAATGGAGGGTAATAAGGTTGTTTTTGAAGATAATAATTGATATATATATGAAATAAAAATTATTTTATAATATAACATATCATTAAACTTTTATTTATTTTTTCGTTCAAGAAAATGGAAACAACGTTCTTTCGCACGTAAGGCCTACCATCTCCAAGAACGACATGTATTATTTTTAACTCTAACTATAATGGATATCTATAAATTCAATTACATAGAATATATATTATATTTATATCATTGTTAATATTATGGGTATTATTAAACCATTGTCAAATTAAGGGGACTAGAAACAACAATTCAAAACATAGTAGAAAAATAATGCAGATTTTTCTAGAAACACGACTTTAAAATGGAATTGATAATAAATGTGTAATAAATGGTAATAAGTAAATAATATATTTTAGGATTTAAATATAGATATTTACGTTCATATAATATAACTATAACAATATTTTATTGATTATAGAGGAGTTTTGAATGTGCATGAATGAATTCAATACATATGGAATGTGATTTCTAGTGTCTTAAAGATCATGTTAATTATTTCTTTATGATTCTGGTATTATAAACAATAGTGATTTATTCTATGTCTCAATATTTTTATCTTTTATATACATGGTTCTATCTTCAAATGTTATGATCATATTATCACACCATTATTCTCATGTTATGAGTTTGTGATTTTTGGTATCTCACATTCTTACCCTTTTCGTTCATGTAATATAACCTTTTATAATGTTTCAATTTCTAGGTTTATAAAGAATAGTTTTATGTATGGTATATTGGTGAAGAGTATTATAAGGAAATATTTTAGTGGGACATGTTCAAGATCTCACCAAATTAGAATGTTTTCTACTTATTCTCCAAAGGCACCAAACAATTATGATATTTATGCATGGTTTGGTGTATTGTGATGAATATTCATCTAAAGAGATGTAATATATATTTCTTAAAAGATTCTCTATATATATATGGTACTATTTTTGGGATATATATTCCTAAAACATAAAACCTTGGAAAAATATTTCTCAATTCTTTGGTTATGTAATTTTTCAACCATCCTCCATATTTTGCAGGATGATTTATGATCATGCTATTCCATTATTAACTTATCCATATAATCCTATCCCTATATGTTGTGAATATCTCATTTTATAAAAAATATATTGGATATTGTTCACCTAGATATAATGTTATTGTATTTACATTGGAAAAAATATTTTCATTTTGTATATTTTTATTCTAATATGGATGATTATTGGAAATTTGATTGCATAATGTTTCACCCCTTATTATGTTTCAACTTACCCAGGTTAGGTAGAAAAGTATTACACATGGTTAGAGAAATAATATAGCTTATGTGGAGAATTTAAATGATATGATGTTGACATATTATGGAATATTTAGTTTTTTTATGATGTGGAAAAAATATTCATTTGTTAAGGAAGGCATGGGTTCTCTTAGTTTATGGTTCTCCTAAATCATTATAGAATAAAACCTAAAACGTCAAGGTAATGTATGAAATATAATGTTTTCTTTATGGAAGGTATTTATAGAATATTAATATTATAGAACGTATTTTTTATTTAATATAGTATGTAATGTATAATTAAATAAGAATTAGATAAAGGAGCGCAAGTTATGGGAACCAAATTATTAATTAAAAACAATTTAAAATAAATGGAGAATACATTTTTTCATTATATTCCACTCGGAATACCTAAACCCCATCAATATACTAACACACTCAAGCATGCCAAATTACAATACCAATACTCATGAGTAGATATTTTTCCTCCTCCAAGTAGTCACTTCATGACATTCCTTCTCATTCCTTTAGTACAACATGAAGTAATAGGTCTACACTAACAAGGAAATTTATAGTGGAAATATACACACACACACACCCCATTTATGCTGAGTTTATATACCAATACATTCCACAAAAATCAATCATTTATTTTAAAAATTTTCATCAAACATTTTGGTTTCGTTAAACAAACCAACAATTCTAAACAACAATTCAAATGAAGTTTTTTTCTAAAAATAATTTAAACTCCAAGATTTAGAAAATGGACAAAAATAATTTCACTCAAATCAACCACAAAATAATTCCTTTTAAAATCCAAAAAATAAATTTAAATAAAACTGTGAATTCAAGTTATAGTGAATGTAGAGAAGAGAGAGAAGCTACCAACCTCTTAAGATCAATTTTATTACTATAGTATAAACAATCGGCCTCCCAAAACAAACTCTATAATAGACCTATAGGAATTAATCCAGTGGATCACCATAAATAGGAATTGCTATGTAACCTAGAAAAGGAGTAATGTGAATTTTATAATAGGTTATTTTCCATTAGACACTACATTAAAAAATATTCTAAAAATCATATGCATTAGTATAAATCCTTGAGAAATATTTGTGCATTAATCAACTATTAAAAATATATATTGACCACCAACAAGTCATGGAGGTTCATTAACTGACATAGTTCCTTCGATCACCTAACACCCTTATGGCACAACACGACCAGTTGAAAAAACCATGGTTTTTTTAGTCTCACCACGATCAATTCAATGATGTATGATGCCTCTTTGGATATGATTCATAAAGAGTCTCCCAAGGTTCCATGACCCCCAACATGCTCAGTAACCCAACCATTTTTGTCTCACTATATTACACATGAACACACCTAAAATACCCTCCACCATGATAAGTTGTTGTCCATGGTGAACCTAAAAGTGGAAAAATAACCCCCAAACACTGAAGTGACTCACCAAATCAAAAAAAACACAAAAATACCAAACAATTATACAAAATAGAATTACAATTTGGTATATAACTAAAAAATTGGTGTCAAATTCACCCCACTATTAGGTTTTCCATCCTCATAAAGTCATTGGTTGGAATTTCCTTGAATTTGTTTTCCATTACATGAGAATATTCTTCTTATGTTACAATGTTTCCACTTGATTATAAACATTTTCCCATAGTACATTAACTAATGGAATACATATTCAATGAAACAAACTTTCTTATCCATCCATGAAATAGATTAGATCATTAATAAATGTATCTTATGGTTTATGTTCAAATTCATCACATTGAATCACAAGGATATGATCAATATGGTTCTTCTTTTATTGAGATACATGAAACACAATATGAATGAAAATAAATTATATTGGTAAATCCAACTTATAATATCGATCACTAATTCATTAAATCATTTAAAAGGGTATCACATACCAAGCAGACAACATCTTTTTCTTACCCTATCAATGATTTCCCATACTCATAGTGTCTTTTATAAATATATGATCTCCCATGAAAAAGTATAAAGGGGACTATAATTATCCTTAAATGTTTTAAAATGTATTTGGGCCGACAGCATTATTTTTTTGATCATTTAATTTTCCATAGTCTTCTTTTAAACAAGGATGTGTCCTAACAGTGAATTTTCTCCATCATTTATCCAATAATGTATAAAATAATAAGGAAAGCCATATACTTACTTAAATATATCCATCTATATCATTTATTAAAAACTATTTTCATACGAAAACTTTTCTAAGGTATGTTGAGCATCCCATGATAAACTTAAATCCATAAAACAATATCAGAGAACATTTCATGTGTTTAAATCATTTTTTCAGACCTCCCATATATTTTAAGATGATACACCATGCTCATGGTTAATTAGGTACCCATTGCATCTTGAAGTAATCACCAAATCCCTGAGATGAAATAACGATCTTCGTAAAATAGGTATTCCACAAAATATTACAACCTGTTAACAATAGAGTTGTTCTAAATCATCTACCTTATTGGAATCGTGAATTTGGATAAATTGGGATGAATTTGTATGTTATCCCATAATCACCTAAATAAAACTGTGCTTCTAAATAGTTATTGGTAAAACCATGGAATTGTTTATTATTATCTACACCAATTTCTAGATGGGGGTGTGTAATGATTATTGAATTTTAATTGGGCATTGATGCTATAAAATTAATTACTTGAATGTTAAGCATTTTGAAAAAAATATATATTTTCATTCCTTCCCACTAAAAATTGTGCCTTGGAGATTTCCAATAATTTGGATGTATGAGTGAACTACCAATTTTGAATGGTGATAAGTGGAAAGAAGTTGTTATAGAAAACACTTCAGAATGATAAATCACAATTTAAAATGAAGAACAGAGTTTCCATATTATTCGCATCCATAAAGGTCAAAATCATTATTATGTTCATATATAATGGTATGGAAATTAGGATTCATTCACTATGAATCCATATCTTGTTTATCCATGCCAGTAATAAAAGTGACTTGGTAAAATATTGTGGATTTATTCAACTCTTTTAAAATTATAATGCATATATGAAGTCGTACTCATCAATTTCCATAGATCTTCAGCTTTTTTATCTAATATATTATTTGAATATCATGTAAAAAATATAACATAGAATTAAATTTTCCAAGTATATATACAATGTAAATGTAAAATATATGGAGATACATCATGAGTTTTCATTACCGCTAGTAAGAATTTCATTATGAAAATATGTGTTTCAATATTTTATGGTTTGTGATCATATTTAATTTCTCACTAAATAGATAATGAGGCTATGTATTCAAGTAAACAACCACTAAAACTAATTCCATGTCATTGGTCAGATAATTATTATCAGGAATTTTTTTATTATTGTGATCCATAAGCTATGACATGATCACCTTACATGAGAACATAGCTGATTCCAAATCCATATGTATGATAATAAATAACATAACCCTTCCCATGTTTTGAAAACAAATGGTGTTTATGTCTTCATCAATTTTTGCTCTAAGAAGGATTACTAACAATATTCAATCTAGTGGAATCCAGTTCACTTTCTTAAGAGAATTTTCATAAGATATGTGGGTCATGAGATTTCCTATAAAAATCCATGATAACAACCATCTAAATACAAAAGATGTGTATCTCAAAGATGTACTTAAATGATACCAAGAGACATAAATAGCTCTATTTTTAGGATCTACTGATATGAATTTCTCATTAATGTAAATTTTGAGTAATCAAACTTCTTAAATAGAGAAATAGAATTTACTGGATTTTTTTTATATTTTATGGCATTGTAAAATCCCAAAAATAGTATCTAAATGTTCTATATATTATTTTTTTAGTTTGATAATACAACATAATTTCATCCATGATCACTACAAAGATGTATTCTAGGTACCATTAAAATAAATGATTAATCCATTCCATAATAACCTGGGGTTCATTAGTTAGACTAATGGTAATGACCATATATTTATAATGAATATAAGGACTCATTATAGTTGTTTTGGAATATTCTATTTCATTACCAAGATATAGTGATTCCCTAAGTGTAGATAAATTATATAGAACCATTGTAAATTCATAAACTAATAAAAAAGATAAAAAACATGGGGAATATAGTATAAATTCTTTACCATACCATGAACTGATTTAATATAATCAACATAGTGTAATAACTAACCAACTTTTTTCTTGACAAACAAAACTGGAGGAGTCCACAATAATGTGCTCAGTCTTATGAAAATTGTACTTTACAATTCATTCAATTAGACCATAAATATCTAGAATTGCTTTGGTTCAATAATATATGATTGAATTAAAATATGATTTCTTCCAAGAAGGACTTCATTGAAAAATTACACATAATTTAATGTGTAATCATGTGGAATATTCAAGAAACATGCCATAATAGTGACCGAAAATGGTATGGAAATTTATAATCTTAATTATCTCATTAATCCACAGAATGAATGATGCCAATTGGTAAGATATAGTTTCACTTATTGAAGAAAAATTTCATACTTTTTATCCTTCGCATCCCCGTCTCCTATATAAATATATAGTATCCCATAAAGAGATATAAAATTTTCTTTTCATGCATAATAATCGATATGGGTATTGAAAGAAACTATGTAATTTATACCCATAACCAAGTCGAATACATCGACATCCAAAAAAGAAAAGTTCCAAACCAACTATACTCCATTGATTGATAAATAACTAGTTTCACATTTAAATCACTTGTACTCCCCTTTCTTGAATGGTTTCTGGATACTCATAATATGTGGAATCATCTTAAATTTCAATCCAATTTATTCAATAACATGTGAATTAAAAAAAGATTGGGGTGAACCAATATCAAATATAAATTATGTATGGGGTTAATTAAGAAGTATGGTACCTCATTATACCCAAAGAACCAAATTTGTATTTCAAGGTCGTCTTCTCATCACCATATAATTGCTTACATGTTCTCTCTTGTTCCATTATTTAGTGTTATTGTTGTTGCGTGTGAGGATCTAGAGTGTTCTTAAAATCACCCTGGTTCACACAATTCTAAGGATGAGAATTTTTCTATTGTGGTCATCCAAATGAAACATAATATTCCAGAGAAACATATATTTTATTTCAACAAATAGACATTATGATGTTATAATAATAACACTAGATATGTCACATATTATTATATTTATTCTATAATCTAGGTGGGGTTGTAAAATATCTCTTGAAATGATCAAGAAAACTAAATTCAAAATATTCATGATTGGTAATTGGATGTGGAGAAAAGACAATTGATACAGTGGTTTTTTTTTAAAATATACCATAGTGGAAGTAGGTTTCCTTAATTTTTTTATTCCATCATGTACAAAAACAAAGTTCCCCCAGTTGAATTCCCAGTTATATCCCTTTCCCTTGTCATATCTCTATCAAATATTTCCATATATCAGTAATATAAGGAACACCTATATTATAAAAAATTTATGGCCACATTCCATAATAGAATATTTATTCCTTTAATGGTGTACTAGAAGCAAAGATTATAGAAAAATGAACTATGTTCACTAACAGAGCTTCATACTCTATCAATGATAGATTTTAATTCTTTATACTGAATAAATCTATACTTTTTGATATCTAGAAGGTATAAATATATAATATTTTATTCAGAAAAAAATCCAAATTCCCTCCCACGAAAGGTTATAGTTGAAATTATCTTAGAATAAAAAATCCCATCATTTATATTCAAGATCATTCATCAAATATTTTTATTACTTGATTTTTATATTATTAGGGTTTCTAATGAAATAGAAAATATGGAAAATTTTATTAAAACAGACATTTTCCTTTTTCAGTTTTAAATATTCATGAAGGATTGATGGATTCTTTTTTGAAACATCATAGAATTATATACCTGTCATGGTTCATCTTTCTGGTTTCCCTTATCAATAGCTTAAAAATATTGAATCATTTTCTAAATGAGAGGTTGGTTAACTTCTAGTTAAAGTGAAAAAATAACTGTATTACCTCCAATAGAAGTTTTTTAGGTCGTATAACAAGTTACATTTCCCTAAAGAATGAAAAAACAATATTGTCATCATTAACTGTCATACTGGAGGCTTAGAATATTTAAAATAATCAAAAGAAACAATAATTATAATCAATTCTGAGAAATTAATCAAACATATTATAAATAAATTATTCTTAGTGGGATTTCTCCTTATGGATTCATTATATTCTAAACTAATCGTTTAAACCCATGATGATGACATGATGTTATTCGTAGAGCTATTTTAAAACACATTTTCATCCAAACCACCCTAGTTACATGAATTATAGAATAAATAGGGGAGAGAAATATCTTTATTCTGTATATTCCACTTTCTAAAATTTTATATTTCTTTGATACCATATCATATGATAGACCAACCATGATTGATTCCATTTGTATCATCCACGTGAAACTCATTGGCTTGGTTCTGGTTTGAGGATTTTCTATTTATATGGGATGTTACCAAGACATAAAAGGTGGGAAATAAATTTTAGGGCATACAATGAAAATGGGAAATGATTTACCCTATTACAAAATTATTTCAAGAAAATGTTAAATTAACCAAACTAGGAATACAATATATGAGTAGAAAAAATAAATCTCAAATTAGAATCCAAAAAATAGTAAAATAATAGTGGAATAAAAATAGTATAAAAATGTGAATAAATAATATAATATATTATCATGTTGTGAAAAAAATGATCTAAAATCAATCAAAACCATAAATAATAGAAACAATATGATCAACACATTTATCCCAGATAAGTTGAATCATGACGCTTTACTAGTGAAATAAGTGAAATTTACATTTTCTGTATCATGAAAAACAATCTGGGCATACACCCAAAGTTATAGATGTAGGGGGTGTGAGATCATACCTAGTAGGATCTCCCCAAGATACATCCCAAATCATTCTACTAGGACAATAACATATTATCTCACATTTCAAAATAATATTTAAAACAAAGCAACATCAATGTGTATACAAATATAAATCAATTTCAATTAAATGTAGAATCTTTTTATGCAATATATTCGACTCAGATTCCCTAAACCACATCCCTCCACACATGAACACATGAATGATGAATGATAATCCAAATACTATCAAATGGTGATTCCTTCATTCACTATGTTTCCGCATATTATTATTTGTTCTCGTGCCTCTAAATTGGTGTTAAGAACCCGATATATACCATCAAGACCCTATATAATGAAAATACAATCACATGACAACATGTATTCCAAACATACATATCAACTGATTCTATATAAATCAATCATTTGTTTTAAAACATTTCATCGAAAATCATGCTTTAAATAACATAAAATAGTAATTTAAAACAATAAATTAAATGGGTCTCTCTAAAATCCATTAAAATCCCTTGATTTACAAATTAAAACCAAAATATTTTCCCTCAAATCATCAATTGACTATTTCCATTATAAAAAGATTAAATGAAAATAAGATTTCAATATATTGAGAATGTTTAGAATATATAAAATCAACATACATCTTATGATTGATTTATCCAATCTAAAATGATAGAGAATTCAATTATACTCTAAAAAATATTCCCCTAAAAAAGAAATTTTAATTGACCTGTAGGAAGTACTCTGAGGACTCTACCTAAATATCCATATCCAAATAAATTATAAAATAAGTTAAGTGAATGTTATTGGAGGATTTTCTCATCAAATAAACATTAATATCTCTCTAATGAAGATCATAGTTAGAATAATAACTCCTCCCCCAATATTGGTGTGTGAAACATCTATTTAAAAATCATATTGATTGTCACCAAATCCTTGTGGTTCCACCATGTCCATGGGGACTTCAATAAACCAACACATAGGAGTCAAAACATGGGTATCCACCAAAGACGGTTTCAAGAAACTCTTTTATTTTATAATAACCATTACCTAAGCCACAACGTCATGAGGCCTCTATGGTCATGTTTCACAGTGAGCCACATAGGGTTTGATGAACCCAAGCATTCCTGGAATCCCAACAATTATTTTCTCCTTCTATTTTAACAGAACTAACCAAACACAACATTCCCACCACTATGTTTTGTTGCTACCCTTAGTGGACTATCTAATGGTCATTAGATCCTAAACCTTTTCATAATCCCATAAAATCTATACAAACACAAAAAATTAAAGATGGTTAAAACACTATGAGAGTATAGAGCATATCTCAAACCAGGAGTTTTACAATGTGACTCTATGAACTAGTGGTTGATTCCATTTTAGGGTTAATGATAATGTTAATTTTTGGAATAATATATAACATAAATTAATTTTTTTTTACTTGGAGAATGAAATGGTGTTGGGAATGGTATGTTATGGGGAATATATAGTTATGGTATATACAAAGTTGGGTATATGATTTTATAAATGGATAATATTTATTGAATAAGGATAAATAACATTATATAACCTACGATATTATGGTTGATGTAATATGAGAGGTTATACCCCAAATGATTAATATGATAAGAATAATCATACACACTTTCTTCAATGAGTAATAATTTAAATTATATTGGAGGAATTTATTTAATGATGGAGAATTTAACACCTAGATATTTTAATGTTTGTAATTAGTAAAATCTTTCAATGATTTTGATATCATTCTACACATGCAACACCGAACATAATTGGAACCATGAAATATTTAGATAAAATATAAATATTAATAATGACCAATAAATTATGGCCATTGAACTAGAATGGATTAATTAGAGTAATATATTTTTCAAATATATATATATATATATTAAATAAATTATACTTATAATGTTAATGATATTTAATTTTCATGCAAAAATTATTAATAATATTATTTTATTCTTAGAAATATTTGTCCCAATATGGTCTTTTATGTGATATACAATTCTATTTCCAGAAACATATGATTAATGAAGATAAATTATTTTTTATATTAATAATGGGTTGACACCAATTTAGATTTTAAATTAAATGACATAATAATAACAACGGTAAGTATTAGAAAATGTCAAGTTCCAATAAAAAAATTTATCATTATATTTTATTATTTTATTTAAAACTTAATTTAAAAACTGAGATCTTGATTTAAAAAAAATGAGCATATATTTTTATTTAAAAAATTAATAATATCATAAGGTGAATTTTTGGGTTTTTCTAAAATAATTGGTCTTTAAATGAAAAGTAAAAAATTAATGCCTTTTTCAATATTTTCACTTTTATGATATTGATGTTTTATAATAATGAACTAAATGTTTTTGAAACAATTTTAAATAATATATAAATATAAATATGTAGAATAAATAAATTAATATTAATATTTTTTTATAAAACCAAAGTATATAATTTTTAAAACCTATGTAGCATTTTACTATAAAAACTGTATTTATTCATTTATATTAAAAAAAGTTTTCCTCACTAATATATTTTAAATATTTATATAATGTATTTGATATTTTAGATCAAAATTATTATATTACTTATTAAGTTCAATTTAAAATATGGGAATAAAATTTTGATCACTAAGACTAATGTTGATGGCCGTGATAATGGTAAAAATATTATTTTCAATGATTTTTTTCATTAATATTGTATAAATTTTATCTAATAAATTAAATCAATATATTTTAATTTATTACTAAAATATAATATCTAAACCCAAATATAAATATATTTAAACGAATTAAATTTATAACCAATGAAAAATAGGATTAAGAACACGTATAGTTTATGACACTATTTTTCAACATTGTTTCTCTATATATAAAATGTTTTAATATAAAATGTAATTATAAATTTTTTAGAAATTTAATTAGATTAAGTGAAGATTAAATTCTGGTACCACACACTAAATTTTATAAGGTGGATTATTTTTTATATTTTGTAAAACATAAAAAAATTAGTTAAAATATAGCTAACCAAGGTGAAAACAAAAAAAATTACATTAGTAAAACCGTATGATATAATGACTTCCAAAATATCTAAATCACCTATTGAAATAATTTATTTGTGGATTCATTGATCCAAGATTGTCACAAAATCCATTAACCCAATCCTTAACATTTTCATCTTAAGGATTATCTTATAATCATATCATTACCCTAGTAATATGATAAACATAATATATTTAATAAAATTTATTATTATTATATTGATGTATCAACCTATATTTATTCATTTCAATACACATGGAGAAATAAAATAATTTTTATCATCATTTGTGTAAACTACCACATCTATGATGTATCATTTTTCATTTTTAAATATGAATTTATTTATAATCCAAACAAATGATAATATCATTCAAAAACCTAAAATTATCTAAATAATATCAAAATTATTATATTTTAATCACATTGTACATTTAATTTATAATAATATATAACCACACACATATCGTGGGGTGTGTTAAAAGAAAAATTTTGAATATTTTCCCATGTGAATCATAGTGTCTTCCCAATGTCATCTCACTTGAGAAACATCAATGTTTCTTTCCTAATTATTTTAATTCGCCTAAAGCTAAGTTTTTTTTATGTTTTTATTATCTTATAAAAGAATTTAAATTAGGTATTTTATTAACTTCTAAAATGATTAAAACACATGAAGATTTAAAATTTAAACTAAACTAACATGAAAATTTTGAATAGAATTTGATTTGAATGTAAATATTAGACTTTCGTTTGGTTTTCCATTATATCATAATTCCATTTTACTTATTCCAATTTAGTATATAATCCATCCATAAAATTTTATGGTGAATCACTATCCTTTTATTTATAATTGGTAAATATTTAATTACTTGCTAAATCTAAATTGCACCACCACTTCTAATCAATGATGATGACACACTTATTTTTGGAGTGTGGCATCTTACTGAACACAGATCCATCATATTCCATTTCATCTATTGGTAATCTAAAATTCATTTTTTAATAGATAATTAATAGAAGATAGTGATAATATTTATACTAAAAGAGTATAAATATATTTGATCTTCTTATAATGGGGACATTCGCCTCACCCATGCATTTCACTCAAATATGCCACAAATAGAAAATTAACATCAATTAATAACTAAATAATATCTAATCCTCCCCAGAGAAAACTTATGTTACCTGTTATTATCATGGGTAATATATAACATGTTGGAATGATAGAAGAGAATATGTATATGAATAAAAATATAATAATAGAGGGAAAGATAAAAAACAAAATAAAACCGAAGAGAATAAGAAAGGAAAAACAAAAAGAATGCATGAAATCACAAAAATAAAAAAATAAGAAGAGAGTGAGAGAGGTAATATAAGTAAATAAAATTAAAATTAAATCATCATAATTAAAACGTATAAAATAAGAGAAGAAAATTAAGTAGAATAATTAAAATAATAAGAAAATATGGATAAAATGGGTGTATAACTGTATAAAAATTAACATCCATAAATAATATTTAAGATAATAAAAAATAAAAGAATGAAATTAGAAATATATAAATTAAAATAAAACATAAAAAATGAGGATCAGTGAAGAATAACTTTTCCATCATACTTAGTGGGGGTTGTCATCCCCCAAGGTATTGATGAGTTCCTACTTTTAATGGGTAAGGAGAAGCCCTTGGTGGTTGTATCGTTTTCTAGATTAAATGATCTTTCAAAATATCCTTAAACACCTGTGGGATCCATGGGTGTGAATATTATAACACCTACAAATATTTTATTAAAAATCTTCATTGGTCTGAGTCTATGAGGGAAGCTCTATTATGGGTCATGCATGGCATTTCTTATGGTTATGGATGGCAGTAGTTTCATTGTGGTGAAAGTGTCTGTGGAAGAAGGCTTCAAAGAGATCCTCCTTCATCTAGAATACTATGTGGTTGGTTGAATCCTTGAAAAGGCTTCCATGGTTGTCATTCAATCCACCATAGGTGATCCTAAGTGATATGGGTTGTTTCTAGTGGGAAGCGACCTCAACTAGGAGATCCGAAAAAGATGGAAATGTGGTTCTTCAGCATGCGTAGAAGCAGTCAATGAGTCTGAGAAGGAAGCAGTCAGCTGAGTCTGGAGATGGGTAATAACTGAGTACAGGTGAGGTGGGATTTTTATATATTAATAGTAGTAAATATTTAAGCATCCCAACATAAAAATGATGCGTGAGGAGGCTGTGGTTTAAAATAAAAATCTTGTGCTACTTGGCTCAAATGCATTTTGTGGGGAAAGACTCTCGAATTCTCTGACACATAAATAAATTGGGTCAACCTACATCATTTGGTCCAAGAGGGATTCTTCCCACCCCTACTAGAAGCCATCTCTCCTAGGCTCACACCCTGCATAGACCTAATGAACCCGTGTGGCCTTTGACCCCTCATGACAGGCATTCCTAGGGATCTAAATGGTCGGATGGACCAACTAGGGCCTATATAGGTGACTTGTTGGGGTTTTTTTTGCCAGATATCCAATGAGGTTATTTTTTTTATAAATATCTGGAATAATAAGATAGAAATTTAATATCAACTATACAAAATTACTAATCCAAAACAATTAAATCTTTGCAAAATTTAAATTATACGTTAATTATTTCCAATAAAATAATTTTAATTCATTATTTAGAATTTACCACTCTTTAATAAAACATTGAAATATACGGTAAGAATAGTTTAAAATAAATAAAAAATTATTGGAATAGTTTTAAATTAGGCATGACATATGTGTCTATAAAATACCCCAACATAAACCATGTTTGTGCTCAAGCATTAAATCTCAACATTGAAAATCAGAGGGAAACAATGTTTCCAATATTAAAATTCCAATGATATAAACCAATATAATTATAGATTTAATACAAAATTATCAAATGTATTATAAAATATCATTTAAATTTATCATTTTTGAACAAAAAAAATCAATAAAAGTATTTTAATTTCTCTCTATTGAAAATGATGGGCCTTATTCTTTCATGAATATCAGATCCTCAGTTCATTGTTATTAAATATTCTGAGTCATTATTTACTTCACTTTGAATCTTTTCAATCACCACTCATGAAACAATTTAATTATATTTTTAATAATATCTTGAAAACATGATCCTTATATATAATCTTATTAAAGAACTAATTTCTCGAGTTTGAAAACTGAAAAGTAACATAAAAGAATGGGTACATTACAGTCAATGATCTAATTACTCTAAATAATAATGTAGGTAGAAATTGATGTTTTACAATTAAGGCTCAACGGAGAATTTTTATCTATAATTTAATATTCATGACATAAAAAATAAATGTTTAATGACATTCTCTCCATCAAAGTAGAATACAAATTTCCCTAAAACACAATGTAAAAGTAATGATTAAGATAATGCATAATGATTTATTTCCCCACCTTCTTGAATTTTTAACTACATTTTAATTTTCTTATTAATCAAATTAACTTTTCCGTTTTTTTATTTTTTTAAATTCTATCTTGGAGAAATACTCTCATCGACCACCTAGCAATGCATGATAAAAATCATTTGTCTAGTGATTTGATTTTTTATTCTTCTAAGCCACAAGACATTCCTATTTTTTTCATTTTTATAAGGGAAAATAATAATGTAAATTTGATGAATAATAATATTTCCTTAATACCCCAAAATAAAACCACCACAACCTCTCCCTAATAATTTATTTCATTCCTTTTACCATGACCTTCTAAAAACCCACACTTAAATATTAAAATCTCTTTAATATTCATAGAATATGGAGGTAATATAGAAAATATGACTTGAAACTTAACGGATTACTAAAAAGGGAATTCATGGTTTATATGGTTTAAAACGTCTTGAGGTAACAGAGGAATCAACAATATTTATTTTGAAAATATTCCTTAAGAATTTTTAATTGGGGTTTTCACAGTCATAACAATGATAATTTCAAATGAATGTTCTAGAAAGGGGCATGTCCCAAGATCACTCATGAAATATTCTCATCAATAAATAGGAAGTATTTTGTGAATAAATCATATCAGGAATAGAAATTGTAACATTTTACAATCACTCATAACATGAATATTGATAAAAAATAAATTCATATAAATTTGATATATTCAGTGTGTTGAAAATGTTAGCAAAATTTTATTTAAATGAATCAACTAATTCCCTCAAATCACGATTCCTCATTATAATATACATAATTAAATTTAGTTTTTTAATTATACATTATACTAATTTAACCTCATTAACAAAAAAATTTAATACATTATATCACATGATTCCTAAGAAACTCTTGTCTACTAGAAAATTCATGTAAAGAAATTATTCAAGTATGGGAATTCAATTCTAGTTTAATCTCAAAATGGTCATCAATACCTAAAAGTATGGAGTTTAATCAATTTTTCTAAAAGTGAAATATATTTTGAAATGATGCTTTAGTCTTATTAATCCACTTTTTGAGGTCTAGAAAGTGACACCATGGTCATACAAAAGATAATTAATCAATCAAATAAAATTATTTTATAGTTAAAGTTCAACGATGATAAAAGATGTAAGGATTCACACTGGACTAATTCCTGAGATTTAAATTGATATTTCAGAATGAAATTAATGGTATGACGTGATATAATCCCACATATTGTGCTATTATTTTATATGACTCTAGAGGGTAGTACCAGATGATTTCCAAAATCTGATGGGGGGTGAATCTTCTTTGATTCGAAACAGCGCATGTGGATTTTCCCAATATCAATATATTCTTTTTTGGTAAAGAATAATTCATGAATATTGTATGTAAGAACCTGAATTTTTATGAATTAATTTATTTTGAATACATTAATATTCAATGATGGATTGAATTACACTTTACACTAGGTTAATCTTCCATTATATACAACATTGAGCTTACCTTTCATTACATGAAATACCGAGGGTAAAAGAAATGTGAAATATTATTAAAATATTATTCTACTTGTCACCAAGCCATTATAATATAATTTATGAAAATTATTATCTAAATTAAAAAATATATTTTATGAATCCTAAAAAAATGAATTCTTTAAAAACCAATTAAATATAAAGGAAGGTATGAACTATTTGAAAATAAAGAAACTCCTTTTCTGAAAAAATATTTTTCTATACGCAAACATGTTTTATCTAAATAAATTAAACAAAAAAATTGGTTGAATGATTTTAATGAAATTAAGGTATTATATATTTAATCAACTATTGATTATTCATATTATGGTTTTTCAACAATATATAAAAATAAATCAAATTTTACAAATAAACAATGTAATTTTTTGAAATGCAATTTTACAACCATCTAATGGCACAATTGTTTTAAAAATAATTTTTCAAACTCTTAAATATTTAAATTGGTTAATAAAATTTAATATATTAATTTATAACATTAAAACTATATTATTTTTTATTTTATTATTTTTTTGAGAAGATTTATTTTTTGATTAATACTGAAAAATACTAAATTCTAATTGAAAATTGCCTTCTTGTTTGAAAAATTTATATAATTAATTTATATATTAAATTGTATTTTAATTATAGTTATTTAATTTATATATCAATTAATAAAATTTATTTCATTTAAATAAATTTAATTTTGAACATCGATAAAACCAATTTTTTAAATTTTAAGCATTTTTTAAATTGAAAAACATTTTTTGTCATCACGTATATGGGTCTAATTTTAAATTAATTAATTATCTTTCTATGAGTATAATTTTTGAAAACCTATAATATATTTTTGATCATTTTAATTTTTATTTTGTATTATGTATTACTTAGTTTTTACCATAATTATTACTAAAAATAGATAAAATCAATTAGAGTAATTAATGAAAAATTGTGATTACTTATATAGTTTGTAATAATGACACAACGCTTGTCCATAAACTATTTCCACAACATATTTCAATTATTTTTAACTAAGGATATAATTTTATTAGTTTTGCGACAATTTTACATGAATGTGACCCATAAAATAAGTTATGTAAAAAATAAAAAAATATACATTCCTTTGTTTTTACTTATATAAAGCATTGGAATAGGGGAAAAGTGCATAGTTTAGGTTATAAATATAATCATGGTAGATAAGTGAGTTTCTGTTTCATGGAAACTTATTTTCACTATTTATATATGATATATTTATATTAAATTATAATGAAATGTCAATAAAAGAATTTATTTAGATTTTAATTAAATATACCATATGATACTAAAAATATCACAAATGTAGTAAATTGAATGAATTATTATGTTACATTATTTTTTAGTTGAATATATTATATTACAAATGTTTTAAGATAATTTATTTTATTTAAAATATTTTATTGATATTTTATTAATTTAAATAAAAGGTATAATGTCAATATTGACATTAATGTCAATATATATTAAATTATAATTTATAAATTGGATTAAAATTTCTAAAAAACCATTATTATATCAACTTATTTTTTTAATATTAATAAATATTATATATGTTCCATTCATGGAATATATTTTCTATTTTAATTACTATATTGACCGTTAAATAGAAAGAAACCCAGTTATCATGGTTACGGTTAATGTGGTCTTTTTCCCATTAGTTGTGCTTCTATTAAAATTAATTTCCAAAAAAAATGGAAATTTTAGTTTTAAATTATAATTAATATATATAATCAATGGGTATAAATTACATAGTAAGGCTCAATTTAATTTAATCATAATTATTAAATTACATAAGTTAGAAAACTAATTACCCTAATAAAAAAATGGATGTAGGGGAAAACAGATGTTGAGGAAAAACATTATAAAAATTTAATTTCTTTTCCTGGTGGAGGTGTTTATAGACAAAATAAACCCTCGCCTGCTTTTTGATCCATTTTTTTTGGATCCACATGATGTATGGGAGACGTCTCAATAGTGAATTAATTGGATTATTTTCCTGAATGCCACTCCTCCTCAACTGTATAAGGGCACTAACTCTCCCCAATCTTCACACCTATGAAGCCATTTGTCTCAAAAAATCACTACCAAAATCACTTATAAACATCCATCCCCTTATCTTGGAATCCTAATTTTGGACAGAAAGAAAACCTTCGAAGGTTTTTTTCAAACCCCAGGAGGAAACTTTAAGAGGAGGTAATGTTCTTCCAAAAGCATTTTTATTACCTTCTCTACCAACTTCAATTCATTTTATTATTTATTATATAAATAACTATGTATATTTTATATATTTATACATTTTTGAGTTAATTATATGACCTAAAACCCATACACACTTCCATTAAATGGGTTAAAAAATCATCTTTCATTTGTGTAGCAGACCAATGCCTCGCAAACAGATGTCATTTGTTTTTCGATCACCACTAATCAAGGTTTGGAATAAAAATGGAAATACAGGTTATATATGATATTTATGATATTTAATATTTTACTATGATTATGTAATTATTATACTTCACCTTTTTTCATGATTCACATTTAGTGAGAATTTGATATTTTCGTTCATGTTTACAGATGACTACCACCTCACAAATAAATATGATTCGTTCACGCTTAACAAAGAATGTATTAAAGATGGGATTAATAAACATATTTGATATATATAACATAAAATATTCAATGGAATTAACATATATATATATATATTTATTTATTTTCTTTCTTTCAATGGGATGATGAAATTGATATATCATTCATGCACATATACGAACTACCCTCTCTATGAATGATGTTTTTCATTTCCTATCACTAAATGTTATAAAATTCTATAAATAAAAACATACTAAAAATATATGATATTTATTTAATATTTATAATTATTGAGATGATATGATCATGATTTAAGTAATAGGACCAAGAATATGATGTGAAAACATATACTAAAAACAAAATGATTGTTACCCAAAACATAACATTAATGTAAAATTGTAAATTAATAGGTAATATAAAGCCATAACAAATTCATATATGGTGCGTTATATATTAATATGGTATTAATTAAGATTTATAATAATTAAATATTTATTATACAAGAATTCTGAATAAGTAGGAAGGTATTCAAAACTTAAGGTAATGGATTTTCATATCACTTTTTACTTTTATTAGACAAATGAAATATTCACCACCATATCACTCTATGTGGTAAATTTAAAACCAATGAATATAATTTATGATTATTCAAATTTAATATTTTTCTACATATACATTTAAGTAACATTATTTCATTGGTTTATGGTTTCATTGTTACCAAATTGGTAAGGTAATTGAGTCCCACATTGACTTTATTGAGACACATGTTACATTATGCACCTATAGTATTTCTGAGGTGTATATAATATCCATTTTCTTGTATATCATGATTCAAATTATTTTTATGATATTTTAAGATTTATTTAATTCTATTCATTCATGGGTATTATGATTCAATGTTACCAATATGGTAAGAGATTATTTCTACAGTCTAATCGTTTATCAGGATTGTTTATGATTATGCTTCCATTAATGAAATATTATAATCTATTTCTAAAAATATCTCATTAATTTTCTCATAAATTATTTTCTAATTATATTTTCAAGTAATGGTATAATTTTTTAACACTTTGGTACTTAATATAATTATGAAAATTTATTATGATAATATTAATTTATTTCCCTAATCGGTTAGAGATATGTTTTCTCCCAAAACTAGGTTTTCAAAAATTGATTTCAAAAATGTTCTAATATTATCCTAAAAGTTTTAATCACCATTTTACCCATGATTTACCTTTTAAAAAAATTAAAAAAATATTATTTTTAAAAAAACTTTTTTCATAGAAGAAATCATATTTTCCTCAAGATATTTTTAATATGAATATTCATAGATTTCATTATAAGTTTGATATTTTTTTTAAATAAAAGGATTTCTAAAATGTTTTGTGAAATATATTTTAAAAGAATTGTTTTTTCATTATGAAATTTTTAATAGGATCAAAATAATTATCTTTCTAAGATGATGCCATTTGATATTGCTTATGTTTTAGTGGTCATAAGATCCAAGGATACAATTCTTATTCTTTTTATTAATGTTTTATGTTTAAGCTTAAATTTTGTTTATGAATCCCATTTATCTTCCATGGTTTACACCATAAAAAATTATTATGAAACCAAATTCATTCATAAGTCATTCTATGATTAATTTATTATGAGACCTATCTCTATTCCACGTGTTATTATATGGTGAAATTGGTTATAACGATTTCATTTCATGGGAAATGATATGATGAATGTTTATGATAAAAAGAAACACTTATGAATGATTTATTTAGGTACAGGGTTGGACCAATATCCCCATCCAATTCATTGGGTAATGATTTATATCGAACCATATAAACATATATAAAATGGGTAGTCGACACAATACAGTTTGGAACTGTGTACATTATGATAGTTTTGGGAGTAAAACTGTTTCACTATTATGACAGGGATTTAACTAGGTATGGTGGTGTGTCCTATCTACTAGATGTATCCCCCATAATGTTCCTTGATTTGTTTTGGAAAAAATCCTTGACTTTTAGGTAATTATTTTATAAGATTATATATATTCAACTAATTCTATGTATTATGCCAATGTTATGTTCTCATGGACCATATTATTTGATTATGATATGATTCATCTCATATGAGCTATAAATATTTATTCCATGAGTCATAATTATGACCATTAATATTCAATATATAGTTTTCAAATTTTATGCTCATGATCTCACACTCTTATGTTAATTTTATGGTTATGTATCTCTTTTTTTACCTTATTGAGAATCTAGCCTCTCCGTTTCTCAAGTTTCCCTTCCCAAGTCTATGAATAAATTTTTATGTATAATATGTATATTAATAGTAATAAAAGTGAAGATACATGGGGAAACAATGAATATATTTCAACAGATTATAATATTGGGTTCTATAATTCTAAAGGCACAAAAATATTAGGGTCCTCGAGTGTGTAATTTTTAAATGTATTTAATATTATTATAAAAATACACAATATCCATATATTAAAATTCCAGGTTTCTATAGAGTATACCAAAAACCCTGACCCCCCTAAATTTTTTTATAGCCAACATATTTGGGAAAGAATGATTTATGTATCATTAGCCTTCTTGATTGATAGTTGTAAAGCCTCTTCACTCTTGTCTAGTGCAGGCTCAAAATTTGCTGCATTAATTTCATGATCTAATGAAAAGTGAGAAATTATTTTCACTTGAATAAAATTTAAATTCAAATTTTACGAAATATTCTCCCTTTAATAATGAGAATAATGTGTATTAATTTACCCAGGATCTGTAAATTTTAATTTTTCTTCATATTCCTTAATTTCCTGATCATGATAATGATGGAGTTCTGTGTATTCCTCAACGGGTTCTAGGGTTGTTTAATTATTATCCTATAATTTGTGGAAAATAATGTTGGAATATGAAAATTCATTTTAGTAAAAAATATTAATCAATTAAAATTGAATAAAATTTAATTAAATAGATATTATGATTATATTAACATCTAGAATTGGTTTATCTGCAATATCTTATTTAGTGGTGAGTGCCATAATATGATGGGTGGCAGGAAGTGGGGGTAAGTTGTTGAGATCCTCTATATTTTCCTCAAATTCCATCACATGTGCGGTGTCTTACTCCATGGATAGAAAAAAATGAAAGGGTTGTGGATAGAATAAATTATAGGGATTTAGAAAATCAAGTTTTACCTCACATTCATTCAATGATTCATACATATTTTGTTGATCTCCCACATGAAGCTCAACAGTAAGGTTTTCCTCATTGTGAATCCATTCTATCTCACAATGGATATATTGAATATTATATTTCAGATCATTAGTATGTTTATAATTCTACAGAATAACCTCAAATTCTTGAATTTTCATATAGAAATCAAGGAAGTCTATAGGATATTCTTTTTGTACTAGTTATGGTTGCTCGAGTAATAAATTGAAGTACTCAATTATCCAACACATTTTTCCTTGAAAATCAATTACCATTTTTTCATGATGATGAACATAATTTGAGTTTTTTGTTATCCAATTGTTTCCAAAATTGAACCTAAGGAACTTCTGTAAAATTGTAATGAGAAAACTTGGATGGAACTACTATTAACCTATCCAATTCTTAATAAAATTACAAGAAGTAAACCTAATGTTAATTAACTCCATAGATAATTCATTAACCCCAGGTTTTTTGGGTTTAATAGATATACATAATGAACTCCATGATTTCCTCCACTTGTGGAATTTTTTTTCTAATGATCCCTAGATTTTCTATAAAATAAAGAAAGAATATCCCCTATAGACCAGGTTGAGATAAATTTGATTATAAAACCGTTAATTAAAATAGTGAAAAACTATTAAGAATGTGGAAATAGAAAATTTAAGAAAAATAATGATTGGATCCCCATAAATGATTCTAGTTTCGAAATAAAAAATTTCATAATGTGTGGGAATGTAAAATTTAAAAATATTTTTCTTAGTGAAACATAGTGGCATAATATTGTCATCTCACTTGAGGAGCTTCACAGTATCATACTTACTTATTCAAATTCGTCTAAATTTAATTGTATTTTTTATTTATTTTATGAAGAGAGTGATGAATTTGGGTTTTGACTAATTTCTAAAATGATGAAAAGATATGTAAAATGACAATTTAAACTATTCTAGAATGAAAAGGTAAACAAAATGTGATTAGAAGGGAAGAACATAGATAAGAGTCTTATTTTTCATAATTTCATTATTATTTATTTGGTAATTAAATTTATTTTATAATCCAATCACGAAACCTCAAGATGAACTTCTACCTTTTCAATTAGTGTTATAAAATAATTTAACACCCAATGAAATCTAAATTGAACCTCCTCCTGTAATCAACGTTGAAGGCACACCTGAGTCGAGAGTGGGACTTCATTCTGGACCCAGCTCCATCGTATGTCATCTTATCCATTAATTTACTTGACATTATTATTTATAGATTTGATTAGTGAAAGAGAGGGAAAATAAATAAAAAGTAAATCGAAATATATTTTATTTTCATGTCATGGGGGAAAATATTCCCAACCATGAATTCCAATCATTTGTATCAAAATGAAAAAATTTACATTAAAATATAATTCCATAACACATTAACCACTGCTGGTCCAAGACTCGGGTAGCCCCTCATTTTCCAGTGTAAGAGATGTCCTTTTGGAAAGATGGAAGAGAAGAATAATAGGAATATAAATAAACAAATGGGATGGGACATAGGAAAAAATGCAAATAAAATAAAAGATAATGAGAAATTAATAAGAAATAAAACACCTAAAATCAAAAAAATAAAATAAAATGTATAATAGATAGATTAGAAGAATAAAAAAATAAAATATTTGAATCAAAATAACTAAAATATATAGAAGAAGATATGAATAATAATAATAATAATAAGTAGAATAAAATTACTGTAAAACATCAAAATATTAAAATAAGGAAATTATATTAATGAAAATTCAAATTATAAGAATAAAATAGAAATAAATAAAAGAATTGAAAACAAACATAAATAAATAAGAGTGAAGAAGCATCATCCTCTCCTCCTCGGTGCTGGTTCTATACCCCCTCAGGGAAGTGGTGAGTTCTATGTTTAATATGGCATAGAGAAGAACTCGGTGGTGGAAAACTCTTCCTTGATAAAAGGATCTTCCCAAATCTTCTTAAACACCAATGAGACTCATGTGTGAGAATTTTGGAACAAAACAAATATTATATTCTCATACAATAGTTGAATAAGTCCATGAGGTCAATCCATTCATGGGACATTCATGGTATTTCTTAGGGTTTTATGTGGTCGTAGTGGAATCATTGAGATGGTGGGTGTGATAGTAGGATCCCAAAGCACCTCCTTCATTCGACATTCTATGTGGCCAGATGAAGCCTTAGGGAGGCTTCAATGGCGTTATTCTATCCTATTTAGGAGATCCAGAGTGATTTTAGGCTTTCGTAGTGATAAGTGAGATCAACCCTGAGCTTCAGGGGCGTCGATAAAGGGGCTCTCAAGTGAGAGATGTTGCAAAAGGTGAGTTTGAGGTGGCAGCGAGTGGTGGAGTTAGGTGGTGGGTTATAACCATTCGTGGGTGAGAAAGAATTTTAATTGATGAACAATAACCAGTATTTGTGCATCCCATGTTGAAGGTACATAGAGTCCATGAATTAAAATCCAATGTGTGTGGTACTTAGCTCATACACTGATGCTGGGGATGAGAACCCATATTTTTTAATGCACACAAAAAAAGGGTTTATCCACAGTTCTCATTCCATATGGCTTTATCCCAACCCTACTCTTGGGCCTCTCCTATGGGATCACATGTCATATGGGCCTGACTCCCCCCATGCATCCTTTTTCCCCTCATGATATACCTCCTGAGGGCTTTGCATGGTCAGCAGGGACTTCTTGGGCCTATTTAGGTGACTTGAGGTTCCCTTGGTTGTGGGATATCCAATGAGGTTTAATTTTTTTTAAAAACCATAAAAAATAATATATAAAATTCAAATTAACTACAAAAATAACAATTCAAAATAATTTAATCAACACAATATTTTAATTCAAAAGTATTTTATTCAAATTAAACAGTTTTAATTCTTTATTTATAATTTATATCATTTTAATATTATAATGAAATATATGTAAATTTTAATTAAACCCCATTAAAAAGCATTGGAAAATGATTAAAATTATTTGTGAAATATAACTATTTCCCTCACCTCTTGAGATATTTTATCTCTATGTTTGTGTTAGTTGAACCATAAGCTTGAATAATTACATAAAAAATTATCATGGATGAATGCGAAAATAAATACAAATATTAATATTTTTTAATAAGAAAATAAATATTTGTTTTTAGTTGTATAATTTATATATTTACTACATAACATATTATTAAAAAACAATATTTGATTGCTAAAATTACCTAAATAAGCCGAAACTAATTCAATTTTCATAAAAACATAAGAATAACATATATGATAAACAAATAGATTTTTACAATAATTGTTTATTTTAAAATAATTTTTTATGAATAATGTATATAATAATGTTTAAAATAAATTTAATTTGAATATAAAAGATGTTATCCACATGCAAAGAACTGATCTATAACAAGGTAAGGTTTTTCATCTCAAGTTGCACTATTTAATACATTTGGTTATTATGGGCCTAATTTTATATATGATATTTATATAATAACTATTTAAGATACCAGGTCATGAATTAAAACTTTAGGATGGTATTCTAGGATCAATTACAAGGCCTATATTTTAAGAGGTTTTGACTGAAATGTTATTAAATTTGTAAGTGTTCTTTATATCAGACTATAATTACTTAAAACATATTTATATTATGAATAATGTTTTCCCTTTAATGATGTATTCAATTCCCATGGTTTTATCATTTTCATATTTTTTTATTATTCATGAAATTAAGAATTACAATTATTTCATTTTCATCAAATGTTTTTTTAACTTAGTTGTTACTAGAGTTGTAAGGATTTTTGGTAACTAAATTTTCACTCATGAAATTATGGTCAACTCTTGAAATTATTTCATATAGCATGAGTAAATTCTTTTATTTTATATTTATTTCGTATGAACTCATTATCTACTAGGGATACACATTCCCAACACCCAATCCCTTTGAATAATATTTACCACTTCTTAGGATATATTGTTATAAGGGGAACTGGTAACTAAAATATCCATCATTTTGTTGTCAAATGTTATCTTAGAATTTATTTTTCAATTCATGGGTTATTCCTACCTAATAGTTTATTATATGGAATTTTAAAGTACAATATGGGAAAATTATGTTTTAAAACCAATGACTTTTTATTAGTCTTTTCACAGCATTGGTTTTTTATAAAAAGGTATATTTAGATGTTTTAAAATAGGTTCCCTTATAAAAAACATGTGTTTTTCTTCCTAAAAACAATTATTTTAAGAAGACATTATTCCATTTTCAAGGATCCAATATTAGAAATTATTTTTGGATATAATTTTTTCTAAAATTAATTTTCCATTTTAGAAATTTAATTTTAAATTGATTAATTTTTCCACCTATTAAAATGTAAGAAATTTTTTCTAAAAACTATTTTATTATTGAACAAAATTATTACTTATCATCATAAAAGTATTTTCGCTTATAGAGTTCATGTTCAGTGATTT
The DNA here is from genome assembly GCA_963277665.1 of Viscum album. Classification (NCBI taxonomy): domain Eukaryota; kingdom Viridiplantae; phylum Streptophyta; class Magnoliopsida; order Santalales; family Viscaceae; genus Viscum; species Viscum album. The sequence goes on along the minus strand of OY728147.1, from coordinate 872,452,497 downwards.
ATCCTCTAATATATAATTATCATTTGGTTGATTAAAATCATAGTATCAAACATTTCAATTCTTGATCCATTATTGTGTGATACCATTCAAAGAATTCATTCGCATGGATGTTTTTCATCTATTCCAAATTCCATATTGGAATCCAATATTTTTTCCGGGTTTTTTTAAACCATATACCTTCTTCCTCTATATGGATTATGATCATGTAATTCAATAATTTCTTTAACCACATACTACTACTACATACATTTTAAACTTGTGGTGTTATTACGTATAATGATATTCCATTTATTTATTGGGGAACTATTAAAAATCCATATTATATTATTCTTAAATACATATTCAATAACTACTTAAGAATTATTATTGTGATTTTTTTGAACATCCACATTCTTCCTCTGAATAGTTTATGATCATTCTATCCCTTTTATTGATAAGGGGATACATATTCGTGTTCTATATATTGTTATTCTAAGACAAATGATTATTGTAATATTGAATATCTATTTTTTGACCATCCACCTTCCTTATCCCAATGGTTTAATATATTATTATCATGTTTATTAAGATGGGGAAATGTATTTGCTTCCGTATGTTATTTTACTAATACAAATGATTATGAAAAATTATGGTTATATATTTAATCATTTCTTTTATAATATGACGAATTAATTTGAATTAATAAAGTTTCAGGTATAAAGTCACATTATATAATCCTTAAATCCAACTATATGTCTCATTATATAAAAAAAATTTCATTTTATTACACACCTCTTCCCATATATGTATAGTGTTTTTTATAAGGCCTCACCATAATTTTTTTTTCTAGATTTATGCACTCAAAAATTATGTGATAATTAATTATTATTTTATCAATATTCATTTATTTTATTGGATATATCATGATTCATGTTTTAGTTGATTATGAAATTAGGATGATTACGTACACCTTCCATAATATGTGTTCCATGATTACAAAAATTGAATGTTTTTACTTATTGTTCAATTGAGCTCACCCCTTTTTATGTTTTCATTCCCATCAGGTATTGTTGAAAATTATTACAAATAATATTTCTAATAAGATATATTATGTAGATAATTTTTTGATGTTCTGGAAAACATGTTATCGATTATATTTATTTTTATTGTGGGAAAAGTATCATTTAATTGTGAAAGAACATAGTATTTAGTGATTTAATATTATTATTTATTCTATAAATCCCTAAAATAATATGATCTTGGGAATTTATATAATGGAATATTTTCGTTAAATTAAGTAATTATTGGATATTTATGTTTGGGAATTTATAGTTTCTATTAAAGATAGCATGTAAGGAAGGTTTTTATATCACTAGATCTGGAAGTGTGGCTCGGGTTGTCACATATAAGATATTTTCTAACAATACCTCTACAAATTTATCTTGATATTGTAAAAAATATATTTTTCTTCCTATAAAACAAATAAAGGAGTAAAAAAAGAGATTTAATACTTTTGATACTCGATGGAAGGGAATAACATACTCTATGGAGATATAACTTCCCTTGGAATACCTACTAGAGATCTATAAGGAGAGCATGAAAGACTAGAAAATTACAATGTTACTCCCTCATAAATACAGACATGGATTTTTTTATTCACTAAAATGGATAAATGCATAAAAGGTTTCATATATTAAACTAAAATAAGATCATTGTAAGAACCGTTTTCATAAAAAGGAAAAAGAGAAAATCTTGGGACAGTGGAAACAAAACTATAGCTATAATTATGGTGGTAATATTAGAACTAGACACTATAAAAATCATCATTTTATATTTCCCATTTGATCTTAATAACCATAATATACATTCCCCAATAAAAATAAGAATAATTTATATAACAAGAAAAAAAAACACAATTTCCAGAATGGGAAGAATATAACAACTATTTTTTATTGAGAATGTTCTTAGAAAATTTATTTATACCCAAAAAAATAACAATATATTAAAGATAACGAATCCTTAGAAGGAAGGTTGTAATTTCCACCATAATTATTTACCTTATCATAATGTATAGGGTCATTCCAAACAATACAATTCAATCATTATGTATTTATGATAAAAAATTGTGGGTAATTGACTGGTGGTGATAATAAATTAAAACTCTTAGATGAAATTCATGTTATCCACCCTCCTTAAATAAAATTTTTTTTTGAAGGAGTCACTAAATAGGAATTCATGTTTGTTTGGTTATTAGATGATCTAAAATTCAGTGACACATACATTTAATATAATTAGGTAATGACTGAGTTGGATAGTCATGACCCTAATTACCTATGATACCCAAACATCAATATACTATGCTAGTAAGTATACTAAAAAATGATGAAAATGAAACTAATTTACGAAGTATTTTACAAAAACTCCCCATTGAGCCACCAGAATAGTCCAAAATCTAATAGTCTTAATGCCCCAACATTGTGAGCTCTTTCACGTCCCCGAAAAATCAAACCATACATTAAGGAAAACCCCATGTTATCCCCCCTTCAACCCCATATAACATGTATTCAATTTTGTTTATTTAAATGGTTTTAATGAAACATGACCTTAAATAATATGGAAGTGTTCAAGGTTGATTATGATAAAATGAAGTCACAATCCAAATATAGGGTGATATTTTTGAGTACATTATACATAACACTAAAATTAGTAAAAAAATATTTAATGAGATCATAAGTATAAATATTTTATTCTAGGAAACTCTAAATCTCTCCATGCTCGTGTTTTATTGGTAGAAAAACTAGTTGGCATATAGTCATTCATTCAACGTAGGGGTCTAATAAGACATAGTTTCCTTATCAAGGACCCAATGGAAGAACCATCAAATCATAATTTAGGAGCATTATTATAATGTTCAGCACAAATCCCTATGTCTCAAAACAAATGAAATATTTATCAGAAGATATCGATTACCTTGATATAAAAATATGAAATTCTAAAGAACATCGTTATTATTTGGGTGTATCTTCTAATCTTAAACATTGTTTCCTTATCTAATTGGAATTAAAAGGCAATCATCAATGCTCTATAAAATACATTCAAATTTAATATTGAATTAATTTCTATAAAGGTGTATTATATTTAAATAAATATTTTGATATTCCAGATAACCTTAACCTTTATAGAGAAAGGCTAGTGAAAATTAGAATAGAATCATGTTAGACATATTTATGTATCTGGTGTATTCAACGACCTGGATTTTAATATATTTACTATGGAAGTGGCTGTAAAATAATCCTACTCCCATCATCAACCATTTATTTCCATGGATACAAGGATGATAACTTATATATATATCCAAATTTTCAATCCATGGATTGAAAAATAGCGAATAGATGCATTTCGGGAAGATCATGTTGATGAAATAATTTGAATAACTCAAATAAAAGAAATAAATAATGTTTGTTAGTTTGGATATAGAATTCAGCACACTGTTTCTTAGAATATGGATGTATCTACATGAATTCATATCCCCTTATATAATCAATTTTGAAATCACTCTATCAATATACATGTTCGTTTGATTTGTAAGGATGGTCTTTATAGTGACCCATACTTTTTGAACATAGATATCATGTCTTATTAGATTAATATTAGTTAAAATTTTATAACAATAATTTCCAAAATCATATATGTATATTTCCTTTGGAAAAATAGACACATCAAAAATAGTGTATGTGAACTAAATCATCTCTCACTATTTTCTTCACAACAATCACCCTTCTTATAATAATAACTTCCTTCATAGCCTGGGGAATGGAAACCTAAGAAAGCGTGAGATCTGATTGTCAGTAAGGGTAAATAAAGGAGATATCAATGATTAATTAACCATAACATGATAATAAATATATGATAACATTATTATGACATTTTAATACAGCACCCAATATATCAAAGATCAAAATCTTGAATCATGGCATAGAGCTTAGTAGTTCATAAGACATAAATCATTATAAGATCAAATAACATGATCTATGAGAGAATAAAATTGTTACATGGAATAAGGTTTTGGAACAAAAATAATCATTTAATATCTTCACCTTAGTAGCAACCGATTATTATACATACCAACATAGTATGCTGGGATTACTCCCCAAACCATTTTAGAAGTAACAGTTTACTCGAAAGACTATCATATTTGAAAGATTCCATAACTGAACTGTGTTCACTCTCCATTAATGTACAATTTATTTCAAGTGATATTCATCTTTAACTAATTAATTAAAGGATATATAATTCTATGAATACCCTTCACATAGTAAAAATAATACATATCTGTGCCACAAGATAATAAAACACTCATCATATTATCAAAACATAACCCGTGGAAATAAAATGAGTTTCATAAACAAATTTTCATCATAATAATATACCATATAGAGAAATAATAAATATGGTTTCATTGGATTGTTCCCCTATGAATTTTAGGAAAAATATAATGAATTAATTATAGATGCAATTTTTTTATGGATCACTTGGTCCATTTCATGATGTATATATCCCTTTTTTATTTGAAATCACTTATTTAAAATCATATAATATCCCAAATATTAAAATAATTTAAAACATGCTTGGAATATTTTAATTAAATATTAAATTATTTGATTGGTTATAATGTAAATAAATTAAATTCTTGTTGTATAAGTTAATGTAATCCATTCCATATACAGTTTTGTAATATTATTAAAAATACCCTCATTCAAAAAATGAAAAGGCATTTCCCTGTAATCTATTTATTTAAAAAATAAATCATTGATAAAAATAAATTTTACAATCATGGAAAATATTAAAAAAACATTGAAAACATTTTTGAAACATGGACACTGAAGGAAAAGGATTTCTGATCATAGTAAAAAATATAAGTTGGGTTTATTTAAAATAATTCGTTCTGTCTCATGATTTATTAAAGAGAATAAATAAAAATTAATAATTTAATAATAATAATTTATCTTATTAGAATGAAATTAATGTGTTTAATGAGAGGTATATCATGAAATTTCATCAATAGAAACTTAATTATAAACGATTCTGTAAAAAAAAGAAATTAACATAAAACCCTTAACTAATGTTTAACTTCCTTTATACGTTTTGAAGCCTCCTATATTAAAAATATTGTATTATCATACACATATTATATAATCATACTCATTTTTATAATAACATATACTGTTTACATAAATCATTTTATATCCTTTTTATTATGAATTCTTATTTACAATTAATATTCTAGTGATAAATGCATCATTGTTCATATATGTTTTGGTTTGGTAGTATTCATCCTTGAACATTGATCACAGTCCCATAATATAATTAAATTCAATAATGATATTAATATCATATATAATGCCCGAATATTTCAGGGTATGTTTCTTTTTTAAATAAATTCGAAAGCTTCTGTTGTATACAACAACGAGTTCGAGAACACTGTAATCTATCATGCTAGACGTCTAAAAAGCTGTTATGAATAGTATTATCCACAATATGGAATTTATAAATTTTATATAAGAAAAACATTAATTTTTAATTCTTTACATAAAAATTAGCTATGGGTGATTATTTTATATTTTTCTAAAAAGTTACTTTTTGATGAATAGTGAAAAATAAAGTGTTATTGTTAAAAACTGACTTTTTCATTTAAATAAATATTATATATTTTATTTAATTTTAATTTCACAATATAAAAATAATAAATATATTCATCTAATTTTTGTAATTGAATAAATTTTTTATAAAGGTATTAGGTATAAAATTTAATAATCTTTTGAACATCACTTTTACGCGCCTTCTTGCCACATTTACAGGATTAGCGTTAAACGTAATTTTACCGCTTCTATGAATGGGATTTCAAAAAATGGATATAAATAGTTAAAATTAATATTAAATTTTGGGTCTAATAAGATCACCAATTTTTTTTGTGAAAAGTAAATTTAGTATATTTTTATTTATTTTCCATAGTTAGGGGTAAATTGGGTAATTAATGTTAAAAATAATATTAAAATATTTAAAAATTGCCCTAAAACATGCTCTAATTTTAGGGAATAAGTGTGTTTTGACCAAAAGCATAATTTGGTATATTTTTGGACAATATTGATCCAACTGGATGTCTTTAATATATTTATAATATAATATTAAAAAAAATTAAATTGTTATACTCTTATTTAACAAATAAATTATTTTTAATATGAGGTTATATGAGTGATATTGTTGAATATAAATACTAATTACAATGATAAAATTTTGATCTTTATAATGATAATTTATTTATAATATTTAGACTTTACACAATTAAATTTAATTCTGAAACAATGATGATGGAGTAATTGATTTATTAAGGGAAAAATCAATTAAATGATATTAATACTATCAAAATTAATATAATATGAAAAATTTTATGCCATGAACTATTTTTTTTGGATAAAATTCACATATTAAGGATGAGTAAATTTATTTTTTGAATGAATCATGATGTTATGATTTTATAAAATACCAAACAATAAATAGTGTCAAAATTAACATAAAAGTGATTTGAAAAAATTATAATTTATTAAATGATGAAAAATTCATAAAAATATATTATTCCAAAAAATTACTAGTATAATGTTAAATACTTTTAAAATGATCCAACTGGGGTTAGTTTGGAATTTTATAATGACTATATTAACCCTATATTGTAGAAAGACAAGTAATCACGGAAAGTGTTAAACTATCTAAAAAAGGGTTAAACAAATACATAATGACAAAAAACAATATAAAAAATTAATAAAAAATATTCAATGAATAATATTATAACATTATCATATAATTTTATAAATTTATTCATTTAATGGACACATTTCCATGAAAATTACAAAAATAATATTTTAATAATGGAATTTGAAAAATGTCACACTCTCATTTCTTATAAATATAATAATATTAAAATGGGTATAACCAGACATAACATCAATAAAAAATATAATATTTAAATATAAATGAATTTTCTACATTATAATTAACTATTTATTTATTTAGAATAAATAAATACTATAAAAATGACACAATAGTGAAGAATTAATTACATTATTAGTAGAAATATAAATTAAAAAAATATTAATAATAAATAAAAAATATAATATGGATTAATTAAGGTTCTCTCATAAATTTATTGGTGACTATTACCTATTATATTTATATAATGTTTTTTCAAATTTATATTTCTTTTTGGATTTTATTTAATGTCAATGTAATAAATAGTGTCCAAATTGACACTATTGATATGTTATAAAATTAAAATAAAAATTAAATCATTTAGAAATCATAGAAATCATTAAAAACTAAAAATTGATAATTATAAGGTCCGAAATTTCATAAAATTTCTTTTTATGAACTACTCATACTGTATAAGTAAATATTTATAAGCATATGATGTTTATAATATTATTAACATAATTAAAATTAAATATATTAATTAATGATAAATAAAAATGATAAGGTTTAAAATGAAATAAAAACTTGTATAAATTTTATTGTTTTCTATTATTTATAACCATAATTATCTTATCTTATAAATAACTCACTGTGGAGCAATTTGAAATCAAAAAACAATTTATAATATATTTAATATTTTAGGAGTTTCCAAAACCATCCCACCCCTCTCTTATAGAATGGAACCTCTACTTCTCTTTTATTCGCATATCTAAAAGCCTGTATCTTGGCCAAACCTAAAAAATAACTCCTCCAAAATCCCATAAATTCATCCTAGAGGTCATACATTAGGCATAATTTTAACCAAATGATTTATTTTGTGAAAATCAAAAGAAGATACTTTAAAAAGAAGTAATTATGTTCAAATTCAATTCAATTTCTTTTCTTCTTGTACATCCTCTTCCAATGTTCTTTCCATACTAAATTAATAATCCATCATATACTATATAAAGATATGTAATTATTATTTTGGTAAAACCATATTCCTCAATTTACCCATCCTATGAAAAGAAATATCACCATTCGTGTGTGCGTAAGACATACAATCTCCACAATGTGTTGTAAACTGTTTTATGTATATACATTATTTTTAGGCGTATAAAGTTGAATATAAATAATTTAAAAAGTAAATATGAATTATATAGTGTATTTATAATTCATATTCTGTCTAATTCCTTACCCTTTACAGTCCCATAAGGATATAATCATTGGTGCATACGTACGACCTTCTATCTCCACGACCCGATGAGATTCATTCTCCACATTAACCATTCAATAATGATTATAAAAATATATATAATCAATAAAGAATGAAATACATGTCATAATAATTATAATATAATAATATATATATTTATATACATATATGTCATTTACTTGCTTCCATTCTATACGATATGAAAACATAAACAACATTCAATCATATGTATGGGATACCATCTCCATGAATGGTGTATTCCATTTCATATATTTTATATATGTATATATTTATATATGGAATATTTATAATATATAAATCATTTTTTACATTCTATAAGTAATTAAATCATGATCTATGTAATACGAGCAAGGATAACAAGTCACTACAGTTAGGATAAACAAAACGATTATTACAAAAAATGTTTCTTTAAGATAGAAATTGTTAATAAACCGTTAATGTCATGTCATAAATGAATTATATATGATATCCTAAATATTATTATGAATCTGGTATAGTTTAATAATATATATAAAACCACTATAAATGAGTTTCAGACACGTATGGAGGGAATTCAACCTACTGTAAGGATTAATTTCGCAATCTCATTATTTTCCAAAATTGTTTATATATAATTATTTACTGAGGCATATTTATCATCCATGTGCATGTTTCTTAAATATAATTTCAAAAGTAATATTTTTATGGTTTCATATATGATAATACTTAAGTAAAACATAATTTTTAATGTTTCAATGATTTATTCATCAAAAATATTTCTCATTAATATCCATATTTCCAAAATGGTTTTAAGGATTTATTTATATGGACATGAATGATTTAAAATGGTAATTCCATTTAATATTTTCAAATTGGTATGGGACATTTTGAGTCAAAAATACCTTTTTGAATTTATTCTTATATAATTGTGTGGATTTTGAAAAAAATGATTTCAATGATAAAGTGGAAGTTGTCTCAAGATATTTTTAATGATTTTATTACTGTATTTTCATCTATCCCAACATCCATTGTTGGATATTATGCCAAATTGAGGTTGACATCTTATGATATTTTTTACCATATTCATTGAATGATTTATGATCAGTTTTATTGTGGGTGTGCTATTTATATTCCATTATTGGTTTATGATTAAGGAATTATTATTTAGTATACTAGTATTTAATACAAAAGATTTTGTTGTTTATATTTCACCATCTTTATTTGAGAAATGTATGAGACTTAGAAACTTATAGTCATGTACATCTATAGTGCTTCAAGTCATTGATAGGTCTTATGAGACAAACTATCTTGGGTTTTACCTATTTATGTATGGTCTTGGCACTAGGACATAACATTATAGTTATGATGTCAATAATTATACATTACCTAGATAAGATATTTGTTATTAATATAACATGTGACTATTTAACTAGAAGAATAACCATGTGAAAATTTAAATAGATTTTTTTGATTTATTCTTTCCATATAATTTTATGGGTTTTTTTAAATAGCTTGTGGTTCAAGTTTATATGTTACCTTAAAAGATTAGGCTAATTTATAAAATCAACTACTGTATTGTTTACCTTTACTGAGCACCCGAGCTCACCCATTTCTTATGTTTTATTTTCATAGTATTCTATGTAGTTTATTATAATTGATATTTTAGGTTTAGATAAGAGAATAATTGAGTAATCAATGAATTATCTATGTTGTATTCTATGTTTTGGATTGTAATTTAAGGTTCATATATGTAATATATTTTCTAAGATTAATAAAATAATCTATCCTTAAAGATTTGATTCTATGTAATCATGCAAACGTATTAAAATAATGCACCAAATATGGGAATTTGGGGTTGGTATGTTATAGTTTGTATCAAATTATGTTTAACCACAACATTGGAAATTATATTTATAAAATAAAAGATTATAAAAAACCCTATAAATGAATTTGAGGATAAGTCTATATATAGGATATCAATCTTTTGATTTTGTAATGGATAACATAGATTAAATCTCTAGACTTATGGATTGATAAGAATATTTTATCATTTAGAGATCCTATAAATTATTCTATATAACTATATCACTATGATTAGTGTTACTCACATTGTTCTTTGATTTTTGGTCAATAAGATTAATCATCAAGGTTATACATGTAATGTTTATATTTTTTATGAGGAATAAACTGAAGAAGAAAAATTAGATGAATGGGATATTAATAAATAAGATGGTGAATCGAAGTTAATGGTTTACGATTGAAGTGGAATGATTAAAGTTATTTTGTATTTGTATTAAAGAATTATTTCATCAATGGTTATATGTTTATAATATTCATGAGATACATAAGTATTGTAATCTATTAATTCTTCTTTAAGGATTTGGAAGCATAAGATTTTTCATTTGGATTTAAATGTGACCACATATTTGGTATGTGACAATAAGAGTTACATTATGTTGTTTGGGAAATCTTATGTTAAGATTGATTTTGAAAATTTATAGAAATTTTTTGACTTTACATTAGGACTGATGTATTTTGGAATAGTATTAATGTTGGAATGAGATAAGCTGAACATTGGATATTATTATTTGGGGATTAAGTAAGATTTATAGGATATTATGTGCGAAAACTTTTGTTTTAGAAAACATATAACAGGTGAATAAAATACTTATGGACTGTATTATTTGTTGAAATTTCTTCATACTTAAAGAATCAACATTAATATACATCTTAAAATGAAGAAATTATGGGAAAATACATCAAATCATAACCCAATGATAACATTGATACATGGAATGAAATCAAGTAAGTTATCTGATCTTTTTATCTAGATTGTAAAATTATCTCTCAAATTTGGGAAATAAGTTTCTAAAAGAAAAGTTATTCTAATACATTAATTTTTGTTGAATCAATGGTATTTTAAATCATCATATATTTATGGCATTGAGGGACCCATATTTCTATTTATCATTCGATTGTGTTTCATTGATGACCTCAATCACTCCCTACAAATATTAATGTTTTCCATAAATTTATGTATATATAATATCCACAATTGTTCTCCTATTTGAAATCATAATTTCGAAATGACCATCTCAATTCCATTATGCACATATTTAGAGAATATTTTATTAATGCTTTTTTTGATGACGGTTTTCCACCTAGGTATTTTCTAGAATAGACCTTTTATTTTCGAAGTACAATTTCAAATTATGAGGACACAATTTATTGGAGGGGAGAAAGAAACAACCCAATATTTCATAGTACGTTTCTTTTTTAAATAAATTCAATAGCTTGAGATGTACATAACACTAAGATCGAGCACACTGTGATCAATCAAAATAGACATTTAAAAAAGCAATTATGAATAGTATTAAAAAAATTATGAGATTTAAAAATTTTATTTTTCAAAATATACTTCCTTAGATAATTTATAATATCAAAATTATCTTTAGGTGAATTATTATTATTTTTCTAAAAAGTTTAATTTTTTGATGAAAAGTAGAAAATATTGCATTATACGTAAAAATTGTAATTTTTTAAAATAGTTATTTTATATTTAATTTATTTTTAAATTAAATATATATCAAAAATACATATATTAATAAAATTTAGGTACTTGAATCTATTTTTAATATAGACTTATATATAGAAATTTGTTAAAATTTTGAACATCTCTTTTACCTTCCTTCTAGCCACATTAGTGGGATTAACATTAAACGTAATATCACCACTTCTTTGAATCGAATTTCAAAAAAATGATATACATGGTTGTAATTTTTAAGATATTTTTTGTCTAATAGGACCAACATAATAATTTTAATAGAAATATTAACAAAATCTTATTTATTTACCATGGTAAAGGGTAAATTGAGTAATTAAGGGTATAAATAATATTATAATATTTAACAATTACCCTAAAACAAGTCATTTTTTAATTTGAAAAGTATATTTATACCAAAAGAAATATTTGGTATATTTTTGAACAACTTTCAGCCACCTTGATGACGTAATATATTTATAGAATAGACTATAAATATTAATTAGAAATATTAAATGTTTATATACATCATGATAATTTATTTATTATTTTTATACATTAAATAATTACATTTATTTCTGACACAATAACAAGGAATTAATTGATTTATTAAAGGAAGAATCAATTAAATAATAACATTATTATTAAAATAAATATAATTTCAAAACAGTTTTGCCATAAACCAGATTTTTTGGATTATATTTATATATTTTGTATGATTTATTGTAGTTTATTAGAACTAATCATGTTGTTATGATTCTAAAAAATATCAAACAATAAATAGTATCATTATTGACATAAATGATATTTTAAAATAAATCTAATTTATTAAATGAAAAAAATTAAAAAAAAATATAATTCATCCAAATAACTATAATAATGATATATATGTCAAAAATAATCCATCTAGTGTACTTATTCAATTTTATAGTAATTATATTAACCCTATAGTGTAAAAACACAAGTAGTCATGGTAAGAGTCAAACAATTTAAATAAGGGTTAAAACCAATAGATTATGACTAAAAACATAATAATTTTTTTTTAAAAATAATTCATGATCAAAATGATAACCTTATAACATAAGGTTGTATATTGAATCATTTAATGGATAATTCCCCATTAAAATGTAATACATATTATTAAAATCATATAATGTGAAAAAATGTCACACTCTCATTTCCTAAAAGTATAATAATTTTAAAGAGGAGATAATGCGGAGATAATATCAATAATAAATAGTCTATTGAAAGATAATGTAATTTTAAACATCAAATGAACATAATTTTTTAGATTAAATAATTACCATAAATATTTACACATTAGTGAAGAACTAATTATTTTATTAGTAGAAATATCAGTTAAGTAATATTAAAAATATTTAGAATTATAATTTGTATTAATTAAGGCGATCCTTGAATTTTATAGGTGACTATGATATTTTATAAAACTATTAAGTTTTCTTTTAATTTATCTTTCTTTTTGGATTTTATTTAATGTCAATATAATGAATATTTCCAAAATTTATAAAATTGATATTTTATAAAAATAACTATTTGTTAAATTATATTAAAAATCATAAAAATATTTAAAACTAAATATTGATAATTATAATGTCTAAAATGTAATAAATTATCCATTTACAGACAATTGAAACCATATAATTAAATATTTATAACAATTTAGTATTTAGAATATTATAACCACAATTAAAATACAATATATTAATTAAGAATAAATAAAAATGATAAAGTGTAAAATAAAATCAAAATCTGGGTAAATTTTACTAGTTGAAAGGATTTCTACCCATTCTTATCTTAACATAGAAATAAAAAACTTTAGAGGTATTTGAAAAAAATCAATTTGAAATAAATTAATAGTTTTTAGAGTTTCCAAAATCACCATCCCCTCTCTTATTATAGGGAACCTCTCATTCTATTTTATTAACACATCTGATTCCCTCTAGATTAGACAAACCATACTAATTTCTTCTCCCAACTCCTATCACTTAATCCTAGAGGTCATACATTGGGTAGAAATCCTGCCAAATAAGTCATTTTGTGCAAATCAATAGGACAAACTCGAAGAAGAGGTAATTGTGCTATAAATTCAATTCAACTCCTTTTCTTATTCAACTTTCTCTTCCAATGTTTTTTTCCATAATAAAGTAGTATATATATCATATACCATATCATGATATTTTTTTATCATTTTTTTAAAACCATATTTCTACTTTTACCCATCCTACAAAAAGCAATATCATTGTGTATGCATACATACAGCTTACCGTCTCCACAATATGGTGTAAATTGTTTTACGTCGATACATTATTTTGATGGGTATAATAATAAACATAAAAAAATAAAATAGTAAATATGACATGATATTTTAAATTTATAATTCATATTCAATCCAATTTTTAACACTTTACCATTACGGAATGATATCATCACTCGTGCGTACGTACGACATATTGCATCCATGACTCGATTATATTAATTCTCCACCATAACCCTTATAAAAATCTTATAAAAATATATATAATGAATAAATTATGAAATAAATGACATAATAATTCTACTTTATTAATATATAAATTATATATATAAATATATGTCATTTTCTTGCGTCAATTCAATACGATATAAAAACAGAAACAACGTTAATGCGTACCTGCGGCCTACCATCTCCATGAATGGTGTATTTAATTTAATATTATATATATGGAATATAAATGATATTTATATCATTATTTACATTCTATAAGTAATTAAACCATTATCTATGTCATATGATCAAGGATAACATGTCCAAACACTTATGATAAACAAAGCGATTATTACCCGATGTTTTTCTTTAACTTGGAAATTTTTTATAAACAGTTAATGTAAAATCATAAATGAAAATTATATAATAAAATAAATACTATTATAATTCATATACTATTTAATAATATGTTTAAAACGACTATATAAGAGTTTCAAACACTTAAACAGGGAATTTGACCTATAGTAAGGGTTAATTTCACAATCTAATTATTATATGATATTATTATATATAAGTTTTGGCTGGGGCATATTTTTCATACATGAATATATTTTTATAAAATATTTTCAAATGTAATTATTCAATGGTTTTATGATTGGTAATATTTAACTAAAACATCATTTTAAAGGTATTAATGGTTTAATCTTCTAAAATATTTCTCATTAATGTCAGTGTTTTCAAAATCGTTTTATGAATTTATTATTAAGGACATGAATATCTTAAAATTTTAATTCCTTTAAAAATTTTCAATGTGGTATGGTATAATTTGATTCCAAAATATATTTTTAAATGTATTTTTTATAACTTTGTTGATTTTGAATAAATTATTTGAAAGAAAAAATAGAATTTGTCTCAAGATATTTTTAATTATTTTAATATTTTATTTTAATCTTTGTCCACATCTTTTTTGTATCTGATTATTTAATGAGGTTGAGATATTATTATATAATTTACCATATTTTATTAAATAGTTAATGATCATTTTGATTGTGGATGGTCATTTTAGATACCATTATTGTTTTATGATTAACTTATTCATATTTCATATACTAGTTTTCAGTAATAATTATTATGTAGTTTTCGTTTCAGTACTTTAATACGATGAATGTATTGGACTTTTTATGTGACAGGAAGGGCCCAATATATCTCCCGGATGCATTGATATGTCTAATGAGACAATCTATTTTGGGTTTAAACTCAGTTATGTGTGGTCTTGGAATGAGGCATTGACGGTGTAGTTATGATGTCTAACATTATGAATTACCTTATTATGAGATCAGTTATTGACATTACATGTTTCTATTATACTGGTAGAATATCTATTTGAATGTTTAAATTCAATTATTTGTATTTATTCATAACATATAATATCAGGTTTATGTTTAAAAGGATTTCTTTTCAGTTTTATAAATTTCCTTAAATGTTTATACTTATTTATGAAAGCATCAATTGTATTTTTTAACCTATCTAAGTATTTGAGCTCACCACTTTCAGATGTTTTATTTTTATTGGATTTAATGCAGTGTATTATGATTCATATGAAGTGTTACAATAATAGAATAACATTTTAATTAAGGTTTTTTCTATTTTGTATTCTATGTTTCGAATTGTAAAGTAAGGATCATGTATGTAATCAATTTTCAAAGACTTCTAAAATGATCGATCCTTTAAGATTTGACTACTTATAATAATTACAATGTTTTAAAATAATACACCAACTCTAGGAATCTTGGGTTAGGTTGGTAAATCATATATATTTATTATATACATATTTATAGTATCCCACAAAAGTTAAATATATACAAATTAATTACACCATTCTTGGAGATGTTATATTCTACGTACGCATAAACGTTGTTTTCAATTTTCAAAAGATGGAATGAAATAAAGTTTATAATAGTTAAAATTTAAAAAATATTATTTCTATAATATAAATAATATATATCCATTAAATACATCCTTGTTACCATCCTTATAAAATGGAATTGTATAACAAATCACATCTCCTCGTGGAATTTTTGTCGACATATATGAACAAGCCACTCTATAGATTTCTAATGGATTATAAGGCAAGAAGGTAGATATGATATTATAAATAAAGAAGTTTAAATATTTCATTAATACCATAAATATAAATTTATACAATAATTATATCATGTTATCCTACATGGTGATGGAAAATGAATTACAGAGGTTTGGGAGGTTGTAATCCTCTGAACAAATGATTCGTGATTTCATTTCCCATTTGATGGAAGTGGATATTGATATATGATATTTTATATAATGAAACTTTTTTAATTATATTTTAGATAGGATTGTTTTTATATTTTAATTATAAATAGAAAATTTAGTATTATAATAGAATGAGTAAAAAACAAATAACTTGGTGAATATGATTACATTTTCATAGAAACCCCTCCTTTGGGACTCTTATTATATTTCATATGGTTGGAATTTTTGGAATATTAGTATCTCTATAAAATTTCTAACAGTGTTAGGGATTTATTTTTTTAGTTTTTGGTCGAACTAAATTATTTATTTATTTTGAAGATGTTATGGGAGGAGGTTCCCATTTATAATTGAGGTGACTTTCCAATGTTTGAAAATAATTTCATGTAAATTTCATTGAAAAATAGTTCAAAAATAGCTCATACAAAAAATATATGTTTAGGTTATAAATACCTAAACAAATGTGGTTACAAAATTTTTTTAGTTCATTTAACCCTTATATTTATATATTAACCCAATGGTAAATTTACATTTAACATTATCCATCGGAACAGAGTTTTACTATTTTTAATATTTATTTTGACCAAAAAATATGATTACCTTAATAAATAATATTAATTATTCAAATTAAAAATATAGATTAAATTTTATCAAACATAATACATATATTTATAATAAATTAATTTTCAATTAAACCCACAAACATTATGAAAATCGCTTTTCCCAAGAAAACGTTTTCTTAATTATAAAAAGATTTTATATTAATATTCAACATGAAACTAGTTCAATTAAAAAAATAGGATTAATAATAATATAATTGAAGTAATTTTACCTTTAAACCCACTTAAATATTATATTTTAAATTCTTAAATGAAAAATAATTTTTTATAAAAAATATGTATTTTTCACTTATTAGAGAAAAATAAATAATTTTAGAAAATTTTCACAAATTTACTAAAAGAATTTTTTTGATGTTGATGTAATAAATTAATTTAATTTTATAAAAATATAATAAATGTATCAATTTTTTTAATATAAGGTCACCAAAGAAAATGGAACCTCTTTTTTAGAAAAATACAATTTGAGCATAAAACAAGATATATTCTTATCACGTGACTAGAATATATATATATATATATATAGATATTAGGTGAGTGATAAAATATTTTATTAAATATTTGATATTTAAATTTCATTAAAATAATTAACTAATTTTGATTAATTTAATTTGTTATGATAAAATCTTATTTCATGCATAAAAGAAGTTTTCCCTAGAAACATTTATTTTACAATCAAATTATTTTTTTTAATATTTCATTTTCATTAAATTTATAACCAATGAATTTATTTTAAACATTTGTAAACTATATAATTTTCATTGCAAAGTAATTACTATTAATACACAAAAATTTAACATCTTTTTTATCATATTTAATAATATAATGGGTTGTTTAGACTTATGGTTTCATGTATTCTAAGGTATCAAAGAGATTAAATTTAATTAAAAAAGAAATGTATCATGATATATCAGGGTGCCACATTATATCACATTAAAAATTATTTTTTCCCATGATATATGCTAAATAAATAAAAATAAATGAGGATATATCTTTTTTATCACATCCCTTGGTTTCCATTTAGCTGCTTCAGATTTGTGAATCCTCCAAAGAACATTTACCAAATAAATAATCCTATTATTTAGTACACTATCTCTATAATTAATGATTTATATAGGATATTCTTCCTATGAAATAACTTTCCCAAGGGTTATAACTTTTTAGTTTAGTACATGTTATGAATCATGTTTTTACTTCTTTAAGAGTGGTATATAGATTACATCATTTACTGGAGAGAGGTTTGGTGGAATAATCAAGTGATAAAATATCATCCCTACTCAACAAATAATCTTGATGGTAAAAGTAAACCTAGTTCATAGATTTCATTTCTTCCCAAAAATTAAAAACTAATTACATTGTGAAATTAATAGCAAAACCTTCTATCCAATATCAAACTCTATATATCACTAATTATTATTAGCACAACAGTTCTGTAAACTCTGAGGATCCTTGATGTTCTGAGGATGGACATGAATCTATCTAGTCCTCTTCTATTTTTTTCCCAATAGGATTCTTTCTCTAAATTTATCCCAAAATATTTGAGTTATACACATGTTTCTATATACGTATTCATAAGGATTCATCTGAATGCTTTATTGTAAGCTATTTTTTTATAAGAAAACGTGATTAGAGGAAGGGGTTGAAACCAACCAACTTTGAAATCCACTAAACAATATCTTATCACATCCTCTATATTTTTAATGGTTATCTTAGATTTACCATAATAAAAATTACGATAAGAAGTAAAAATACTCAAACCCATATTTGTTTCATGTTGAAGACTTCTCCATATATTTAGGTAAACCTCATATTTCAATTGGATATAATAAAATGTGGTACTCCATACTACCTGACCACTTAATTAATATAAATTCTATAAATATGGTTTATAGGTAATCCTTTTATGATGGAGATAAAGTGTGATGATGTCATAAGGAGAAAAAAATACAACCCAAATATCCTTGGGGCCCCTATATGTTTTTGTGAGTCTCATGAAAAAATATAGGGTGATGTTTTCCCATTTCCATTTTGGTATGGTTGAAGGTTGTAACATTGACGTAAATTTATTCATATCAGCCTTAACATGAAGACATGACAAGCGTCGAGATACATTTGTTGAAATTTCCATCTTTAAGCTATCCTACATTAAATAATCTTTCAGACATCAAGACATCTTTTTTACTAAAAGAATGATTTGAGAATGATGAAATATTATCATAAGAAATAGGATATGTAATGAGTCCAAATTATTAATGTACAACATAAAAATCATATATTAATTAATTACATATCTCGATGCTAAGATAGTGGGAAATTTTCAGTCCTTTTGTACCAGTAATTAGATTTTAAAATATATTAAACATCACGAATGTGCTGTTTTCTTAAAAATGTGGAATAACTCTTAAACAAAGGCTCAAATCAATAATTTTATACCATCATTGAGTTAAGAGAGTTGTTTTTAAACTATTATTGATATGGCCATGAAATTGTTTAGTCTTTATGGTTAGGCGCGTTCATGGGAAGAAATTTATATAAATCAACTGAATAAATTAAATTATTTAATAAAATAACAGGTCTTAGTTTTTCTATATATATACAAATTGTTATAGAAAAATCAAGTATCAAGAATAATTGATCATGGATCAATGAATGGGGTGCGGAGAATCCTGAGGATCCTTCCAATGATAGTAATGTGTGATCGTTCTTCCCCAATGATTGATCCAAATTAGGGTAGGACATTTTTTGTTTTCTGTATTTTTTCCCATTTAATTTACTCTAAAATAATTTTAAATCAACAGACTAATATATTGATTAAAAAGTCATTCATATTTCAAGTTAAGGGTAATTTGTGGGGATTTCTAGAAGAATTATTTATTTCTAATTGGATATATTTTTTTCATTTTAACGGAAAAGGATCCTGCCAACTGACCATGCCTGAGGTTTGTTCCTCATTTGAGTTTTTCTTGGATTTCCACTAATGTTCTTTGTGAGTTCATCATCAGTGTTTCATTTGAATGGTGGTTTGACTGAAATACCTAATAAACAAACATTTCACCACTAATTCTTTCTGTAATAGATTTTTATCATATATCTGGGCATAGATCGATGATGGGATCGATCTACGATGATGGATCGGGACTAGATCGGAGTTCTCAATGTGGTTTTTGGTGTGAGTCTATCAAGAGTTGAGACATAGGGATTTCATTCAGAATTCAATGGCTGGATTTTGGTCATCGTTGAAAAAAAGGATTATCCAGAATAGATCCATATTTTTTATGTCATTCGTGACTAGATTGGAGTTGAGAGAAGAATATTACAATGCTGGATAAATATATGTAGTTTTCTAGGAATTTTGGTTGACATTCTGTATCATCCAGGATCACACAGCCTTTGGGAACCCAGTGCAGTGATATTTACTCTATGAACAAGATAAGTATCACATTCTATGTCGATCCTATTACACATATGTGACCCTTACATGGTGTGTTGGAATATACCTATGGAGGAACACAAAAACAATAATAGCTATGAAGAAATGTAAATGGCACACCGGACACATACATGGTCAATAATACATGGCATAGGACACATTGTGTACTCAGACACTGGAAGCAGTCATGATACACGGGTAGAACCGAGCACCTAATAGACACACTGTGTACTACCAGTACACATCATGTAATCCTTCAAATAAGGCTTTGAGCTATTTTATTATTCAACTAGTATTATTTTTATTAGGGTGTGTTCATATTGATCAATTCTCTAAAGGTTTAGTATGGAATCAAATCCTATACCTATGATGGGGATCCCTTCATAATGAATTCAATCTAAGATAGGCTTCTTGTAATCCATACGTGAGGCCCATAGTTAGATCCTCTATCCTGATCATTTCCAAAGGAGGGGTTCGTGGTATCTTCTTGACCAACACTACTTGAGTATTGATCCACTACTTATATTTTTAATTAAAATTGAGTTTTTGGTATAACCCATGGCCTGAGTTGTGGTCCTCATATTTGTATCATTCTTTTTAGACTCCCAGTTTGCACTTCTTATAGAGAGAACTATTGGACATGACATTTCTGATAGATGTCATTAGTGCTATGTAACTCGTGGATTGTATTATCCATTATGAGTGTTATTTGGAAACATCAAATAGGAATCCTAGGATAGAAAAATTGTTGTGACTTTACCGTGAGGTTTGGTGTATATGTAGAGAATGTTTGGATAATATTGTTAAATGTGATGTTGACATATACTTATGATGAGTTGATTGTTATTATCGATGTTATATTTTTATTATTTTTTGTTTTCCTACTGGTTATTATTTTACTCACCCCTACAAGGGATTCTCTTGCATGTGTCATGTCATATGTAGTTGAATTCCCCATTGAAGGAGGCCTAGGGGGAGTAGGACTAGGTGGGACTATGTGACCCGGAAATAACAAGGTTATTTCCTACAGCTGCATTAACAGTATTTGTCGGCCAATTTATAGGTTGGGATTATTTTCATTTTCTTTATAGTGGGCTTGTATTTGGGCCTTTTGTGTTCCAATAAATGTTGTATTACTTAGATGGTGGTATTCTTGATGTGCTAATGCATGGTTAAATGTTTTTTTACATTTTAGTATCGTATGGTCTTGGATATTTTTGTGTGTATAGGTACATTAGGCTTTGTCCTCCCATATGTCTTATATTACTACTCGATGTTGATTATCTCCCCCTTCCATTTTTAGATAGGTGTGGCATAGTCATGGCACATGACCCATTGGGAAGGGACCAAAAAGATATATAATATAGTGAATTCATTTCTAACTTACTACTATAGTGTAGGGAATTTATTTGGGGAAAAATGTTATTTGATTTGAGTTAGGCTATCAGGATAGAGACTCTAATGTTGGTGCGGCGTCCGACATATCCATACTCCATGACTCTCATAATTATCTTATTGAATCGATACATGAAGACACTAGTTTTAGGAAAAACATTTTCACACTCATCATAAGGGGATGACTTATATATTACATGTCCTTATTGAACCAACTATCCTGATATACTCCTTGACTATGGATCATATTTTCTATTTCATGATTCCAACAAAAAAAACATTATAGTTAGGATTCAACATTTTCATCAAATAGATGACACCCTTAGTGATGAGGATCTGATGTAAGGACCTGTATAAGAGTTTTTACCTCAGGGTTGTAAAGTAGTCATACCACCATGATGTACATGGATATTACATGTATTTTAATAATTTTCTTACGTAGTTTTAATTAATTAGTTTAACCATGTATTATATTTTTAGATTATTTCTGTAGCTTTTTAGAAGTTTAGATATTTTGATAATTTTTAGTTAATTTATATACTAATATTAGTAATTTAGTATTTCTATTAGTTATATTAATTTTATATATTATATTTAACACTATATTATTATTATTAATTTCTATAATTTTAGTTTCGTTTATTTTATTAATTTTTATTAGTATGTATATTTTAATTTGTATTTTATTTTATTTCATTATTTGGTTGCATTAATAAAATATTATTTTTTATTAGTTAACTATTATATTTCATAGTAAAATTATATTTAATTACATAGCATTAATATATTACTATTTATCATTTTTAACTTAGTTAGATAATTAGTTTTATTTAATTTAAACTTAACTTTTATTTTTTGTTTTTATTTATTTTTTTCTCCCCCTAACTACCCATTCCACTCCTATTCCCTCGCCAACCTCCCTTGGACCTTTTCTTTTTTCTCTCTCAATCTATCTCCTCTACCACATCACACCTCTACCCCTCTCATTTCTCTCTTCTCCCCTGCCTAACCCGCGCTCTCCCTCACCCATCACCCTACCGATGCTTCCTTCTCTCACCCTAGGATCTCCCATACACCCACAGCCTCAATCCCCTCAAACCACCGCCTCCTCTCTCCAATCCCACATAAACCCATTTCTCCCCAGCCGCTCCTCTCTATTCTCCTACGTCGCCTCCCTATCTCCCTACTCCCATCCTCTACCCGCCGCCCCATCTCCCTCTCCCCTTCACCCAACTCTCCAGCCACCCCACTCACCTCCATGCTGCCCCCGCTTGACTCCCCTACCGGCCTCCACATTCCACAACGTCTCTCGACCACTTCAGGGTGCAGCAGGTACACCATGCAGCTGTGGGCTCTCCATCATCCGAAGGAGCAGAAATCCACCCTTGACTTCAACATACAACATCATCGACACAACTGAGGTTCGGACACGTAATCAACGTTTGATTTGGTTTCCAGAGGTTGACCTCGCATGATGAGAGCGAGGGCATTCAAAGCATATTTTCAGAGGCGTTGTGGTTTGATTTGGGTGTGGCGTCAGCAACTACACAGAGCGGAGTGATGATTATTTTTTTGCGATCATTGACGACGTCTCATGGTGACCAAAGCAACAACATGGACACGGTGATATCTTTTATTTATTATTTTATCTGTCATGTCATCGCGATGGTTGGGTAATTATTTTTGTTTCAGAGTTGTGATGAAAGTGACGGTAATTTCATATCTTTAATTTACCCTCATGTTTGATAGGCTTTTGAATTAATTTCATTTGGATGTTTATTTAATTAATTGTATTTGAGTTTAAATTAATTGTCATCTGGGATTTGCACACATTCTTTGGTCCCGTTAGTGTGATACTTAATAAGTAATCACGAACGGATGTTCATCATAGGAATTATTTATTCAGAATTCGATCAAGCATGCGAGAAAATCCTGAATAAATAAATATATTAATTGAAAAATTAATAATTTGTGTGTGCGCTTCTTCAAAATTGTGTGAGTGATACTGAATAAGTGATCTAATGCGATCGAAACCGACGCAGGTATATACTTTGACTTTGTGAGAAACAGGTCGTCGTATTTCACCAAGTGATTCAGTGCCATAATTATGCGCAAATTATTCGTCAGGATAGAGAACAAAATGATGGATAATTTCTATAAACATTAAAATACTGTCTAACATCATAGAACGAGACCAGAATGGATTTTGATTAAATTTTGAATCGGTGATAATTGAATAAATAAATATTCAAATGTGGGAATTAAATAATTGACATTGTATACACATGAACAGACCTCACGACTCTGACACTTCCATCTCTGCCAGTTTCTTTCACAGCTTAGTTCACTTAGATAGTTTTAGTTAATTTAAATAGTTATTTTTAAAATAGTCATTTAGTTTTTAGAACATAGTTGTTAATCACACAATTAAAGCCCATCTTCCTGAACATTCCTCCAAAAGGACATTTCTAGTGTCTACTCACATTCTCTCTATGGTTCGACCCTGCTCGCCACTTCTACAGTAGTTAGTAGGTAAATAAATATTACAAATTTTCACGTGTTGCGATGCATGTGCCACACCACCTATTGACCAGAATAGGGTACTCAAAGTATGAGAAGACGAGGTTCATAAGATGATAATGCTTCATGTGTTTCAGTGATAAGGACCCCTAAAGATCCAAGGATATCTAAACCTATAGGCGGATGATTAGTATCTTGAGGTGTTGTTGTGAGTCTTCAATCTAATTAGGACACCCAAAAATGAGATGGTGGTCCTATAAGAGATCCTTCTCCATGTCTCTACAGGATGGTGTTTGTTCATAGTAAACCTACTGTATGATGAGGAAACTATACAATATTTATATATTGATTTCCTTTTCCTAGAAGATTTTTCACCAGTTATATTTATAGATCTATTCATTCTTTATGTTTTACTACTTCAACCCAACAATAAAACTATGGCAGATTATTCACGAGGATCTCTAACTACTCTTGATACTTGATGGATATGGTGCGTGATCAGAACTATATAGAATGGAATATAGAGAGATTAATACATAGATATAACTAATACAGTGTGTTACCTATATTAAATTCTATCAGTTATGGGTTGTTTTAGCATTATTTGGTGGCAGATAGTTTCTTAGCTGAGTAGATGTTGAAAGTTGGTACCGCTAGTGGGAACATGATAGTTGAGAATTTGGAAGAAAATAGTTGACAATAGACACAAGGACCTAGACATGTGATATTTTGTAGTATGTTGTCCTAGGATATAGGGTCTATGGTTCAGTGCTCGCACGATGGATCTAATCATCCTATAGAGTGATGGTGTTATTATTGTGATAGTTGGGTATGTTGTGGACACGATTTTAATACCCAATGTGAAACTGACATAGAGGTAGTAAATGGGACTCCCGTGAAGCGTTAGTGGCAGGATAATACTAGTATTAAGGGTATAATATATTAAAGAAGAAATAAGATAGTATAAAGAGGTGTAAGACATTATTAATTCTCCTGAAAACCACCCTCAGGTGATCCACACTATGCTCAAAGAGCTGGGGGTAGGGGTGAGCGTAGGTGTAGGTCATCATGAACTATGAACTAGAGAGTCCAGGGATGATACAAGGTATTCTTTATATCATTCTTATAATATTTGTAGTACATATAGTCATAGGTCTGATTCAATCCATTATTTCCACATATCTTGTTTCAAAAAAGGATATTCTTGTTGAGCCATTGGCTCAACCCTTGCAAATGGAGATTCCAACTTGCTGTAACTCAGTGATCAAAAACATCTGATGAAATTTTGAACTAACTCTTGTAGGTGAGATTTTAATTTGGTATCTCTTTATATTATTGATTTTTCCATACAAATTCATGTCCAGTATGGACTGGTTCTCTCCAGTTAATGCCATGATTGATTATATTTGGTAGAGGATGTGGTATTTCTATAGTGATGGAATTATGTTTTACTTTGTGCGAAAAATAGAACCCCAGATTGTGAATGGTGGGATCATTTATTATAGGGTTCATCTAATTACACATAAGTTTGATAGAATGACCGTTAGTGGATTGGATACTAAGAGCCTTCTATTTCCTATAGTTGTGGGGTATTATAATGATAAAATTCTTGAGTATGTGGAAGGATTACATCCCCTACGAGAGATAGACTTATTTTGTTAATTTGAACCACAGAATGCACCATATATCTGCAAAGCATTTTGGTTGAATCCCTTATTATTTCTAGAGATGATGGTGAAGTTTGAGGATTTAAAGAGGAGAGACTATGTTAGACATAGTGTTTCACCCTGGGAAGCCCTAATGTTATTCTCTAATAAGGCATACATGATCTTTAGTTTGTGTGTGGATTATTGTTTCCTAATATAGGTGAGAATGAAGAACAATTATACACTACATAGGATTGATGGTGTCTTTAATAAATTTATAGAGACATGATGGTTCTCGATGATTGACCTTAGATCAGGCTATCACAAGTTGTAAGTATGGTACAAGGATATATTGAAGACCAAATTCATATGTCACTACAATCACTGTGAGTATTAGGTGAAGTCTATGAGTGTTATGAACTCCCAGCAGTGTTCATTGGAATCATGTATTAAATATTTCATCCTTTCATATATTGGTTTGTGTTAGTGTTCTACAATAATATTCTATTGTACTTGGCATCCAATGAGGAGTGCATGAGATACTTGAGGGTAGTTCTGGACATACTCTGAGAGAATAATCCTTATGGGAATTTCCCAAAGTGATAGTTCTGGATTCAAGAGGTCTAATTTCCTAGACTTGTTTTCTCATAATATGGTGTAGCAGAGGACTCAACAATGGTTGAGGTAGTTCGATATTTGAATCCACCTAATTATGTGAAGAATGTGTAGATCTTCCATGGGATGGAAGGATACTAATGGATATTTATACATTATTTCTCATGGATATCATCATCCTTGACATCTTTTACCCAAAATGGGCATAAATTCATATTGATGGAGAGGTTATAGTAGGACTTCTATAAGTTGAGGCAGATGTTGTTGAGTTCTCCCATCATGAGATTTCTAGAAGATGGTGTTGAGTATGTAGCGTTCTGCGATGCATCAAGGCATAAACACGGTTGTACTTTGATGAATATTTTGGTGGTGTTTTCCTATGGTTCACCTAACAAGACACCACATGAACAGAACAACGCAACCCATGATGACAATCTAGTAGCGGTAGTCATCACATTAAAGATGTGGCAAAACAACCTGATGGGTGAGTGATTTATTATCTACTAGTACCATAAGAGTTTCAAATATATCTTCTCTTAGAATGAAATTATCTTTAGAAATAGTTTATGGATAGAGTTATTCTAGGACTATGAATTTAATATTATCAATTCACATGGGAAGGATAATGGGGTAAAAAATTATCTCAACATGAGATCTATCTCTCATTTTATAAGTGAGGTGTCAATGTAGTTGGCATAGTGGAAGTAATTCATAGTGAATAGGGGTAGAGTATCTTATCTTAAGATGAAGGTTGTTATCCCACCTCTTTTTTAGTGATGCATAGAGGCATAACATGGGGATACTATCTATGAGAAACTTCGTACGTAGATATCCATTGTACATGATCATGATAGATTTTCTGAATGTGTGGATAAAGTATTTCTTTTTAGAGGATGCATTATATTACCCAAGACATTATGGGAGTAGGCTCTACGAGAGTTTCATAAATCTCCCTTGGAGGTACATCTATGGGTGCAGAGGGTGTACCAAGACCTCCAAAATGTATTTTTGTTTCTATGGATGAATAAGGGAGTTGTAGAGTATTTCCCTTGATTCCTTACTTGTCAGAAAGTAAAGGTTGAGCATGAGCATCCAACGAGTTTAGCTCAACCCCTTGAGGATCAATACTAGATGTAGGATGTTATCTCCATAGAATTCATTGTAGTGTTACCACAAAATTCCATGAGACGTGATTCTCTTTTGGTACACTTAAATTATCTTACCATGTTGTCACACAACCTAGCTATTTGAGAGAAGAGATTCATAGAGATATTGGAATGAATCTACATGTATGGGATGGTATGAACCTATGGATTTCCATCAATGATTGTATCTAACTATGATACTCCACAAGTAGATTATGAAAGGAATTACATGAGGCCTTTAAAACTCAGTTGCATTAGAAAATGGATTTTTTACTTCAGGATGATGACCAAAAAAAGCTTACCATTCAGGTAATTGAGCACCTAATGTGACCCTTCATGTTAAACATTGGTCACAGATGATTTGATCACCTACTCTTGGTAGAGTTAAAATATAACAATATATTCCCTTCTACCATTGGAATGGAACCTGATAATTTCATGTATGGGAGACCATGTAGGCCTCCAATATGCTAGAATGGCCTAGGAGATTAAGAACTATTGGGCCTAGAGTTGGTGAAATCCACTACAGAGACGGTGCAGATCATCAAGGAACAAATGAGGACTGCACAAAGACCTCATATGTCCTATACAAACCAATGAATATGGAATTTGGTGTTTGATGAGGGAGACTATGTGTCCCTAAGGGTATCACCATGATGAGTATTATAGTGATTTTTTCAAGGATTCAAGCTATATTTGATAATCCTTGGCCCTTTCCAGATATTTCAAAGAGTGTGTGAGGTGGTGTCTTGCTTAGCTCTACCAGCACAGTTTGGTTTGGAACATGATTCCTTTCATGTGTCACAGTTGAGGAGATATGTTCATAACCCACAACATTTTATTGAATGGGGATAAATGGACATCAAGGGTGGAGATTCCATTTCTAAGTACCTAGTAAATACTGAGGATCGGTAAGAGATGATACTTTATGGGAGATTGATTACCCTAGTGAATGTATGTTGGCATCACAAGAATCTTTTGGATAACACCTTAGAGTGTGAGACTCAGATACATCCTAAGTACCCACATCATATTGTGTTGCATTTTATTTTGGATTTGGGAGATGTAAATATTCTAGATGGATAGAATATAATGAATCTGATTATTCCATGTATTGCATACCAATATTATATAGATTATTTTCAGAGCTACTTACTGGAATGATGTGAGATTATGAGGCCTGGTGTACCTAAAATTAATTCTTGAAATATTTTAAATATAAAAAATATCACATGTGTGAAATTTTATATAAAAATTATCAAAAAATCATATACAAAAAATCATATCAAAAATACGAGGCCCGCATTAAGTTTAATGTGTGGTTTTTACTCTTGGAGAGATAAAACCTTGGAACATGTCAGACGTTGGAGTTGGACACAGTCATGGGAAGATGTTATAATAAATTAATTTTGATAAATTAATTATTTTAATAAATTAACACGAATGGGTTTTTCTCAACATATATAATTCTATGAAAAAGTCCATGTGTTAGCCACATAAACCTATATATTTGAGATATGGTGTTAGAGTTGCCTCTGTGGGAGAACTATGAACAGATCATAGATAAATGATTAGTGTACAAAAAAACGCGAGGATCTCGACAACAACAAAAATGTCTGATCATTATTTTTTATTAATTGATAAAAATCATGGGAGGATATTTTTATTTTCTTGTAATTATCCATATTTATTTTCTCTTATAAGAAAATACAAATCAATCGACGAAAATATTTATTCATGAGTTGATCGCATTATGGGTGTCAGCTTATTTAAAGGTATAATTAGGATAATTATTTTCTTTAATTTGGTTCTTCATTAATCATTCTAAAGGAAACTAGTTTATTACAACCTTACATGGAGAATTTTCATTCCTCTATTTCTTGTTTCATGTATTTTTACCACTGTTCTTCATGCATTTTTCACTAGTGTTTTTTTATTAGTGGTTTAACTAATGTGTCGAATAAACAATTGTTTCACACCCCTTTCGTGGACTAAAAGTTTTTCATCATAGATCCATGATCATATTTGAGGAAAATTTCAAGATATGATGAAATATCAAAATTATATTATAGTTCTCCATGTGGGTTTTTACATGCATTACCTGCAGATGCGATGGAGGGATTTTCCATTCGATTTGGTGGCCAGATTCCGGTGAGTGGTGACAGAACGGATCAAGAGTAATAGATCGATCCACTCGGTTATGATTTTCATATGGATTGGTGTCTTTAATAGAGGAGAAAAATTTATGAGGATGATTTGTGGGTTTCAAGAAATTTTACATTACAAGGCATGTTATCCCGGATCACACAGTGTGTGGGACCCTTGAATTAGCATTTGGGTTTCCATAAAGAAGATAAGTATCACACACCATGTAACACATGTCAAACTCTATGTGGTAATTACATGTAAAAATTTTATGTACCTAGGGAGGTATACATACATAGGAATAGCTTGATGTACATAGACACGACTAGCCAGATATGGACACGGTCTTGAATACACGGTATTATTCCCATAGTGTACTCAGACATGGGAATGGGCAGTGATAAATGGGTAGAACCTGATGCATTTGATACATACTGTGTACTACTCATAAATTTAACATCATTAATTTGAGAATTCTTTGAGCTATTTTACTCTTCATGTGGGATGAGTGTAATTAGAGTTTGTTCCCATGATCAATTCACCAAAGGTTCAGTATTGAATTCGGTCCAATACCAAGGATGTTGATTGCTTCAATGGGGATTCAGTATTGAATAGAGGTTTAAGAATCATTAAGTGAGGCTATGAGAGAGATCCTATATCATCTTATTTTATATAGGTGGGGTTCTTGGTTTATTAATGAAAAACACTACATAGGCATCAATCCCCTACTAAGTAGGTCAATACATATTGAGTTTTTAATAAACCCCAGGAACATTAGTGTGATTCATATATGTGTATCTCTATCTTCATACTTATATGTGTACTTATAATGGAGAGACTCAATGATCATGTAATCATGAACAGAATCTATAAATTCTATCTAACTCCTAGAGTGCATTCTCCCAGACAACTGGTATGTGGAACCATCAAGAAGGAATCCTTTGGTTAGAATTATTGTTTTGACATTACCTTGAACTCTATGTCTATGTTGAGTATATTTGAATATTTTGTTATATTTTTTTTGGAATATACATGTTATGATATTATTATAATTATTGATTGTATATCCATATTGATTTGGTGGATTCTATTGGGTATTTTTATAATCACCCCTCTATTAGATTTTCTAACTTCTGTCGTGTCTTATGCAAAAGTCTGGCCCTTTGAAAGAGACTTTGATGGCCTGAACCAAGGTATATTAGAGATCTGAATAAACAAAGGTGTTTTTATATAGTTTAATTGATATTATTACTCACCCAATTTATAAGAATGGCTTGGTTTTAGATTCTTTATGGTGGGATTGTATGTGCACATTTTTCTTTCAAATACATTTGTTCTTACTCTGATGGTCGGATTCTAGATGTATGAATGCATGGTTGTTAGTTGTTTTAAATTTCAGAATTGTATTTTCATAGAGATGCATGCATGTTTATATGTACAATAGGATAAGAACTCACATGTGTGTGATATTCCAACTATTCATTCCTCTATAGTAGCTGGCCTATTAGAGATGGTCTTGGGGTAGTTGCGACATGGGCCCCCTTGGGATGGGTTTTATATATGTTCTTTTAAAATATAGTCTGAACAAAACACATAAATAGTTTCTAACCATTGTCATTCTACCATATTTAGGGTTAAA
Source organism: Viscum album (assembly GCA_963277665.1). Classification (NCBI taxonomy): domain Eukaryota; kingdom Viridiplantae; phylum Streptophyta; class Magnoliopsida; order Santalales; family Viscaceae; genus Viscum; species Viscum album. The sequence goes on along the minus strand of OY728147.1, from coordinate 872,420,833 downwards.
CTCTCGAACATTTATCAGCCTCTCCAATATCAATTTATCATTATTTTGTACATCTTCAATCAAAACATGGACAGATGGTTGACCACCCATTTGAGAAATATAAGATTTGTTTCTTTTATTAAATAGTTCCAAATATATCCTATTAAAATTAAAAAATATTGTATATTTTTTGAACCTCATCATAGATAAGATAGAAATATCCTTTTAACTCAGAGTATCTTCCACATTGTTCACATCCCCATGGTGGTAATATATTGACCAGTCATGATCTATTATCAACTCTTACCATCTTCTCCAGTGCATATGAATATCTTTTTGTGTAAATATATTCTTTAAACTATTATTATTCATATATATATCATAAATTTATTAAACATAATTCCCCTATTTATAATGAACAAATTACCATAGTTGTCTCTAAATCATGATTTCAACATTTCTTCTCATGAACCATCAATTATTATGAGGCATATGTTGTAACAATATCATTATAAATGATAACGCAAGTTATTCCCCTTTTAAATGCATTACTATAGTTTAAAAACCATTTTCCACATCATGTTAATTTAAACATAGGTGCAATGACTAGCCTTCTTTTTAGTTACTAGATAGTTTCATCATATTCATCTATCTAAATGAACATGGTTTTATTCTGAGTTAACTTAGTGAGTTGATTGGATAGCTATGAGAAATTTTACACAATTTTTCAATAATACAAAGCCTATACAAAAAACTATAGTTCTTAGCCACTATAGTTATTCTCGGAAAATGATCAATAACAGTCATATGGGATAGACCCACAAATATAGACTAGCATGAGACTATATGACATAAAAATAAAATATTTTGTCTCCATAATTCCCAATTTTAGATATTTAATATAGATAATCCTTCCTTAGGTTGTTTAGTATAGCTATTCCTTTGTATTTTAATATATAATAACATATTATTTAAATTATTTGACAAACAGATCAAGGTAATCTCAAAATACTCTATTCATTAAATTCATAAAGATGTTGAGGAAATTTGTAACAAAAAATGTAATCATGAAAATCCATAGTTTTCATTACCTGTACAACATTATTTGTTGGGTAGATCCTCTTTATTCAACATCAATTGGTGATATTTATAATGATGTTAAATCTTGGAAAAGTATTTAGTTTCATATAGTTGATAAAAAATATTGACCAATACGTGGTAGAGGATACTTCTTCTTGAATTTGATATTTTTTTAGTTCCCTATAATAAATGAAATATTTTATAAATGAATATATCTTATTAAAAGAAGAATATTTTCACCTTATGTTACACACATGGACAAATAAATACCCTATTATGATTCTCCTCGAGTTTTTTATTCATTTCATGCAACACAATCAGGGAAATTATTTATAGAGTATTTGAGATAGGTGTAACATCATGTATGACTTCCTCTGAGAAATCAAGTTCATGATTCAATGAAAAACTATAAAATGTTTCTGGAAATAAATTAAAAGACTCCAACCCAATATGCATATCATTGGTTTCCACTGTCTCCCTAATCACCTAAAATATACACCCTATTTTAACAGGAATCAAGACCCATAAAATGGATGATATTAAAAAAATAATTTTATCTTTATCATAAAACTTATTTATGATCAAAGGTTTCATTGAAATATAAATATTGACATCCACTCCTCATAAATTCGTGTGTGATTTATATAGTTAAATTCAATACATGCCTAATATAACATTAAATTATACTACAATGGTAATTAAAAAATTAGTAGGGATCACATTACCGCAAACATCAACCAGATACAAATAATATATTTATGATATGATAATTTTACCGTTAATGTTTTTCACTACTAATACAACTTTAAAACATTTTTTGTGGTAGTTTGATAACATTAGAAAATTCATTAGATTTAAAATATTGGGTATAAAAAGATTCATATAAGACATTACTAGTTCTAGATTGGATGGTAAGTGTACCTTTTACTACTTAATTGTCATAACCCCCATTTGAAATAGAAATCACATGATATTTACCATTATATCTATTATTAAGTGGTTTTTGACATTGATCAACATTATTAACATTTGGATTTTATCAATGCATAGTATAATTCATGTACAACTTGATTTTGAAACCCCAGATTGTGAGTGATAATTTTTGGGGAGATTTCCATCTATTTATGTCATTAGCTTTCTCTTATCCATGAATTCAGTATTCAGCCGCATGATGACCTTAATTCCCACATTTAAAACATTATCTAGTTTACTGAAGACAATTATATACATGTTTCCCTCTACACTTTAATCATGAAAGAATACTCATATTCTTCTCCCCATTGGAGATTCCTTTTAGTTCCATCAATCATTCTTTATCAAAACAATTATATTGATAGGTAACTAAAATATCCATTTCCATCATCAAATATCAACGAATGATTTTTATATATCTATTAATGTAGCTTCTTTCTGACACATTTCAGATACTTGGTTTTAATCCATTAAATAATTGATCAACCTTACATTCATGTTAGATCGTAATAACTGAATTGTACCTCCCATGTCTTGTAAAAATTTCTTCATAGGTACCAATAGATTCAACATACTTCCTCCTTATCTCAAGGAATTTTTTCTCCATTTTCTTATGAATAATATGATGAATGTTTTAATTGAAAAATGGGATTTTAAAATTATCACAATCCATGGATCCAATTTCTTCATTTTTTCACACTATTGATAATATTACACTATTCATCTAATTCAACTTCCAAATTATATAAATTGAGAAAAAAAATCAGGTTTCGTACACTAGATAATAGAAAATGAATTTTCAGTGGTACTGATACATTACTTAGTGACTAGTATTTCAATGCATCCATTAACCGAAGGTTAATATTTCCTTTTTAAGAACCCAACATCACTTTATTACCTCCAATTCTCATTTTTACTCTCATTACAACACATATATTGAGGAATTTTGACAAGCATATAAAGAAGAATGTTCATTCCAGGTCTCTTCAAAAATAAGTATCTGAGGTGTAAGATCATTTAATTTTATTTCACATTTAGAATCAATGTGATTCATTTTTATTACATCTATTGATTGGAACCCAAAAACATATTTTGAGAAACAATATTCATAGTAGAAAACCATATGATCATGGAAAAATATTTATTGTATTTCAATATCATGACACCTTATGTACTACCTACATCATTCATGATCATTATCTATTCAAATATTTCATGATGGTTCATAAATAAAACAACAGTTAACCTAATAATATACCTTGAGAGTGTAAAACCCATTTTATATTATGGGAACACTCAGTGTGCACAAGAATTCTGAACCAGAAATAAACAACTAATTTTTTTCAAGGTTATTACGCCAAGATGCATCTATGAAAAAACACATCAACTTATAGAATTATGAAGGAGATATTTTTCATGTAAAACCACACTCCTTTATATACATCAAAATAGGACATTATCCTATACATATGATTATCCTAAAGGTACAAACAAATGTTTTCTTATCCTAGTACTTAAATGTTAACTAAAAAATTATCTGATATCAACTATAGTGACTCATACATTTCATATATTGATATCACATATTATCAATTGAAATTTCATTAAAATAAAAATGAAGACCATGGTAGAATCATATGGGTATTGATCCTTTGGAAACACATAAATATAAACATATAATTCATAATTGAACTAAATCATCTTCCACTAAGTTCATCATAAATATCACCCTTCTTGGACACATCATACATAATATCTTAATTTATAACATTAGGAAATGAAACATAATAATGTTTGAGATCTAATTCTCATTAAAGTTATGAATGAGAGATATAAATCATCACTTCACCATACAATGAGAATAATGGTATGAGTATATGATTATTTCAACTAGACACCATACCATGCAAATCATTTATCAAAATCTTGAATCATCACATAATTATTGGCAGTTTAGAAGACATGAATCATAAAGGGATCAAATATCATGATCCTTGAGAGCATAAAATGGGACCAAGGAAAAAATATATCTGAATACACCTATTAATAGAATTTAATTTTCTTATTAGTTTAGTATTAATGTTAACATTATAATAGTTGATTATGTTCACTCCCCAAACAATCTTAATAGTCAAGGTTTACTCCCAAGACTATTGCAGTGGATAGATTCCCACAGTGAACTAGTATCACTATCTATAATTGTACCAATTTATCTTATGAGATACTTATATTTACAAAACTGATTGTAGGGATATATAATTCTTTTCCCAATCATCACAAGATGAAAATAATATATAGAGGTTCTTTAAGATCATTACACATTTAACAAATTATCATAACAAAACCAATGAAAGGAAAGCATGTTTCATTAACATATTTTCATCATAATCATCAACCATAAATATAAAGAATATGGATAGTATAAAAAGATAATTTTTACAGTAATTGTTTTAAAACATCAAAGGATGTCATCTTAGATTGAAATTTATTTTAAAGATCACATCAAACATTTCTTGAGATAAATAACTTTTTTAATTTGAAATCACATATCTATAATCAAAAAATTTACTATATTTTTAAAAAACAATAACATTTATAATATATTTTTAAACCTATATTTTAATATTAAAATAAATTTTCATTTACGAAGGTGTGAAATAATTCTCATGTATTATAAGTTAAAAGAAAAAATTCCATGACAATTTTGTAAAAAAAGTCAAAAAGTACATCAGTTAGAAAATGATAAAAGGAATCATTTAAACCAACATTTTTAAAAAATTATGTTGTAAAATTTATTTAAATTTCCATTATAAAATACTATAAAATCTTTTTAGATCATTTTAGATAACATGGACATGGAATAAATGGATTTTTCGGTAGAAGAGAAAAAATAAAAGATGATTTTCCACAAAAACATTATTTTGGACTCTTCAATTCATATAGATTTAAAAATTGACAAGAAACATGTAATAAAAATAAAAAATAGAGGATAATAAAATTAATGATTTTATTTGGAGTTCAATCTTGAAATCTCATAGTTGGAAACTTAATCATAAATAATACTTTTAAATAGTGAGATTTTAACAGAAAATTCTTACCTTGGGACCAACCTCCTTCATACATGTAATAAAATAATTTTTAATAAATATAGTTTTATTATAAATATATTATATAACTATAAAAATATATATCACACAAATTTCTTTACTTATAATATATTATCACCGATTTTTTAACAATTCATTTTTTAAATCACTATTGATGTTGATAATAACTTCATTTTTCAGTTTTTTAGTTTGGTGGGTTTGGTCCTGAATATTTGATTGTGTTTTAATAATATAAATTTTTTTATTCATGACATAAATATCATATAAATTCATTTTAAACATATTTATAGTCACCCATAAATGTTATTTATATAAAAATTACTTACAAAAGTTGTGTAGACAGTAGGTTGTACGTCAGTATGAACATTGTTTTTATTTTTTTGGATAAAGGAAAAGCAAGGTAGAAAATATTAAAACATTAAATAATCATTCATATATCATATAAAAAACATATATAAATAATATTTGACCTTATTAACATCCATGTAAAAAATAAATAAAAAAATAATCACATCACCTGGTGGAGGTGGTAGTCCACATATATGCACAAGCGATATTATCATTTCCAATGGGTTTGAAGGTAAAAAGATATATCTGATATTATAATTAAATAATTATAATTATTAACTAAATACAATATTTATAAATTTATCATATCATTATATCCATCCATGAGACATAGTGATGGAAAATGAATTACATCAGTTTATCATCGGGTAGTCTTCTATACACACAATAAACAATTTAGTTTCTTATATGATGGATGAGGGAATGGATATAGGTTATTTAAAAAACATATTATTATATTAGTATATTTTATATAATTTTTTATTATACATTACTTGTTAATACATAATTTTTGGTCGTAAAGGAAGAAGGAAAAAGAAAGAGATCGGGGAAAACAATTTCATTCCCTTAGAAAAAAAACATTTGGATATCTTTTTACGAACCATAGGTTTGGTATTTTTTGAATACTATTGGAACTATAACGTGATTAATTATATTTTCAATATATTTTTTCATGTTTTTAATGATAAATGGTTTAAATTGTATGAATACTTGATGGGAGTAGGTTTCCTTTTATAATTGAGGTGAAAAACACCCTTGTAATTCTTCAATGTTTGAAGATAATGTCCAGTCGCATTCTAGGAAGAATAGATAAAATATATATGAAATATTAATGTCCAGAGTTTATGATTTATATAATACCATCCAATACATTTAATCAAGTATTTAGGTCATTTTAACTCTTATCATTATAGACTTACCCCCTGATAAACCTATTATAACTTTAACTGTGGTAATATAATTTTACTATATCTATAATTCAATTTGAATTATTATTAGGTATTAATTATTAAAAAATATTTTTATTCATATTATTAATATTTAATTTATTTAATAAATTTTAATTCACATAATTGGTAGAATGCATTTTAAAATTAAATCAGAAAATACGAAAAGAAATAATTTATAAAAAAGTATTCTTTAGTATAAAAAGATTTTATAATAAAATTCAACAAAAAATATATTTAAATTACCTAAATTGGATTAATAATAGTATAATATAATGGATTTAAATTTTAAAACCAATTAAAAATAAAATTTAACCTTTTAAATTCATTAAACAAAAAGACATTTTTTAATAAAATATCGTATTTTCAGTATTCAATGAAAAAATAATCTTTTCAAAAAATTATAAAAAATAACCCTAAGTTATTTTTTATATTTTTTTAAAAAAATAAATTTTATTTATTCACGAAAATTATCCAAAATTTTAAAAAATGAAATTTAAAATATGCTCATAAAACAGGATGAAAACACTTTTTTAAAATAAAAAATATAGTATTTAAGCATTAAACATTACTTATTCTTAACACATTCCTTGAAAAAAAAGATTTTATGTATTATAATGTAATATATTCTGTATATAATTTACAAATTTAATTTAATTAATTTAAATATACTGAATAATTTTTTTATTGAGATAAAAACATCTTGTGTGGATAAAAACAAATTTCAAAAAAATATTTATTTTATTTAAAAATGATTTTTCTATTTTTATTTGTAATCAATTTATAGAAAATAAATTTATTTTATACATGTTTAAAGCATTTAAATTTAATAATTCAATTAATAATATTAATTAATTCCCATTTTATTTCTATATTATTATGGTATACTATATCATGATTCATTAAGTCTCGGGGTTTTGTGTATCACATGTTATCGAAGAGATTAAATTTATTTAAAAAGAAATATATCAGAAAAATATGAGAGTGTTATAGTTTTCTATTAAACTACTTTGAAACTAGAGAGGTAGTTTTTTTAAATTAATGGAGGGAGGGTAAATATCCTTATACTAAGAATAGCATATCACATTAAACTCTATATGTATTATAAATTTCTTACATCAACTCCTTGAATGATGTGAAATTGAGCTTTCTGCTCCCTATTCACTACGTTGTTAAAGAAAAATATAACCTAGGGAGTGATATCATCCTTCTATCCAAGGGGAAGGAAGATATAAATAATTTATTCTCCAAAATTATTTATATAGACACGAATTTTGAGCCAACACATCCTTTGGATATAAGAAAATCCATTCCATACACCCTGTATGAGCAGTGTGTTTCAATCTTGGTTTGGAGAATTTCTATCAAATAAATGTTCTAACCAACACTCATTCTAGTAATCTAGAGAATTTTTATAATTTAATAGAGCATATAAATTATGGAATGCTCAAAATAATTACCCCTACAACCATAATTATATTCTTAGTATATTCCATGTGATCACATTTCACCAAACAACAATATAATATGGGAATGTGGTGATAAAATTGTTGATTTAATAAAAATTTAAGTGGATGATCCAAAAAATATCTACCTTGATATTGATGATGATAATCTCATTTATTCTCTTTATTATTCTTAATAAGGATTCCCAAAAAATGTCAAAGATCATAGTCAAGTAAAATTGAACACTAAATACAATCCATTCCCAATGTGGATCAACCTGAAGGTGTATTCATTTTCGAAAGAGAAAAATATTTCATTCCTTAATTAGTAATGAGATCTTTTTGTCTAAAACTACATACAATTTCAAGTATTTGATCCTGAATTGGATATGATTTCTTTATTGTACTATCCTACCACCACGAATATAATAAATCAATATAATGTGTGGATTTATCCCAAAATGTAGCGGTGAAATCTTAGGGGGAAATGAAAATCGAGGAATGGTCTATATAAGTGTTCTACTACACTATGTGTTTATAAAAATTAATCCATGTTAATAATAAAAAAATATGTCTTCTTAAACATTATGGACCTCAACCACCATTACACAGTGAATGAATTCCCAACCTCAATCTAGGAAATAATTATTGATGTCTTAGATATATTTCTCATAAGATCATTCATGGATTGTTTTCTACATATAATAAAATTATTATGGACCATGATGGTGAGGGACATATATCATTTAAGGAACCTCAAGCGGTTTGTTTCTATAAAGTTACACCCATTGACAAGAATAATTTTTTGGATAAATGTCAATGGGTGTTCCACCACATTATTAATCCCCTCTTGAGAATTATCAAGAAGTGTTACATGGAAGAATTAGAATTTAAATAATGATAGAATATTAAATATTTCACTAACCTCGTGGTGAAAGTTTCAAGGAATGAAGTACATAAGAATGATAAATATCTTAATCAATGTCTTAAAATTACGTCTAAAAAGATTCTGTGATTAGTGGTCAACTATTGAGAAATTAATGTTGACACCGATTACCCTAATCAAATCCTTATGATACCACTTCTATGGAACATCCATTAATTAAATATATATTAAGGATGAATAATCTATAATATGAATTTAATTTCAAAACTCTTTCAAAGTATCTAACTTATTTAAATATAGTCAATAATGGCATAACGTACTGGTGAGATAAAGATTTCTAGAGCATGTTTGATAGCCTCGATAAATAACATTCATATACTCCAGCCTTGATTCAACCTATGGATGGCTAGACACTGATCCTATATATATATTATTTGTAACTATATTTTCATTACATCCATTATTATAAAAATAATTAATGTTGGTAGAATATTTTATATTATATATGTTGGGTGATGTTTGAAGCTGAAGTCAAATACACTCCCATTGATATGAGATTTTTCCCAAATATTTTTAGTATATTATATATATCATTAATTTTATAATAATGAGGTATAAAATCTATCATATATGTAAATACTTAAATAAATACATATCACACCTTGTTTAATGGTATGTTCATCACATGGTTCTTAATTCTCCATTAGTTCGATATCTGATTTGTCTACCAAAAGGAAACCACGATACGTGAACTAAAAAACACGATTAAAGAATTGTTTAGACATAATAATTTATTTCAACAAAAGTAAAACATCAAATTTTTTTATTAGTGGATTATTTAAATATATTAAATGTATTTTTATATAAATTTTTTGAATTATGATAGGGATGATGAGATAAAGGACTATGATTAATAGTATTATCGCATGAATTATATTCTTATCAATTTCAAAAGAATTCTCCCTATAAATCTTCCCCCACTTTTAGTTTTCCCCCAATAATGAGGATGAATATCAACTTTTCATGTTTGGATTAGTTTTATCACTTAATATTTTGACCACTCATCTTATTTTCAATGAAATCCTAGATATGGTTATCAAATAGATTAGTAAAGAATACACCATTAAATATGAGATTTGTTTCCTATGATCAACCACACAAGGGAGTTTATGGAACGATTTACCACTAATTTAATTGATTCTAATTTATTGAGTCTACATAATACCTATGTGGATGTGTTGTATAGGCTATGAACCTCTCTCACTAACTCGAGTCATGATGTAATGGTTATTCCCAATGTTTATTAAAGAGTGGTTTCTCATTTAATAGTCATAGAGTTAAAATAGGTATAACATACTAATATCATCTATTCCTGGGAAAAATAATCATCCATGCTAGTTAACCAGATGGTGAATTATATATCCCTAAAAGTTTTATACTTATTAAAAAACTCTTCCTCTTGGTTGAAATGAATGTGAGAATATTCATATAGGGGTTTCTAATTTTTATATTTGTGATGACAAAAACATTGAGAGGATCCTTTTTAATGATTTTTTCAATTGTATTATTTTGAATTTAATTGAAATAGGGAGATACTTATATTCATAAATTTGATTTATTCTTATAAAAACACTTCCCATTAAATATGAAATAAAGAATATCATCTTATTAAGAGGAAAAATATTTTTTATCCATATATATTTTATAGTTTTATGATGTTTGAAAAGAAATTTCATATATTATAAGATAATTTAAACCTAATCATTAACACCTATTGTGGCTATATACTATTAGGAATTCCAATATATTTTTTATATAGATAATAGATATTTTGGGTCTATACACTATGATTATTGTATGGTAGTTATAATTTGTTATTAAATCCATTTACTTCTCCACCATGTGGGATAAAGTTTTATCCCTTTTAGATGTGAAAAGAGAAGTCATAATCCCTTCATGAATTTATTTTATCATTATATAATTTATAGTTTACCATATTATCCTTATTAATAATAGGGAAAAATTTATTATATTTGTATGGTTATAATCATCCTCTAATATCCATATTAACTATTCACCTCACTATCACCAATCATAAAATAAATAGATAAAGGAATTCAACAAATCCATTTTAAATTACTTAAAAAATATGGTTTAGGAGAATAATAATAATTATATTTTAAGGATCATAAAAACCTTATGAGATTATCACAATACTACACATTCTATATTCTATGTAATTATATTTTTTTTTGTTTATTTAAATAAATGTTTTACCTATCAAGGTCCAGTAAACATCACACATAATGTTTTTTTATGATAATCTAACTAAAGAATAATATACACAACTTGGGAAAACATAAAATAAATGAGGCTTTATTCATTTTACAACCTCATGTACAATCAAAATTGTGTGGCCCAAGTATTTAAAAATAATATATTCCTCTATTATTTAATTCAAGAATAATTGGTGCTATCCCTATGAACAAATCTTTTACGAGGGTAGAATCCCATGAATTAGAATTCAAATTGGAGGGGACTTATATCATACACGTGGTATTCTCCATGGGTAATTATCCGTAATAACAATGGATATATAGTACATTCTCCTTCTGAACAACATCATGTTTCTAAATAGGTAATTTACACAATATTTTTCCTTATATTCTTAGGTATATATTGAATGAACCTAAACATTACAACATGAGGACCCTTTGGAATGATCCTTAGCTACATTATGTAAGGTGATTATCACATGAGACTAAATTTCACAACATGAAATCTTTTTCGCATGACCCTAAATCACTGGATGTTACGTTCTTGTTTTATGGACCTGAATTACATGATTTGAGGTCCTTGTTAAATGAACATAAACTGTATGACATAAGGGTTGTGTTTTTTGACTGTACATTATTCATCTTTAGGTCCTTACAACAGAACCCTAAAATACATGAGACATCATCATTCCTTTATGGTGTAAACTATACAGAGAGGTCTTAGTCACATGAAGTCAAACTATATGACATTAGTCAATTATTATAATAACATAAACTATATGAGTTCAAGTATAAATTGGAATACCATCAGATTCATGCTCCTCCTTCCATCATATATTATATTTATATATATAGGAAACTTGTAGAATTGTGTAATTTATATGAGGTCTATTCCTGGTGGTAACAACTTGGATTATATTTCATTATTCATGAAATATAAATTTGGGGAACATATTCATCTTTGGTCTAATCATGATTTGTAATAATATTTGTTATCACAAACATTTACATTTGTATCCCTTCTCCCATGTATTCATAATTAGAATCCTTATGATTATTATTTCTGGTTTAATCTTCTCTAAATATTCTTTTAAAAAATTCTAATTTCATGTTAATTGATAACATATGTTAAATCATGTGAACCTAGTTATACAAGTTTGAAAATGTGTATCCATTCATGTTAATCCTCTCCTGACCATGGAAAAATTTTCTCCAAAAAAATTTGAAATCAAATATTTAATTCATTCATGTAAAATTTGATATAAAATGTGTCTATGTTCATTCAAACCTATTGACTCGTTACCCACCTATTCTTGAAGGGTTTAATATAATAATCCAAAATTGCATTCCCACCGCTTTATAGAACCCCATGTGTTTGGTTCTTATTTATATATGATATGTAGTAATTTTTGGATACCCTAAAATTATCATAGATCAAACTTCCTTTAAGATAATCCCATTTAGACTTGGCTTCCTTCCATCTAATTGAAACATAACATCTCATTTTTCAATTGGACTACTACTTATTCATACTAGACCCATACTACTATATTCTCACTTTAGATCCATTTAATCTATTACAGAGTGAGTTATATTTCATGAATAATGTATGGTTTGACTCTTATTTAAATTTGATATATTGTAACCTTATACCCTTTATATTCTTTCTACTAAAATTTTCCATCTTCACCCCATTTTACAATGGTTACATTGAATGTCACCATACATAATTATACATCAGTATTGGCCCAACTTACACCAAGGTATCTGATATCTTCACATATATGAGTTCATTATATTTCTTTCAATCATTTATGTCTTACATGGAACTCATTTCATATTTATGCTATGTGTCTTTGTTAATTTTTCTATTAGGCTGAGCATTTCCCTATTCTCCTCTAGTGCATGATATTTTTTCTATTTACATTGGATTTCTATAATTCATACCATACAATAGTTCCTACATAACTATGTATATATTGATTCTTATTTTATATAAGATACACATTGAGTCTTGAATATCTAATAATGGTACTAGTAATTAATTATTTTTTATTTACTATACTCTAGTATTTCATGAAGAGTTATTTCATAGAAAATTTAATAATAACCTCCCCTAACGCACACTCGAGTCCCATATATTTTATTTCTCTATCTCATTACACTATTCTTGACTTAATATGATACCTAATACATAATAATATAACCCCATAATACCCATGGCCCTTTTAGAAAACTTTATTTATCATTTAACCTAAATAAAGTTTTTTATGTTTTGGATCACCATGAATTATTTTTAAATATTGTTAATGAGGATTTTAGTTCATAAATACGGACCCCTAAAAGAGAAATCCAAAAATATTTAATAATAGAAAAATGATTAGGTACTTAATATAAAATATGAATCCCTTATCCATGATGCACGATAGCTAATATGTCAATCAAAACATATGTAACAGTACATAGTTTATTCCCTCAATCATTCAAAAAACATAACTCATTAAAACAAACACAAAACTAAATCCGAAAAAAATGAAAAGAAATTATTTTGTTCAGGTTACAGTCTTATATCAATGATAGAACATTGTTAATTCATTTCATTTCAGGAATGCTAATAAGATTAAAATCACACTAGAAAATAATCCAATATTAAGTAACTAATCCAATGGTAACTTAACAGTGGTAAAAGTGATCCAACCCCACTACAAAAGTGGGACCCAAACAGTCAACTAATTTCACCAATATTAAAATATTTTGGGGTCTAAACAATTGATCAAATATATATATTAATTCATGCATAGACATCTTTCTTAACCATTATCTTTAAATACACTAAATAATCCACCCTCACACAGCTAGAATATAATCCCTTTTGTATCCTTTTAAAAAAAATATAAACCATTAAATATACATATCAATGACCATTTTATAAGTTAGAACGCATTTTCATAAATAATATAAATATAGAACACTTGTAAATATTATTTTAAATTGAGAAACCTATACCACTGCCTCTATTGGAATACCATTCCAAAAAAAAAATCATCATTTTCTAGAAATAAATGTTCCAAAGATCCTATTTATGAACACAAAATACCAAGAATACATAAGAGTCATCATGTTTCCTAAAAATTTACCACTTGAAGAATGCTTTCAGGAAAATATAGAAACCACAAACACACCCGAAAAAAATAATTCCAACTTCCATGAAAAAAATGTCTCCATTCACATTCATGTTACCCTAATCTCACTGTTGCACAATTATAACTCATAATATTATGAATTAAAAACTTTTTGAACATATCATATAGATTTTAGAATCCATATATCTTCCAGATAATCAATTCATAATCCTTTAGTATTCTCTAGGTGAAGTAATATTTCATCTCAATGTGATTTTTCTATGACTGAAACACTGAGTTACTATCCAAATATTTTTATCTTGATTTTATAGAAAATAAATCCATTCTCGTAACTTCTTACAAGATCCTCCATAAAATACACTTCAACTATATATGTTATTTCCCTATTTTCATGGTGGATATATATTCATACTTAATTTTGTATAGTTCAATAAGTAAGTACAAGCTCCACATTCATCTTATTATTATCACTCTAATGTTTAACAAAAAAACTAAAGAACTTATCTGGGTAACCATATGTCCTATAAATTACACATCTAAATAAATAAGCAATGAAACATTCATAAAAAACAAAAAATTATATCTTTTTAACCATTGTGGTACTATAAAATAAACCCCATAGCTTCCTAGTTCTCATTTCATAAAATTATCCATAACTAGTTAAAAATCCCCTCTAAAAATTTAATTTATATCCAGATACATACCATGGAATACTTCAATCAACCAACAAAAATAAAATATGAACATTCAACAAGTACTTAGCCTCATTCTATATTTTTTATTCATTCCCATTATCTTATTGAATGTGAATAACATACGAGGATGACGTTATCTTATATCTGGTCATTCTAAAATTCTTTATGACCTTCCAAATATAGTCCTTCTGATAGAGAAAAAAAGATATTATCTTCCAATCACTATGAATATGAATTCCTAAAATAATAATATCCTCCTCAATATTCTTTATCTCAAACCTTTGAGAAAAATTAATCATTAACTGTTGAATTAATTTAATGTTTGAACCCACTAGAATCATATCATCCATAAACATGTGAAGGATGATAATAAGTCCATACATGAACACATTCTAGTTTTAACAACGATATTTGTTACTCAAGAAAACACTCCCTCATCAATAATGTCATGAATCTTTTTATTCCATTCCCTTAGCTCTTGATTCAAGATACAAATACATATTTTTATCATAGACATCATGTCTTAATTTTCAATACATGAATCAATCTAGTTTCTTAATATAAATCTACCCCTCTAAATCACCATAAAATAATTCCTTTTTATAATTCATCTTTTCTCGATGAAAATTTTCAACAGCAACTAGACTCGACAACATTCGGATGGATATATGTTTTACAAAGGGTGATAAAATTTCAAATAATTCCATTCCTTAATTATATTGAATCCCTTTGATAACTATCATAGAGTTTTAATTCTTCCTAAATTTATCTTCTTCTATCTACTAAAAAATACATTTTTTCTTATATTTCTTTATTACGTTATGATAATTATGGTACATACAATTTTTTTATTCTATGAAATAAATCAGATTAATATTTTATAGATAACTCTCAATTCCCATAATCTCTAACACTCACATTTTCTTAAAGTCTATTGATATCTCCTCTAACATTAATTATAGATTAATGATAAAAAATTCTGGACCGTGGAACCAATCATCTGATACTAGTGGATTTTCACAACTGATAATAAAAATATTTTATATCTAAATTTTCTAAAGTGTCACCTTCTAAAGCTCTTCCTGGTGCTTATAAAGTTATTGAGTTTCCTATTAAATCCACTATCATAACTAATTTATTAGAATAATCTATGATTTCTAAATTTTGAAGAGGTTTTAGGCTTTTAGAAAGTCAATTCATATCAACATGGATGTGGTCAGATGATTATTTTTTCTCAACATTATTCTATACGATGATTATCATTCCATAAAAACTTCTCATTAAATTGAACAATTTTAGTTTTAATTATATTCTTAGATTCCTAATCCAAAATCTAAAAACAAGTGATTTTATTATCATAACCCATAAGAAAACACAATTTGGTATTTTATCTGATTTTTTCTTGATACATAGCATCAACATGGGAGAGACATCCAAAAAAATTAGGTGGGTAACTTAGACTACTTTTTTTAGGAAATAAAATTCTGAAATATGCTTTTGCAACCATGTAGAAGGACATTTATTTGTAAGGTATGTGAAAAAACAGAACGCACTTTCCTATATTTTCTTTTTCATTTTAGAATGTAGTCTAATTCTTTGGGAGTTTTTTGTAAATTTAATATTTAACTTCTCCCATACAAGATTTTTTATAAATTCCAAAAAACTTATAATTGAATCTCATTTCAAATGCATAAATTCCTTATTTAAAACACATACTATACTTTAGTTTTTTTTCATTATAAAATATAGCTTGTCTAATATAATAAAATATTATGAAACATAAAAATTTATAATATACACATTATATAGTGACTATTAAGGTTAGAATATATAAAGCTATATGATAAAAGTAAATTGATATACATTGAAGAGGAGATGACATCATGTAATAGGGTTTTTCACTATAATGCACTTTTATTGGAGCTTCCGATGGAGATGGCGTCACTCGGATTTTACCAAGAACCAGACCAATGCAATATTCAATATCTAAATCTCTATTGAAAAAATTTAAGTAATAATCTTCAGGTTATCAAGATCATGTCTCAAACCATGTTGGTTGAACTACCCCATGAAAGAACCACTATCACACATCTTAACATTAGGGTATTTGTTGGTGTAATAAGGGGTTATGTATCTAAATCATAGTATCATGAATTTTTATATTTTACTTTTTTATGAATCAATTATTATATTTATCACTTTTCATTATTACCTTTTATATGAAATTAAATAATTTGGTTGGTAAAAGTTATATTTTGATACAAAGAAATCAAAAATATCTTTTGGCGAAATATATAGTTTCAATAAATAAATTATTTAGATAATATTAATTTTTTTGAAATAAATTATATTTTAGTATAAGTTTCATATTACATAATATATATTTAAATATTTATGAAAATATAATTTAACGAAACCCAACATATTTTTTATTAGTTTCAGAATGTTTTTCATGTTGTAAAAAATATTATTTTTCATCAAATAATGTTTTTTATTTTAAAGAGGAAACTCCAATATGTATAAAACTATTTTGTTAATATAAACATTATTTTTTTAATCATAATTTAAAAATTAGTTGATGGTGAATTTTTCATAATTATTTGAAAAATTTAAAATTTGAGGTAAAAATTAAATACGGTAAAAATATATGGTCTTTATTCATGCTTCAAAATATCTGAAACGTTCTGTAACAATTTATTTTGATAGAGTACATAGTAAAATATTGATTTCCCATTAAAGTTAACATGTTTTGAACTTATTTTAATGATTTTATAAACCCTTAATATCTTTTCTAAAAATTATATTTAATTTTAATGTTTTAAAATTAATTAATTTTGAACACAACCCGACTCCACATAAATGTGGTATTATTTTAATATGTTAAGATCCAATTATTATAAAATATGTAAAATAAATATAATTTTTTAAAAACTATGTGATGGTTTTTGGTTTTTGTTATTTCCTCATATAGAGTCTAAAACCTAAGTTTAAAAATTAATAATGAATTCACCTCCCTTTTTCTATAAATACCAAACCAACCTCCCAATCCTCTTTACTAAAATACCATTGATTAAGAATTTATACATTATATCCCTCTCTAAATCACTCCCAAGGTGTTACCATAATCCTAATTAGAAACTAATAATCTTTTAGAATCACCCTTTAAATGAAAGGGATCACCTTCCCTTCCTTCTTCTTTCAAGTACTATCTGATTATATTCCTTTAGATTTCATCATTTTCATGTTTTGATGTGTTTTTACATATCCCATTACTATTCTTATGATTCCAATATATTTTGAGTCCACCTTTTTACAATAGATAATCCCTTCTAGGAACCATTATGTATATCTATTATGATACTGATATTATCCTATTATTTTCCATGCCAATCATTTTTTTTGTGAATACACATTCCCATTACCACTAATGTATATTCTTATTCTTTTTTAAATGAATAATCCTTGGTTAAAAGCCCAAATCACAAAAATATATAAATATGAAAAACAAAACTAGAAAATTATGAATGTGTGGAATTTATTACAATATTTTTCATAAAGTTGGATGAGATCTGTAGGGAGGAGATCAATCCATGAAATATCGGTACTAACATCTTGGTTGGAAAGGCCATATTCCACCATGTTTGCCTCACAGTATGAATGGGTGATCAAGTGATTGAGCTCTATTAGTTTTTTTAGGCAAACAATCTATATTTTTGTTAGGATCCACACCATGTAAACCACCCCATATTGATGAGATTGTATGATGGTAGTGGAGTCACATTAAATCCATATATAATTCCATCCTCTTTTCATGAAGAGACCAATAATGATAATGACGTTGTACATCTCCACTTCTAAGGAGGTGGAAAACCAACACGCACCATAGCAACATCTAGAAATATTCCAATTTTGATTATTGCACACTACTTCATAGCATGTGGGGCCAATGTTGACTTTTGAGGAACCATACACATTTATTTCGATCCATCTAGGGAGAGGGGGATTAAAAAATAATTCTAAGATACCTTTCATCTGGATGAATCTTAATTTTATTATGATTTGATGAAGAACAATAATATCCTTGTTGAGGTTGTGGTAGGTACTTATTTCCATCATTATAGCTTCCTTGATATCAATTTACATCTTCACCTAAGTTGTACAAAGATTCAATGTATTATTGTTGTGAATGATGGAATTTATCTTATACCAAATTACATGAACTGGTTCGGCAACAACATCAAAAAATAGGAGTTCAACATGAGGAGAGGCATCCATAGACTTTCATCTTGGAATATAAATTTGAATAGAGTCCAAACCTATCCAACTAATATAAAAAATGTTAAATATGTATTTCCATAACCCAAAACAAGTCACACAAGATAAGAATAGGTGTTCAACATCCTCCCTATTCAGATTACACATAAAAAATGTAAAACAATATTGATTAACAAATAATTTAAGACAACTATCAGTGGGAACTCTATTATTGGCTATTCCCTGGACCAAGGTTGATCTGTAGGGTCTAACCCAAGGCATGTAAATGTATTTTCACCAAGAAAAATCATGGTTTGTATTACCAATGTTATGATAGTTGTGAAGTTTAGAGTTTAGACCAACATTATATGTTGTTTCCTAATCCAAAAAATAATCACTATTGAGAAAAGGGTAGTTGGTAATAATGGTATTGATCTCATTAGGTAAATATATATCTGAAGAGCATAGGTAGTCATTTATGGAGATTTTAATATCAATATATAAATTCTTGAAACTAGCCATAAAGAAAATAAGTCTAACCATTCTAGTTATCCAACCAAAATTTCAAAAACATTCTTTATTAGAAATCCATTTAGAATGAGACATGATTTTATAAAACAAGTGTGTGATGGATCTCCATATAGAAGTGTCCATGTGAAAAGTCACTCCTTTTCTTATTTTTTTATTAAATCTGCATCTCTGGAAATTCAATGTTGATGAATTATTGTTTACAAGGTTCCACATGAGTTTATCTTGAAGGGATTCAATAAAGAGGCTTAGGTTATTAATTTCATTGTTTCCACTATCAAGGGGATTACATCAATTATTCCAAGGGATAAAATAATGTTTCCACTCAAGAGTACTTCCACTCTAGAAAATGTTTATTCTTCTAATGAGAATATTTTTAATTAATTTAATAGGCCATTTATAAACCATCATTAATTGAACCATTTTTTAAATAATTATGTATTTAACAAGAAAAATACGACATGACATCGATACAGATTTTTCTTTCCAAGAGGAGAGTTGATTATTAATTAGCTAGATTATATTGGAGATGTAAGTGATTTTATGTATTCCCTAGAAGACAGGAATTCCAAAGTACATGAATGGTAGGGGTCCCATTTTTATACAAGGTACATTTGTAATACCATCCTTTCTAGTTGTAGGAAATATTTTTCAAAATAAATGAATGATTTGTGTAAAAATGAAAGATTTTGAAAATAAATTTAATATTGAATGCATGAAACGACGAGTCTCTACGAAACACCATTTTGTTACAACCAATCTAGTAAAATTAATTTTTCCACCTTTATGAATTTAATTAAAAAAACTAACATACATGATTGTGTTCAGTAAGATATTTAGATTCTCATAAGATCACCATACATTTTTGGTGAATATTAATTTTAACAT
Source organism: Viscum album (assembly GCA_963277665.1). NCBI lineage: Eukaryota > Viridiplantae > Streptophyta > Magnoliopsida > Santalales > Viscaceae > Viscum > Viscum album. The sequence goes on along the minus strand of OY728147.1, from coordinate 872,400,285 downwards.
TAAGAATATTAACATACACTTTTGAATATTAATATGACCCTTATGAATAGTAACCACACCCATGAAATTATAAATAAAATTTAGATTCCATATAACGAAAATATAGTATTTTAGAAATTAATAATTACGTGTTGGTATTTTTGTGAGTAATAAATATTTAAATAAATTTTGACATTAATAAATTAATAATTTTATTTTTTCATAAATATTATTCCTATAAATATATTTTGTTTTCCTATGATTTAGGGATAATTGTATATGACGTTAGTTAATTTTGAATATATTATAAAATCAGTTTTATATTTAAATTTAGTTTTTCCAAGTAAATAATGATTTTATTTAAAAATTAAATTTCAAACATATAGGAAATTATTTTGATAAAATTAATTTTCTATTTAATTATACATGTCGAAAAATGGTTGTGGTTCTTTTTGGGGTTTTTTCTAAACTACTTCAATTTTATGGGAATAGTAAAATATGATAATTTACGATAAATAATAAATACATGATTTACTGAGTAAAAGGTGATTTAAGGATGATGTATGACCACTAGGTTTAAAAAAACATGCACATATTACTATCATTGGTCTAAATAATTAATACAATTGGTTGTCATGAGAAAAAAAATAAAATAAAAAGAAAAATAATGGGAAAACCCTCCTCCCCTCCACTATACCCCCACTCCTCTAAACCCTTATTACATGCCTAAATTCTACTAAAATATCCTACCATGATCCTCCCCCACGTTCATTGGCCCTTGGAATAAAAAAATACCAAAACCTATCCCCTAAAGAGGCTCTCAAGGATGATTACTTCAAGCGGTAAATTCCTCTATTAATTTCTTTTATTTCATGTTACTTTCTTTTATTGTTCTTTTCTCAACTCCTTTTATCCAAATTTTGTGAAAAATATATTACCCTACATATACTATAATTTCTTAAGATAAATGAATAATTTTTCATCATCTCTCATTTCCCCTTTATTTATACTACAAATGAAAACACCGTCTAAGATGTGTTAATTTATCACATTCAAGGATAACAGGTTTTAAATTTCTATTACCATCCACAATTATAGTAATGAATCAATTTTGATGGTACAAATATTCTTTAATATATGTATTATAACTTATTTAAGGTTCTTTAATACTTTTTTACACATTATATGAATTTATAAATCAAAATGAGTTTGTTGTGATAAAAATTACAATTAACCCAAACAAATGTCATTACTGTTTTATATGATGATTTATCTTCACTCCCAATAAAAAAATGAATTTTATAACCATGTAATATTATATTTGTTCACTAATAATTTACAACTTCTATTCTAGATTACCATTATCATTCTTCAAGTTAATCAATACATGAGTATATGTAAATCAATCATTCAAACTACTGAAACAAATGCTCCCAAACAATGAAATTGAATCTCTTAACCCATAAAAAGGCTATAAATGAAACTAATAACGTTATAATAAATTAATTTCAAGTATAAGAGTTTTGGGAATCATTAAATATTGATAGTAAATTTGTGAATTCAGGTCATTAAGATAAAGTGAGGAAATCCTTCAGACTTAAGGAAGGGTTTTCCACCAGAACCTCCATTTTCATTCGGGTAAATTTTATTATCTACTTAACTAAATTAAATTATTATTTATTATTATTTACTCCTCATAATATCTATTTGAATTATATATATATATTTACCAACCATAATTATAAATTCATTTATAGGGAGTTAGATGTATTAAAAGGATCATTAAAAATTCTTCCTAAAATAGATGCTCGTTTCAAAAGCTTTTCCCTTGTTCTTACCTATTTTCAAGGGCACATCATAAGATATTTTAAGAAAACATTATTTACCTAAAAACATTAATTTTATAAAAAAAATACTATATTATTTTACATCTTTTTTTATAAAAATATTCCTCCAAAAATAACTCATCTGTTCAATGTAACAGAGTATTTATCTCAATAATTACTCGATGATTTGATAAGAGTATTTTCATTTGTTTCAACACTCTTATTGATTCTTATGTATAAATGGTAATAATCATTTACGATATAATGTACCATATTTTTTAATGGTTTTTGATTAGTTTGACTATGTGTGTGCTATCTTGAATCCATTCACTATATTACTCTGAATGGTTAGTGTTTATGTTTAATGATTTGGGAAAGCTAGTTATATTTAATATATTAGTTTAAATATTAATGTATATGTTCTTTTGTATCCCCATTCATATGAGAAATGAATTGGACTTGTTATATAATAGTTGGGGACCGTTATATCCCCTTGATGTATCAAATACATATAGATATGGACTTGGCTAAGGCGTTGCACATTTTTAGATATGGTTTTGGCTGAGGCCTTAATCCTTTTTACATGTCTTGGATGAGGCCATGACAATATGTTTCAGAATGTATGGAATATGAATTTCCTTCATTATGAAGCTATAAAGTCATAGTTCATCATTTTTTTCAACTAGTAGAATACCCATGATAATTTTTTATTATATAAATATTTACTCATCTCATATTCCTTCCCTATTATGTTCATGTTTATTTTTAAAGGCATGTGTTTTCAATTATTCCACATGCCTAATGTATATATTATATTTTATTATAATTATTATCCTTACTAAGAATCTTATTTCACCCCTTATTATGTTTCATTTTATAGAGGACACGAAGAGGTATATTATGGTTAGCTTGCAAAAATAATCTTAGAGTGGTGGATCTTATCAGTGTAACTTTTATGTTTTTTTTAATTTCATGTTGTAATTTTTAACTTCTATATGTGTCTGCATTCCAAATATACTATAATATTCATTCAATTAGTATACTACTTTCTTATAATCATTAAAGTGTAATGTAATAGGTCACTGGCTCCCAGAAACTGTGGTTGGGTCTTTACAGTTGGTACTAGAGGAAGTTAAGTAGAAAACATGTATATTAGATTTTGGAAACATAGATTAGGAGAAAATCCCCTAAGATTATTTTTGAGGATAAACATATAAAAACATCCTATAATTTTGTAAAGTAATATATTATGGGGATATTTCTAGAAAACACATCTCTGTCAGGATACTACAAGTATATATGGTTCTGTCATAGATGTACTTAGAAGTCAAAAATCCAAAAAGGTGTTTTGGACATGACTAGGGCTATCCCGGTACACAATAATGGGCCTTAATATGAACTTGGTTTGACATTACTGGGGGATATACTTAGGTTAATTCAATTTTTCATTACAATCCATTATGAAGTATTTAAATGTACATTTTTCCTCAAAGAAACTATGTTTATGATAATGCGATTATGCATGCAAAAGATTTCAATATACGTTATGTATTTTTACTAAGTGGATATAGTAAATTATCATTCATATCCTAATATAGTTTATTACATTATTTAGAAATGGATCATAGTTTACATAATGGAAAATGAATGAATGTGAATATCCTATGCAGGTATTTTCCTCATGTGCATGATAATGTTGCTGGGTCTGGGGCAATGACTAGTTCAGAGTAACTTATAATTATACTGGGAGAAGATACTCTGGTTATCAACAATAACCATACATGTATGAATAATCCATATCTTCAAGGTATAGGAACTATGTTAGATCACTTTATTAGGCAATAGTCATCATCATTTAAAGGGACTATTAACCCATTCATTGCAGAGTAGTGGACTAGTTCCTTTGAGAAGACATTTCATGGCTTGCGAAGTTACAAAAAGGAGAAGGTTCCCATGGAAATTTATCATCTGTAAAGAGAATAAAATTAATTGTGGTAACTAATTCCAAACACAATGGAGGAGGAAGATATATAAAACATGGAGTGGAGTGAATTTAATGAACTTTACATAGAGAAATACTTTCCTTAAGAACAACGAGAGGATATGGAGAGGTAGTTTTTGAATTTGAGGAAAAATGAAGATGGGAATGTAGAAAAGTATGAAGCTAAATTTACAAGGTTATCAAGGAATTATATGGACTATATAAGTTATCAAAGTAGAAATATATATTGATTATATGGTGGCCTAAAATCATTCTTCTCGTGGGTGTTGTTCTGCTAAACATTCTCATCATATGAATACATAGTTTCATTTTAAATCTAGATGGAAAAGGATTTCTATTAGTCCTATGAGTTTAAAGAAATTCAAGAGAATACTGATAATGTTGAAAACTCTTAAAAATAAAATAAGGAAATGGGTAATAATGGAATTTTTGACTTTCTACTCTGTGATAGTTATATAATGAAACACCTTGCTGCATTTCTAAAAAGAGAAGGCGTGTGGTAAAAGCATGGATATAAATACCATCATGTTGGTGTTTGGAAGGGGAATAAATAAGCTATTAATGTTCAATTATATAATTATAGGGGGACAGAAAACTATGCTAACAATTTTCCAAAATGACAAGGAAACATGACTTAGAAACTGCCAACAGAGAATGGACAATCTTCTGCAATCACAACTACTAATATTGAACTTCCCAATGATGTGGTGGTTGGTACTTTTATCATTGCCAAAAAATTATCCAATGCATTATTTGATTCTGTTTCATTGCATTCTTTCATATCTTCCCATTTTTTCAAGAAAATTTTATATTTCCAATTTTATTTAAATAGGGTGTTGTCAATCAATACTCATAAGGGATGTATCATTGAAACTATGTTGTGTCAGGTAGTCCCCCTTATGGCATATAAATGTGCATTATCTACTGATTTTATTATCATACCCATGATTTACATTGATATAATATTTTGTATGGATTGGATTTCAAACTATGATGCAAATATTTATTACAATAAGATAGATATTTCAATTTTTTAGGATGATATGGAATCCATAATCTTTAGAGGAGAAACATCATCATCTAATTCTCATCTAGATCCTCCCCTAATAGATCAACTTAATTAAGTTATTGGGGATGAATGGAGTGCAAAAACTATGTGTGGGGAAAAGAATGTTCAAATAGATGACGTACCTATTGTGCAAGAATATGTTGATGTTTTTCAAAAGTATTTTCTTGGACATCATCTGAAGTAAGAAATTGAGTTCACCATTGATTTAATTCCAAATTCAATACCCCTTAGAGAATGGTCTTTGTGGAATTATTATCACTAAAGAGACAACTAGAGGAATTTATTGATAATTGATTTATTTAAAATAGTGTTTATCCATGGGGAGCCCATGTTCTATTCATTAATAAGAAAGATATATCTATGCGGTTGTGCATTGTCTAATGGGAGATCAATGCTATAATAATAAAGAACAAGTATCCCCTACCTCACATTGATGATTTATTTGATCAAATTCCTAGAGCCCAATACTTTTCAAGGATTGATCTTTGATATAGATATCATATCTTGTGTGTGAGGAAGGAAGATATTCTAAAGGCAGCATTACAAACCAGGTATGGGAATTATGAGTTTATAGGAATGGATTTTAGACTGACTAATGCACGTCTATTTTCCAAAATCTAATGGATAGAGTTTTCAAGGAATATCTTGAAGCCATTGTAGTGGTATATATTGATGTTAGCTTTGTAACTCCAATGTATACAAAGATCACGAAAACCACTTGCGCAATATTATTAAGACTCTTAGAAGAAAAGAATTTTTTTGAAGTTTAGAAAGTATGAATTTTGGCTTCCATCAGTTTCCTTTCATGGCCACATTGTCTCTGAGGATGGAATATCGGTTGATCTTGTGAAGGAAAAGGCTGTTCAAGAATGGTCGACTCCAACGAACGTAACTGAGGAACATATTTTTATTGGTTTTGAAGGTTATTATCGTTTTTTAGAACATCACATGTTTATCCAACCCAATGACCAATTTTACACATAAAGGGGTTAAGTTCATATGAAAATAAGAATGTGAGTACTATTTTGAATAATTCAAGAGGAGATTAGTGAATTCTTTGATCCTAACTATACTATCATGGAATAATGGATTTTTTATCTATAGTGGTGCATCAAATAAAGGACTTGGTTGTTTCCTTATACAAAATGATAGAGTTATTTCCATTTCATAAAGGTAGTTAAAAATTCATGAATAAATCTATCTTATTCATGATCTTGAGTTAGCTATTGTGATATTTTCTCTGAAAATATGGATACATTATCTCTATGGAGAAAAATGTAAGATTAATACGAATCACAGGAGTCCGAAATATATCATCACACAGAAAGAAATCAATATGTAGAAAAGTTTATGGCTTAAACTACTCATGGATTATGATCTTTCCGTACACTACCACCCAGGAAAAAATAATGTACCTGATTTATTGATCAAGAAGGATCATGGAGTTTGAAACAAAATAATGATTGAAAGGGATCTTGTATTCACGGATTTAAGGAGGATGGATATGTGAATTATAAAATAAGGTGAAACATCATTAATTTTTCAATTTTTTTCCCAACCATCGTTATTATAAAGGAATAAAATATCTTAGCCTAATGATGAGAACCTTCAATATAAAATTAATGCTTTGAAAGATGGAAGTTGGATGACTTCATATGTGAATATAGAAATTTGAAATTTGGGAAGAGGCTATGTGTTACCTCTATACTCAAGAATAAAAGTGAGTTATTTGATGATTCTTATAGCAAGAATTCCTCTATAAACCATGGTAGCACAAATAAGTATAGATATTTGAAGGAACATTTCTGGTGGGACAACATGAAGCGGGAAATTTCCAGTTATGTATCAACATGTTTAATTTGTCAACATGTGAAGTCCACATGAAAATTTCCTAGAGGATTCATGCAACCTATACCAATTACTTCATGAAAATTGGTTGACACCACTATGAATTTTCTCATTTAATTACCCAAATCTATAAGAAATAATGATGCAATATGGGTAATTTTTTTATCAACGTACAAAATCTACAGATTTCCTCTCTATAAGGGAGAAGTTTCCAACAGAGCGACCTGTAAGACTTTATGTTAATAAAGTTGTAAGAAATAATGGTGAACCTATTTCAATAGTGTTTTATCATGATCCTTAATTTTCATCCAAATTAGTGAAAACCCTTAAAAAATATATGGATATTGAACTTCATTTGAGTAATTATTATCATCCCAAAACATGAGGGCAATCAAAAAGGAACATCCAAACCTTAGGGGACATGTTGAGATCATTTTCACATGACCTTCACGGAATTTAGGATCAATATTTACCTTTTTTTAGTTTTCCTACTGTAATATTGTCCATTCATGTATTCAAATGGCACCATATAAAGCATTGTATGGATGGAGATGTCATACACCAACTTGTTGGGATGAGACTAGAGAATGGAAGCTTATGGGACTATAGCATTAGGAGGAAACAATAGTGAAGGTAAAGACTATTCAATTCCATATCAATGTAGCTTAAAGAAGGAAAAAAATCTATGAGGATAATCGATGGAAGGATTTGGAATTTCAAGTGGGAGATAATGTTTTCTTAAATGTATCTTCATGTAAGGGTGTTATAAGATTTGGGAAGAAAGATAAAATGAACCCTAGGTACATTGGCCCTTTTGAAATTCTAAATAGAATTGAAGTTGTTTCATATCATTTGGAAATGCCACCTAGCCTATCTAAAGTATAAAATGTGTTTCAGGTCTCATTTCTTAGAAAGAATATGCCATACCTAACACATTTCCTCACTTCTGAAGGTATATAATTAGAACCTGAGCTATCTTAATATAAAGATCCTATCTAGATTTTGGACACTAAAGATCAACTGTTGAGGAATCAAACTACTCAAATAGTAATGATACATTGGAAAAATCATAAAACCATAGAGGCAACATGGGAACCCGAGGATATTATGATGAAGAATTTCCCAAATCTTTTTATGAGGTAACAATATGGTAATTTTGAGGAAGATGTTTTTGTAAGGAGGGGATAATTTTACACCCCATGATTTTTAAAATAATTTTAATATTGAATTCATGAAACAATGAGTCTCTAAAAAACACTTTTTTTGTTACAACATATCATGTAAACATAATATTTCCACCTCTATGATTTAAATTTGAAAAACTGACACTCACGGTTGCATTAAGGAAGATATTTAGAGTCTGATAAGATGAACATACATTTTGGTTAATATTAACTTAACCCTTATTAATATTAATGTACCCTTTTGAATAATAATATGCCATTATTGATTAGTAACCACACCCATGAAATTATAAATAAAATTTATACACATTTTCAATAAAATAGACTATCTTATAAATTAATAATTATGCGTTGGTGTTTTTTTAAGAAATAAATATTTAATAAAAATTTTAAATTAATAAATTAAATGAAATAATTTTCATAAAAATTACTCCTAAATAAATATTTTTTTACTATAATTTTAGTTTATTTTTATGGGACCTCAGCAAATTTTAAATGTATTATAAAATCAGTTTTAAATTTTAAATCGGTATTTTTCATGTAAATAATAATTTTATTTAAAAATTAAATTTCACATTGATATAAAATTATTTTTGATAAAATGGAAATATTTTTTGGATTCTACATGTCAAAATGGTTTGTTGTTAATTTCAGGCATTTTTCTAAAATAATTCAATTTTAGGTGAATAGTAAAATACCATAATTTATAAAAAATAATAAACACATGATTTATTAAGTAATAGGTGATGTATGCATGATGTAATACCACATGGATCTAAATCATATACCAATATTACAATCATTGGTCATAAGAATCAATACTAACAATTTCCTTGGGAAATATAATAAAATAACAAGTAAAATACTGGGAAACCCCTCCTTTCCTCTATTATACCCCCTCTCACTCCATCTTATCTTTACTCCTCTAATTCCTTGTTACATATCTATGTATGGCTCAAATATTCTTACAAGATCCTCCCCCACGTTCATCATCCCTTGGTCTCATAAAAAACCAAACCCTCTCCCATAAAAAGTCTCTCTAGGAAGATTACTGCAAGAGGTAAATTCCAATTTTCATTTATTTTATTTCGAGTTCCTTTATTTTATTTTTCTTTACTCACCTCTTTTCATCAAAATGTTGTGATGACTCGAGTACCTTACATGTATTGGAATTTTTTTATGATAAATTAATGAATATTTATTATTTCTATTTTCCCCTTCTTTTATACAAGAAATTAAAACACCATCCGAGATGTGTCATTTATCACATTCAAGGATGACAGGTTTACAATTTCTATTAACATATTCAATTCCAGTCATTAAATCATTTTTATGATCTAAGATGACTATAATATATGTATTATAACTTATTTAAGGTTCTGGAATCCTTTTTTACAAATGATATTAATTTATAAATCAAAATTATTTCGTTGTGATCAAAACCCACCATTTAACCTAAACAGTTGCAATTGAGGTTTTATATAATTATTCATCATCACTCTCAACAAACAAGTGAATATTATAACCTTGTAATATTCTGTTTTTTCACTGATAATGTACAAATTATATTCTGGAATACCATTCTCATTGTATATTGTTTATCCATAAATGAATTTTAGTTAAACGATCATGGAAATAGAGGAAGAAAATGTTCCCAAACAATGAAATTGAAACTCTTAACCCATAAAAAGGCCATGAATAATACTCATAGGGTTATAATAAATCATTTTAATATTGAGTAGTTTTTATAGTCATTAATTTATTAACATAAATTTGATTATTCAGGTCATTGAGATCATGTGGAGAACACCTTTGAACATAAGGCAAGGGTTTTCCAGTCGAACCTCCAATTTCATTCGGGTTACTTTCTTTATTAACTTACCTCAATTAAATTATTATTAATTAATATGTACTCCTCATAATTTCTCTGTGAATTATATATATATGTTTACCAACCAGATTCATACCTTCATTAATTGGTTGTCATATTTTTTAAAAGGATCAATAAAAAATTCTTCCGGAAATACAACCATGTTTCCAAGGAATTTCCTGAATTCTTACCTATTTTCAAGGGAACTATACATTCTATTTATAGAAACCATTTTTTTTATATAGACACTAATTTTATTATGAAAAAATATATATTATTTGACATCTGGTTTTAGAAATATATTCTACCAAAAGAACTCTTCCTTTTAATTTAAAAGAGTATTTTTCTTAAGAATTACTCGATGGTTTTATAAGAGTATTTTCATTTGTCTCAACATAATAATTGATTATTATATATTAATGGGATTGATATTTTTTGATATAATCTAACATGTTTTTTTGAATGGTTTTTGAATAGTTTTACTATGGATTTTCTTTCCTGAAACCATTCACCATATTACTCTGAATGGTTAGTGTTTATGTTTAATTATTGGGGAAAGTTGGTTATATTTCATATGTTAGTTTCAATATGAATGTATATGTTGTTTATGTGTATACCCAGTCAAATAAGGAATTAATTAGACTTATTATGTGACAGGTGGGTCCTTTAATATCCCCTTAATGCATAATTAGGTTTTATGAGACAAATAGATATGGACTTGGCTGAGGCCTTCCCATTTTTAGATATGGTTTTAGCTGAGGCCTTAATAATTTTTAGATGTATTGGCTGAGGCCTTGAAGTTATGTTTTCGAATATCCAAAATATTAATTTCCCTCATTATGAAGCTATAAATTCATAGTTCATGATGTTATTTGACTATTTGAATACCCATGATTATGTTTTATTATGGAAATATTTACTCATCTCATATTCTCGCTCTTATGTTCATGATTAATTTTAAAGTCATGCCTTTTTCAAGTATTCAACATGCCTAATGTTTATGCAATCATCCAATATAATTTGTACCCTTAATGAGAATCTGGGATCACCCCTTCTTACGATTCATTTTTCCTAGCATATGAAGAAGTATAATATGTTTGACTATCAGGGATAATCTTAGAGTGGTGAATGTTCCTTGTAGAAATGTTATGTTATTATTCATTTTAATTTTTAATTTTGAACTTATGTATATTTGATTTTTCCAAAACTATTAAACTATTCATTACATAGGGGTATTAATTTATTGAAATAATGTCAATGTAATGTAATAGGGCACTAGCTCCGAGCAACTCAGATTAGGTCTTTACAATTTGTTCCATTTTTTGGATTTCCGTAATGCATCCTCATAAAAATAATGTGAATCATTGAGATTTTGGATGTTTTATTTGTTCCCTATATGTAATAAAATAATTTCATCTAGAATCATGAGATGAGAGGGGACAATCATGATTTTAGAGGCAATGATGGACTTTATTTTAGCTTGGATAACCTAATTGAAAATAAAGCTTCTAAGGTATTCCTCGCCAATAACAAAAAGGATGGAAGAGAGATGGTCCACCTATCTGATGCCATTTGAGAAATTGGAATATACCATTGGATCATCCATAATGAAAATAAATGTGAGAATAACTGAAAATATTTTTAATATGGTACACAAAATTGTCACTAAAGAAAAACATGATCAGGAAACTAAAAATAAATATTCATTACATAGTGTCAAAATATTTTTTAATGTAATGATTAATGTCAATTATTCCTCCTTTATAGGTCTTTTTTTTAGTAATTTATTACTTTCAGAGGCAAGGCAGATGCATTCCTGGACGTTTCATCCCTTAAAGAAGCCAAACGGGTCATATGAGACAATTTTGATAGCAATAGGAGCAAGACTATTAGCTAAATGTTTAGATACAGTTTTATATGTACTGTAAATTAATTAAATTTTTTTGAAGAGAGGAATTTCTGAATCATTCCCCACATTCGGGATAAGAGAGTGGAATTGAGAATTAATCTTGTAATGAAGATATCTATTAGAAAAAATTATTTAATCTGTTTACAAACATCATATTGTACGATATCCCAATAGTGTTTGAAAAAAGAATTACTGAAACCATACAGACCAAGGAAACAATCTTTTCTTAAGTTTATGTCCACATTTGTAATCTCATGCTCTATAAAAACACTAGTAAGGAGAGTGTTTTCATTATCTCTCACTATTATAGGAATTATATATGGATTTATTTCCCTTTTAATATCAGGACTATTAAATATGTTTCTAAAGTTGGAAACAACATGATTAACCAACCCTTCCTCATTATCAATGATATTATCCCCATATTTAAGGAAGGTAGGGGGTCTATAATATTTCTTATTTGTTTTTATAGAGTGGTATTATTTAATGGTTATATCACTGTAAAGACCCGAAAAATTCAAGGAAATTTTTTTCTTAATTTTATTTGGATTTTTACAAGAATGCAGTTTCTGACGGCACCTGATTCCGAGGCTCGGTGTGCCCGAAATCATTTTCCAAAGTTTGACTCGGGTACGTTCAGTGAACGGACGAGCGGGTTTTTCTAACTTTTGAACCGGTGCTCGGAATTGAATTCTGAGGGCACCTATGCAATCGCAACACCTGTATTTTCTTAGAAACGCCTCTTCTAGAGTTGCGTTTGGTCGGGTGTGTTTTTTTAATTTTTGGGCTTAAAGTTAAGAAATAAAATAATTGGTACGACAAACTTTATTTTATTTCACTTAAATCCTCTTGAAATCCACTTAAAACTTCTTAAGCTGAGTTGATGCGGATAGGGGGCTATCCAAAAATATCCTACCATCTTGGTAGGATATTTGTGAGGTGGGGCCCGCACGAGCCCCACCGTTTCTTTTCCGCTAAGTTACGCCCCCATGAAAACCCATCATTATGAAAGTCAACTGACATGTTTTCTTAAATTCTTAACGCACCAATTAATTTGGCTGTTAACTTCGTTGAATTAATTCTATGAATTAATTTAATCGTTTCATAACCTGTTTACAATCTGTTGGCGTAATAATAAAATAATAGCAACGCACGACTTCTTGAGGATTGCTCATTGAGAGGTTTTGAAAAATTTTGTGCCTTCATCCTCCTTCACGAATTACGCGAAAAATGCGAAGAACGCGAAGAATGTGAAGAACGCTGTCACCCTCGGAGATTGACGACGCTTCTTCTGAGATGTTCTTCCCCGCAACGATCTCCGATCACCAACTGCTTGAGGTAGGAGATTTTGGGTTTCTTCTTTTAAATATCTTTGTGGGTTATAAAAACATCATGGATTTAATTAATATAATTAAATCTACCTGTTCTTGAACCTTGGAGTTCGTCGACGCGACGCCCTTCCGCGACGATACGACGCCCTTCTGCGACGGGACGATCTCCTCCTTCCGCGACGATCAATTCCGCGAAGAATGCGCGTGTGACGACTACGGCGAGGTAGGGATTTTTATTTGAGAACAATATTTAATTCCCGTGATTGTTTCTTTTAAAACAAAGAACCCGGATCAAGTTCAATTTTAATTCTATTAAAATTGTGCCTTGCTTGTTATTCATGTTTTGAATATTTTATTCCCGATTGTTATCACCTAACGCGGAGGGTGTGGGAAAAACAAACACGGCCCGACAACACTTCGCAGTTCTTTGTTGATGTGCGGATTGGCGGGTGATGACAAAATATGTCGCAGGGGTGATTCGTTGTTTCCGAAGTGAAGTACGGGACCCGAGAAGAGCTACGACACAGACGGAAACAAAATCGGACCACCGGAGCAACTCCGGTGGCCTGCGGAACCCACCGGCGGCGCCCCGGCGCGCCGCCGGACAAGGCCGCCGCGGCTGAAGCTGCGACGACGGCGGCTAGCGGACCCGTGGCCGCGCGGGTCCTGCACACACGGGACGTGGCTTTTCCGAGTCTGCTGATCAAGCACGGCCCCACGCGGGGCCACGACACCTTCATCCCGCGGGGGCAGCGCCCCGCGGCTCCCTCGCTCGGCCGCTCGGCCGAGCCGATCCGGGCCGACCCGACCGGCCGGGTCGCGCCCGGGCCGGGCCGGGCCACGCCGAACCGGGTCGGAGCCAAACCCGATTTGGGTCGACCCGGTTCGGGCCGACCCAGGGGGGTTGGGCCGGGTCGGTCCGGGCCCAGACTCCCCGTCTTCGGACCATTTTCGGTCATTTCCCATAACCTGAGCTACGGGCCTCCAAACGATGCGCTGTCAGCGGCGATGCGATCCTTGGATCAAGACAGTCGTTTCTGTATATCGCACTCAAGGTTTTGCATTACTTTGAGTTCGGTCGGGTTGGTTCGTACACGAAACCAACCGGACCTTCGGAGCAGAAACACTCATATCTTGAGTTTCGGACGTCCGATTGACGTGCCGTCGACTTTTTTGTTTTCCTCTATGTGAGACGGATCTTTTGGAATTCTCCGCCCGTGGTTTGTACGAAGGTGGAGTACGGTCGGGTTTGTTTTTCATTAAAAACCAACCGGGCCCCTGGGATGAAAAAACCAATAACTCTCAAACCGGGCGTCTGATTGACGCGCCGTCTACGACGTTGAGTTCCTATTGACGATACAGAACTTTTGGATACATCAAATCTGTACTATGTGTCAGTTGATGTATCAGCCTCTCGGCTCGTGGAGTGGACCCTCCCGAACGAGCTTGCTGTGTGCGGGAACCCTAGAGCTGGCTGCGACTGCTACTGTGATGACGACAACTGTGCAGAGATCCTCAGTGTATTCGACGGTGACGACTACAGCACTCAGTGATCCTTTGTGGGTCAGTGCTACAGATCTTGTGTGGGTCCTATCCTGTGTGGTTCAGCGCTCAGCGGTCCTATGTGGGCCATCACCTACAGGTCCTGTGTGGGCCCGATCATGTGTGGGTCTTTGCGGGGGTTATTTTCCTATCGATCCTTTGTGGGTCAGATCCTTTGTGGGTCATTGCGGGGGTTAGTACCTATCGATCCTTTGTGGGTCCGACGACTTAGATGGATCAGTGATCATCTCTATCGTCATTTGAAGAAGTATACCTGTGTGAGCTGAATCTCTGTTTTACTTTCCTTTGTGGATTTTGTTGTGCTATCCTGTGTGGATTTACGTTTTACTTTCCTTTGTGGATTGTGTTGAGCTATCCTGTGTGGATTTTACATTTTGCTTTCCTGTGTGGACTGGGTTGTACTTGAGCTCGGATGTTGGAGTCGAGCGAGAATTGATGACATAGGTATCTGTATGGGCATATACCTAAGCTGTGTCGGATGTTACTTCGTGATTTGTATCTTTCATTTGTGGTTTATCCTTTGTGGATTCTGGGAGACCTTCAGGGGTCTTGGGGTCCCTACTGAGTAGCTTATACTCACCCCTGCATGGGCTATTCCCGCACTACGTTGTGTTGGTTGCATACGACGGACAACGCTGATCGTGGTGGAGGCTTGCGGAGCAGGATGGTACCTGGAGGTAGACCACTGGGCAGGACGTCCTCGGAGCGGTCGGCTGGACCCGAGGAGCAGTGGAGGCATTATGTACCCACCCTTCAGGTGGGACTTCCAGTGGATGGCTCGATGCTGTGGCATTACTTTTCAGTTGCTGTTTTTTCCCTTTCTGTTGTACTTTACAGTTGGGCTTGTATTTCTGGACCCTTTACTTTTCTGCACTTACTGTTGTACCAGCTATTACTTAGTGTTTACTTTTCCGCTTTCTTACTCTGTGGTGCTTGTTTACTTTACAAAGGAAATTCCTTCCCTTTTTTCGGGATTTACGCCTTAGGCTAGTCGCCAGCCCCTGGCCTATGG
The DNA here is from genome assembly GCA_963277665.1 of Viscum album. Taxonomy (NCBI): domain Eukaryota; kingdom Viridiplantae; phylum Streptophyta; class Magnoliopsida; order Santalales; family Viscaceae; genus Viscum; species Viscum album. The sequence goes on along the minus strand of OY728147.1, from coordinate 872,384,692 downwards.
AAGGTGGGCTTGGGGTAGTCATGGCACGGGTCCCGAGGACGGGTCGTGACAAATTGGTATCAGAGGAGTTCGGTTCTACCGCAGAATCTGATCTTTTTCTATGTGAAGCAATAGTTTTTAGCGTATTGCGTGTGGTTATCAGTCCAGGGATTCCAGTGTTGGTGTGGCGGCCGATGTATCCGTACACCAGGACCCTGACTTCTGATTTCCGACTTAATGCATGAAAACGTTGATTGCATGTGTGTTTCATGTTTTCTTTGTGATTACTTGTATCATCTCCCCAGGTATACTGTTCTGACCGTGGAACACCTGTTTCCTTTTTAGGATGGCCCTACGACGGAATCTAGCTAGGGTTCCGAGAGTTGAGCGTGACGAAAGCCCGCCGAGCGACGAGGCCTCGGTACATGGCCCTTTGACAGCAGAGGCACCGGCAGTACCTCTACCCGCCGAGCCACTGATGCTTCCAGCACCAGCCGCTGACGATGCACGTCGCCTCAGTGCACTGCATGAGTTCCAGTGCTAGTGACCACCCAGGTTCCGTGGGGAGATGGACCCCTAGGCAGCCGAGGACTGGCTGGAGGCAGTTGTAAGAGTTTTCAGGCTAGTGAGGACACCAGCAGACCTCATGGTGATCCTCGCAGCGAGCCTACTACATGCATCAGTGGGCCGATGGTGGAGCTTGATGCTCCAGGTGAACGAAGAGGAATCTCTTCTCTGGACCGACTTTGAGAGCCTCTTCTGCTCGGAGTTCATCCCAGCCACCCTCCGTGCGGTGCACATCCAGGAGCTTCTTCAGCTGCGGCATGGCAGCTTGATGGTCGCCCAGTACTCGGAAAGATTTGCCGATCTCTCGCACTACTCGACAGATATGGTACGGTACCCATTCTTTCGGGCCTGGACCTTTGAGCAGGGATTGAGACATGAGATCCGGGCATCGCTGATCTCCCTCAGCATTCCGACTCAGGCAGGAGTACTGGAGCGAGCCCTCTTGATCAAGGGATTTCTTGCTGAGACGTCTCCAGCGGCGAGACATACCGCGGGGCGGCACGTAGCAGAGTCTTCCGCAGCAGGTAGTCGGCGGATAACTCAGGGGTCCAGGCAGACCAGACACTCTCGCAGACGACCTCAGGTCACTGGCTCAGCAGTGCGGGGCACACAGCGCAGAGCCAGTCTTTCGAGAGGCAGGCAGTGCTACACTTGCGGCGGTCAGGGTCACATGGCTCGTGACTACTCGACCCATCGTGCCGAGGAGCAGCAGATGGTTGAGGGGACACCTAGGAAGAGGCATAGGGTCGACCGTGGCGGTCCGTAGGGAGGAGGCAGATGAGGAAGAGGAGCTGGACGAGCAGTAGGTGGTGGGCGACGCTTTGAGGCTCTACCACCACCACCACCAGGATGTCCACCCCGGCCACAGGGAGCTGGCGAGCAGAGACAGGAACAACTCCAGGCAGCGGAGGCCTACTACCACGGCGCGCCCAAGATGATTCGAGGTACGATCTGTGACTATTCCACCCTTGATGTAGTTCTTATAGACACAGGAGTGAGTCACTCTTTCATAGATGCTGCCCTTGGTCGGAGCTCGGAGATTCCGACAGAGCCGTTGGCTCGATCCTTACAGCTAGAGACTCCTACGGGAGAAGACTCGACGATTACGCACTGGTGCCGGCAGTGTGAGCTTACTCTAGGAGGTGAGATCTTCGGCTGGGATCTTCTTGTAGTAGTGTCGAGGCCTTACGACGTCATCTTGGGCATGGATTGGTTATCTACAGTCCATGCACAGATTGACTGTTTTAGGCGCAAGGTGCGATGTGTACGCACCGACGGGAGTAGGTTCACCTTCACCGACGAGAAGTGAGCCTTCGCAGCACAGGATGGACTTCCGCAGAGGAGAGGACACACCATCACTCATCAGTTGGCTAGCCTCATCCTAGGAGCAGTTGATGTGCGAAGTCCTAGTTTTCCTACAATGGTGGATTAGTATGCGGACGTCTTTCCCGACGACGTTCCAGGGCTACCTCCTCGTAGAGAGGTAGACTTTCATATCGACCTATACCCCGGGATATCCCCGATATCGACTCCAGCATATCGGATGGCCCCCGATGAGCTTCGAGAGCTACGAGTACAGTTGGAGGACTTGCAGGGCAAGGGTTTTATCCAACCTAGTGTTTCACCCGGGGCTTCCCCGATATTGTTCGCCAAGAAGGTGGATGGGAGCTTGCGACTGTGTGTCGACTGTCGTCACCTGAACCAGGTGATAGTGAGGAACAAGTATCTGCTACCGAGGATTGATGACCTCTTCAATCAGCTCAAGGGAGCATGGTGGTTCTCGAAGATAGACCTCATGTCAGGCTATCATTCGCTCAGAGTTCGAGACGAGGACGTGCAAAAGACGACCTTCAGATGTCGGTTTGGCCACTATGTGTTCTTAGTTATGCCTCTTGGCATAACCAATGCTCCAGCGGTGTTCATGGGCCTCCTGAACAGGATATTTCATCCATACCTCGATCGATTTGTCATGGTATTCATCGACGAAATTTTGATATACTCGATGACTGAGGAGGAGCACGCCTACCACTTACTTGTTGTACAAGACACACTCCGAGAGCACCAGATTTATGGAAAGATCTCGAAGTGTCATTTATGGATACGTGAGGTCCACTTCTTGGGGCACGTCATCTCTAAGGCGGGTGTTGTAGTGGATCCAACGAAGATCGAGGCAGTGCTAGCTTGGGAGACACCCAGGAGAATGACGGAGGTGCGGAGATTCTTAGGACTAGCTGGATACTATCGAAGATTTGTGCCAGACTTCCCTAGAGTTGCGGCACCACTCTCAGCTTTGATGAAGAAGGGGAAACCCCTTGTGTCATTAGAAAGATGTCAGCAGAGCTGCAGGAGCTGAGACAAAGATTGACTAGCGCACCTATCTTGAGGTTGCCTGAGGAGGGATTAGGGTACGTAGTCTACTGCGATGCATCAGGGACCGGACTCGGATGTGTCCTGATAAAGGAGCGGGAAGTGATCTCCTATGGATCACGTCAGTTGATGCCGCATGAGCAGAACTATGCTACCCATGACCTGGAGTTAGCAGCAGTGGTCTTCGCTATGAAGACATGGTGGCACTACCTAATGGGTGAGTGCTTTACAGTCTTTTCATACCATCAGAGTCTCAGGTACATCTTCTCGCAGAAGGACCTAAACCTGAGATAGCGGTGATGGCTTGAGTTCTTCCAGGACTATGACTTTGAGATAGTATATACTCCTGGGAAGGGGAATGTGCTAGTCGATGCTCTCAGCCGGAGGATGGGCATTCAGCTATTTGAGGAGGCGATAGAGTAGCTAGCCGCTTTGCAGATGTCCTTCGTGGATAGAGATGGAGCAGCCTTCCTCCAGTCTCTCACAATCACCCCTCCACTACTGCAGCGGGTCAGAGAGGCACAACGTGGGGACGCCGACTGTGAGACGCGGCATGCATAGTTATCCTCAGGACAGGCACCTGATGGCTTCTCCTTTGGAGCAGAGCACGACATCCTTTTCATAGGACGTACCTTGGTACCAGTCGCTTTATGAGAGGAGGTGCTGAGAGAGTTTCACACTTCTCCTTTGGCAGTACATCCTGGAGTGGCGAAGATGTACCAGGATCTCAGATGATAGCACTGGTGGCCAAGCATGAAGAAGGTTGTGGCAGAGTTCGTTTCTCGATGCCTCACCTGCCAGCAGGTGAAGGTAGAGCATCAGGTAGCAGCAGGCTTGGTGCATCCCTTGGAGGTCCCGAAGTGGAAGTGGGATGGGATATCTATGGACTTCGTGACTGGACTTCCACGCACTTCTTGAGGTCACGACTCCATCTGGGTGATTGTCGACCGACTCACTAAGTCGGCTCACTTCTTACCCATCAGAGAGCATGGCTTAGTGGAGAGCTTGGGGCGTCTCTACATTCAGGAGATTGTACGGCTTCATGGTGTTCCATCATCTATCATCTCCGATCGAGATGCTCGCTTTACTTACCGACTTTGGAAGGGGTTGCATGAGGCGTTTGGGACACAACTATGTCTGAGCACCGTCTTTCACCCTCAGACGGATGGTCAGATAGAGAGGACCATTCAGACTATCAAGGAAATGCTCCGCGCATGTGTCCTCAACTTTGGTCGCAGCTGGGAGGACCACCTACCCTTGGTGGAGTTCGCGTACAACAACAGCTACCACTCCACCATCGGGATGGCACCATACGAGGCGTTGTACGATAGACCTTGCAGATCTTCTTTGTGCTGGACAGACCCTAGGGAGTCAGCACTTGTGGGGCCAGAGATGGTTCGGGCCACGACAGAGAAGGTCCAGGTCATCCAGGAGCGGATGAGGACAGCTCAGAGCCGGCAGAAGTCTTACGCTGACAGGATACGGAGGCCACTAGTGTTCGAGGATGGCGACCACATCTTCTTGCGTGTCTCACCTCGACGTGGATTACAGAGATTTGGATGAGGCGGCAAGTTGTCTCAACGCTTAATCGGAGTATTCCAGGTCCTCAGCAGGATTGGCGAGGTGGCTTATCGCCTGGCTCTACCACCTCAGTTGAACCAGTTGCACGACGTCTTCCACGTATCTCAGCTAAGGAGATACATGCATGACCCAACACACATCATTGACCATGGGGGAGCTAGACGTGGATGGTGGGGTGAATTTTGAGGAGGTCCCGGTGGAGATCGACGATCGACAGGAGCGGGTCCTACGTGGACGATCGATTCCTCTAGTGCGCATCAGATGGAAGAACAGGAACCTCTAGGAGAGCACTTTGGAGCAGGAGGCTCAGATGCGTGCTCAGTACCCACATTTGTTTCCCTATTTTTTTTGATGTATCTTTACAGGGACGTAAAGCCCTGAGGTGGGAGTGATGTATAGACCCGAAAAATTCAAGGAAATTTTTTTCTTAATTTTCTTTGGATTTTTACAAGAACGCAGTTTCTGACGACACCTGATTCCGAGGCCCGGTGTGCCCGGAATCATTTTCTAAATTTTGACTCAGGTACGTTCAGTTAATGGATAAGCGGGTTTTTCTATCTTTTGAACCGGTGCTCAGAATTGAATTCTGAGGGCACCGATGGAATCGCAGTGCCGGTGTTTTCTTAGAAACGCCTCTTCCAGAGTTGCTTTTTCTCGGGTGTGTTTTTTTAATTTTTGGGCTTAAAGTTAAGAAATAAAATAATTGGTACGAGAAAATTTATTTTATTTCACTTAAAGCCACTTGAATGCCACTTAAAGCGGCTTAAACTGAGTTGATGCGGATAAGGGGCTATCCAATAATATCCTACCCTCTTGGTAGGATATTTGTGAGGTGGGGCCCACATGAGCCCCACCGTTTCTTTTCCGCTAAGTAACGCCCCCGCGGAAACCCGTCATTATGAAAGTTAACTGACATGTTTTCTTAAATTCTTAACGCACCAATTAATTGGGTGGTGTACTTCGTTGAATTAATTCTATAAATTAATTTAATCATTTCTTAACCTGTTTACAATCCGTTAGCGTAATAATAAAATAAGATCAACACAAGACTTCTTGAGGATTGCTCGTTGAGAGGTTTTGACAAATTTTGTGCCTTCATCCTCCTTCGCGAAGAACGCGAAGAACGTGAAGAACGCGAAGAACACCGTCACCCTCGGTGATTGACGACGCTTCTTCCGAGACGTTCTTCCCCGCAACAATCTCCTATCACAAACTGCTTGAGGTAAGAGATTTCGGGTTTCTTCTTTTAAATCTCTTTGTGGGTTATAACAATATCATGGATTTAATTAATATAATTAAATCTAAATGTTCTTGAATCTCGGATTTCGTCGACACGACGCCCTTCCGCGACGACATGACGCCCTTCTGCGACGCGACGATCGCCTCCTTCCACGACGATCAATTCTGCGAAGAACGCGTGTGCGACAACTATGCGGAGGTAGAGATTTTTATTTGAGAACAATGTTTAAATCCCATGAATGTTTCTTTTAAAACAAAGAACCCAGATCAAGTTCAATTTTAATTCTATTAAAATTGTGCCTTGATTGTTATTCATGTGTTGAATATTTTATTCCCGATTGTTATCACCTAACACGGAGGTTGCATGCCAAACAAACACGGCCCGACAACACTCCGTAGTTCTTCGTTGATCTGCAGATTGGCGGGCGATGACAAAACTTGCTGCAGGGGTGATTCGTTGTTTCCGCAGTGAAGTACGGGACCCGGGAGGAGCTATGGCGCAGAAGGAAATGAAATCAGACCACCGGAGCAACTCCGGTGGCCCGCAGAACCCACCGGCGGCGCGAGGCGCCGGTGCGGCGGCACCAGCAGCCGGAGGCGGCGGCGCCCCGGCGCGCTGCCAGACAAGGCCGCCGCGGCTGAAGCCGCGACGACGGTGGCTAGCAGACCCATGGCCGCGCGGGTCCGGAACACACGGGACGCGGCTTTGCCACGTCCGCTGATCCAGCGCGGCCCCCCATGGGGCCGCAACAACTTCATCCCGCGGGGGCAGCGCCCCGCGGCTCCCTCGCTCAGCCGCTCGGCCGAGCCGAGCCGGGCCGACCCGACCGGCCGGGTCGCGCCCTGGCCGGACCGGGCCACGCCGAACTGGGTCGGGTCGACCCTGTTCGGGACGACCCAGGGGGGTTGGGCCGGGTTGGTCTGCGCCCAGACTCCCCGTCTTCAGACCATTTTCGGTATTTTTCCCGTAACTTGAGATACGGGCCTCCGAACGACGTGCCGTCGGTGGAGATTTGATCCTTGGATCGAGACGGTCCTTTCGGTATATTTCACTCAAGGTTTCAGATTACTTTGAGTTCGGCCGGGTTGGTTCGTACACGAAACCAACTGGACCCTCAGAGCGGAAAAACTCATATCTTGAGTTCCAGATGTCCGATTGACGTGCCATCGACTTTGTTGTTTTCCTCTATGTGAGACAGATATTTTGGAATACTCCTCCTGAGGTTTGGATGCAAGTGGAGTATGGTTGGGTTGGTTTTGCCTTAAAAATCAACCGGGCCCCTGGGACGAAATAGCCAATAACTCTCAAACCGGGCGTCTGATTGACGCGCTGTCTGCGACGTTGAGTTCTTGTTGACGATACAGAACTTTTGGATACATCAACTCTGGAATATGTGTCAGTTGATGTATCAGCCTCTCGGCTCGTGGAGCGGACCCTCCCAAATGAGCTTGCTGTGTGCGGGAACCCTAGAGCTGGCTGCGACTACTACTGTGACGACGACGACTGTGCAGAGATCCTCAGTGGATACGACGGAGACAACTATACCACTCAATGATCCTTTGTGGGTCAGTGCTACCGATCCTGTGTGGGTCCGATCCAGTGTGGGTCAGCGCTCAGCGGTCCTGTGTGGGCCAACGCCTACAGGTCGTGTGTGGGCCCGATCTTGTGTGGGTCCTTGCGGGGGTTAGTTACCTATCGATCCTTTGTGGGTCATTGCGGGGGTTAGTACCTATCGATACTTTGTGGGTCCGACGACTTAGATGGATCAGTGATCATCTCTATCTTCATTTGAAGAAGTATACCTGTGTGAGCTAAATCTCTGTTTTACTTTCCTTTGTGGATTGTGTTGTTCTATCCTGTGTGGATTTATGTTTTAATTTCCTTTGTGGATTGTGTTGAGCTATCCTATGTGGATTCTACGTTTTGCTTTCCTGTGTGGACTGGGTTTTACTTGAGCTCGGATGTTGGAGCCGAGCGAGAATTGATGACTAAGGAATATGTATGGGAATATACCTAAGCCGTGTCGGATGTTACTTCGTGATTTGTATCGTTCCTTTTTGGTTTAAGCTTTGTGGATTCTGGGAGACCTTCGGGGGTCTCAGGGTCCCTACTGAGTATCTTATACTCACCCCTACATGGGCTATGCCCACACTACGTTGTTTTGGTTGCAGATGACGGACAACACTGATCATGGTGGCGGCTTGTGGAGCAAGACAGTACCTGGAGGTGGAACACTGGGCGGGATGTACTCGGAGCGGTCGGCTGGACCCGAGGAGCAGTGGAGGCTTTCTGTACCCACCCTTCAGGAGGGACTTCCAGTGGACGGCTCGACGCTGCAGCTTTACTTTTCAGTTGATGTTTTCCCCTTTTTATTGTACTTTACAATTGGGCTTGTATTTCCTTCCCCCTTTACTTTTCCGCACTTACTGTTGTACCAGATTTTACTTAGTGTTTACTTTTCCGCTTGCTTACTCTATGGTTCTTGTTTACTTTACAAAGGAAATGCCTTCCCTTTTTTTTGGATTTGCGCCTTGGTTCTAGTCTCCAGCCCCTGGCCTATGGAAGGCGGGCTTGGGGTAGTCACGGCACGGGTCCCGAGGATGGGTCATGACAATCAAAATCTATGAGGTAGTTAATTTCGAAGTTCCATTTTTTCAGATTATCATTTAAGGTTAGCAGAGATTTTAACTTAATGAAAAGATCAATTTCTGGTTTAGGATCATTAGCAATGTCATTGTTTATAGAGTCAACCAAAATTTTATTACGGTTTTTTTCATGGGAATAAATTTCATTATAAGTTAAGATGAATGTTTAATTTCACCATGACTTTATATTTTTTATTAAAATATTTAATTTCATAATATAGGAAAAGAAATCATTTTTACAGTTCATTGAATTCCAAGTGTACTTAAAAATCATGTCATAATCAATCATAGAGATCCATGAATTGTAAAAATGGAAGGGAAGAAAAGGATTGGAAACATGGGAATTCAGAATTAATTACACTCAATTATATTCATCATGATATAAAATTAATTAATTTATTGGTTACATTCATGTTTATAACATGTACTCCTTAATCATGGAATTAAAAGTGACGAGAGACATTCTTATATTGTATGATCTATGCGGAACAAAAATTCATGTACATGATATGAATGTGATGGGTGGTCTTGAAATAATATACCCCTACAAGGCATTGTATAAGGTTATTATCTCATATCATAACATGTATGGGTCATGGGAGGTTATTCTAAGTAAACAATGTTATAATTTATGGGAAATTATACATTACTTGTGCATATAGTGTCATAATTTATGATATTTCTACATTCCTATGTATCATTTATGTTATCCTCTTATATCATTCGTTGATGATCATGTTTATGATTCTCGCCCATTTTATGTCACCTTTATATGAATTTTGACTCGCATGTTTTAATTTTATCTTGTTATTCTTTGATTATTACCTAACTAGGCTTTATAGATAACCTCATTATTATCTACGTCCCCATGCTATCAGGTGTGGTTTTATAAGATGAAAGGAATATAAGGTAATGTTATGGGTATTATACATAATTTTTTTTGTATTTATATGTCATGTTATGGTGTTATGTATCTAATCACACAAATATACTAGGCCTTTTGATCTTATGGTATATTTTTATATGTATCTTTAAGTAAAAAATCATGAAATATGGTGTTTTAAATATATGGGCTTTCATAGTTGGTATTAGAGGGAGGTATATAAATATTGGGGATTGGGATTAAAAAATTTTAGTGAAGGCCATTGGGATAATACTAATAATAGAAAAACATTCAAAAAAATCGTATAGTATAGAGTAACATGTATCCACGCAACAAAATCCCCTTGATGATAATTAAAGTGGATGTGGATCTGGCATAGTTGTACCTAGGGGTAATAACCCCGAAAATGGATATGTGGGTATTAACTTGGTAGTTACCTGGTGCATGATGATGATGCCAGGTCAAACACCTAGTTTGACACTCTTGGAGGATATTCTTTGGATAATTCAAAAGCTATTTTAGAATAAATCTAAAGGGAAAAAATTATTATAAAAAATTATTTTATTAAATATACCTTGTATAAAATATAATATAACCTATAAATTCATATGTTAATGAATGTATTTCATTTATGGATAATCCCTTTAATGTTTATTGTTTTCCATATATATGTAAAATAATTAAAAAATTCTTACCCATAAGTATATTTTAGATAATTAAAATGATTTAAACCAGAATAATATTTTGAAATTTAGGCTAATCATCCATTATTGAACTTCAAATGTCCTATATAATAATAGTTCTATGAAATATTTTATTTTAAAGAAGTTTATTTGAACAATCCAAACACTACCTCAAAACATGGAACTGGAGGAGTTACTGAATATTAAAAATGGTACAATTATACCACCCCTATTATATAACTACCCATGTCTATATTTTAATGATAAACTTTTCAGTGAACTTTGTAATACTCCCTTTAAATTAATTCAATGAAACATGGGTTATGTAATAGATTTACATGTTTAAATATTTCATCAATTTTCAATAGATGTAAATCACCCTCCATATTAAAAATCTCCCTCTACTCTAAAATTTCTAGGAGGAGCATGAATCACTATTAGAATAATAATCTCAATAATATATATTATTCTATTATGAGAATGTATATTTAAATCAAATGGTTGATAATAAGGAAGTGATTATCCTTAATAACATTCCCTCTATGAGGGAATATGATGACGTGCTTCTTGAAGAAGTTTTTATTCTTCCTCCTAGCTTGAGAGTTTGAATTCCTGATCAGACTCATACCTTGATCTTGAACAATATCCAATAATAATTATAGAATCGAAACTTTTGAGCTTGCGGAAATGGAGCCTCAACTAAAAGGGAATTTTGGATAATGTTTTTATTTTCCCAAGTGCATCACCATGTGGTTTCCAATCCTTTTCATCAAGTATGAGAGTGTATCGATATACCTTTGTATTGATTTTCATGATCTCAATAAGATGAAAAAAATCATTTTCCATGAATTAATGACCTTTTTATAATTTATGTGGATCACAGTACTTATCTAAGGTGGATATTTGGATATGTGATTGTCATGTAAATGTATAGAATGAGGGTATCCCCATGATTTCTTTTTGAATACAGTATTAGAACTATGAGTTCAATGAATTTAAATTTATACTCAATAAATCGTCACCTATCATTCTTGGAATTAATGAATAGTGTCTTTAGGAATTACATTGATAAAATTTTGTTAGTATTTATATAAAATGTTCTTATATACTCCAAAATAAAGGTTTAATATAAGGATAATTTAATTTTTTTATGAGGAACTATAAAATGGGAATTAGATATTAGAATTATATTAACTAAAATATTTTGAAGTAGTAAGTAACATTCCTATTTCATTTATCATCAGTAAATAGAAATATATGGATCCTTCAAAAATAGAGTCAATTTACGGATGGATAAATATAAAATATATGTTGGACACACTTAGTTTCCTTGTATTATCTTGGTAGTATAATTAAATTTTTAAGAAAATTTTCATTATTTTCAAGCCCACATACGATGCTAACTCAAAAGGGAGAGAAGATTATCGAAACAGACTACTACAAGGACTAAATTAACATGTTAAATAAGAGGATAATAACTTCTCATATTCTAACATTAACAATAATTTGGAATGTAATTATAATCTATTGTGATGCATCCAAAAAGGGATTCAGTTTTGTAATCATGAAAGATGATAAAGTTATAGCCTATGCCTCCCACCAATTAAAGATTCTAGAGAATATCTACCCAACCCATGATCTGGAATCGGTTGTAGTGATATCCACATAAATGAATTTGTGACGTAATAAATATTTGATAAATAGTGAAATATATTTGGATTATAAAATCCTCATATATATATAAAAAAATAAGTTCAAGAAGATAAAATAGAAGTGGTTATAATTGATCATGGATTAGGATTGATCAATCCATTACCATCCTTGAAAGAAAAAAAGTGGAATGTACTCTGAGTAGAAAGAATCATGAATCCCTAACCATGATGATGATTAAAAAGGAAAAAATCATATTGGAAATGAAATGGATGGAAGCTATTATAATAAAACGATATCCATTATACATTTCACAAATAAATTCTCAACTATCAATTTTTTAAAAGATAAAGGATGCCCAAAAAGAAGATGAGGAGCTACAGAGAAAGGGGTATAAATTTCTAAAGTTCAAATATTCTAAAGATAGAGGTAAAATGTTTGGAACCCATATATGTGTCCTATAAAAAATATATATGAAGAAGGAACATCTAGATTATGCACATATATGATTATTCTCTATTCATCCGAAAATTACTAAGATGTTTAGTGATTTGAAGAAAAAATATTTGGGGTATAACATGAAGGGGAGATTGTAGAATGTGTATCATGATGCTTGGTCTGCCAAAAATTCAAACTTTAATGAAATTGAAATAATATTATTATATATCCATTACACATATCTGTATGGAAATAGAAAAACATAAACATGGATTTCATCATACTACTCCTCATGATATATTAAGGTATTAACCTCATCAAGGTGGTAATAGATCAACTTGAATTTTTTTTGCATTTCATTACTATAAAGGAATATTTATATATTTAGAAACTCTATTTTATATACATAATGGATGAGGTAGGACTATATCGAGTACCACCTTCTATTGTATCTGATCGAGCTCTGGGGATACCCTTGAGGTTCTGGAGAAGCCATCAACAAGCATTAGAGACAATGTTGAGTTTATGTACTGATTATCACCGACATATGGATGGTCTATCTAAGAGAACTACTCAATATATATAGGATATGATGTGATCATGTTTAATATATATCCAAGGATGTTGGTAACAACACCTTCCCTTAGTGGAGTTCACATATAAAATAGTTTTTATTCCAAAACTCAAATGGAACCTTACATAGCTCTATATGGGGAGAGTTGTTATACTAAAACATGCCAGTATAAATTTATGGATAATACACTTATTGGACTTGATATTATACATGATATGACAAATAATTTTCAAACCAATTACCTTATTTTTAAATATTCATAAATTCAATAGAAAAATATATAGAGAATATTTTCAATGAGACCAATAGTTTGAGGTCATAGATTAGATGTTCCTTTGTATATCATTGTAGAATAAATTCATGAGGTTTGGGATGAAGGGTAAGCTTAGCCCTGAATAAATCGACCCTATTTAGTTTTTTGTCCACATCAGATCTCTAGCCCATTGACTGGCACACCCACCTGACATATCTCAAAAATATTATTTGTTCTACAAATTCTTCTTAAAGAACTACATACCGAACCCCTCACATATATTGAATCAAAATTTGGTATCATTGGAGAAAGATCAATCATATGAGAAGTATTCACTAAAGATCGTATATCATAGATAAAAATTTATAATAAATAAGACACCCACATGGGCAATGTATTGTGGTAAAACCACAAGTTTTATATAGAAACATGGGATCTAAAATAGGTGAAGAAATAAAAGTTCCATTTCCAATTTTAGTGTATGAAATAAAATTTTCAACGTATGGTTTATAAGTTGTGGAGGAATGTAATGACCATAACATTTATAAGTGAATTACCTTTTGAGTGAACAAATTCCTTATAGAAAACACATACACTACTTCAATTATTTCAGATAGTTATAAAATATATGTTGCCTATTTTGAAACACTATTAATCATCTTAAACATTGTTAATATATATAAATTCTACAATGATAAAAAATATTTATATATATAAATTGTTATGAAAAAATAATACTGACATAGAAGGAATAAAAGATGACATTGACCTAGAGTATTATACTATATGAAGCCCATATATCAAAGACTCTTGGGCAGATGGCATCACTAGGATTTCCCCTTAACTAATCCCATGCCAAGATTCAATAGATAAACATTAGGAAAGAGTATTTTCAGGATAATTTCAAGAATAATGTGATCACATCTCAAACCCTGATTTCTTAACCACCACGAGATAACACCACTATCGTACACCATACCTTTATGGTGAATTAATGTGTAACAAGGGGTTATGTGTCTAGACCGTAGTAGTATGAATTTGTATATTTTACTTTTTAAGAAAATAATTGTTATATTATTCCCTTTACTATTAAATTAAATATTAAAATATATAATGGGTTTTATAAAAATTTGATTTTAATATCACTTAATCATTTTAGTATTTTTAGGAAATATATTGTTTCAATCAAGACAGACATTCGATAAATTCGTGATTTTTCTTAAATAAATATTATTATAAAAATATATTATTATTAAATGATATTTATTTATATCTAAACAATTTTATAATTTAATGATGTCCAATGTAGTTTTTTCTAGGTCTGAAAGGAGTTCATGGTTTAAAGACATGTATTTTATGGAAAATAAAGATTTCTATTTAAAATTTAAAATTATGATATTAATAAAATGGTAAAATAAATATAATTTTTGAAATCATCACATAATAATTATCCACAAAGGAATTTTTCATAATATTCAAAGAGTATAATTTTAGGTATAATATTGAATATAGTATATATATAATGTCTATATTATGACACCATAATTGCCCAACAGTGATGAAATAAACACTATAAAAGGAATTAGTTAAAAAAAATTATTTCCACTTCAAAATAATTTATTTTATGTTATTTTATTATTATTTTATTACTTAATGAATCCTCCAAAACAAATATTATATTTTCTATTTTTAAAATAAATTCCTTAAAAACATAATACACTTCTATATTACAAATGTTATTATTTAAAAAATTTTGATTATTAGACATATGTAATATTCAAAACCACTTTCCTTTCATAAAAACCATGCGGAAATGATGAATTTTTTTTGGATTACGTCATCATATAGAGTGGAAAAACTTTTTTTAGAAATTATTCCTGAATTCCCCCCTCTTTTGTTATAAATTCCCACCCAACCTTCAACTCATCTTCACTCTAAATTTATTGAGCCTGAATTTTTACTTCATATCCCTCTATGAATACCTCCACAATTATTTATATTATCATAATAAGATCATCCTAATCTTTTAGAAGAACCCTCCCAATGCAAGGGATACTATTCTCTTCCATTTTATTTTAAGTAATATCTTTTTACTACGAATTCTGATTCCTAGTGGTTCATGTTTTATTTTTTTTACATGTATATCTAATATCCTTATGATTCCCACATAATGATAGACTACATTTCAATTTTATCAAATTATTCCACAAACCATTATCTAAACCCAACATGTTAGAAAAATTATCACATGATTTTTTATTCCAAAACATTTTGTTATCAATACTCACCCGCATTTACCCTTGAAGATATTCACTTACATGTAACTACCCTTCATTGATTTTGTATGTCAGTTTTTATAACCCATACTCTTTAATCGTGGTATTAAAATAGATGAAATACATTCTAATGTTGTATGCTATATGTGGAACACACAAAATAATATACATGATATGAATGAGATGGGTGGGCTTGAAATTATATATCCCTCCAATGCATTGGGAAATGTTTTTATCTCATAAGATAAAATGTATGGTGAATATGAGGTTATCCTAAGAACAATATAGTATGATGTCTCGACGATTATCCTTGATTTTTTCTTATGATTTCGGGTTTTTTATTGTGGTCACATTCCTATGTTTCCTTTATATTATCATATTATATGATTATTTGATGTTGATATTTATTATTATCACACGTTCAGGTCACCTTGATATACATATTGAGTCACATGTACTAATTTCATCTGATTATTCTTTGATTATTCACTTAATAGGCTTTATATCTCACCCCATTTTTATATACATTCCACATGTTATTTAGTGAAGATTTAGAAGTTAAAAGGAATCTAAGAGAAGTATTTGTAATTTTAAATAATGTAGCTATATCCCTATTTCATGATAAGGTGTTATGTAACTAATTACCCAAATACAATAGGTCATTCAATCTACTAAGACTGAATTATGTGTGTATTTATGTAATAAATTACAAATTAATATTTATAGAAGATATAGTTTAACATATTTTTATTTGTTGTTTTAAGGATATTATTCTTACACATGATTCTTTTTCAACAAAAAAACCGTTGAAAATTCCTCCTATTTTACTCTCCACCATTATCAAAACATAATAACCCATTATTATTTCTTGTCTTTTTTTTCACCATGGACCTCTATGGATTAAATGTTGGAACAAATTTTTTTTCATAGAGATGTAAACTCATATTTCCATAGTTTAGTCATTGATTAATATTATAAATTAAAAACACCCATTGTGTGAATGAATAGGTGCTAGATCCTTAATATTTTTTATACACTATATCCAGCTTCCAAGACATTGGTAGACTTTTCTTTATGTTAATGAATACATTCAATTAATTATAATTATAAAATTCTCAATGAAAATTAACATTATGTGATTTTTCTTTAGTATATCCATAGTATCTAATACTTGCATGTTCTTCTAACATAGGTGACCAGGATTGTAATTCCACAACTTTGGACTTTCAGAAGATATCAGAATAGAAATCATTAACTAATATAATATTACTATTAAAAATAATGTACCATCTTTTACACTTATGTTTATAATTGTGTAACCTTGGGTAAATAATCATAATTCTATAAAAAATAATACATTAAATCCTATTTTATCTAACTGACCAATGGAAATTAAATTCTTTAGAAATCATGGTATGTTATCAACTATATGTATCCCCAAGAATCCTCCATTTTTTATTTTCACATTAACATAACCATTACCTAAGACCTAAATAGCATAATAATTGGGTCGATGGACCCTTCCAGACCTTCTACATACAAAAAATAAACATTTATCCCCTCTTGACCATAGAATGGAATGGTTCCATAGAATCAACAATACATTTTCCAATGGAATATTCCCACTCAAAAAATAAACTAATCTAACCATCAGTTATAATGTTGGTGGAAATAGAACTTCCAAAATAACACCTTATAGAATTTACCCAATAATACATGTAATCTTTCTTTAGGTGCACATTCTTCCCACCATGAAAACAAACTGGTCTTGGCCTAATCAATTTTCCCACATCATCTCTCCCACTTTATATCCGTAAATATTCTCTAAACATTACATTGAATAAATTTCTTCTAACATCCATATTGAGTGTGGATTTGATAGATCACATGACCTTCTTTTTTCTAAGAACATTTTTTAGAATGAGGTACCACACATCCTAAAACACATGGTTGGTCTTGCCGTGAAAATTTATTATGGTATTCGCCACCATTTTCCTTGATTCTGATAGTTATAAAAATTGATACACATCTCACACATTTTCTATGAAATTTACCTTAACTGGTATGAGGTGATTTTGAATCATGTCAACGTTATTCAAATGATCATCCATTGGTCATCCATTCATCATCCGCATGCCAAATAAAATTTTCATCATAATTTTGTTTACAACTATTGGATTCCCATATGCATCTAAAAAGACATTTATGAGCTTCACAATGGTGTTCACCTCCCATATATTAGAGAAAACGTTTCTTTCTAGTGACATCCATATCTAACCAAATTATTTCCACTATGTATTTTCCCATTCATCTTTTTCAATTACATATAGATTGGATACCAATAATAAAACCTAATGATCCTTAAAAAACAAATAATTATCCATGTACATCCTATAGAATTTGAATTATATCCCGTAGAAACAACCTATTTAGACCATTATTTATTTTATATCCATAACATTCAAAAATATTTAACACCCATAAAATCAAAAAACATAAATAAAAGGGTTTTACTAGAAGGAATTACATCCAAAATTGAAATCCCATGTTGAACCACAAGCTCTGATACCACTTGTTGGGATTCATAACCACTGATCACTAAATTAAAACCCTCTGAAAAAAAGGAAACCATATTCATAATTTCATAAATATAAATTTTCCAATGATGATGATATACTATATAATAGAATTAAATCCATATCTAAGTATCCATACTGAGTTTATTCCCTTACACACTCTAACTAACAGAGCTCACATAACCAAACATGCAAGTAAAACAAAACAAACAAGAAAAATCATTGATTTATATGGTTTGGATGTAATTTTTATATCTAATAGGGAAAATTATTTCCTCCATTAATTTACTTAATGTTAATAATATTACATTCATGATTAACGAATCATCAAATATTAGATCATTATTCTAATATCCACACCACATAGGTACATATGGTCCCACCCAACCTAAATAGTATGACCCATATTATCAAAAAATTCCACAATTATATGAAAATATTTGGGGAACCACTATTGGTCACCAGTACCTTGGATTTCATATTGGTTTTTTTCCGCAACTGATATCTTTTAGTGAACTAAAATTATCATCCTTATCTAGTAAATTGATGAAACCATACTAATACTAAAACAAAATAACTGGGAACCCATATGTAACAACATAAGCGAAGTCAAAAAATATTTTCATCCATCATCTAGACCTCGAATACCTTCGCACCAATATCTATAATGAAACATCTTGAACACTTCCTTTATTGAATTTCCATTTCTAAAAAATTTATTTTTATTCCAGAAACACACGTTCTAGATTTTATACTTCCACACACATAGAAAAAATGAAAGATCATTAGAATTTATTAACAATGATTTAATTTGATTTTAAATAATCCACTCTTGTATGATGATGGTATATGCACATATAAAATCAATTTCCAATACCTACCCATGGTCATATACATTTCCAGGAGAAAAAAACCTCTATTTCTATAGGCGTTCCATGGTGTATAATAGAACCGATATGTTGAAAATTAGTCATTGGTAATACTCAATATACCTATTTAATAGTATAATGATATATCCCTTATTCAAAAATAGTAAATACTTAACCTAGATTAACCATATTTTCATTCTAATTCAAAACTTTTAATGTCATGATTTTCCATATAAAATATTTTGATGATCAAAGAAATTGAAATTTCTATAAAATTAATACCATTACACACTATGGAGGCTATTGAATCAAACCATTATATAATTTGTGTCATGGTTTATTATTCATTATACACTTCATGTTGCGGTTTACTTCACCAATTTTCTTTATCGGTAATGGTTGTTCATATTGATATTGGGTTTACTACTCATTCATATTAGATAACTTCATCTCATACTAGGTAAATGACCTTCCAAAACTGATTTACTATTTCATAGGATTTTTAATAAATTTTCAATGGTCCATGTATATATGACCATAAACTACAAGTAATTCTTTTGTTTATGTGGTGAAACCTTAAACTACATGAACTAATTCAGTTTAAGTTATAAGATCTTAAACTAGATGGTGTAATTTTCTATAAATATATCATTGATATGTAATGAAAAATATACAAAAATCGGTAAACTATGATCTACTGTTGACCCATCGCCTTGTCGAACCCCCATTTATGGAATATAAAAGAGTTAGGGAATAGTAATAAAGCTATTTTAATATTTTAGAACCAATATTCAATACAAAATAAATTCTATTGAAACACACACGATCTATAAATCTAGTAAAATATTAGAACTATTTCATCTATGGTTTATTTCATTTCTCGTTCCCATTTAATTAATTCACTATTACTGCATGATTCAATCAAATATATATTTTTAGGTAGTTTAATTTTATATCATGTAAAGAATAATTGAAATGTAAATATATTCAATAATAATTATTTTAAACTATTTTAAATCTCATTTTGAGCTATATAACCATAAAAAATGTGTTTTTTGGTCCAAGAAACCTTATATATGAAAATTATCACCCATACCTTAAATTGTAGAATCAATTCTGAAACCATTGAATCAGAATGAAATGATGATAAATATGTTTCTAAACTGAATAATATGAGACCAAGCTAAACTAACACACCATAATGAACAATAATAAACAATAAATTAATTTCCATGATAAATGAACAATAATGAAAACCACATGATATAGAATGAATGCTCTTAACATATGAAACATAAATTGTTCAAAAAATACTCCTACTCTAAAAGGAAACACAATACCTCATTCATTAAGGTAGAAACTGGGTTCCAAGGGACCCTCTATTAATAAAATCATATATATAAATAAAATAAAAATCACTACTGACAATTTCTAACTGCAAGAGATCCTATAGGGATGTCCCCCTATCAGGATGGATGTTATCTCATTATCTTTCCATCTTCACCAAACACTAACAACCAAACAATAATTTAATTTAGCCTCATTACTATAAAACATATTATTATACACTATACAATATATAAAAAATTCAAAACAACTAAAAATGGTTTCATTTTAAAAAAGTATTTAAATTCACATTAGAACCTCCACATGATCATGGAAATTTGGTTAGATCCACCTCCTAACCAAATTCTTTTGAGGAAAAGTGAAATTTTTTAACTCTATTAGTTTACCCTTATATTACATTTTATTGAACACATATGTATTTATAGAGTTACCCCATAACAAATTATTTTACCCCTCCAAACATTCTCCTCACCCAAACATATCTATTATCGATTTCAAATTCTCCTAGAACATTTATACCACATCCGAAACTTATGTTTTATCTTTATCACTACATCCTATATAATTTAATCACCCTTCAATTAGATACATATGGCCATTCTTAATTTCATATTTCCATACTTTACCATTGTTTCTTTCACCATTACATCCTTTCCACTTCATCCACCAATCCACTTCATCCTTAAATCATTCACATACATGAATCCATACAACCATGGTGAAGGTTAACAAGTCCCCGTATGGTTCCACTATGATTATTTGAAGAAAAATAACATCTATAAATAATAAAACATAACTAAAATATATTTCTCCCATAAAAATCCATCAATATCCCACATGAGATCTTATTTCAAAATTAAATCCTAGAAATATCCTCAACAAAGTCTTCTCACATTGGCTTCACCATATTCTTTTAGAGAGCTTTCCAAATTCCCAAATAGAACCTTCCATTTTTCCTACCTTTTTAGTATCACCATAGTTCCCTACATTTTTTAGGATCTCCAAACCCTTACTAAGAAAATTATTTATAATACTTTGGATACTGGACACTCATTACATTCCAATAGAACCTTCTCAAATCCTCCATGGAATCTCTCAATCATATATGTTTGAGATCCATCCAATATTTTTTAGATCCATTAATAGGCTGTCTAAGTTCTATATTCACACTTTCACACTATCTATACTCCTACACATTAAAACTCTACCATATAGATTCCATAATGAATTATTTTTCTTGTACAATGAACTCTAATGATACCTACATAACTGAAATCCATCTAAAAGATATCTTCCATAAATTCTAGTATCAACAGAACTCCCACTAGATCAACTCAGCACCATCATGTCACCATTTTCCAATAAAACTGAGGTAAAAAGAGTCATTTATGGCCAAAGTATTCTAATACTTTTATATAACCATAAAAATATCATCCCCATTATATAGGTCCGTCCAAAACACTAAAATCCCATTGAAATTAACTTCCATAGAGTTAAAGATCCCAAGTACATCACTACCACTGCTTTGAATGGAAATATGCATGGGACATGTGGTTGTCCCTTATCTGGATTCAACATAGATATGATTGACTTACCAAATAACTTTATAATGGTATAAAAAATAAACATCAAATTTCCAAACTTATAGTATCTCTAAAATATCTTACCCAATTGAGTTCATCATGCACATTGTGACACCATTCAATGTTTCAGCTTTGGTCTCCTCAAACTATAGGCTAATATAATAGAGAATATTTCAAAAAATCACTCTGATTTTAAACTATAATACCTAAAATCTAGTTATTTATCCACTATACTATCCTCAAGTATCTACAAAGCATAGTGGTTCTTCTTTAATAAATGTTCTAAAACCCCTCAGAACTGTTCTTGAAGAAACATGAAATGCACTCCTATGCCACTATGAAAATAAAGGAATGAATTACAATGGTCTCATGAGTATAACTGAAACTATCTAATTTTATGATTAAATGGTGCCTTTATTAAACATATATGAACATATATAGCTCTCAAAATCATTCAAAATAAATTTCCATTCCATTGGATCTACCTTATATGAGTCTTCTTCTTTAGATTTTAATGCTCCTTTAAAAATTCATTATCCAGAAATAAGGAATTTTCTTCAACACATTATCATAACCATTGAGTTTTCATTATAAATTCCACTCCATAAATTAATATTTATAAACTAATATTTGAAATCAGAGTCACATTATGATTGTATATGAACATTATGAACTCATTACATTAATCCTTTTTCAGATGGAACTATCAATTTTCTAACAATCTCGATCGCTCCTCCAATAATATCATTTATAAAATCTCATGGTAATTTTTTTAGTTCTTATGTAATGAGTTCCCTAGATCCAGGAACATGATTCAAATGTTCTAGTGAACACATGTTATGAAAAATAACAACACCCTCCTAGCTATGAGATTTATGGAACATCTAATAGAAAACCTTATGAAACCGACATTATCGTCCCAATAGTCTTACTATAATCTCTATTTTCCATTTAAATTACAAATGCATAACTGGGGAACTGGTAGAATATAATTAACCTATTCTTCTATCTCTATAACCAGATTATAATGTTGATATCTAACTCCTTATCCATATGCCACCTAACATATAAGGAGCCTATATAATAAATATTTTTCTTTTCTTTCATAGTTTTTTGTTCAACTAAACATCACACTTCCAACTGACTCACCAGCAATGAAACTTATGAACAATCCCCAATTAGAAAAACCATCCTCCATTAATGTCCAAACCATTCACAATTGAACATCAATTTGGTCTTCACAAATTTCAACGCCATCATTAATAAACAATGATCTCCCATTAAATCTAAAAATCCTAAGGGATCTAAACTGCATTCTAGAATTATTCAATAAGGTTAGGGGAAGAATGAAACAACTAGAACAAGATTTGAAACCCCTTATATGGGGTATATTCATCTAAGAATCTGAAACAAATCCATATTCAAATTTTTGGTTGTGAGGAACCTTTTATTTAGAAGTTATCCCCCAAAAAATACTAGGTAGAAACAAGTATGGAATCATTATATCAAAATAAACCCACAATAATGATATATCAGTAACCTATAATAAAAGACACATTTAAGTCACCACATTCCAACCCACATGGATAAAATAGTCAAGAACATCCATAAATAACAAATGAGATAGAACACTACATGACATAATTGGATGAAGTATAACACATGGAATTTTTTTTGTTTAGATGTTAAACCTACTATATTGTAAAACACATTGTATCCTTTATTAAGGGATAAATTGAGTTACAAAGGATTCTTCTTTTAGTTACACTGTTATAAAATCATAAAAATTCTACTAGGTACTCTTTTGCATACATGAACCAATAGGAAAGTGCCTCCATAGGTAGAATCACTATATCATTGTCCATTCATCTTCACTGGCCTTGAGAACCAATGAATTTGGATATTATATAATCAATAAAATTAAATATGTTCTGAGAACCATTCATTTTTAGGGAAACTCTATATAACCAAGTCAATGATTCAAGTTTCACCACCTTCTGAACAATATGGACAATCCTTCAGTAATCTAAGGAAACAAAGCAAGCTTCACCTTTTCAACTAATAGTTTTTGTGAAAAATGATTACTTTTAAAAACTATAATATTTCATCCTATATAAACCTTTTAAAACCCATTAATGTGTCAATATTGTTCAACCATACACAAGACCTTTGTTGCTATTCTATTTCTTCCCACTAGTAAATAATTACTTCAAACATATTCTTCTTATATAGCTTTTGTGCCACAACTAAAATTATCATTTATTTTCTGTCAATCCATAATTTTTAATGTGTTATCTAATCATGTTCATGTGTCCATACATTAATCATTAGTTATTCCCACACATTCACATTTTTTCTTCTATTGATGGTTTGGTATGCTGCTTCATCTGATTTATTGTTTCTCAACTTCTTCCACTTTCTTAAATCCAGACATCAAGGATTATGGTTTACCTATCCTCATCTGGTTACACAAAGTGTTATTATAGAAATATATGTTTTGAAAATCCCAAAGATTAACCAAAAAAGAGTTTCCACATCAAAATCCAATAAGAGTTACCCATTTGATCTATGATAAATTATCTTAAGTTATAAATATAAATTGATCTGAACTGCACATCCCTAAACTGCATGCATATTTACACATAATAAACCAACATTAATTTAATCTTTATTTGATTATTCAATCATAGTGAGATAAATTTTTTCAATATAGGTAGTCTAAATAATCTCGCATACACTCAATGTTTTGAGATATATCCCATGTCAAGAAAATCCTAAATGTTTAGAAATTTTAGTCTAGTATCCATATTGCTATACTAAGATTCTTCAATTAGGTTCATGTTGTATGAAATTAAATAACATAAACTATTTTATTTCAACATCTAGGAAATTAATTTGTGAAGCACCCAATATGTTATAAGCTATATGAACATAAAAAATGAGGAAAAAATGGTCTAAATTATAAGACTACAAACTATATATAAAATGACACCAAACTTATTTGGTAGGATACCTATAATGGGGGGCTTAATAAAAAGTCATGTTGTTTCCCTCTTAACACAACAAATTAGGGAATTAGTTAGAAAAATATCATTATTAAAAACGAATAATGCTTACGAGAATTGGTATTTGACCCTATAAAAAATATATATGCACATTAGACCCCCTGTTCAAGAAAAACAACAAGATATATCTCTCTTTCAATCCATAAATGAGCTTAAAATATTCCGAAATCCCCAATGAAACAATTTCTATAATTTTAAACATAATTAGTCCTTTGATATGTATTACTTTGAAGAAAATCCATATGATAATATATATAGGGAGAGAGGATACATATTCATGTTGATAAACCTCCCTTTTTTGTTAAATCCGAACATATTATAGTAGAACCCCTTTTATAATCACTTTAATGAATAGATTTCACACCACCCATTTTTCCCTACCACGTAGCATTTCCCTTTTTATTTCTTTACATCAGGTGAAATTTTTCATAAAACATTTAATATCAATCTAATTTTTGATAATAATTTTCTCACTACATGATGGTGTAAACAGAAGGGTGATAGAAATATTTTAAAACTTCCTTTCCTCATAAAACCCAAATCATATATTTTAGAATCATGAGTTCTACAACTGATCATTTAATTTACAAATGATTTATCCCGCAATAAAGGGGTGGTATAACTAGATATGTTAATTAAATAGCCATCCAAGGAATACACTTAATAGAAAAATATTTTTCTTCCAAATGGACTCACCTCAATATGGTAAATGAGAATGTTCATATTACTTGTCAATGAACAACCACGACACATTACTATGAGAAAGAACTAGGAAAATGGATAGTATATGTAGATGATATTTTAACATTGATTATAAAATAAATAATATTAAATGGTTTAAAACCCCTTTGGTGAATGATCATGACATTAGTTTTTATAACAACTAATGCTAAAAGGTTGGTTTAAACATTTATTTAATGAAAAATGACATTATAACCTTTAAAAAAATTAAACACCATCCAGGATACCATCTATCATTATTTTTTTAATCTAAAGAAATGAAACCCTATTCATTTTGAATTTATAACCTAATATTCCTCTGTAAAATCATCTTTTTATCCTATTGATTTTTTCCTTGAACAACATTATGTTTTGATCATCACAAGGATTTATTTCTTTTATATACATTAAATGTCATTATGAATTGAATTGTATAATGATTAATGTTTCTTAATATTGATCATCAAAAAATATTTAATTCCTTAAATTATCTTGGTATTTCATGTCTTGATTGTTCATAGCATTTTCTATAAGTTTTATGATGAGTTCATAGGAAAAATATATCATTTCTGACATTGAAATATAATTTTAACAGGTTTTTTATTATGCCCATGTTACCAATCCTTGTAACAATTTGTTTCCATATTCAATTGACATAGCTAAATCTCCAATATATTAAATTTACTACTCACCACATAGCTAATTT
This sequence comes from Viscum album, assembly GCA_963277665.1. Taxonomy (NCBI): domain Eukaryota; kingdom Viridiplantae; phylum Streptophyta; class Magnoliopsida; order Santalales; family Viscaceae; genus Viscum; species Viscum album. The sequence continues at coordinate 872,358,690 of OY728147.1, read as the reverse complement.
TTCAAAAAAACTTCTATCATTATTTCAGCCATATCATGAGTTACAAAACGCAAAATTGATTGATTTGTTTTTTGAAAATATATGAATATTTTATACATTAAATTTGATGAAATAAACTTCTAAATATATCTCTACATTATATGAAATTAGGTTATAAGTTATTGAATGTTATCATTCTATTTTTTGTCCTCTTAGAACTACTTTAAAATATTTTTTTAATCATATCATAAGTAATAAAACTCCAATTACGGTGATTATTGATTATTTCAAAATATAATGAAATTTTGTAAATATAATTTAAAATTAATGAAAGATTATTATTCCTTTTTCAAGGCCTATATTACGTCATAAATTTAGAATTTCAATATATTTATATTTTTTTAAGAATTTAGATACGTGAATCACTTACATGATGAATTCACATTTCAGAGGCTATATCATTTTCACAAATGAAACCTACAGCTCAAAACTCAAAAATAATTTAAATTATTTTATGGAAAATTCTGTGAATTTATTATTTATGAATTAATATAAATTATTATTGAACTTATTAAATATTTTGAAAAATTATTTAATCTAATTTTATGAATTTATTATATCTTTATATATATAATACTTTTCTTAATTAGAATTATTTTTTGTTTCATTTTTTAAAATTCAAAGTTTCTATTTTCACAGGATCATTTAATGACCTATTATTGTATAAGTATTATAAATTATTCAATCAAATTATTTAAAAATAGAATGAATTATTCATTATTATTTTTAATACTATTATTTAATTGATATATTATAATGCAATGATAATTTCTCTCTCTATGATAATCAGGTGTTATTTTTATTATTTTTAATTTTAAATGTTTTTATTTTTTTGAGACATATTTAGTTATCATAGATTTTATGAAATACAAATTTGGAACCCAATGAACATTTAGAATAGATAAATAACATTAAAATATGATGAGAACATATTCCATAATGTAATAAAAAGTGTGGATACTCTATAAACCTTCATGAGATCCTGTATACAATGTTTTCTCTTTCTTGATGGACTCTCAAAAGATGAATTTTTTTATTATACTTCATTAAATGATCTAACTCTATACTTAAGAATCATTACTAGTTCTTCTCTTGTTTCTCAGTATTTTTATCCTGGTATCTTGTGTTTCTAACAATTCATCCAATCTTTCACTTATACTAACTTATATATATGATTTTACAAACTAAATAGTTCTTCTTATCTTTCTTCAGGTTTTGACTTCATATTCTAATGTAAGGAAAATTTATTTTTTGAATCTCATAGTCTAAAATGAGTGCTAAAATTGGTTTGTAACATCCCATACAATAATTAGGAGTCTTTATTTTTTTCTATTTGATTTAATTAAAATTGGATTAAGATTCCCCTTCAAAAATTAGTTTAGTCCCCAACATATCCCTCATTGAGTAGAAAGGTACAAGAGTTCACTATGTCCACATTGGAGCAAACTATTAAAAAATATCATTATTTTATACTTTAATTATTTTATTTCATATTTTAATAAACACGATTAATTATATTTCATAATTATATTAAATAATTAATCTATTAATTTAAAAAAAATATTGGTATATTTTTCACCTCACACTAGACCAATTCTAATTACCCTTTAGGACCAAGAAATTTATATGAGAGCTTAGTATTTAAAGATTTTATTAAATCCTTTTACAAATAAAGTTATATATATATAATTTTTATATCCTATTCTTAGACCTAACACTCAAAGGATAAGATCATTATGATGGGTATATTAAATTTATATGTTGATTAGATTCCCTAGAATCCACCTCACATTGATGAATATGATTATGGTTACTGGATATCTAGAATGGAGACACAGTTTAAGAAATAAATCATAGAACACTAGGAATCACAAAAAATAGTACTCACTATCATAATCTAACCAATACACTCTTACAGGAAGGTTCGCTACTAAATATTTATTAATTAAAAAGTTTTGAGTAATTTTTACTTTGTTATTGAAAGAATTTATTTTTGTCATGTGTATTCTTATAAGAAAACTTATGATATATGAATGATATTATAAGTAACTCACTGTGGATCTTAAAAATTGATACTAACTAATCGTGGAATGCATCAAGAGTAGTAAAATACATCAATATAGGTGAAGAAAAAATTGTTATCCTGATGTTCCCTTTATTAATAAGAATTGTGAATGGGATGATTTCCAATAGAGAAGCTTTAGATAACGACATACATGATGAATGATTCCTACAAGATCTATTGATAAAATGGCAGGTAGAGAATAATATCATTGAAAAAAGATATAACTTCAAATGATAAACATTGGATTAATTGATTTGATCACCATGTTAATATGATCTGGAATTGTAGAACATTAGAAAAACAGAGACATACAAAAGAACAGGTGTAGTGTTTAATTATGTGAATAGGTTTTCTAGATACTCTTATAATTCATAAATAGAGGATACTGAACATGAAGATATCGATCATATTGGGACTAAATTCTACAAAAATAATAAATACTAAAGGATTCACAGACTGATATAGAATAAACTATCAAAAGGATTGACACTAATGAGTCAATCAGGAATTTAATATATCTATTAATTAAGATGTTACATCATTTTAATGTATAATGAATGAAAATATATATCCTACATGTCCAAAACAAAACCATGATGACAAATAAAAACTGATGGAAAAACTAAATTTTTATAAATTTGGAGTTGTAATGAATATTTTGATTCTAGTTAATATATGTAAATGAGAAATAATATGATAAATATTTCTTAATTGATTATTTGAAATAGGTTACTGATTTTATATTTTATTCCTTATATTCTAATTATCATTATGAATATAAAATTTTTAACGTTTTTGAGTAAAATATTTAAATTGGTTGATTGAGAAAATATGTTTAGAATGATTCTTATTTATATTACATTCTTAATTAAAATAAGGAGAAACTTGTTTTTAGAAATAATGTTCTCTTAAAGAACAATTAAAAATTACAGTATTCTTATTATCCTTCTCATTCTAATGTTTATGATTATTTGAAATCTATTCAGGATAAGAATGAAAAATTGAGATAGGAATGTGAAATTATTAATCAATGTTTTTCTTGTTTTATTTAATTCTAATAAAAATATCATTATATTATTTATTTGAATAAAATAAATAAATTAAAACTACTATTTTATATTGTAGGATATTACCTAAAATGTATTGAAATCATTTTTTGAAAAGTAAAAATTGTTGAACTTATATTGATACAAGTTTTATGTGTGGAATTAAAGGTTACTATGAAAATAATTTTTCTCTTATATTCAAATAGTAATTAGGATTTATAATGAATTTTATTTCAAAATATTTATAATCTACTTTTCTAATAAATACTTTTTATATTTTGTGTGTGTACCTAATGTATTTTTTTACTAATTTGATTGAATCCAAAGGGCTTGGGAACTAAAAATATCTTGTAATTAGTTTTTTATGGAAAAATACTTGGAAGCATAAAAAATGACATATGTTTCATGGATAGTGGATTATCAAGATATATGATTGGAGACCCATCATAATTTATTACATACAACAAATGTGATTGATGCATTTTCAATTTTGATAAAAATTTCTAGAGGAATGTAATGGGTTTTGGTAATGTTTGTTTTTAAAATTTTACATTTATTTAAAAAAATTATATGTTTAATGCTTAACAAATAACATAATTAATATATCTCAATTATATTATGGTGTAATGGAAATTAAATTCTGATGTGATATTTTTTTGGTTTCTAGGGACGATTCTTATTTATTTTAGGCGAATCATTTTTTTATAAGTTTGATTTTGTTGAACGAACGATTCAACATGTGAAGTGTTTGAATGCTTTGTAAAGTGATATAAAACATTAAAATTGATTAATAGGTCATATTAATTATGAAATGTTACAAACTACCTCTAAACATGATAATGAGATACATTTACCTACCTTGAATAAATAACAGCTACATTATCGAATGTTATATACTACCTCTAATTAAAATTATATTACTTATATACAAGTGGAGCTCAATAAAATTTTTAAAATAATTTTTTGTCGTTATATGAATTTCATGAGTATAATAATGTAATAAAAACTAAATGGAAATTTAATAATAAACTAGATGAATCTTGATATATTTTCAAAAATAAATCCACACTTTATTCCAAAGGATACATTCAATAACAAGTTATAGACTTTTGATGTTAATTTATGCATGTTTCCAGGTTAGAGCCTCTTATAATCTTATTATATTTTGATTATTTTCATGGTTTTAAGTTATTTCAATTTTTTTAAAATGATTTCAAAACTGGGTTTGTAAATGAAACATGTTAATGTTAAACTACCCCATGGTTCTAAAAATTAAAATTTTCATAATCTTGCATTTTTAATTATCTAAATCCTTGTATAGCCTCAAACAACTACATCCTTCTCATAATAAAATGATTTATGTATCTCTGTTGAATAATGGTTTCTAGAAAAGTAAATGTTTCCTACACATATTATTAAATGAATTTATAATGATATTTTGACTGTGTTAATTATATATTGATGATATAGATTTTGGTTCCTATAGTGAATTTATTTTTAACGATTTATCTAAATTTATTTCATCTGAGATTGACCTAATATTATTATGATAATTAAATTTCATTCATGGACTTAAAATTTATCAAAGAAAAGATGTGATCCTTCTTTATCAGTCTTTGTATGGTAGAAATTAAAGTATTTATCTTGATTCCTATACTTTTATGAAAACATCTATGACTACTATTTGAAAATTAGTTGTTGATGCATCTTGTAAATCAATTGATGTAAAATTTTATAGAGGATTGAAACGTAACCTTATATATTTAACTACACATACATCTGATATCATGATAAGTTTTTGTTTATGTGGGTGATTTCAAAATGATGTTAAATAGTTTCAAAAGGGGGTAAAGTTTAGTGGATCTTTGAACCACTCTATATTTTGATAATTAAAATGATATTTTTGTTTTATTTATTTAAATTTATTAATAATTTTAATTTTATATTTATTAATGTATTCCTATTCCTGAACAAATTATAATATTTTGTTCCTTAAAATATCTTTATATTTTATGTTATGATTGGTCATAATATGATCTATAAATTTTAAATTAAATTAATATGATAAATAATTATTTAGAGGATTTGAAAAATAATTTTATAGTTTTTTTTAATATTCCCATATATCAAATTCACATATACTTTTGTCTCACATATCTGATTCACAAATCCAAATCTCCAACATAACCAAATTACTATTCACCACATAGCCAATTTTCTAGCAGCAAAAAATCTATAAGTTCAGACTATATATAAATCTATTGAGCTAAAAATTTAGGGATTAATTTTTATAAAAATAAAATAACATTTTCTATAATTCAGTATTATAAATAAACTTTGTAACATATCTCTGTCATGTCTGAAATTAGATTAGAATTACCAAATGTTTTCAGCCAGTTTTTGGCTGTTTTAAAGAACAAATATGCAACTATTTTTTAATAATTAATTGAGCTATATTATTATTATTATGGTTATTATTTATTATTTGTAAATGTAATAAAATTTAATAAATATATGTAAAAATGAAAAATATATGATTCTGCCTTCAACAAGTTTTGTTTTAGGAATGAAATTTTGAAAGTCAATCTATTTAATGTTTTTACGAATTCACATATGTAAATCTCTTATGTGATGAATTATATTACATGAAATAATTAAATGAATAATCAATGTTAATTAATGTACATGGTCAATTAAATTATGTAGATAAAATCATATAGGACAAACCCTTCATGAATTTTTTACATTGTCCAATTAAGTTCTACAAGTTTTTCTAATGCTTGGAAATTTTCTCTTTTTATGCAATATTTCATATCTACATTTTATAGAGGTTTATTTCCTAAAATTTAATTTTTATAATTACTATATAATTCCATATTATTTATATTGATCATTTGAGAATTGTTTTTCATATTTTTATGCATTTTATTTTAATGATTCGAGACTATTTTATTTTCACCCATGAAACATTCAACATGAAATTCAAAAATCATTTTTATTAATTAATGTTGTTTTCATAAATTTTATTTTTTTCATTATTAGTATTATTTATTTTAAAAATTATTCATACATGTTTTAAAAAATATAATGTAATGTTAATAATCATTGATATCTCAGTATGTTTTCTACTTATTTTAACAAAAACGTCTTTGATTTGTTTTTTTCATATTAAAACATTATGTTTTAATAAGAAATTTAATTGACCTATTATTAAAGAAGTATTCTAAACCATTCAATCAAGGGATTTAAAATTCATTAAAACTATTCATTATTTTTTTAATACTAGTTATGACTTTATATATTATTATACAATGATTATTTTTTTCTCTCTTTCCTTCTCATAATCTAGTATTATTCTATTTTTTTGAATTTTAAATATATAAAACTATTTTTATGTGAACTCTTTGTTTTTTTATACTTGTAGAATATATCTATATATGGGACACAAATTAATTTTTTAATATGTGTATACAATTATAACATGATGATCTCATATGACATAAAGTGATAAAAAGTGACAATACTCTATGAGCTTCCAAGTGATCTTGTATATTATGGTTACAAATGCTAGATGATGTATCAAGGTCTTAAAAAACTTCATCCACTTCTAATTCCATGAAAAAATGAGGTGATTCTATACTCAAAAACCTATACATGTTCTTATATTGGTTATCTATATTATTTTTCATGGTTTTTATGTCTATGAACCTTTTTATCATCTTTCTCCTATACCCATTTTTTCTGTTTAGGATTTTATAGTCAAAATAATTATTCTTATCTATTATCTAGTTGTGACTCCAATATTTAAAATTGAGTAATTTAAAGTTGTGACTCTTGTAGTATAATGTTAGTGTTGTAATTAGTTTGGGACTCAACATACAAAAATATGATGTCTTGTTTTATAAACACTATAAAAAGTAGTTTGTAATTTTATTATGAATCCCCTTAAAAAATTAAACTAGTTCACAATATATTTGTCATATATTATAGATGTATACGAGTAGATTATGTAAACTATGGAATGAACTACTATAAAAAAGTCCTTGTGTTATTTTTCAATTATTTAATTTCTACTTCTAATGAAATCCATTAATTAACATGGATAAATATATTTTATAAATAATCTATTTCCGTAAAAAAATATTCATCCCTTATACCCTTTTTATACCATCTATTATTACCATATTGGGAGAAACATAGACCCCTTCCACCAGATTCTTCTTTCATCAACCCCTTTTTGGTGACTATAGACACCTTCCACCGCCCTTCACCCCTTTGACCATTCCCAACTGTCTTCACCATCATATGTCATTCTTGTTATCTTCAATTTATATTAGTTACATCGTGTTTCCTTGGTTTTTATCATTTATTATTTTTGAATAATGGTTTTATTTATAATAACCTTAATAGGTTGATAACTATAGGTATTATTTATTATGAAATCTGTTTTTAAATTTTATGTGGTGTAGTACTAAATTTGAGGAATTTAGGTGATGTTTTATTGGATATTAATTAGATTTGTTGTTAAAAATAAATTTTTGGGGGTTTAATTAATAAATTTATCGACAAAAACATTCAATAAAGTGTGAATTTAATTTTTTAATATAAAAAATAAATAAAAACATTCAACGACACATTTAAATTAATGTGTAATGGTTTTGAATGTTAATAAAAATTATATTCCATCTATATGGGGTTATATGTTTATGTGTTTTGATGTAAAAGGAAGAATTTATGTGTGTCTTAAATATATATTTTTATATGAATTTAATTAAGACGTCAAAATGTTTTATATAATATAATTTTATATGTTTATAAATATTTTCAAATTCATATGCTGTAATTTATATTTATATTTTTATATTTTAAATTTATATGTTTTTAATTTAAACATTTACATTTTTATAGATTTTAATATATTTAAATTAAAATATTAAATATATAAGTTTTAATTCTATAACTATATATTTATATGTATATGTTACATATTAATATACTTACATATTTGTATGTTTTAAATTTATATATTTTAAATGTATATGTCTGTATGTTTGTATGTTTTAATTTTTTCTGTCTTTATATTTAAATGTATTTATTTTTAATTTTTTATGTACTTATACATTTTAAATTTATATTTTTATGTTTACATGTTTATATGTTTCCTATATATATATATATATACATTTGTGTGGGTGGGTGTGTGTGTGTATGATTATAGATATATATGTTTATATATACATTTATATATAAGTTTTAAATTTATATATTTATATATATGTTTCTATATTTATATGTCTAATTTCTTTATATTTTTTATTTTAGTTAATTCATTTTGTAATTATTGGATTTAAATTGGATAAATTCATGAATAATAAGTGCTAATTGTAATAAAGGGGTATATAATTTATTTGAATTTGTTCAATGGTATCTTCTAAATAGATACATTTTTTTATATGTAAGAAGTGAGTTACAGAGAAAATATTAATTTCAAGATAAATAAATGACAATTTGATATTCAATACTTTTAATCATTGTTATAAACATTGGATCTAGACTTGTGAAATAATAATGAATTAAAAATTTAATATTGATGAATATATTTTGAATTACATAGAGTGTTATCTTGGTGAGTTAATTTATGATGTTATTTTTTGAAACATTTTAAAAATAGAAATTGTTGAATGATTTTATAGAGATTTAGGAAAACCACGGTTCCTATGTTATTATAAATTTAAATTTTCATCAGCAATGCTGATATTTTCTAACATAAATATAAGAAATGGTTGGATTACAAAATGTTTTATAAAGTTACATGACCTTTTTAAATTTGTGCTTGTTGAAGGAACTCATCTTTCATATTCCAATTATGATGCAAAAAATAAATTATGTCCAATCGGACTAGGGAATAAAAAAAATCTATCTATAATGATTGTGTCTTTTACATGAAAGAATATATAAGTTTATCCAAATGTCAAAAAATTTGGGACAACATGATATTTAATTGATAAGAGATCCAACTATGATTCATTCCCAATGATATACACAAGACCACCCACAACATAAATCTAGTATCATAAAATAATTTCTCATTTGATGTGCATATTTGTAAATTAAAATGACTTAAAGAATGTGAAATGGCCTAAAAAGATATAATATTCATTGGAATATAATTTCTCACTAATTATTCACCAAAATAGAAGATATTTGTTCAATTGTTTATTTATTTCAAAAATACGGTCAGAAAACATAGAATAAGACTATGTATTGATGGAATAAATCCATATTAGATATTCAATATCTAAGGATGTTCATTGGCTTTTATGTAGGAATTAAACATTTAATTCCACTTATATGCATGATAAAAAAATATTTTATAATGAGCTCGATGCTTTCTCGAAAGAAAGTTCCAATAAATTTTATTGGTTTTTATCTATCATCATTTATTTATTATTTAAAAAATAAATATGGGAGTAGGTGTTAAAGCGGTTGATTCATAAAAGAATGAGTATTTTATTTTTCATGAAATCATAATGGTCACAATAAATCACTCTCCTTAATATAAAAACATATTTACGAATATTTATATGGTATATAGTTCCATACTAATTTAAAAGTAATGGATTTCATATCATCAATTGGGAAATGGAAAATAGTTAGTTTTCAAGGTTCATCAAAGATTGTTGTGAATGGATCACCCATATAGAATATTTAAAAGTGTATTTAATGAATTAAAATAGTATGATTTCCCCACATAACATTTTTTAACCAAAAAATAATACAATAAGGTGAGAAACATCAATTTTCTTTGGGAATATATAATGTTTGGGTCGTCAAGAAAATATATGGAATAAATGACACACCTTATTTGATTATTCTTAATAGAGAATATTATATATAAAACATAACATTGATGTTATGTATTTTGATAAAACCACGTATGATAGATTGACTAGAAACATGTTAGATATAATGTGAAACAAAAAATATGGATTGAGTACATGATTGGGATTAATATCTATGGTAATACAAGTATAGTTATCTCTCACTATTAACGAGAAAATTTTGATATTCACTTTTTTCTTGTCACATGTTATGCAAGAGTGAAAAGAAAATTTTCATTCAATGTCTATTGTGTATTAAATTACCAACTGGGGATTCTTAAAATGTAAAAAATTAGGTGTCATTTTAAGGATTTTATATTAAAAGGAATGAAATACCATAGATATCATGCATTGATGTAACAAAAATATCCCATTTCATTATGTGGCATATTTTCAATGCCTCTGAAAAATTTTATCATATAGTTTTTCTACTTTTTCAATTCCAATTTTGGTAATTTCAGGGACACAAATTTTTTAAATTTGTTTAGGTATAAATATTTAATCATACTTAATCAATTGATGATTTTTATTCACCCAATTTTATTTTAAATAATGGATCATATGGTAATTCTTATAGTGTGATAGATCAGGATATGTGGGCATATATATTTATGTTAGGAGTATCCTTTGGAAAAATGTATGAAAATTATGAGTGTATGTATTAAAAATATAAATATTTTTTGGGCCTATTTTAATTAATAATATATATCATAGGATGTGGATAGTTATGTACTAATTTATCTTAAAATGTATAGAATGTTTGTATCCCTATCAATCAATATCTGATAGTCAATAGTGAAGGTAAGGGGATCTATTGATTAAATTTAAAGCTAATTGTACATGATGAATGGATATAGGTACATAAATTTTTAATAAAATTGGTGTGGATCCTTTATATATATCATTAAATATATTTATATTCAATGTATGATATCTAAAAATAAATGAAAATTGGGTGATGAGTGAGAATAAAAATACACTTTTTTCATAGTTTAAGGGGAAACTCAACACTTGTTAGTCTGGGATCCTTGCGTTAATGTGATCATGTGGTCTGGTTTCAACATTAATGGTTACACACATGACACAAAAAATTACGAAAACATTGGTACTACTTGAAATATCAGAGAAATGGTCAATGTTCAATTAGTTCAATTTTCATGTGAAAAGTAAGAAAACCAATATTTGACATTAATGTAATATTTCGGAATTGTGAAGTATATATGGAAAAATTATTACATTAAATTTGGAGTAAAAATGTTTAAATGTAACATGGTTGATATTTAAAATGGTATGAAATATAATGATTATAGATTTACACATGTTTTTTTGAAAAGATAAATTTTTTAAGTGTGACAATTTATCATGGTGATGTATTAAAAAAATATGTTTTATTTAATTAGCTAAAATAATGATTAATTTTCTATTGTTTTCAAGGGATAAAATTCATTTGGATGATGAGGATGTGGATGATGTAAAAAAGATTTGTGGGAATTCTTCATACTTTATAAGATTACCTGCTCATAATAAGGACTATGATACATACATGCTTCCTGCCATAAAAATTATCATGCATAAGGGATATAGTAAAACAATTATTTACACATCTAATAATTTACATAAATATGTTTTTTTTAAACTTACACATTTAGAGACACGTTTTCAATTTTATATTTAAACATATAGTTGTTGATCATTTTTAGAATTTTTATATTATTTTTTCTACTCATCAGTTTCTATAAAAAAATGGTTGATGAAGTACATCATCAATATTTTGATACGACAAGTTCATTAATTTCATAATTTTACTAAAATTCACTTTTATTCAGTTGTATTAGTTAATAAATTGTTATATTTTTACATTTATTATATAAATTAAATTATAAAATCTAAAAAACATTTATTTGTAATAAAAAAATGTGTGAATAATCTCAATAAAATAGTACGCATCTATTTTAATGATGAAAAATGGGGGAGATAAATATCTACCAATGTTGGTTTATGTCTCTTCATGTAAATATATCTTCAATAATTAACTTATTAATTTAAATTAAAATTATTTTTTTAAATTTCTTATATAACTACCGGTGACACTACTATTGTAGGTTTTTATTCTCTAGAGAACTTGATAGCCAATGTAAGTTTATGTGATATTATACATTTATAAGAATGTTCACTTTTTATTTTAGATGTAGAGGTTTCCAATTGAATTCATTTATTATAATAACTTAGTTGAAAGAAATGTATTTAATTATAGGTGGTTTATTTCCCTAAAAAATTCAAAGAAATTTAATCATATTATAATCTTATTTGAGGAGCATTGATTAGATGATGAAAGATCTATTATGGGAGTGTGTAAAGATAAAATATCTGACCTAATAAATTTTTTTTGATTTGTTAAATTATTATATATTTTATATGAATAATGTTTTATCTATTCAATTACATATGATATTTGTATTTCTCAATATGAAATCACTCAAACAATAAGAATACTCATTTTAAAATAATTAGATGAATGGATTTTAAATAAAATTTGACTTCAGTTTACTTTTTTGGGAAGAATATACTGAAAATATATACCTCAAATATGGTTTTTTAAATTCAGAGAGATGGAAGATGTTTTTCACATGCCTATAGGTGGATTTTTTTATATGATAATTTCAATTTCTGAAAACAATTATTAAATTATTTTTTTAATTACAAGATGTCTTATTCATTAATTCTTATGTAACATGATTTCAGGTGATCTCAACTACTGATCCAGTTGTAGAATGTATAACCTTTTAATTTTGCATGTTGTGGGTATCATTTAGTAGATATGAAATCCATTCCCAAAAGGTTTTATGAGTTAATATGTAATTTTATTTGTGGATCTAAAGAGGTTTAACTTAATCTTCCTTCTCCCCCCACTCTATGAAAAATTATAAATGGTAATAATGAAAAATAAATGGGAAATTTCAAAAAACTAGTTGATTAGAGTGTACATAAATAATTTTTATTTTATTTAATATTATTGTTATTAATTTATCTAAACAAGTATAGAATTTACATATATTATTTCAGAAATCCCTTTTGGAGTAACAAATAAAAGGGAACATTGTCCCTCTCAGAACCTGACCCATCAAGAACCCATATGGATTGACAGTAAGAAGGTTATAAAACCTTGGGGCCACCTCAAATAGGATAGGGATTAGCGACAATAATTTAGTTGCAATAAAACTAAAATTGTATTCCTTATCCTAAGGTACCCATACTTTTTCTCACACCTAGATCTACGAAATAGTGTAGATATATAACATAGTAATAACCTCTAGAGAGTAAAAAAAGTATGAGAAAACATCTAGGATACATATCAATGTACAACAAGGTTATAAAAAAGTATAAGGATAAAAATACACACATAACTAGATATATAAACTGGTACACAATTTGAAAAAAAAATATAATGGAGAATCAGGTGGGATTCAAAGACCAAGATCCCAGAGTCTGACTAACCAACATGGTCCACACCACCACATACTACTAAGCTACATTGATACCACCCCCTCTATAGTCACCAAAAATATGTTTTTTTGTTTTTATATGTCATGACATTTTCTGGAAAATCCCTTGTTAGGAGAGTATATATAATCCTAGTAGGATGGCCAGAAAACCAAGAGGGAATAAAAATTAAACTGTCATATCAACCCATAATGAAAGAGGGTAATGGAACCTGACATCAATAACCCCAAAATATAAGGGAAAGTGGATATCCATAATCAAAACTAACCATGAATGATAAGTGATCATTAATCTCTCAATGTTCCTATCATTGACTCCAAGCACCGCTCACAACCTCCCAAGAATCAGAGTGGAGGGGCTACTCCTCGCCATTGGAAAACAACATTATGGGAGTACTTCCCTATTGGAGGACATGATCCAAACTAGAGTTGAATTATGGGGGATTAAAAATATGTAGATAGAGGACCCATGATCTCAATAGTGTGGGGGTTTACCAACTCTACCTATATAAATAGTATGGGGGACACATGTCCTCCTATGATAGGGGATTTACAACCCTGAAGTCTCTTTAATGATCATAACCAGTCCCTTATATCAATTTACCATCACTTAAAGAAGGGTATCTCTTAATTAAAAACACATTATATCTATGATTCCATAATTAAGGCCACCACCATATCCTATGTAAAAACCTACTCATAATAGGTTTCCCATGGGACCAAATATGAGTTCTGAAGAAGGAGATATGCAAGGTAGAATGCTTTGAGGGGAGTACATGGTGTGTCTAGCTAACCTGAATCCTTGTCATGTCCCATTTATGAACTAGGAATATTAAATCCAATGTTCATTTCATTTCATCCAAATGAAACAACATGTTGGATTGCCGAGGGTCCAAGCCATGCTCCTCAGAAAAAAGGGCCCTCCGTCAAGTAGAGGCACACTATGTGTACATAAAGATACACAATGTGTAGACCACGAGGATATCTTGAGTGTATAGCATTGGTAAATTGTGGCACTACCCTATTTTGATCTCACTTAAATTTTATTCTCTATAAAAAATTTGATAATTATAATAGACTAAACCCCCCAAGGCCAAAGTATTTTTATGAACATGATGTCTATTCTTATAGATTAAATGATGTGTAATCAATTTATTCCCACTAGATGTGGTTTCTTCCTCATGTCTCACTATCCACATAATTATTCAACATATTCACCAAAAAAATCAACCTTTTCAATACCTAGTATGGAATCATCTTCCACTATTAATTTTGAATCAACGCTGGCCAAAATAAAAAAATCCATTGTCCCTGTTTAGATATTTCACACTTCTCGTCCCTAAAAAGGGGTCCTAGTCTCCATAAAAACATTTTTGATCTATTTTAGACTCATCCAAACTATAATAATCTAATATAAATTTATCCAAACATTTATTCATAGACTCATATTGTTGTAAATCGGGATTTCGGTCACCCATGTATGATTTCTAATACTCATGTCTGAGAAATATGATTTTGATACCTGAAACCATTAACTACAATATTCTTATCAACCTCAATCCATCCAAAAACCATTTATCCCAAGTTCATTTATAAGACTATTTCCTATCCAGAGGTTCAATCATTCTCAAATTGGATTGGAAATGGTAAATCTCCAACCTCCTAGACAAATGATGAATAACACAAATTTGAATAAGAGAGATATGAAAAAAAAGTTGAGATTCATTATTGGTGGATGTGATCCCACCCAATGATCATAATTTTTGAAAAAACATCAGATAATTATTGTTAAATAGAACCAGATAACTATCATCAAGGACAATAATTAAATTTGAAAATCATTTGAACAATGTAATTCAAGAACTAAGAAGGTATATGATCCATGCCCAATAATCATATAAATGGGGATTAATTCCATAATTAATTATCCCTACTACTAAATATAATAATCATTGTAGAATAAAATTTTCATTAGTGATGTCACTGGATATTCAGTTCTGTTCTTCATCGATCAATGTTCATGAGCTCATAAATTCCAATGGTGGTTGTTCCATTCCTCCTCTCTAATCTCCTAAGGTTTTGCAGATATCCTTTGAGATTTTTCATAATAACATATTTATAAAAAGTGAATCAGGTTTGGGGAATTATATAAAATAAAATAAATTTAACACTTTTTTATTTAATTCACCCTCTAATAACTACCCTTCATAGATAATTTTATGCCATTCAAACTTATGTTGTGCATAGGTAAAACCTCATATTACATAACCAACCACAGTCGATGATTTTGAATCAAATTTCTCGACCCTGGAAAAAACCATTTATCCTGAAAATATATGTGATCATGCACAAAAATATTGAATATTTTTAATACATTGATTTTTCAGTCTTAACACACCCCAAACATAGTGCTCACTCTAAGGAAAACCCCCAAGATTCATGTAGGAAAAAAAGGATTGAATTACCAAAACTTGAATTTCTACATTCTCCTATAATCCTCACCCCTAGGATTTTCACCCTAGAAATAAAAATCAACAAAAAATGGTTAAGTGTAATAAGCCTGAATCTAGATCTCTCAATACCTGTAGCTCTCCTTAACATTCCTAGACTCTCAAATAATTCATAACATAGGATGGATTGTCATTGGGAATTCTTATCCAATCGACCCTCTACCAATACATGTTATTCCAAAAAGATTAATTTGACCATAATTTCTATCATTCTCATATTGATAGCATGTGATTGGTCATATGGAAATCTACAATACTCTGAAACATAGAAGACTTCATGTTGTTGGTCCAATAGTGGGGGTATGTATATGAGGTATGAAATCATACCAACCCAAGGTATTATCTCATATGGCATCATAATGTTCAATAAAAACCTATATACCTTGTAAAAACACTATAATGCACA
The DNA here is from genome assembly GCA_963277665.1 of Viscum album. Lineage (NCBI taxonomy): Eukaryota > Viridiplantae > Streptophyta > Magnoliopsida > Santalales > Viscaceae > Viscum > Viscum album. The sequence goes on along the minus strand of OY728147.1, from coordinate 872,342,243 downwards.
TCGGGTGGAGAATATCAAGATAAAATGGTCTCTCTGATCATGATTAAAAGGACTATAACATCAGTTTTTGTAAGATTTCTATTGACAATGATCTGTTTCCAAATTCTCGTTAATCACTTCACCAATAATCTAATGTTCTCTGTACTATTTTTGGAATAGAAATATATCTCTATCTAATTTCAGTCCAGCACAAGGGTGACCTTCAAGGTATCTCGTATAGTTCCTCGAATCGGGACATGCAGATAGTGGATTGATATATTTTATTATATGTGTTAATCACTAATTGTATGTGACCCTACTACTTCTAGATGATCGAAAACTCGGATGGTCCACTCAAACTGGACATACACCTAGGGTAGAAAAGGTGTAAATATCCATAACGGGATCTCAATTCCCTTCTTAAAACTCCTCCACAACCATTACGTATATCGATCATCATTATTTAATATGATCATCATGGGAACCTCATGAATTTGGATGACCTTATACATTTAAAAACCCAAAACAATTTACCGATCTCTTCTCTCAGATAGAAAGGATGTGTGATGACTTAGTAAGTTATTCAAATGTAACCCATATAGGGTCATGGAATCTCTCTATAAATGGAAGACCCATTCGATGTATATGTTTATGCCATCCCACCACCATTTTGAAAACTCACAGGGTTGTGTTATACATTCCAGAACCTGATGTTGAGCCTTTACCTACTGATATGTGATTCATAATGATAAAACTCATCAACAATCCACCTCTTCAAATCCTACATAAAATTATACTGAAGTTACTTTTATGTATTTAAAACTCGTGAATGGACTACCATGGGGAATTTAGGAAAATACCTTAAAACTTCCCCACGATATGAGACTAGAATCACTTTTCATCCATGGAAAAGGATGACATAATCCCAACCTTCAAAATACCCATATGTTTTATCTCTTGAGGATATCTAGTTTTGTAGAACATCATAGTGGGTGTCTTTAAACAAATACCCTATCACATGTTGAAGGAGTAGTGGTGTCAAAACTACCCAAAAAAGATAAGCTACACCTCTCTGCTCACCTAGTTTAGTTATAATGGGGCCTACTTCTCTATATCCTCATCCTCAAAACAAGAATGGGATTTCCTACAAATGAAATCTATAACCAGGTTTCCCATACATGGACTATATACTATCTCGATGTTTTCATCCAATAAAAACTCCACCTACCACCTCTATCTCATTTTGATTTCTCCCTGGGTAGACATGTTCTTACAACTCTAGTGGTAGGGGGAAACAATGAAACTGTCACCTAGAAGATAACATCTCGATATATTCAAGGTGAAGACTGTTTCATCCTAAACCAATTCAAGGGTCATGTAGTACTACTCATAGGGTATTTTATACCTCAACCCATAACAAATCACTATCAGTCTCTACATCAACACGCATCTGAGTCTATATCTAAATTAATTGTAAAAAATATACAAATTAATCCCTCCATTAGACGTCTTAACATACGATCACTAATCATGGTATTATTCAAATTCAGGAATGATCTAGCACTGCTCATGCCAAGAAATCGATAGCTATTTCCATGTCAAGGTTGTGAAAGGGGCCCCAATCCTTGAAAACTTTGAGAAAAAATATTATGATACCCTAAAAAATAAGGATACTCTACAACTATAATAACCCAAGAATTATATACATAGAAAATATATTACTTTTAAGGAATGCATAATACATGACACAAATAGATGCCCAAATACAATATTAGGTTTAGTGTCCTTGGAAATTGGGAAAACAAAAACAATAGGTTCATAAAACATCAACATCTTCTTATACATTTTCCATCATGACTAGAACCCATTGTGACCATCTTACATAATACCCTTCTTCATATCCTGGGGAAATGAAACACAAAAAGGGTGATCTCAAATGCTCAATATATGGTAATCAATGAAAATATCAACGAATCCATGAACATAAGAATGTAATATCATGTGAAAAATTTTTAAAAATCATACGATGTATAACAATATCAAAATCTAGATTCATGGAACAAATCATAGTAGTTCTGAAGGCATAAATCTTAAAATAATGAGACACATGATAAAATAACATGGGAATGAATTATGGAATTATAGAAAATAAAGAAGCATAGAAAATAATTTCCATATAAGAGAAGTCAAATTTCCAAGATCATCATAGTGGACAAAGAAATTCACTAACCCAATTTCACTCCTAATTCCAACCCTATATTATGGAACCCGGTTTACTTGATGTTCTAGCCCTATATTACTAAACTGATAACATATCCCGTTTCAGCCCTATATTACATAATTGAGATCATTTCCCACTCTAGTAATATCTATCTCATGATATATAAATATTTTTACAATGTAATGGAGAGATATAATGGTACCACACATAAAATAATGAAAACCATACATATGTGTTCCACAATAAAATAAATCATTCATCACATACTAACCCCTGAAATAAAATGGGTTTTGTAAACATCATTCAATCATAAAAAAACCCATAGAAGGAAATGGGATTCATAAATATCATTACTTAATAAAAATAAATATACCATTCTTAAAATATTGATATCATCTTTAAAAAATATCCCATTTAAAATATAAGTTGCATTTGAGATGTCACATAAAAATAATTCTTGAGGAAAATATTATTTCTTCTTTGAAAATGTTTCCTTTTATTAAAATATCTTGAAATTTTATAAGAATGTATTTTCATATAAAAAAAACTTTTAATCTTGTAAGGGAAGATTCAAGGAATTAAGGCATCATGAAAGCATGAAAATATGTTCATGTTGTATAAGTTAAATAACATTCTTCTCATATTTTTTTCTGAAAAATCCAATAATTAAAACATTGAGAAACTCAAAAAATGATTTCATTCAACCCATTTAGTAAAAATTCACTGATGGGTAAAATTAATTCACTAATCAGGTCTTAATCTCATCCATGTGTCTAAAAAGGATACTATTTATACGAAATGATTATTTAAGTCCCAAATAACTCATAAAAGTATATTAGGAAAAGTGTAAGGGAGATTTTATAATATTATATTTACCCTTAATTACTCGATTTACCTTTTTACCATATTAATAAACATTAATTATGTTACGTTTCAAAATATCCAAAAATAAAAGAAATTTATTTACATAATTTGGACACACTTATTAATAATTTAGAATGCATTTTTTAAAATTCAAAAAAAAATTATGGTAATTAATTTAAATTTAATATTTTTTTTCAGAATTATGAAATGGTTTTAAAAGTAAAAATATTTCCAAAGAGTGAAATATTTTTACCTCTAAATTCAAGGTAAAATTATTTCTAATGAACACAATTATATTAAATAATTAAAATATACTCTATGTATAGTTTTAAACCATTTAATAAAATAATTTAACTATATAAATTATTTTGATGAAAAAAGTTTTTTTCAATTATAATTTATTATATTTTTAATATTCATTAATACATGAAGCTTATCAGAAAAATATTAGAAATTAATCCAAACTAGGATTTTATATCCAAATTCTAAATTAGAATTTTAAATTTTAAAATATAAAGTATACAGGTGTCACAACTAGATTTGAAATTGGTGTTCCGCCAAAAAGTAGAAAAACATAATTTTTAAAAAAGTCATTTTATCTGAAAAATTGAATTTGTACGTATATCTTGTCTTCAAAATAGATAAGGTGAATTTTAAATATTATATTGAATATATTAAATTTATATTTCATTAATAAAATCTATTTAGAGTGAATTTATTTTTTAATAAATTCACTTATTTTCATTTAAATAGTTTTTCAGATAAACATTTCCTTTTATTTAAATATGTTTTTATTTTCATTTACTATTAATTAAAAACTAAATAATTAATAAAATTTTCATAAATAATCAAATATTATTCATACCCACTATTTTAAATACTAGGATATAAGGTAACCTAATAAAATTTAATTTTTATCTTAAATTAGGCCTTGTGTGAAATGAATTTTATCAAAAGAACTTGAAATTGTGTGTAACAAAAGGCAAGTATAGTGTTATGTATATCACTAGATAAGTCAGTGTTTCATGTAGCATAATATTATCTTGGTGTATCATACAAAAAAAGGCTTCGTAAAAATATATCTCATAAAAATATTGGGGTGTTACATTCTACCCCCTTAAACTGAATTTCGCCCCTGAAATTCATCTTGGCTAAAAAGGGATTATTACCAAAAATATTCTTTTATAAAAACACACATCATAAAAAAAGAATAAAAATTACTTTTAAAAATTAATAGTTATAAAATAATATTTAACCACTGTAAATCTTATATATTTCTCTACATATGAGAACATAGGTGAAAATATGAGTATCGAGGAAAAGTGTAAATAATAAAAGAGTTTGATAAATAACTATAATCACAATAATGTTACTGATCAAAATAATGTTAAAAATCACAAAACCATAAACTAATGTTGAGTGAAAGAGGTCATTAATATCATAAAAAATGATGATAATACGTCGCTATTTTACATCATAATACCTTTTTCTAATGTCAAATAATTTTTCTGAGAAAATATACTTACTTGATTTAAGTAAAATCTCACCATTGGTTGTTCCTTGATTTTTCCCTTTATCTCTTATTTAATGAAACAATGTTGAATTTTTCAATACTAAGGAATTATCATATCATGTGATCCATACATATAATGATAAGTAAAAAATTTAGAACAAGTTATAAATTGTGAATAATTCCACCAATGGAGTGATAATTTATTATTCTAACAGTCTACATCCAAAGTTTGACATTAAAATTCTATAAATTGATAAATATACAATCCATATGAAAGATGAAAATCAAAAATAGTAGAAATTAGTGACAAAAATAGGCAGACCAGTTAACTTTTATTTATCAAAAGGTATCTATTGTAGGTAATATTCCAAACATGTGAACACCTTCACCATGTATTCTCTTGAATCATTTTAATAACCCGAATCACCATATATCCTTCTCTAAAAAATAAATAGTACCATATTCAAAAAATTATCAGATATATTTGTTATGCACTGAAAATTTGTATTCTTCATCCATGATAGCACTACCCTCTTGAAAACAATTCCATAATAAGTTCCCAAGACACTAGTATCATCCAATTTACTTATTCATATAATATATATATTTATCCAAACATCATTATCCTAACATAAGGGATATATTAAGGGTCATCTTTCCTATAATCATGTCTCCTCCAAATATATCACCTTTACCTTACACCAATTTATTATGTCTTCGGAACTATTCCAAAAATCCTTTCCAATCCTTAATGGAAAACATATATAAAAAACACTTACATGTACCATGATTCTCATAATATTTTAATTATTAAAAATATACAACTCAATTATCTAATTTTATTCTTAATCTATCACTTAGGATCCATCATCATAGTCTATCCAAAAATATGAATCAAGTATTAAGGTTCCCCAATAATAATATAACCATGATTCATAGTTTTAATGTACACAATAATGCAAGGACATCCCATAACATTCACATTTCATTTAAAATATCTTTATACATTGTATTATAACCAATACTTGTACCACCTTCATGATCCTAATTATGAGATTTATACTATGAAAATTGGTTTTCATTATTATGGTAATTACACATCTGAGACATTCAAGGTTAACTATCATCTATATATATTTTGGTATTGACTAAGACCATAAAAAAGTCATGAGAAACATATATCGGATATTAAAAACACATATGTAAGTAAATTACATAAAAAAATAAATCTATTATATCATAGGATTAATCATATGCCATTCAAGATTATAACAAGAAATCTAGGATTATAACTTATAAATATACATATCCAATAGACATACCTAGAGATATTGTTTGAAATATCTATAGTGATCTCACTAAAGATTTCACATCCTATTTTTCAAAAGATTATAGACCTTTTCTCTAATACCAACCATAATGGTCCAATAATGGCATACATGTACATTACATGACTTCTGTAGAATATTTTATGCACGACAAAAAAATATTCCTAAAGACTGAATTATTTTAGTGTCTTTGGAAAATGGGAAAACATAAAAAACTGGTTCATAAATCATCTACATCATCTCCAAATTTTTATTTCATAACTAGAACCCCTTTTTGACCAGCGTACTTAATATCTTTCTTCATGTCCTGGGGAAATGAAACATACAAAAGGGTGATCTCAAGTGATCAGTAAGGGTAAGAAAGGGAAATATCAATCAAAACATGAATATAATAATGTAATAACAAGTATATAACTTTTGAAAATCATACCATGTATTATATATATCAAAATACTATGTCATTGACTAAATCTTGGCAGTTCAGAAGGCATAAATAATAAAGGAAAATGAGGCATGAAAAAATAACACTAGCATAAAACATAGAATTATAGAAAAAAAATAATCATATAAAATAATACCCATATTAGAAAACACTAATTTAAAGAACACCATAGTTGAAAAATACCTTTACTTAACCTTTTTCACTCATCTTTCTAGTCATGTGTTACTAAACCGAGATAAATTATCATTCCAGGAATGTATTACTGAACTGATATCATTTCTTATTTCATCCCTATATTACTGAATTTAGATCATTTCCCATTAAAGTATTATCTATCTCCTGTGACGTAATTTTATACCCAGTTTGATGGAGTAATAAAGATTTCCCACTCATCACCTAATTAAAACCAATTATATGTGTTTCTTAAGAAAATAAAGCATTCATCATATAATATCCCCTAAAATAAAAAGGGTTTCATGAACATCATTCAATAATAACATAACCTATATAAAGAAATGGGTTTCATAAATATCATTCCATCATAAACATAAATACACCATAGTAATAATAGGGATAAACTCCTTGAAAATTATCTCATTTAAAACACAATTAAAATTTGAGATTTCACTTCGAAATAATTCTTGAGGAAAACATTCTTTCTACATTAATTTTTTTTCCTTTTATTAAAAAGCCAAGAAATTTTTAATGGAAATATTTTCACTGAAAATAACCTTTTAATACAATAAATAATGCTTCAATTAATTAAAGCATCATTAAAGTGTAAAAATCCATTCATTCCACATATGTAAAAAACAATATTCTAAAACATTTTCTGAAAAAGTCAAAAATTACCATGTTATAAAAATGACAAAATATTCCGTTCAAACCGCTTAGTAAAGAAAAATTCATAGATAAAAATGAATTGATAAAATTTTATAACAATAGTGAAAATATAATGCAATTTTTTTAAGAAAGATGGGGAAATATGATATATATACCCCAGTAAATACTTATATAAAACAATCCCAGATAATAATGAAATTATGAAATTATAACTTACCTTAGGTATAGGTTCCATCATACGTGTCCAAACCTCCTATATAAGGGTTTAAATAATGTAATTAACTTATTCTAGAATAATATTCAATTTTTATAATACCATAAGTGATCATATTATTAAGCATATATTATATATCCTTCAGGTATGAACAACATTATTTTTCTACCTGTGTTCAATAAAATATTTTCTTTTTTCGCTTCTTACTATATAGTTATATAATTTAATGAATTTTAATAATATAATATATATTATAATAATTATTTATATTCATTAATATAATAATGTGTTAATTAAGATCATGTATAATGAATAGCACCGCATCGTGGAGATGGTAGGTCATACCTACACATGAGTGACGAGATCATTCCCATAATTTTGGAATGGTATTGAATTGAATGTTGTATATAATATTTCAGAATTAGTATCATGTTATGATAATCATATATAGATATTATTTCCATCACTACAAAAATTCAAATAAATTGGTGATGAAAATAAATTACACCATGGTGTGGAGACAGTAAGTCATATGTACGCATGTGTAATGATTCTATTTTTCATTGGATGGATAAAAGGTGGAATATGGTTACTCAATAACCATAATAAATTCATAGAATATAATTGATGCTAGATTTATTAGTTTATGATAGAAACAAATCATGAATAGGAACTATAATAGGAAATAAATTTGAAAGAATCAGTAGGGGAGATTATCTCTTCTTTGATGAGCTCCTTCTAGATCTCCTCTTAATGGAACTGGAGTTAGTATTTTGATAAGACCAACACCTCTAGAATGTGAAAAAGTAAGTTGAAAATGTAATTGGGTAAGGGATATCAGATATTTAATGCTAAATGTTTATTTATTTTGCGAGGGAGGATGCTCCGTTTTAAAATTTTGGTTAGGGGAAAATTTGGAATCTCACAAAATATTGATTTATAATAAAATAAAACCACATCCAAAATCCACCAAAATGTCATATTTTAGAATATAAAATGAGATAAGGTTATATATTCATCAACCAATAAATTTTAGAAAATAGTTTCTTTCTTTTTATAAATTTTCATTTTAATTAACCCATAGTTATTCTATGTTAATTTTAACTAATGTAATAAATGTGTCAATATTAAAAATATTGTAATTTTTAATTATTTAATGTAAATTGAAACATAAAAGGACAATTTAGACCATTTTAGACCATATAATAATTTATTATATTTTTTTTAAAATGATGATTATTAAATAATGTAACAATATATTATTTTGAAAAAAATTTCAATAGTGGCAATTTTGACACTATTCATTTCATGGATTTGAAAAATATAAAGATAATATGTTAACCTAGAAAAAAATATTTATTATATTCATAATGAGTCAATGTAATCCAAAAAATTCAATGCATATATTAATTATCCCAATAATTGTTTTTATATTTTTCATAACATTAATTTGATATTTTCATTAAAAAAATAATTAATACATCAATTTTGTTAAATTATTTCATATATTTATCTTTTTGGAAAAAATAAAAAATAAAATACCATAACCAATATAATTATTTTAGAGTTAATAGGAAGACATATAGTCAAATATATATCATGGAAAATACTACATAAAAATGTTCTTTTTAATAAAACATCAATGTGACAAATTTAACATCACATTAAATAAAATATTATAAATGTCACATTATTTTCCCTATAGCTCAAATTGGTCAATAATGTGACCCTTATCTTATTATGGTTGATCTATACTCATCCAATAATATTTTTTCAATTTTTTTGGTATGTTAATGGTTTTTATCATTTTAATAATATTTATTTTAATGATTTTTTCATCAATATAAGAATTTATACATAATAAATGTATAATCCTTTAATGTATTTTCTTATTAATTAAATATTTAAAAAAATTCTTAAGTTAATGAAAAAATTTAGCTTTAAAAAATTATTTATAGTATAATTTATCACTTGTGTAACATTATTTTAAAAATGATAATTTTGTTAAAATTTGAGTATGAAAAATTTTACTTCTCCTTAAATAATATATATTAAATGTATTAATAACATCCAAGTGGCTTAAAAAGGATAAAAAATAAGCCCAAGGATTATTAGGTTGCAAATCAGTCAAAAATTATATTAGGAAAATTGTTTGGGTAATTTCAAAATATTATATTTACCATTAATTACCATATTTACATTTTTACTCTATGAACAAAATTACTAATGTTACTAATCGTAAAACCCAAAAATAAAAGGAATATATCAACATAATGTAGACCCAATAATTATAAATATGGAAACCATTTTAAAAAATTCATAACATAGAAGTTTCAGTAATTAATTTACAATTAATCCCATTATTGGAATGAATATGGGATTTAAAATTTCAAACATTGGAAAATATTGAAATGTGTTTACATCTAAATAAATGGTAAAATTAATAACAATGACCAAAATTATATTAAATGATATAAATATAGCCTATTTATACATTTAAATCCTTAAAAAATATTATTTCTTCACATAAATTATTTTTTTGAAAAGAAAATCAATAAAAATTTAGTATATTGTTTTTATTCATCAAAAGTTGTAACTTATCTGAAAAATATTAAATATTAATCCAAAGTAAATTTTTATATCATTCTTCTAAATAAGTAGTTATTTTTTAAATATAATATATAAAATATTTAAAAACTAGATTTAAAATGGGTGCGCCATCAAAAGGCAGAAAAATGCATCTTTTTAAAATACTCATTTTATCCAAAAAATTGAATTTGTTCTTATATCATTCATAGAAAACATATAAGTTGAATTTTAAATATTATATTGAATATATTAAATATATATTTAAATAATATAATCTATAAATATGGATTTTATTATTTAATAAAATCACTTATTTCCATTTAAATAGTTTTTACAAAAAATGTTTCCTTTTGTGTAAACATGGATTTATTTAAAAATATAATTAATTTCTCACAAAAAAATTTTGAATATTATCATAATTTAGTTATTATTTTTCATACATGTTATTTTAAATACAATGTTATAAGGCAAAAAAATTAATATTTAGTTGTTCACATAAACACGGCCATGTGTGAAATGAATTTTATAAAATGACCAAGAATTTGTGTGTAACACAAGCCATGCATTGTTTTGAGTATACCACAAGAAAAGCCAATTTTTTGTAGCACAAGTGTATCTAAGTGTATCATGAAACACCCGAACATAAAAAATCATTCTCATAAAAAACTCTGGTTGTTACAAAGCCTCTATTATTCTCTTTGTTTTCTCTTAAGAAAGAACTGAATTGCTGTTATTGTGTCCACATATACACCATGCTCAAAGGTAATATGACCTAAAAAGTGAAACTCATGAGTCTAAAACAAATACATAGAGAACTTACCATATATTTTGGCCCTTGAACTATGTCTAGGAAAATCCCAAATGCTTTGGGCGAACCACCTTAGACGTAGTGTATTTGAGAATTTCATCCCTATAGGATATGACAAATTTATCACAGAAAGCTTAAAATATCTATTTCATAAGTTACATGAACCCAATAGAGTAACTCATCACACCAAAGTTCACACCTAGGGGAACATTATTCCCATAGAAACATCAAACTCTGTTTTTGAAATATAATCATCATGAACTCTAAACTAATGTTGTCCATACCTGAGGTCAAACATTGATTTCTATCTCCCTCCTTTCAAATAGTCAGAGAAGTTATCAATCCTAAGAAATAACTAATTTTTCTCAGTCTTCACATGATTCAGGTGTCTGAAAACAATTCATATCCTCATGCTCTCATCCTAATTTTTATTAAAATACATACGAGCTGGATAGGGGGAATGGGTGTAGTGAAACCCTTATCTTAACATCTACCATTATAAGGGTCGTACTATCCAACTAATGAGATATCAGTTGTATCCTCCAATATATGATACATGATTTATTTTCCAAAGATTCTCTCCTAGATGAAAATAAAAACTCATCTCATCACATAGATACTTTTTAAAATATTTGAGGGGATGAGTGTTGCTATGAAAAGAACCCTCAAGAATCTACATCCAATAAGAGTTAAGTCATACCTCCAGAAGCAATGTGCGATCATCGAAAGTCACTCAGATAATGTCTATAATTTATAGACGTGAGCTAAAGTCTCTAATAGAATATCAATTACTCAAATAAAGGATATTAAAAAGAAAGAGTGACAAATATTATGTCTATAAAAATATTAACTAATTTTGGGAATTCATGGTTCATATCTATGATCACCATTAACACCCCTGGGTAATAACCATCCACTACCTTAATCTATCCTTCTCATTCCCACAGGTTCCCCACAACCTGGTCTCACACTAACACCTCAAAATAAAATATTCATTTATCATAAAAAAATAAAATGAAATCTTCCACCACACCATCAAATTATCCACTTTAGGGTGTGCTGACTCACTTGCATGGCTTTAAATACAATCACAAGAAAAAATTTATTTATGGGGGGAGTGTCCAACTTCCTTGTATGGGTAAATCCACCTCACACATCACCAATGATGGGATCCATAAAATCCCTACATTTTATTAAATAGTATTTGTTGGACCAACATTTATCCATGATGGGTCTTATTCAATGAGTAAACCCCAAGATATCCCCTTTATATAAAACTAATTTACCAATGTGGTCACTAAAAAGTCCTCCTCACTAAAGATATTCTTCTCTCTTTTCCAAGATAGGGCCACCACATTTTGGATCTGGATGTCCAGACACGGCTTGAACTCTACTAATCCATATAGAAGAATGTTTGTAACCATTTAATCAATCAAGGTCCCTAAAAGTTTGAAAACCCATATTGTTTCCCCCCATTCAATCATCCACTACCAGAGAGTCTTGAACACCACAAAACCTTAGTGGTCTCTATTGATGTAACTCACACAATGCACCATGCCTTCATGAATTTTTGTCTTTACCAACTACATCTATCATGTACTAAGCATAGAGAAGTTTATATATCTTGATCAATAGAGGTGATCCCATGAATATCTCATTTAGGGGAATCACTCCTCTAAGATCTCCTGAAAGGAACACCTCGATAATATGTACATGTACTTGTTCCACATTGCTAAACTATTCTTCTTCATGTGCATATCTCAAATTCCTAGTTGGATGTTATCATAGAAGAATCATGATAGTTATAAAGAAATTACGCTTTCAAATAGAATATATATGGAGCTTAATTAGGATTTATATGGAAGCTGAAATACTTAATCCTATTCGAATCATGTAACCTGGGTTTCCCTACAACAGGTTCCTCAATGTGTCTAGTTGACAAGAAAGAAATCGGAGTCTTAGTTTATGGATATGTTTTATGCCACACCATTACTATGTTACATATAGTTAGACCTAATCTATAGATAATCCAATACTATTTCCCTATGTTCACAAACTAGTACTCACACAATTTATTACAGTGAAAATTATTCCTAGGAAATAATTACCTTTGATAACACTCAGTTATGACATAACCCACTGAGACCCCACATCGGATTCCAACAAGTCATGTATGATTCCCCAAGCCTACCTCCCATTTTCCAAGGGCTGGATAAAATAATCTAGTAAGCATAACACTTAAATAGGATGACCTATCATTGATTAAAAGTACACATGAAGACGCCTATCACAATGAAATAGTTCAGAAATATAACACATCTATAATCTCTATAGAGTAACAAAAGAATGAAACAACCTCTATGATTCATATAATGTGCAACAGGGTGATATAAAAAATATATGTGTAAAATTACCCTCTCATCCATCGATATTGGGGAAACAAAATCTGACAATAACTATATAGGGTAAATAATTGGAGATCCCAAAATGAAAATCTCGAGTTTGACCCCCAAACATAATTAATTCCACCACATACTACAAATATCCACTGATACTAGGTCTACCATAGTCACCACTAATATTTATGTCATATACATAAAACATGAATTATGTACAAAAATACCATGAAGGCATGAGTATATAAATACTAATTTGGATGTAATAGAAACTAGTAGAGAAGAGAAATAATATAGTTAGATCAACCTATAAGGTAATAGGGAAAAAGAAAGAAACAAAAAATATGGTCACAATTTAACATAGGAAAATAAGGAAATGTGATCTATATCATCATACATAGTTATGAATTATGAGACAACCTAGATCTCCCAAAAGTTGTATCTTTGATGATATTAACCAAATGAATCCTCATAAGAATCAGGGTGGAGGGTCCAATCCTCACCACTGTGCTCCACAATCATGGGAGCACTAATCTATTAGAAAACCCACACCCTTTTATAGGTCAATAATGGTGGTGTTCCACTCATTAGGTAGTGTACCCACATCCATTGTAGTATTGGGATGTATATAATCTATGGATATGAAGGTATAGGGACATGTGCCTATGTGAGATAGGGGTGTTACGAACCTGACATCTCTTGAATGATCATTCCTCATCACTGTCATTTATTAAACATAAATTAAATAAATTTTTCAAACATGTAACCTCGTGTCATATATTTAATTCCAAAAATTAATTCCACAATTTCATTACAGATGGAAAACTACTCACAATAGGCCACTTCCAGGACAAGATCCTAAGTCTTGAATAATGAGATATATAGGGTAGAAGGTTATGAGGGGTGTATATAGTGTGTCCCACTAGGGTACATGGTGTATCTCTAAAATTCGAATCCTAACAAACTCTTAATAGCGCACTCAGTGTGTACAATCCAATTTAAGGGAAATATCATCAGAGTTCCACAATGTGTGGGACCATCTAGGGTCTAAGTCATATCCTCATTGAATATGGGTCCTCTAGCCAAGTTTGGATATGTGGGGAGTACTTTAATGTATAATTCACATGGGACACAAATATTTATTATGTTTTTAATTCTAGTATAGAGCTATTATAACCATATAATGTCACATGGTGTAAGGGTTATCCACAAGAAGTATGATACATAAAGTGGACCAAAACCCTAGTTACCATGAGATTTTGAGGAATAAAACATTTATTCATTTATATTACATAGCATGTAATTAGGGTTTTCAAACTTAGTGTGGGTTTTACCAACATATCTGTCATGACCTGTCCATTTGGCCCAATGTCGTGACTACACCAAGCCCACCTTCCATAGGGTACGGGCTGAAAAATATAATGGAAAAGGAGAATCCCTAATATGGGAAGGAATTTCCTTTTTAACCTATACAGACACACAGTCCAAGAACTCAACAAGAAACAACCATGATGTAAACTACTGTAGTAAAAGTGTGCTGAATGTAAAGGGGCCGAAATACTAGCCCAACTGAAAAGTATAAGTACAACTGAAAAAGTAAAAATACAAATGAAAAGTGAAGAATAGCTCCCAGATAATCCACCAAGGATCCTACCTAAAGGGTAGGTACAACTCACGATCAGTAGTCCCTGTGTCACGTCATGCCAAATGGTCCAGCTCCAGGTACCATCCAGTCCAGGATCCCTCAGACTCGATCAATGATATTTATCATCTTCACAAGACACAAAAGGGTGTGGGTGTAGCCCATGTAGGGGTTAGTATAATGATACTTATTAGGGACCCTGAGACCCTCGTAGGTCTCCTAGAGACCCATGAAGGAAAAACCACAAATAAATACATCAACTCCACTTAGTTATATTCCCATACTTATACCAAAGTTATCAAGATATACACATCTCATACATGAGGGAAGAATTCCACAAAGGTAACACCATAAAGGTTGAAATACCACATAGGTAACACAACTAAGATAGAAGTACCACACATGTAACACCACGAAGAAAACACCACAAAAGTAGAAGTACCACATAGGTAACACCACCAATACAACACCACAAAGACAGAAGTACCACACAGATAACACCAAGAAGTTAGAAGTACCACATAGGTAACAACCCGAAGATAGAAGTACCAAAAAGGTAACACCACAATGATAGAAGTACCACACAGGTAACACCATGAATATAGAAGTACCACACAGTTAACACCATGAAGATAGTAATACAACATAGGTAACACCACAATGATAACACCATGAAGATGAAAAGACACAGCTCACAATCAGGTAAAACTTATGAACAAAAGTACATATGGTTAGTAGTAAGATATATCATCTTATTATATTAGGAGGCACGACCTATGACCCTCACATGATCGATAGGTAACTAACCCATGCTGACCCACACAGGATCTGACCTACACAAGATCAGTATGCACTAACCCACACATGATCGTTGATCCCTGGCCCACATAAAATCTGATTGAATCTAACCCACACATGATTGATAGATGCTGACCCACATAAGATAAGCTTTCTTTCATCATGTTATAGTCTACCACAGGATTCCTCACACCCGGTGCGCTCATGTTCCATAGAAACTAATACTCAAGATATTGGTCTTACCTCAAATTCCACTAATCTCTACAATTGAGTAACCCAATGAACAGCCATGTTGTAAGGGTTACAATGTGACAGATGGGTGCATCAATCGGATGCCCAGTCTATGAGTTATAAGCATTATAGTTCCGAGGGCTCGGTAAGATTCGTGTTCAACTCAACCTAGCCATACTCCAACTCTCTCCAAAACTTATGTATAGTATACCAAAAGGACTATCTCGTTCCATGGGTCCCAACTCTATAGACGGTTCGTCAAACAGATGTTCGGTTCTCTTGATATTGTCTCTTACATGTTTCTGGGTCCGGTTGGGTCTGGGTCTGATCTGACCTGGTGAGACAGACCCGACCTGGCCCGGTCTAGGCTAGGCCATGGCTGGTGCGGCCCTCTAGGACAAGGTTTGGCCTGGCCCGCAAGGTGCATACCGGCCCACAAGTGGGTGGCCTATCCCGTAAGGGGGCATCCCGATCCAAAAAAGGGGCAGCTCGCAAGGGGGTGGCCCTCAAGGGGGGTGTGGGCCGTAGAACACCTGAGTTTCCCAAGGGTGGGTTTCCCCCATCTCTTGAATGGACCGGAGGCCATTCGGCTTTTAAAACAGCAGCACCACGCGCCCACTGCCCGGTCTCCGTGGAACTCGCTAGAGGCACAGGTTCCCCCTTTACCGCAGCATCATCCACGACCACTTTCTCATTGGCAGTGTGCTGGTTGTTCCACACTTTGAATATACTGTTGGCCAATTTGTCGGCCACCTAATACGACCATTGCAGCTAACGATCTATGACCCTTGCTCATCGGTGGTACGTGACAGCGCGCCGCACCTCCTACGTGTCTGGTCGGTTCCGACCGCTCCCCTAGCTAATGAGGCCTCCTCTTGTGACACGAGACAACATGCTTCCACCCTCGCAACTGTTTGGTGTCGCTGCACCAAGGGTCTTCAATAGAGGCGCAAGGGTAGCAAGGTAGAGGAGTGTCCATGCTAGGTTTGTTAGGCCCTGGCCCTGTGTGTAAGATTGTAATCATGAGGGAGGGTTAAAGGGTTTAAGAAAAAAACATGAATTTAACATAAAACAAACCCCTGCCTCAATAACGATGGAGAACAACCATGATTGAGGAAGTGTGTCGGTGTTTGTTTTCCCTCGCAACTAGCCTCCAATGATGTCGCAAGATCATCGATCATCGGTTCAGAGATTTGGTGTTGCTCGTCCCCGCTCGTCGGAACTGGCTCCATTTTCCATGGGTTTGGCGTCTTTTCACTTTTTCAGCCCTTTGATGATTGGTGAAGTAGTGCCGAAACCTCTCCCCATGATCCATATAAATAGGAGAGGGGGAGGGTAAGTAACAACGTTTGAAATTAATGTGGGTTCATTAAATATGAAACTTCCTAATTCCCCAATAGTGCAGTCACTTAGGATTGAAATTTCATGCCATTTATTGGTTTGACACATCACTGGTCCCACATTGCCGCTTGTCCGCTAGAAATTAATAGGGTCTCCTTAATTAGAAAATGTTGATCTCATGTTTACTAGATGTACCTTAAAAAATGATCAGATATTTGTTCTGGGAACAATGGTCCTCAGAATAAGGTGTCGTCAATTTTCGCAGACTCGAAATAATTCAATTTAATTAAACAAAATTACATAGAAAATCCAAGTCATTACATTCTCCCCAACATAGGGATTTTCATCTCAAAAAAGCAATATCATAGACTAAAAAATAAATGGGGGGTACTGAGCATTAATTTGAGCCTCCAGCTCCCAAATTCTCCCATGAAGGTTCTCGTGCTGCCAATAAACACGCACCAGAGGTATTGACCTCCCACAAAAGACTCACTCCTGTCAATCCTAAATCTATACAGGAACCTCCGTAAATGTCGCCCCATCATCAATGTCCCGCTCGATGTGGTCAGTGATGTTAGATGGGTCGTGCACGTATCTCCTCTGCTGGGATATATGGAGGACTTCATACACCCTGTCCAACTATGGTGGATGTGCCAAGTTGTATGCCACCTTTCCAATTCTCTGAATTATTAGAAATGGTTCGATAATCCTCAGTCAGAGTTTTCCACCTTGGCCAAATCTCTGAAGTCCACATCGAGGAGAGACTCACTAGAATACATGTTCCCCCTCCTGGAACTCCAAAGGTCTCCATCTCCTGTCATCATAAGACTTATGCCTACTCTGTACTATCTTTATCCGCTCCTAGATTATCTGCACCTTCTCAGTGGTAGCCCGTACCAACACTGGACCCAGAAGTATTGACTCCCCTGGGTCTGTCCAGGATAGAGTTGATCTGCATGATTGAGCGTACAAGGACTCAAATGGTTCCATACCGATGGTGGTGTGATAACATATATTGTATCCGAACTCTACTAGGGGTAAGTGATCCTCCCAAGTGAGGCCAAAATCTAGGACACAAGCATGAAGCATGTCCCCCTGGTTCCTTATGGCCCACTCTGTCTATCCATCCTTATAAGGATGAATGTTTGTGCTCAAACATATATTGGTCCTGAAATCGTCCTATAATCCCTTCCACAACCTGGATTTAAAATTTTCTTCAAGGTCAGAGACGATTTTCAACGGAACCCCATGAAGTCACACCATCTCTTGTATATAAAGGGGTCTCAATCCCTCAACTGATCCCTGCTCTCGGATGGTTAGGAAGTGGGATGACATGGTGAGTCGGCCAATGATCACCCCTAGGGAATCATGTCCCCTAGACATATGTATAATCCATGTCACAAATTCCATTGAGATTCTATCTCACTTCCACCCCAACACCTCTAGTGGTTGTTCTAAGCCTTCTAGTACCTAATGCTTGGCCTTCACTTGCTGACAAGTGAGTCATCGAGAAACAATCTCCGCCACTACTTTATTCATCCTTGGCCACATGTGCTAATTCCTGGGGTCCTGGTACATCTTCGCCACACCAGGATGTACCACCAGAGGGGACCTATGGAACTCCCTCAACACCTCCTCCCATTGCACCATCGGTACCATAATACATCCTTTGAAGAGGATGACATGCTCCCCACCTTCATAAAATCTACCAGGTGCATGTCCTGAGGATATCTTAGTGCGTCGAGCCTCACAATCAATGTCCCCAAGTTGCACCTCCCTGACTAGATGAAGGAGTGAATGTAAAATACTAGAGGCATGATACTCCATCTCTATCCATGAAGGATATATGCTACGCGACTAGATGATTTGTCACCTCACTCAGCAACTGCAGACCAGACCTCCAACTGAGTGCATCTACTACCACGTTCCCTTTCCCAGGGGTATAGACTATCTCAAATTCATAAACCTGGAAGAACTCCAGCTATCAAAAATGTCTCAGGATCAGGTCCTTCTGAGAGAATATATACCTGAGACTTTGGTGATTAGAGTATACTATAAAACATTCTCCCATTAGTAATGTCACCACATATTCAGGGTGAATACCATTATTGCTAACTCTTGGTCGTGGGTAGCGTAGTTCTTCTCATGTTTCCTCATCTATCATGAGATGTAAGCAATCACTGATCACTCCTCCATCCGGACACATCCAATTATGATCCATGATGCATCGCAGTAGACTACAAACCCAACACACTCTTTTGGTAGCCTCGAGATGGGGAACTTATCAGTCTCTTCCTCAGCTCCTGAAAACACTACTAGAATCCCTCCATCCATACGAAGGGTGTCCCCTTCTTCATTAATGCTGAAATGGGTGCCGCAACTCTAGAAGTTGCATTCATGAATCTCTAGTAGTATTCATCTAGCCCTAGGAAACTCTGTATCTCCGTCACACTTTTAGGTGTCTACCAAGAAAGTACAGCCTCTATCTTCGTTAGATCCAGGAAAACTCCAGCCTCCGAGATAACGTGTCCCAGAAAGTGAACCTATCATATCTAGAACTGGAACTTTAAGAGCTTACGAAAAATTTGGTTCCCTCAGAGTGTATCTAGATCAATCTGTAGATGGTAGGCATGCTCCTCCTTCAATGTCATGTATATCAAGATGTCGTCGATGAAGACCACCACAAAGCGATCAAGGTATGGATGAAAGATCATATTCATGAGTCCCATGAATACTTTTGGGGAATTGGTCATGTTGAATGTAATAACCATGACCTCATAGTGGCCATACCTACATCTAAAGGCCATCCTCTACGCATCCTCATCTCATACCCTGAGCTGATGATATCCTGATCTGAGTTCTATCGTTGAAAAACGACGAGCTCCCTTCAGCTGATTGAAAAGATCATCAACCCTCAAAAGTGGATACATGTTCTTCAAGGTCACCTGGTTCAGGTGCCGATAGTCCACACAGATTCTCAAACTCCCATATGAATTTTGGTGGAACAATGTTGAGGCTGCCCAGGGTGAAACACTGGGCCTTCTAAACCCCTTCCTCTGTAAGTCCTCCAACTGTACCCATATCCCACGAAGCTCCGCGGGAGCCATCCAATATTCTAGCGTATATATTGGTGCTATCCAGGGGTATAGGTCAATGTAATAGTCTCCCTCTCTATGTGGGCGTAGTACCAAAACATCATCAAGAAACACATCGGCATACTGGTCCACCACTATAGGATCGCTCGGACTCTCATCATCATCTTCTTTGAGGGTAAGGCTAGACAAATGATGTTCAATCGGCTACACCCTTTTATGGGTAAGTGCATCCTATACTTCAAAGGTCCCCTTCTCATCGGTGAAGGAAAACCATGTCCCATCCTTGCAGACACAACACATTTTTTACTTAATACAGTCAATCTGGGCATGGACTTTGGATAACTAGAACATACCCACGATCACGTCGTAAGGCATCGACACTACTACAAGAAGATCACAGCTGAATATATCATCTTCAAGAGAAAGCTAACACTACTAGCACCACTGTTTAATAATAGAATTATCTCCCTTATAAGTCACTAGTCATATGGATCAAGCCAAAGGCTCCACCAGAATCTCTGAGCTCTGAATGAGGGTGGTGGAAATAAAAGAGTGACTAGCACCTATGTCTATAAGTACTACCTCTAAGGTGGAGTAGACATAGATCATACCTCTAATCATCTCCAGTGTTCTGTTTTTGTTGGCCCTAGCTGCCTGGTGTTGAGATCGTTTTTGTCCTCCTACTCCCGGTAGTCAGGGTGGACAACTTGGAGGTGGTGGCGGTAGAACATCGAATCGCCGCCCACCGCCTGGTGCACGTGCATCTCCTCTGCCACATCTGTCTACTGTATGTGGACCTACGTAATTATATCTATGCCTCTAACTCAGCGGTACCTCAACCGTTTTCTAGTCGTCCATACAGTGGGTTGGGAAATCACGAGACGTGTGACCCTGCCCACCGCACGAGTAGCACTTCTTGCTCCTCATCTATCCTCATCTATTCTGTTATCCCCACACCACCAACCCTATATCCTGAGATCATCCACTAGAATAAATAGACCCCTTGGGCCCCTGAATCATTCGTCTATTTCCTACTATAGATGACTCTGAAACCTTTCGTCTAATTGTATCTCTCACTGTTAGTGCATGCTATCCTAGGAATCTCTCCACCAAAAGAGCTACCTCTAGCACCCCAGCCAACGTCGGTATGCTGAGCGCTATCATAGATTCTTTGATCCCATATTGGAGAACCTTCTCAAAGGTCCTAGACCTGAAGAAAGGGTCTTGTACCTTACAGTGGAGTAGCGGGAGAGGTATGTGAACCTCGCTGAGTACTCAACCACAGTCATATTGCCTTGCTGTAACTACAGCAGCTCTTGTATACGCACTAAGCGTAGAGTCACTGGGAAAAACTTTGCCCTGACAATGCTCTTGATGTCCACCCAGATGAGGGTTACCTCATCATGTATCTAGAGAATCAACAACCACTATCTCCCTGCTACTGCTTAAAAAATACTGGCTGCTAGGATCACCATAATGTCAGTTGGTTTCCCAACTAAGCATAAAACATTGACCACAACCTCATTCCAGTCCTCAGCTGCATGTGAAACTGCCTCGCCTCAAACCTATGAGTCCTCTATAGCGGAAACTCATGCAACACGCACTGTTTCTATGAAATCTCTACTGGTGGGTCTGGTGGAAACAGATACCCAAAAGGCAGTGGTGCTGCTGGTACACCACCCGAAGGTGCTAATGCCGTAAGATGGACCTGCATCAAGGCCTCATCACTCAGTGGTCCATCATCGCATACTCTATCAAGAATCTAGGCTGGATGTCTATGTGGAAGCATCCTAAAAGAAAATAGATGTTCCATGGTCAATAAGTTTTACCTGGTGAGCTAACTCAAGGGGATTACAAGAAAAATGTTTTAAAAAAAAATACAAACAATCAGTGTTTTCATGCATTAAGTCAGAAATCCAAAGTTAGGGTCCCGGTGTATGGATACGTCGGCCGACACACAAACATTGGATTCCCCAAACTGAAAACCACACTCATAACACTTAACACTATTTCCACAGAGAAAAGATCAGAGTCCTAGTTCTTCGGTAGAATCGAATCCTCTGATACCACATTTTCACAACCCGTCCCTCGAGGCTCATGTTGTGACTACCCCAATCCCACCTTCCATAGGCCAGGGGATAGCGAATAGCAACGGGAAGGTTTATCCCTAATATGGGAAGGCACTTCCTTTTTAACATGTACATACACATAGCCCAAGAACGCAAGAAGAATCAACCATGAAGTAAACTGCTATAGTAAAATAGTGATGAAAGTAAAGGGGCCGGAATACAAGTCCACAAGAAAAAGTTCAAGTACCAATGAAAAGTAAAAATACAACTAAAAAGTGAATAACATCTCCTAGATTGTCCACCAAGGACCCATCTTGAAGAGCAGGTACAACTCATAATCAGTATTCCCTACATCACGTCCCACCAAATGGTCCACCTCTGGGTACCATCAAGTCCTGGCTTCCTCAGCCTCAATCAATATTGTCTGTCATCACTACAAGACACAAAAAGGTATGAGCGTATCCCATTAAATGGTGAGTATAATGATACTCAGAAGGGACCTCGAGACCCTCGTAGGACTCCTAGAGTCCCATGAATGAAAAATCAAAAAGTAAGACTTCAAATCTACTTAGGTATATGCCCATACAAATACCTAAGTTATCAAGATATACTCATCTGATACATGAGGGAAGAATACCACAATGGTAACCTCACGATGGTAGAAATACCACACAGGTAAATCAACTTAGATAGAAGTATCACACCGATAACACCATGAAGACCACACCACAAAGGCAGATGTACCACATGGGTAACACTACTAAGAAATCACCACAAAGATAGAAGTACAACAAAGATAGCGCCATGAAGATAGAAGTACCAAAAAGGTAACACCATGAAGATTGAGGTACCAAATAGGTAACACCACGATGATAGATATATCACACAGGTAACACCACAAAGATAGAAGTACTACACATATGACACCATGAAGATAATAGTACCACACAGGTAACACTACAAAGATAATACCACGAAGATGAAAAGACTCATCTCAAAATCAGGTATAACATAAGTAAAAAAGTTCAAATGACTAGTCGTAAGATATAGAATCTTATTCTATTAAGAGGCATTGCTTCGGACACACACATGATCGATAGGTAACTAACCCCCGCTGTTCCACATGGGATCTAACCCATATAGGATCGGTATGCACTGACCCATAGAGGATTGCTAAGCACAGTCCGACATAGGATATGATAAAAGCTAACCCGCCATGGATCGATATATGTTGGCCCACATAGGATTGATATTCATTCTTCACGTTACGGCCTTCCACAGGATTCCCCGCACCCGATGCACTCGAGTTCCATAGAAAATGTCCCTTAAGATATCGATCGTACCACGACCCCCACTAATCTCCACAAAGGAGTAACCCAATGGGACTCCATGTCTTAAGGGTTAGAATGTGATAGAAGGTGCGTCAATAGGATGCCCAATCTGTGAGTTATAAGCGATTTAGTTCTGAGGGCCCGGTTGGATTCGGGTTCGATCTAACCCATCCATACTAAAACTGTCTCAAAAAATCAATTCGAGTATACCAAATGTACCGTCTTACTCCAAGGGTCCTAGAAATGATGAAAGTTCATCAAATGGACGTCTGATTCTCATGATATGACCCCTTTAGTGTTTCGGGGTCCAGTTGGGCCTAGGTCCGTTCCAACCTGGTCGGACCGACCCGACCCTACACGATCAGGGCTGGGTCATGGTGGGATCAGCCCGCAGGGATGAGGTCCGACCCATATTGCAGGGTGGTGGCTTTGTCCACAAGAGAACGGAACAACCAGCAAGGGGGTAGCCCAACCCGCAAAAGGGGCGGCCCACAAGGGGGGTGTGGCCCACGGTCTGCCCGGGGTGGAAAAGGTGGGGTGTTTCCCCCATCTCCCGAATGGCCCAGAGGCCATTCATCTTGTGAAACGACGACTCCACGTGGGTGTCACCCAGTCACCGTGGAACCCACGAGAGGTGCAGGTTCCCAATTCATAGCGGCTTTAGCAGTGGCACCATTCTCACTGTTGGTGCACTGTTCGTTCCGTCTTTCCCTTCTATAGCCGGACGATGTGCTGACTGCCACCTCCTACTGCTACAACTGATGAGTCGTGGACCCTTTATCACCACTGGTGTGCGACGGCGCGCCACACCTCCTCCATGGCCAGCCAGTGCTGGCCACTCCGCTGATCGCCGCGACTTAGTTCCATGGCCTCTTCTTGCAACCCGAGGCATCGCACCACCTCCCTCGTAGCCGGTTAGTGTCGTCGCGCCGTGGGTCATCCAGAGAGGTGCAAGGGTAGCAAGGTAGCATAGGTTCCAAGCTAGATTCATTAGGCTCATTCCCTCTACGTTATATTTTAATCATGAGGTAGGATTAAAGGTTTAATGAAAAACACTTGAATTAATCAAAAAACAAACCCCTACCTCATGAACTATGTAGAGCACCTGCTATTGAGGAAGTGGGTCAGTGTTTTCCGTCCCCTGAAACTAGCCTCCAACAACGTCGCTCGATCGTCGATCTTCGGTTTTAGGTTTCAATGTCGATCTTCACCGCTTTCCGGAACCATATCCGTTCTCCAAGGGTTTGGCCTCTCGGCACTTCGTCCCCACTTCATTGCTTGGTGAAGCAGTTTTGACACCTCTCCCCAAGCTCTATATAAATAAGATAGGTGAAGGGTATGTAACAATGTTGGGAATTAATGTGGGTTCATTAATTTGGAACCTTACCAACTTCACAATGGTGGATTTACTAATGATTGAAAGGTCAAGCCATTTATTGTCTTAAAATGTTGCTAGTCCCATGTTGTCACTTATCCATTGAAGTAAAATATAAAAGAGAAAATAAAAATTTAATAAGTTATTTTTATTATTCATTAAAAAGCCTCAAAGCATAACTTTTTCTTCAGACCTACTACGGTCAAAGTGAAGTCTCCCTTAAAAGAATCTTGGCATTGCGGATTCAACGGTGCCCTTTGATTTTTAATCTGAGCACCACTTCAAAAGTTATAAAATTTCACTCACTCGTTTAATGAATGTACCTTAAAAAAATATCAAAAAATTTTTCTGGACACACTGGGCCTTGGAATCACACACCGTTAATTTTTGTAAACTTGTAATAATTTTATTTAATTAAAAAAATTACATGGAATTTTTTTTTCATTGCAATATCATCAGATCCAATATTTTTCTACAATCTTCAATTGAAACTATACTCATTTCTCAATCTTGTTGGGAAACAACAACCACTATATAACTATGGTTACCACTAGCTAAAAAAAGTTTTGATAGAACACCTAACATCCATCATTCCTTCCATCAATACAAAGTATTCCTGTTCTCTATAAAATGGTTAGATATCCCTCATAGAATCTTTCAAACCACAAAATTCAATGGTTTATGCATCCAAACCTCATTTCATGGCCTCCAATGGCTGAAAATTAGGATTTGGGTTACCTGTGCATGATCTTTTGTGCCTCATGTCACTGAAATAGGGATCCAATATATGGAACCATTACCTACAACATTCATCACTGCCTTGATCCATCAATAAAAAACGATTCTAAGGTCATTCACAATATTTTCACATATCTATAGGTTCTATCATACTTGATCTGGTACAGAAATTCTGAATCCCTAACCAAGTAAGCCAATGGTGAAGAATGTGAAGAATGAAGATGATAGGAAGGAACAAAAATAAAAAGAGAATTATTATTGTCCGACATGATCCCATCTAAAGATCAAAATTCCATAAATCAAATTCATTGATAATTATGATGCCACAAAAATAGATAAGCATAGTCCAGGATGCTGATTATATTTCCTGATCATGAAAAGGATGATAATAAATAATTTATTAGTTATATGATCCATTATAAAAAGTCAAATTAAAATGGTGAAAATATATAAATAATGAGCCCTACAGCAAGAAAGGATAGATCAATGGTAAAGAACATGTTCACTCACTATATCCCTAAATATTTAATTTTGTTCATCTTTGGTCAATGGTCTCAATCTCATCGACACAAAGGGTGGTTATCCTCTTCCTCCTCTCTAATATTCTAGGATTACACAACTATCATTGGAGAATCTCCATAAAAATATTTATAGAGAGTGAATTTTGTTTAGAGCATTAAAAAATATTACATATATTTATCATTTATTTTATTTAAAAACCCAATAATGACATCCTTACATTAAATGTATGATGTAAACCAAACTTATATCATACCTAGAGTAAACCCTTTGTTTTAGAAATAGACGCAATCATTTATTTTCCATCTATGGTCCTGATCAGTAGAGCACCATTTATTCCCAAAATATTCATGTTTGAAGTTTAATATATTTAATATTTTTATTATATTGATTTTGGAATCCTGTGACAACAAAAAAATAATCACCAGCATCCGGAAAAAACACAGAGATAGATAACAAAATTTTTAAAAGACATAATTCATAAAACCAGAGATGTTATAATACCAAAGGGAAAAATTTAAATTCAAGAAACTACTTTAGGTTAGAATTAACAATATATCAAGATAAAAGGATGTGAGGTGGGTTTAGGTATTTGAAACATTTTTATACATCCTAGTATATCAACGATGGGAATAATACAAGGTAGAAATAGCTTCCATAAATGATGAGAGTTGAGAGTTGAATCCATTAATATATGAGAGAATTAAATTACTTATTATGACTGTATTTGAAAAAATAGTATGATAGATGGAGCCTATTTTTCAATGTCCTCCACCTCCTCCATCAAAATTGACTATGTAATGAGAGTTCCATGTTGTGGATCCTTATTTACATATTGTAGCATATGTTATCCTATGTAATATGGTGGATTATGTCCCTAATTATCTTATGTATTCAGACCACATAAGTGTAATGGTACATAATATTATGGATTCAATTACTTCAGTTTCATTTTTGGTCTAGGAGGTAGTCATTAATGGAATGTCCCAGTGGGGACCATATCATAACTCCCCAATACGGCCTCTAATATAATAGGGGAGTGAGACTATCTCTGAGTAGGCACATCACTAACATAGGAATCCCTAGACTATGTTCATGTACACATGTCAACATATCCTTTCCCATACAATGATAAAATGTAATAAAAACTAAACTTACATGTATTCATACATCTAAATATGATAACCAGAGTACGATGGGATTTAAATAAAAGTAAACATGTCCATAAACAGTCACCCCAAAAAGAGTCTATAGTCAATTCCAACCAGAATGTAGTACTGGAAAATACTCTCAGGATACTGCTGGAAGACTCCATGGTTTTTCCAGTCTCACTAAGCACCATCTGTTCTTGGTCTTTCTAGGACTCTATCAGAAGGACGGTCCCCTGCATAACATAATAAATGGGCATTAATGGTTTCTATATGGGTGAGTATAACATTACCCAACAAAAAAACCCCAAATCCACAAAGCATACAATAACGGAATTGTAGTTACCTGTATATTGGTATATGTCTACAACACATATAACAATAATATTTAATATAATCGACAAGAAACATAGTCTAATGGTAATTCACAACTTTAATTCCAGCCAAGGATTCTAGATCATAGGTTTTATATAGCACTCATCTGGTAGAACACACTCCATGAGTTTGATTGAAAAGATGATGTCTATCTAAGTGGTAGTTCTCATTAGGTTTCATCAATATAAGTACACACTAAAAGTCAGAAGATATATTCTAGACAGATGAGGATCACTCCCAAGTCCATGGGGTATACCAACTACTAAATATGTATTAACTCACTAACTAAAGGATTGGAACCTGAATTTTTTTGGTCATGAAGATACCATGAACTCTAGCTTGGAAATGAATATTAATTGAGCATCTCACTCGGGTTCTCATGGAGGGATTCCATGAACTCTATCCCCAAATTCCTACTGAAGGGATCAATTTTCTATGTTTAGGAGGTAACTCCGTACTAACCATCGGGGAATGGATATGGTGAATGGAACCTAATTAATCATATCCAAGATAAAAAAGACATGGACTTCAATAAAACATTTAGTGAGTACATGAAATTAATTAGGGGTACACATTGTTTCCCTTCAACCCCAGGTCTGTACCATTTAAGATGGGCCATGTTTTTGTCAGTGTTTGTGTCCTTGTTAATGTAGAAGGTGTGTTTCTACCCGTGTACATCATCCCATGTCTTGGTACATGTATTAGCTCATGAATTTCTAAACTAGCCATGTCCATATGGGAGTTCATGACATTTCCATGAACATGTACTCCATACCATGTATGTGCACCCTCCAAGGAACATGATGATCTCATGAAAATGAGACCACAAGCCATGTGATAAGATCACACTCTGTGCGATACTTATCTTCTCCCCAAGACCCTAGACACCACTGATAAGTTTTTTCATGATGTGTTGCTTCAACATACATGTTGTGTACAATTGAATTCTCAAGATTATCATATCTTCATTAAGAAGCTTCATCCATTACAATGAACATTGATCTGATAATTTCCCGAGTAAAAAATAATTATCCATTTATTGATTATTCATTCCATTTCTGATAAACATGTTTCATCCCTTTTATTTGGTCAGAAAAAACATTTGAATGGTGTTCATCATTGCATGACAAAGAACTTGAAAATTGAGTACCTTTTTCCATTGGTCTTCGACCACCTCTGTCTTCGAACCACCGTCATGTTGTGCCAAGCATGGGTCTATTATTTTGAACTTTCGTACCAATAATTGGGTCTGAAACATTTGAACTTTAGATATATGACAAACTGTGTGCCAAAT
Source organism: Viscum album (assembly GCA_963277665.1). Classification (NCBI taxonomy): domain Eukaryota; kingdom Viridiplantae; phylum Streptophyta; class Magnoliopsida; order Santalales; family Viscaceae; genus Viscum; species Viscum album. Next base: position 872,313,090 of record OY728147.1, on the reverse strand, counting down.
GAATAACACTTATTAATAATGAAGAATTAAGTGAGAAATAAAAATACACGAACATGAGGAGAAAACCTCATCCAATGTTCATGTTGGACTTGGTTTCTCACTATTACAATGAAAATGAAGATTCAATAATCACAATGATAATTCACCAACAATATCCCCATAAATAAACACATCCCACAAATCGATCAAACAGTGGATAAATATATTGGTTGATGGATTCTCATTCACTATAAAAATTATGAACAAGGAATGAATGTGAATAAATAAATATCTCACCTATATATGGATCAATCACTGATGTAGAATGAGATTATTTCTTGATTATTGGTGAGATACTTTTATTTCATCTCACACTGGTCACCAATCTTAGTTCGGTCATTACCATCCAATAGAATCTCATTATATGGATCTATAATGGTCTATTGGATCTCAATGTTTTACTGGCCAAACCTATGAATTCCCCATAACTATCTATGTATAGAAAAAGGTTATGTCACTATGTTAATGATATAAAATAAAATAATTTTATTAATAATTTTATTTATTTAACACATGTGATGTATTTTCCAAAAAAACACATATTGATAAAGGTTATGTTAGACATAGGACTAATATGTGTTATAAACTCAATGGTACCCTTGGATTTCTGATCTGGGAACCTATTTAGAATTTATTCCACTTTTTCAGGAAAAATATTTGAACATGATATTTATTATATTTAATATATTTCAAAAATTTATTTTAAGAAACTAGTCATTGTAAACAAACACCATCTCACCTCCTCTTCTCTAAAATAATCCATACAAATATCAAAAAATAACAAATTTAAAACCAGATTCATTAAATTCTCCCCATATTAGGGATTTATGTCCTGAAAACCCTAAACAACGGTAAAAAATGATATGTGGGTAATGAAAAAGAATCGGAGCCTCCCATTCCCAAGATCATTCCTAAATATTATCATACTACCACCAGACATTTCCCTAAAAGAAAAGATTTCTCATGAAGGATCTTGTCCACTTGATTTGTGATCTCTATCAGGTACTCATCAAAGGTTTATCCATCCTCAATGTCCATATCTCCCTTTTCATACCTTGTGATGGGTCATGCACATACCTCCTTAGTTATGACATTTATAATACCTCATGTGGCATGTCTACATATGGAAGTAGAGCTAAGTGGTACTCCACCTCACCAAATCTACATAGTATCTACAAAGGGACAATAAATCTTGGAGATGGATTTACACCCTAACCTAATTTATGTTATCCATGTTGAGCTGAGACCCATTGGAATACATGGTGTCCCACCATGATCTTAAAAGGCCCCCTTCATCTATATTCATATGATGTTTGAATGTTTTGTGAAGTACTCATCCACTCCTAGATGATCAATATATTTTCTATAGATGCTCGTACCAACTCTAGACCCATAATTATCAACTCTTCCAAGGTAGTCTATCAATGTGGTAAACTATAGGGTCACCCATAGAAGGCCATGAATAGTGATATACCGATTGTGGAATGGTAGCTACCATTTTTTTGTAACATCAACCAGTGGTAGGTGATCCTCACAATTATGATGAAAGTCGAACATGAAAGCTCGCATTATGTCCTCTAGAACCTGAATGGTCCTCTGTTTAAAACTGTCAGATTGAGGGTAAAGCAGTAAGCTCAAGAATAATTGAGTCCAACATGCCTTTGTAAATCCCTTACAAAACTGGGATTTGAAGTGGTCATCATAGTCATAAAAGATCGTCGAGGTAGCTCCTTCGAGTTATATTGTCTTATACACATAGATATGTCCCAATCTCTCTATAGAACTCTGCTCTTGGATAGAAAATAATTGGAATTACATGGTGAGTCATTCCATGACCTTCTAGGTGGAATTGTGTCCCTTGGATGTATTTTTTAATCCTCAAATGAAGTACATGGTTATCTAATCCAACTTCCACTCTGGCACCTCAAGGGGTTGACCTAAACCCGATTGAACATTGTTCTTAGACTTCACATCCTAACAAGTAAGGCATCGATAGAGATACTCTGCAAATCCCTTCTCCATCCACGGCCTCCAAAACCACTTTCAGTGGACCTATAAACCTTATCTTCTTCTAGTGGATATCCATGTATGTAGGGCCTCAGAGATAATATCCCCAAGATGTTCCTCCTTGAATCGCTATAAAATAGAAGGGGTAAAAATGATCTACATGGGGTATGTCAGTCCATATCCATCCACAAATGATAACTAAAAGAAGGAAAAATACTCTAAAATTTCATTTAAGAATAGTGAACAAGATCTCATATTGAGATCATATTCTACTAAATTCCCCATCCAAGGAGTATAGACAATCTTCATGTCTTAATATTGGAGTAACTCAAGACATGCCCTCTTTACCATGATAAGAAACTTTTAATTGAATATATTCTTGAGACTCTTTTGATTAGACTAGATGGTAATATTCTAGACCACCTGGTAGTGTCGCCACATCATTAGTGAATATACTTCCAATGCATACTCAATATCATGGGTCTTGTATTTATCCTCATGTGGTCTTAACTATCATGAATCATAGGTACTCACCACCCACCACAACAACAGAACACAACAAGGACTGATTCCTGACGCACTACAGAACACTACATATTTTACACTCTCCTCTAGAAATTTCAATATGGGAGCACTCATCAATCTCTACCTTAACTATTTAAGAGATGGTTGGAACCTCTCATTCCACCAAATTGTTTTCCTCTTTTGGGTCAAAGTTATCATGGGTTTGATATCATATAGAAATCAAGTATGAATCTCAAGTAATATCCTTCCGACCCCTGGAAGCCTTACAACTGTTTTACACTCTTGTGTGGCTCCCATGCTATCTATACCATGACCTTCTCTAGGACTAGTGATAATACATTCGTTGAGATAATGTACCCTAGAAACTCGACCACTGGAATCTAGAACATTCACTTGATGATATTTCCATAAATTTGAAACTCCCAGAGTGCATCCAAAACCACCCCCAATTGTCTCAAATTATCTTCCTTCGTTACCAAGTATACAAGGATATAATTGAAAAATAATACAATTAGAAAGTATAATAAAGGATGAAATATCCATTTCATGAGTCCTGTTAACACTCCTGAGGTGTTATTCTTGTTAATGGGAATCACCATGTAGTTATAGTGATTGTATTAAAATTTAAATTCCATCCTTAGTATATCTGTGCCAGGTACTCTTTGTTGGTGATAGAATTACCTGTAGTCATCCTATAAGAACCATCGTTACCCTCTCAACCTACCAAAGTGGTCATTGATCCTCGATGGTTGATAATTTTTTTCCTAGTCACCTAAGTCAACGACTGTTATTCCACAAACAATGTCAAGCATCTATACATCTTATTGGAAAACAAAACTGGGGTATCCCATAGTGAAACACTAGTTCTAACAAATACATTCCTCTGTAGGTCCATGAAATTCACCACAGATCAAAAATATCTATGTCATCCATCCAATAAGATGGTGTAGGTATCAATGTCATCTCTAGGTGTAGATCAATTCAAATTTCTAACACTTGGTGGGGTTGTAAACCTAGAAAATCCTCTGGGAAGATATCCTCATACTCTAGTACCACTATAGGGAAATGAAAACTCATAACATCTACTAAGCTAAGGGTCATGATATCCTACTAATAAGTGATTGGTTGTACCCTTCTATGCATGAGTCCATCCTACACCGCTTGGGTTTCCTTTTCACTAAAAAAAGAGAACCTATTCCCATCACTGATGACACCCCATGGGATCTTCCTAAAACAATCAATTTTGTAATGAACAAAGGATAACCATTTTATACCTTTGATGTTCCCATAAGGCCTCCTATCTACTATAATACAATCTCAAAAGAAATACTGACCTCTAATAGTCAGGTCACACTATCTTCACAAGTGTGTGATCACTGAGTCATCTCTAGTATGAGTCTCCAAGTGGAAGCATTAAGACAAGGTCTCAACCATAATCTCTACAACTCTAAAAAGATTTGTGGAAACCGAGTTATGAATTGAATCTATTTCTATCAACATTATATCTAATGTATAAAAGATAGAGATCGTATCTTGAATCATTCCTAGAGCCTTTTTCTCATAAGAGTTGAGTACTTGTAGTTTTCCCCGCCCTTATCCTCCATCTCACTGAAACTAGAGTGGACCATATTGGGGTGGTGGCGGTAACAAGTCGAAAAATCTACCACCTCTTGCTGATCTCCCCAAGCACCTTTTATTATCTCCTCGCTACGAACCTGCCTACTCCTGCCATTTTAAGAACCTTGGTGGACCACCCACAATCTCTCTATCAGGTGTACAATGGGTCTAACAATCTTAGGAAAGTTTCATTCTTCCTTCAATTGAGCAGCACCACCTATCTCGGGGTTGATCATACCCATTATATGAGACCTAAACTATATATCATTTATCCTATGACCTCAACCTAAAATTTTTCTCATTAATATGTCCTTAAAACTAATGTCGACTACTTACTAACAAGGAATCTTCTCCATCTTTCACAATATCAGCAACTAGTGGTTGTCTCTTCTCATCCACGAATCACTTTACCACCAAATATTTCTATAGCACCCCAAAATTTGTAGGAATGTATAGAGAGATAAAAATTTCTTGTATGTCTCTCTGAAAACCTCTCTTGAAGGTATGTGACCTAAATAACTGGAAATGATCTATTTACAAAGAGTACCTAGTGAGGTTGGTAAACCTCAATGAATACACTGCTACCATCGTTTTTTTCTACTGGAGTTTTAGAAGTTCTTGGATATGAACATACCTTAGCATACATAGAGATAACTCCTTTATGAAAAGGATCTAAAACTCTGACAACACAAGAGTCACCTCACTGTAAGACTGTGTTACTAACCCCATCCATCATCCTTCTAATCCATGAACAAGGATCACTGCCAAGATGACCTTATGATCTGATGGTGTCGAATCTAGATAGAAAACTCAAGCCACTACTTCATGTAATTCCTTATATGCATGTGGGTCGGGCTCACCTTGAAATGAGAGGGGTCTCTGTCCCTGAAACACTTGAAGTGTGGTCAACCTTAAAACATCATCTTCTTGAATTTTGAGAACCATATACTTCTCTTTATGTGGTGGTATAGTTGGGGCGCCACCTGGAGGTAGAATATCAATAAATGGCCCTTGAATCTTTGCCTCATCAATAAGGGGACCATCCTCCTGATCCTGATGTTGAATCATAACAAGAGTGCATTGCATAGGAATCTGGAAAGAAATCATGATGAACCACGATCAACAAGTATATATGGAGAGATAACTCATGAAGTACATAGAAGCTATATCCCATTCCTATATTATTAATGAACCATTATTTTCCCAGCAATGAAAGTTCTCATGTACCTAGTTGAAAAGTACATGATCATAGTTTTGTTGTATTGATACATCAGCCGCCACACCAAAACCATTGTCCCTGACCTGAAAGAAGAAATTTAAAAAAACTATGCTTCACTAGACCAATCTCATAGTTTCATGTCCTAAGGTAAAACCAACAGCTCTGATACCACTCTATCTTGACCCATCCCAATGGGTATCATGTCGTGACTCTCCAGGCCTGCCTCCAATAGGCCAAGGGATAAAGACTCGTTTCATTAAGACGTATCAGTAACATGGGAGTCCTTATCCTATGTACATATATGAACACAAGAATATCTATGTCAATAAAATGATTAAATGAAAAATAAATTTAAAAACCATGAATGAATACATCTAAATACCACAACTAGATTATGATAGGAAGTAAATAAAATTAAATAGGGCCAAATTAATTCCCACCACAAATAGTTTGATAAAAATTCAAACCTAAAAGTAATACTAGATATTGTTGTCCAGATACCTTAGGAACAATCCTCATTCTATCATGTATCACTAAGAACCATCGGGTCCTGGTCTATCTAGTACTCAATCCATAGATCGATTGCGTACACAAGACACGACATGTGTGAGAAAAGCCCGTGCAGGGGTGATTATAATAATACACAATATGACACCCTAAAACCATAAATCATAAAAAAAATTAACAGTCAGTCCTACACAAGCATATGTCTATAGTATATTTATAATGAATATACAAATATACATAATAATACACTCATTCTAAAGGAATGTAACAACCGTAATGAAATCCTCAGTTTCTATCATGAAGGTTCTTCATAAAATTCATATATGATAATACACTCCCAAAGTCTGGTAGCTCTAATGAAATCCTATCGAGAGGTAGTTTATGTTGGTCTCTTCCTTAGATATACATGCTAAATATCTTAATGTATACAATACGCATTTGAGGATCACTATCAAAGGAATTTTTTATACCAATTACTCAATCTTAATTAATTTTCTAAGTAGAGGATCGGGACCAATGTAGTGTTGGTACTGATAATACCAAGAACTCAACTTAGGTGAAAAAATACAAATAGTTGATCTCAATCTAGGCTTCACATTAGGATTCCAACAACTCTATCTATGATTTCATGCTAATGGGATCATATTCCTTTGCGTCGAAGGTGATTAAATAATAACCCTTATAGAATGGGTATGTGGAACACACCCTAATGACACATGTCCAAGATACCGAGGAAAAGGTCATCTAGCTAACTTTAAGGGATTAACCAGAATGTAGTAGGGGTACACATCATCTCCCCTCAACCTCACACCCTTCATATAAAAAATAAACTGTTTATATGTTTGTCTGAAGGTAAAAAATCATGATACATACTATGTCACTCACCCCATATCCTGGTAAATTGATTAACCTATGTTTTTATGACCTGGATGTGTCTGTGTGGGAGTATACAACATTCCCTTTCCATTGTACCACAGCTTGTGTCTATGCAACTTCTAATGCATATGCTATGATTGAAAAAAGGGGAACACACACTGTGTAAAAATTTTACACAACTTGTGATACTTATCTCTTTCCTAAAACCCAATATGGAATTGATGGGGACCCAAAAGATTATTTCTTCAACATACACTCTTTTTAGTTCATAATGTTTCATATTCACGCATTTGGGATCCCACATTTTCATACATTCCTTCAGCCTACGATATAGAAACCTCCTCACCAAAAAATCATGAACAATGTCTCGATGAGTCATGTACTTTGATATTAATATTTTCTGTCCCTTTTATTCATTCAAAAAATTCCATAGAAGGGTGTTCTTAATTACATTCCAAAGAACACAAAAATCATGTACCTACATCCTTCAATCAACGTTCATCTCTGTTTTCATGCAATTAATTCTTTGTGATAAGCCTAGATCTTGGATTTTTAATTTTCGTTTCAATAATGAGTTCTGCAATGTCTGAATTTTTGGTATACATCAAACCATGGTCCAAGAGAAGAATATCCATGATGATTAAAGAATCAACGAAGAGATACACATCCACTAGCATGAGGAATAAAAAATGTCCAATGTTCATGTTTTACTTGATCTTTCATCATTATATTGATAGCAAACAATCAATATTCATAACTAAAATTATCTTAGAATAACCCTAAAAGTAAATCCATCCCAGAAGATGATAGAAGCACATATTAATCTGTGTGTTGATCAATTCATGTTCATCATAGTAATTATGTTATGGGAAAGAATGAAAGTCATAGAAACATATTTCTTCATTATGGATCAATAAATGACAAATAAAGAACATGTTCAAAGGCCATTGATGATATCCTTTTATTTCATCTCACATAGGCCATCGATCTCTAATTTGGTCATCATCTACCAATGGAATCCCATTTTTTGGCACTCCAATGGTCATTTGGATCTCTTTGTTTTAGTGTACAACCCTAATAATTAAATATATCTTTATATATATATAATAGTTCAGTTAGATATGTTATAAAAATTAAAAAAATTAATTTAATTAATTATTTTAATCTTTTTACACCCTTGATGGCTTTTATACATACACCCTGCAGAAAAAAAAGGTTTTGTCACACATAGGGTAAAACCCATGTTGAGAACTCAATGGTGTCCTCATATTTCTGATCTAGGCTCTTATTTTGATGTAATTCCACTTTTTTAGTAAATGTGTGTGTGCATACTGTTTAATATATTTAATATATTCTAATCAATTGTTCTAGAAACATCAGATCTATGAATCACACAACACTACAACAGCTATTCTCAAAAATTAACTAAACAATGTCCAAAAAAAAACATAGAAAATATGAGTCATTAAAAAGACACATTTAGAAAAATTATGTTCTATATTTTTCTCTATCTTTATTGCCTTGTCTATGAATTGATGTATGAGGCATGTGTTTTTTTTTAATTTTTCTTACATTTAATTTCAAAATACTTTTATGGTTTTCTTAAATTTTCCAACAATTGTACTATATAAAATATAAATAATCTGTGTAAAAGGAGAAAATGTTTTAGTAAGAATCACCTTTGGTTACTTCTATGTTATGTCATGGAATAAAATAATTATCAGTGAATCCCTTTATGTTAAAGAATTTTTTTGAGTTTCCAATGAATAATTACATATATGAGAGAAGTTATGTGATTAGAATATTTAAAAATACATGTTCAATGTTTTTATTTTTGACGATCTCATGCTACCCATGTTACCATTGTTTTCCATGAAAATAAACATCATCTTTCATGTCATTAGGTAAATATAAATTATAGAGATTTAACTTATTATTTTCCTATATATATATGCACATGATTTTATACTAAATGAGATAATGTTAAATTATTATTATTGATCCAAAACATATTTTAGAGACTATTGAAAACCTATGAATGAATTTTAGAGAAAATTTATATATATAATATTGGTAAATAGAGATATTTATCATTGGATTCTTACATTCCATATAATTATACACTACTATTCATTGTAGTATCATCCATTTTGAACGTCTTATATTTTAAAAAAAAATTATTATGTGTATTCATCAATAATTAATGGAAAACACAATTTTTATGTTATTTACTAAATGAATTGCTTTAAATATTTCATGATTTTATAAAATAGTTTGTTTTATTCTATTTTATTAGTTATTCGATCTTATATTTTTAATGTTTTATGTGTTTCTTGTAATTATTAATTGAAAATTTAGATGGTAATTAAAGATTCTTAATAGGTTTCACTTACTGATATAGCATCTAAATGAAATTAATTATGCATTAGTGTAGTTCAAAAACATTTTTATTGTTTAAAACATATTTTGTCTTATATATATATAGTGTTAATTATATTGAATGGTTTTTTAATAATTTCACTATTATCATAAAAGATTAAATTTTTTCTTTTTTTATAAAATTTTCTATATTTTTTTTATTTCATCAGAATGAAAAACCCATGGGCTTTTATAAGGTTAGTTCCCTTATAGTTATTATCATTTAAACAAATATTTTGTATTTTTTCCCTTTAAGATATTAATTAGTTATATAGATTTTCTATGATGTTTTTTCATATTTAGTTATTGAATTAAACCATCATTTTATGATTATTTTTATAATATCTTGTAATATTGATTAATTTTTTATTTATACCTAAAAGAATTATGTGTATTGTCTTTGTAAATAATGTTGTTGTAATGTTATCATTGGGATTTTATCTATTTTTTGTTATATCATTTACTATTGGATTTCTTGTTACAGGTCATGGGGAAATGTATTTTAATATTTTAAAAACTAAATTAGTTAATATTCAACATATATTTTTATAAAAATGGATGTTAAAGGAGGTATTAAAAATTTGTAATTATAGAAACATATGTTTGAAGTGACATTTTTTTTATAACAACTCACATAAAAATATCATTATATCTATATTTTCCAAAATATAAATGTTGGTTTTTATAGTAACTAATGTTGAAAAACGTTTCGATGTAATTTTTTATTAAATTATGATAAAATTAATCTTTTTAATATCATCTGTATTCACATAAATTTTTAATTGAGGTTAAATTGGTTATTTTCTAGTAGTGAAGAAAAACACCTCATCAAATTTCCAAATGAATTAATACTTATTACGGTAAATCTATAAGATATTATTTTTATCAAATTCTTATCCATGGTTCACACAGCAGAATAATGTTCCCCCATGTCTAAATATACTCCCCTTAGGTATGAGGACGATGTAATAATACATTTTATGTGAATACCAGTCTAGGGAACACATCTGAATGGAAATACATTTTATAATTTCACATTTTAACTCATGTATTTTAATGACTGATTTTGTATCTATTTATATTAACCATTTTCAAATGGATTCAAATAATTTAAATTATGAATAAATACATCATTCTCAATATCAAAGAAAACTCATGATTTCTCACTCTTTCTCACCCTCTTAATAAATAAGTGTGTACATTCATATTATTAGAGAAAAATTATTTTAAGAAAGAAAATATATATATTTGTAAAAATAATAAAATGACCATACAAAAAATGGAATATCCCCTTGATAATAAAAATAATGTTTGAGAAAGTCTAAAAAATTTACTTTGTTATGAAAAATGTTTTCTTTTCTCTAGATCAATCAATGGTTGGAGTTAGGCATCAAAATTTTTTCAAAATTTCAACCACCTTGTAGTTTTTAACTCTTCCCCCATGAATATTTGATCAATATACTAGATCATATTTATTCATCTACACCATTTACATAAATTATAGATAACTTTTTCATAGCCCTTACCTTGTAAATGACCAACTATTTTCAATGTTACTATCCATCGATTTCGTGTTTGAAACAAAAACATGAAATCAAGACCCCTTCTCCCCTATCATGGTCAACTCCAATATACCCCATTACATTGAATCAATATACGATCCTTTAGTATTTATATTATGAAGATATAATGAATGAATTACCATAATATCCTAAATAATAACCATGTTTAAAAAAAGAAAACATAGTTCTCAATAATTGGTATCACCAACTCCCATATTTCTAATGATATGAAAAAAAAATTACAAATCATATTTCCTATCTTGCTAAATGGAGTTTTAGTTATTAGTTTTTTGATAATAAATCATATATTTTTCTATATTACATAGTTTTTAGTATTAGTTTTACCAACAATGTTCAGTTATTCATTTGGAACCTACAGAGACTCTTGGAATGTATTTCCCATATAATAAGACCTCATGATAATTGATGTTTATGGAAACAGAACTGTTGGAACGAATTACATTCATAGATATAACTAGAGTCTTGTTTGTAGTTGTTGTAAATAGAAAATGGGTTTATTTTGGAGTTTTCATAGAAGTAATGTTACATTGAAAGATGGATTCAGTTTTAACAGTTGTGTGATTTCCCAATGTTTATAAATCTTTTGGGGTTCAAAATTTGGAGGATTAAGAATTCTATTTTCAGAAAAAAAATTATTTTGCGTATGATGAAGAATGTTTTTCCAAAGTGTATTTTTAGGATAATCACATCAAAACATGGTGAAGTAAATATATATTTATTCGTAAGATTTTTAATTGTGTTAAATATGGGTATGTCTGACATATGAAGAGTTTCCTGTATGCGTGAAATAGATATTCATTTGTGCACATAGTGAAAGGTGCACAAGAAACTTTCACAAAAAAGGTGACATCAAAAATTTGAATTCATTGTAGGAGGATATTTTCATGCACATTAGAAGGTATCCAATGAACTTTCATGCAGGGATGTCTATGTCTATAATTAAGTGAATACCCCTTAATCCCAAGAATCATTTCCAAAAAATATCTTGTTCCTCTATCATGTGATCGTGTTGAGCTTAGTAGATTTACACATAGTTAACTTACACATAGAAAATTCTTTTTTTCTACGAAGACCAAGTAAATCTCATCAACTGTTTGCGTCAAAGGTAATTTCCGCGTGAAAGTTTCAATTGCGTAACAAAAAAAAAGTTGTGCCCAAGTGAATGAGTTAAAAACTAGCAGGTCATGAATATATATTTTGATCAATTAGGATATTCAAAGGTATAAATTATATAATACTATGAAATAAGTGTCTCATTGTAATATTTGACAATTATATAACTACCCAATCTATTGAATTTAGCATAATGTCATTAAATTGAGTAATACATCACCCAAGGCATTGAGATAGTGGAGTTGATAGAAGTGTTCTAAGGGAGGAAATGTGTTATAATTAAATTCTTATAAAGGTAGTGTTTCTAGAACATGGTGGATGTATATGTTATATTTTATTTTAAAATAACTAGTGAATATTAGTGTATTTAGGTATGACTAACACATTTTAAGTGTATTCTCTTTCTAATAGCCCTTATTAGTGAACCAAGGAAATTTTTCTGGGTGCCTCCCTATAATTTAATTGTTAATAACTATATGATTCCATCAGATAGGTTTTTTGAAGTTCCATTAAATGTGGGAACAAGACCCATCACATTGAGAAAACCCAATGTCACCACGATTCACCCCTCCCCTATCAGGGTGTTTTGGGGTCCTACAAGTGGTATGATATCATAAATGTTACCTGTATTTTATGTTTCCTCTATTTTATTCACGCATAATTTAGTGTATATTATGAGAGTTAAAGTCTTTGAGGTAAGAAAAATCCTAATTGTGAAAAACTGGATGAGATCTCATCTATGATCCCTTAGGATGGATGTTCATTATGCCACATATCAGGGGATTCAGTTCACAGATGTGACAGGTCATTATCTTATTAACATAGATTGGAAAATGCTTAATGCAAATGCCCAATCTCAAAATGAACTAACTACAACTCTATCTGTTTTGATCAATTTGCTGGTTGTGAGTTTCAATTAATCGAATTCTATGTGGGATAACTTGAAAAATATATTTGAAGGTGAAAACAAATTGAATGTGGCTGAATTTCATGTCGTGCACAATCAGTTCAATGATCTAAAAATGCATCGAGGTGAAAATGAGGATTATTTCATTAATTGAATAACTAATTTTTTAGGGCTATTCTAGTACATGGGGATGAAATTATGGATATTTACAATATGAAGAAAATGTTGACAGGGATTCAACATCAATAAAATGTATAATTATAATCCCTAGTAGAAACAAACTTGTGTAATAATTCTCTAGAGGGTCTATTAAGAAGTATGGTGGCCTATTAAATGAATGTCAAAAAAGAATATGCTTCAACTTGAGTTTTTATAGAAATAGAGATCAAATTCAATAAAAATACATGATATTTCCATAGTTAGTAATTTTAAATATAATGAGGAAGAATTACTTCTTTCTATTTTTCACAAAGAAATTCAATGGAAAAAATTAGAGATTTGAAGGATATATTTCATTGGATTGTTCTCAATGTGGTATAGTAGGTCACATTTCCACTCATTACTTAATGAAATTTGATATAGAAAGTAAAGAATAAATCTTTAAGAAGAACTAGAAGTGGGTTTTTGTCAAAAGAGACATTAGTTCTATAAATAAATTACAGAGAAAGATATTTTTTTACAAAGAAGAACATGATGATAATGAGTTTTTGGAGGATGTTGAACCATATTTTAAATCTGAACCCAACGCGTCCACAATGTCTTTATTTAAAAGGTATAACCTAGAAAATATTAATGTACTTTGATCACTGGTGTTGTTATAATCAATATTGGACTTGAGGGAACTATTGAGGATCATTACATACAAATAATGAGAATTGTAAAGATTAGATCATTTTTAAAAGTATCATTACATATGTTGATGGTCATGAAAATAAAATTGATCGACTTGAAGGATAATTTGAAGAAAATTTAATGAATCTTTAATTTTTAGGATAGGTTATGGAATTTAAACATAGGATCAAATAGAATGATAAAGTAATAAAATAATATACATAGAGATTGGAGGAAAAGGAAAATATTTTTGATGGACATAATAAAGAAGTTGTTACATTAAAGAGTAAACTATAAACTATTAATAAATAAAAGGAAACGAAGAAAAAATTATATTATGTGAATTTTTTATATGTAGATCTATTATACCGAGATAAACATGGTTCCAAAAGAGTATAGAAGTCCTTAAGTGATCAAATATACACATGTATGGTAAAAAGATGAGTTAGATGTGATGTATAAACATTAGAGGATGGAAACAGTTTCAGACAAAATAAATGGAAGCAGAACTATCCACATATCAAAATGGAACCTATTTTTCTAAAAAATAAATATTCTAACCAAATAAAAAATGGATCTTAAAATAATTATAATTTATCCATAGATTATTGTTAATTAAAGAAATTTACAAGGGAAGTGTATTTATTGAGGAATGGAATTGAGAATATATTTCCCCTTCTCAGATGTCAATTATGTGGCTTTCTGGGATATTTCATGTCTTACTCTAAAGAGTAGAGGAGCTATCTCAATGAGAATGTACCAGAAATTCAAAAATGGTGATTGAGACAATATACTAAATCAAAAAGAATAAATAGTATCTTTGGATATTGTTTTCATTATTCTAACTATGATCACAATGATATTCATTACACACCGTGGAATGGTAGGAGCCATACTTACATAAATCAGAGAAAAGACAATACCGTCCATCCATGCAGACATAATTTTGAATATAAGTATTCTCCTATAGAAGTGGAATATGAGTATGATGAACCCATGAGTATAGAAAAATGACTAGAAAGGAAATTTTTCCCCTATATAATAATTATTCTCATGGAAGGAAAATATGAATATAAAGAAATCCATTTTTTCAAAAATATAAATAAAAGCTATAAAGAACTGTAGCACATCGATTTTTAACAAAATATGCTCATATCACATGATATGAAATGTACATCTACTAAGGAAGGTTATGAAAAGGATTGATGGAATAGTGAAATTTTGCGATGATAGTGATTTAAAGATCAAATACAATGGAAATATTAAGAATTACATTTACAAGCTTAAGAGAAATGACTTTTTCTAAATAGATAGTTTACATCAAAATATTTTAATTCTAATTTAGCACTATTAATATCAATTGTTGGTGACATTTAATCAGAAGGGTATCACTAAGAGAATATGAAATGGTATTTATCTTATATAGAAGAGATGATAGTTTGTATCAGGAAGAATGTAAATTGAACACTTGTTACATTACGGTCGAAGAATGACACAACATGAGGAACCTGAAGTTAGGTCAAATTAATCAAAAGATAGTAGAATATATGTATAAGATTAATATAGTTATCATTATTCCCAATCTAAATCATGATCTATAAAATACTTGTGATTCATGCTTGTGAGGAATGATGGATGAGAGTTCATATCAGTCAATGAATAAAATTACATCAAATCTACGTGATCTTTTCAACACATTCATATGTGGTCTAATGAATGTGTCTATCACATATAGAGAGAGGTAATTTATTATTATTTTTGATGATTATAGTAGAATGGAATGTGTGATGTGTATCAAGAAGAAGTATCAAGTGCTTGATTTCATAGAGATTTATCATTGAAGTGTTGAGAGTGAAACTTGACTCACAATAAAGATTCAATGATATGAAAATGGACGAGAACACACATTCATTAAATTTGAAAATTACCGAAATAAAAAATGGATAAATCGTGAGGTGTGTATAGTGAAACCCATTGAAAAAATGGGGTCTTTGAAAGTATAAATTGATAGGAATATAATATGAACTGAAATATACTGATTGAGATTCATGTTTCTTTTCATTACTGGATAGTAGATATTAAGGTAGTGGTGTAGACAAAAAATAGAACATGGTTATTTATTAGAGATACCAAGACACAATATTATATGTGTTATTAAAGAAATCCCTCTCTGATTTTTTTTCTGTTTTTTGAAATAAATATTTAATCAGAAACATGGAAGGTAATCAAGTATTGTACAATGATGATGCCAATCGGGGAATATTTTAGGGATACTCAATGAATAGTATATCATAAAAAATAGCACACTAATTGTATTAAAAATATTTCGAAAAGTAATACTGTCACGATCATTTAGGATAAAACCATAAATACCTCAAGGGAATCATATGTTTATTTCATTGAAGATGGAAAATAAAATGGCTTAGGGATATATTTAAAGGAATACATAGTGGAAGTTTTTCAAAACACACAAGGCTCAAATAATTATGATGATTCATAATAAGAATTAATAGGGGAAACCATTGCAAAAAAATTATTATTAGAACATCATTGGAGAAATAGAAGAGTAGAAATTGATCAATCGCACATAATTGGGGGTTGGAAATCACCTACAAAGACACAAAGAATGAGGAATGAATCACATTCTACCCTCATATAAATTTTGCATCTAGACTCATTTGAATTAGAAGTGAAGTTTTAATTCTGTGTTAAGGCCATAAATGATGAACTAGATCATATTGATGTGAAACAAAGATTACATTTTGTTAAGAGGCCCAAAAATAACAATTTGATTAGAATAAAATTGAATTTTATAAATAAATTTGATGATAATGGAAATGTGATCAGAAATGAGGTACACTTTGTGTGTAAAGGGTATGAATAAATTAAAGGCATTAATATTTAAGAAAAATTTCCTCTTGTTTCTATTATGGAGTCAATTATGATTTTCCTTACCATTTAAATTCAAAGGGGGTAAAAATTTTATCATATGGATGTCAAATGTAATTTAGAAAAGGAGTTCTTGAGGAGGAAATTTATATTGAAAAATTAGTGGGATTTATAATTGGAAATTAAATGAATAAGATTTTTATATTATATAAGAATATGTTTGTTCTGATGTGGGCACCACAATAATGTTATTTATTTTTGATTTTTTATCTGAATAAGCTTTATTTTTAAATAGTGGGTGACAACCAAGTTCTCTAGGTGATGAATTCTCAGAACTATATTTTATGGTTCTTGTGTATGTGAGTAATATTAATTTTATGGATGTAGGAAGAGATCGTTGTTATAATTTTCTAATCATATGAAATATGAATTTCAAATGTCAATTTTTACTAAACTGGCATAATTTATGGGTATTTATTTAGTTCAAATGAAGGATTATACCTTGATTTCTCAAGAAAATTATAAAATGGTTATTCTGAAGAAACTCAACATGCATGCCTTCAAGACAAAGTTGAATATTATATTGATTATTTAATACACGTAATACATGAAGATGTGACATATATGGATCCCACCCTATAAAATAGATTCATTGGAAACCTATTATAATTGACTGAAACACTTCCAGATATCGTGTTTTCGACATTCGTAGCAGCTCACATTCAACTTAATATAATGGAATAGTATTTTGGATCAATTAAAAGAATCATTAGTTATATTGAAGATACTTTAAATAATGAATTAGATTTTTTATTATAAAAATAAAATGAATGATCAATTTTTTTACTGACTAGGATGGAGATATGGTGGATAAAAAGTATGACAATGGTGATGAATTATTCATTGGAATCAAATGTGTGGTTTGGTTGATAAAGAAACAAGAAATAACATTTCATGGTACTACTGAATCAGAGCATATCTCTGCTACAAAGTCATGAACTCTATTATTAGGGATGAAGAAACAAATGAAATATATTTTTGATGAGGTGAAATAGCTGATGGTGATTCACAGTTACCACAAGATCATGATCAAATATAAGAAGAATACATTACATCACTATCATACCATACATATTCATATCATATATCACTTCATTAAATAAAATTTTGATCATGGAGTGATTAAAATGGTTCATGTTGGAACAGATGACCAAATGGGTTGCATTCTGACTAAGTTGTTGGAAGCACATCTATTTGAGAAGAATCAGTTGATCCTTGATGTTCAACCACCTACCAGGGTATGAGGATGGTATGGATGGTACCCTCTCCTCATTTTTATTATATATTTTAATATAATTTTGAATTTAATTTAGTTCTATGTGGGAGATACAATCCAGGTGGAGTTTTTTAGAACTAAATGTACAAATACAGGTTCAATGGGTTCATTGTCAAAGGGGAATATAATTCAATGATTTGTATGATTAGATGGTTTGTTGTTATTTTAAGGTGTGGGATTCTCAATTATCATTTTTTCCTTATATAGATATTTTCTCAGGAACAGTTAGAGTGATAGACGAGCCTTATCAGGCCTATCATGTTATTTTATCAAGGATGGTGCGTTATTAAATTTTTCTATAGATTTCCAAAAATCTAAAAGGGAAACACTGTTGAAACCAAGTCCTTTAATAGATCTAATAGGAGTCTTGTTTTTTTGTTTTTTGTCAATATAAATCGGGTTTATAAGGTAGTTTTCATCTAAATCTATGATACAGTGAATGATGGCTTCAATGTTGAAGGTTTCATCATTTCCCAGTTTTTTCTAATTTTTTCGAATTGAAAATTTGGATTATGGAGAAATATATATTTGTAAAAGGAAGGATTTCTATGTTAGATGAAAAACATTCAATGTAATAGGAGTTTTGGGACTACCACATCAAAATACAAAAAAGGGGAGATATATTTATATGATTTTAATTGCATAAAAGATGGGGTTTTATGACACATAAAAAATTATGTGCACCAGTGAAATATAGATCGAGTTTCTTACATAGTGGAAGGCATATGTGGATCTTTTATTCCAAAGGTGATGTAATAATGAGGATTTTATCACAAGAGTAATGTTGAGCACAATGTGGTATGTGTACAAGAATATGCGCGTAGGGTCATACAAGTTTATAAATAGGTGGCTACCCCCATCATCCCAAGAAACCTTTCCAAAAATGATATGTTACCTTATCCATGAAAAATAGTTGTACATTATTGAATTTCTTACAGAAAACAAATGTGTAGAAAATTCCTTTCTTCTATCATGACTTAGTAAAACTCCTAAATTATTTTCATGAATGAAAATGTTGGTAATGATGTTTGACTGGCATGAAAAATCTGAAATTTTTTCTATATGTATAGGTGATGTGCACAAATAAGAGAGTTACATGACTAAAAGGTTTTGAATATCTAGTTTTATAGGTCAATACTTTCATGTTTATCAATACAAGAATATCATGAAATAAGTTCCTAGTTCTGATCGGGGACAAAGATTAAAATTCCCAATCTATTTACACAATTGTCAAGTCTTTAAATTGGGTAAGACTTCAGCTGAGGCAGTGAGCTATATAGAGTTGACGAATGTGTTCCAGGGGAGGCAGTGTGATATCCTTAAAATTTTTGTAAAGGTACTATTCCTAGTATAGAGTTACTATTTTTAACCTTATATACTCTATAATAACTGGTGACACTTAGTAGATCTTGGTATGACCGACACAATATCAGTGTATACCCCTTAGACTGGAACCTATTAGTGACCCAAGAAAAATTGTTGAGTTGTCTCAAAACATGTGAATGTTAATAACTAAATGATTCCATCATATTGGTTTTACATGTTCATACCAACATGGGAATAAGATTCTTCACATTAAGATAAAAGGTTGACACCCTAATTCACCCCCCTCTCAGAGTATTTTGGGGTCCAATAAGAACTACAATGGATGAATCTATATAGGGAGTATTACTCACTAAAATATAATCCTTAAAAATGAATTTCAAATTATATCAAGATTAAAATTAGGTTTTTCCCAAAAAAAGAGATGAAAATTGTTACCTTAAATTCGTGTGACCCCTCTTGTTTGGTCCTATGAGCACTTTGAATGACATGATTCTATATTTGTATCAAAAATGAATCCTCCTATAATTTCTACGTTCTTAAATTTAAAAAATTGAAATTTTTTAAAATTACCAACACACAATCATGTATTCCAATATTTAAGGCAAAACTTATTACAATTCACGGTTCTTTTAGGTGTTTCCTTGGTGACCACACATTATTCATGGTTGGTTAGAGGGGTTTTCCCACTAGATTTAACACCCTAGTCTGTTTGTTTGGCCTTCAATATCAACCAAACATTTTTCACACATAATACCCCGAGAATGTATCCCCTTGAATAGAATCTTTATTCTATATTAGATGTTTTTCAGGTTTTCTTCCATTTTAATCTTATAGTTTATAGTATAACCTTCTCATGGTTCTAGTATGAGAGGGGATTTTTTTATTTGAAAAACCACTTCCTTCAAGTTGTAATTTTGGTAACATCTAATGACGGATTGAGAATATATATGAAGATGATTAGTGATTTTTAAATAGGAAATACAGTGATTAGTGATTAGTGATTAGTGATTTTTTATCCTCATAGACTAGAATCAAAGATATTTTTAAATAGGAAATACAGTGATTAGTGATTTTTTATCCTCATAGACTATAATCAAAGATATTTTTTTTTCAATTAATGAATTTTACTCACTATAAAACCTATAGAAAATGGTGTGTTATATTATTATAAACACCTAAATTTCCATAAAAATTATATTATGCATAGTTATATTAGGGGAATAATCCATTAATTTGGGTTTTAAGAACACCATATGAGTATATCACTCTATTATAACACTCCTCAAAGTTACCATCTAAATTTTATATGATCATTATGGTGAGTCATTAATACAGGATAAAGTGATCCAATAATATTACACTCGTACACAAGAAATATGATTTATATCCATGTATATGAGTTTCATCACTAATGAATTCAACTATAATGTATAAAACCTAGAGAAAATAATATATATATTGTTCTAGAACTCATGACCACTAATGTGTGATTCCACATAACTTTACAATATTTTGATCAGACTGAAAATATGTAATGGATGTTCCCCTTATTTAATACAACCCATCATGTGTTAGAATTTAACGAATTCTATCATAGAGAAACTAATTTAACATCATTATTCTACATTTTTTTCCTTGATAATATTTTTTACCCTTGTTTAAGAATCCCCCATAAGCATTATTCATTTGCTGAATAAAATTTCTAAAAACCTAACAGTACAAAATCTAGTGTCACATTAGGACAGAACTAGTAACCCTATATATTATATTTAAATTAATATATAGTATTCTATGTAAACCCTCATTTTAATGGGTGTTTTCTATTATGAAAATATCTAACTGATTATCCACTTACATTAGTTTGTGATTCTATAGTAAAATATCAATCCACTTTCTAAATAAATATTTGCATGAAGCAAGAAATCCCTCTATTGTTTTTTAGCTATCATTAGTAGCCTTTTACCAAAAAGGATAATTTTTTTGTATCATCCAAAACATTGGATAATTGCAGAAACTCATCATACACCATAGATTATTGAATCTCTTCCAATGTTAAAATTTCCTTAAATAATGATCCTAACCACTCGATGTAGTAGGTGGGAGGAAATAATCTCCCAAAAAATAATTGTTCATCATCTCCAAAATAAGATTCATTTGTTGATATACTAAAAATTGTGAGGTTTATACCACCTCATAATGATTTATTTATTTAATTTTTTGATAAAATTATCTGTATATTTTTCTAGACCTAGAAAAACTGTGTCCTTTTATCCACAAAAATTCCCATATGGAAGGGATCACATGAAAAGATCTACCCCTTAATCTCATTAGTGTTCAATTAACCTACAATCATAAACTAATCAATGATGTAAATACTGTCAACCCAATCCTATTAATTTATCAATAGTGTTTAGTCCCATATATTTTTTTCATCCTCTTAATTTCCTTCCTAAGTAAAAATTCTATTCAAGGAAATTTCTTTATAAAAAATCAACATTAATATTGTGAACCATGTTGATGGTATATTCAAACTTGGGTATGGAATTGGTTTTCCATAAATAGTACCAAATTCAAATAATGGAACCATATTTAATAGTGGTTAACAATAAATATCTTCTATAAGGAGTGTTTAGATCACATGATGATGAGTAGAAATGAATAAAATATTTTTTCTTTTATATTTTTGGTCTTCGAATTACTTTTCTAAGTAGTATACATGACATTAAAAAGGGAAAAACATTCATCTATTTCATAAAAGGTCATAATAGACCATGTATAAAAAATTATAAATAAAGAAATAATTTATTATATAGTGGAGAAAACGAGAAGGGAGTGACATTTATATAGTCATATTTCTTTGATAAACACCTTTTGAAATTTTATAATCATTTTTTACATTGAACATCATCACTTTTAACATTATTATTGTGAATAATACATGAATAAAAATAAAACCATAGTGAAAATAGATGTATTAATCTATTGGTTTCACTGAGGTAAGTAGTTCTAAATTTGGTAGTGGTCCCCTTATATATATGTATAAATGTAACGTATCATCTACCACCTTAGTGAAAATTTATAAAAATATATTGAATTCCATTATTTCTTTTCTAAAAATAAGATTATTTTAATCCCAAATGGAACCAATTATAATGGGATCACATAAATTAAATGAAAATGTGTTTGAAAAAACTAATAAATTCATTATAATTGTTTTTATAATTAAAATATTATAGAGAATATTGTGCCAATAATGAAACTCAATGCATAAAAGGCTAACTCTAAAAGTTTTCCCAGATTAAGGGTTAGTTCATGATAAGATAAAATCTCAAATTTTACCAAGATATACTATTAAGACACTCCAACGTTGAGTCATGTAAAATAAATTCTATTTTTCAACATATAGACCATTAAAATTTCTATTTGAAATACATATAAACAAAAATTATGCTGAGGAGGATATGGAGTTATGTATCTAGATATCCAAAATCAAAGACCTACTGAATTACATTTCCTTCAATCCCCTAAATTTTAATATATAAATTAAATATGGGTTTGAAATTCAATATCAGGAGGGATATGGAGAATGGGGTGAAAAGAGGTAAACTAATTGTTTCACCCATGCTCCCATTATGAAACATCACCCACCTAAGGGTTGGAATTCCAAAATTGGTGAAGGGTATCCTTTGTGTAGAATTTCAAAATAGTTCTGTGAATGGAATCCTTACAATGACCTTTTTCATCAATATAGACTTCACCATGGTACACGAGGATAATGATAAACTACCAAATTTCACATAGATTTGTTAAATAATCCCTACTCACCCAAGAGTTACCCCTATCCTAAATATACCAGCTTTATAAAAAACTTATCTCCTATGTAATATGCTTTTCTAAGGTATTTAACATTTTATCACTCTTGAACTTAGTAGACTGCTACCTTCTTCTCGTATGAGACAACCATTCCGTAACAGTCAATGATAACTTGATATTTTATGTTTAAAATGATTTATCCGTGAGGGCTACCTACCCATATAAAGTTTATAAAAATACCCCAACCCTTTTGATTATTCTAGGTAATTCCTATATTTTAACATTCATCACCTATTTTGTCAACTAAAAAACTAAATTATGTTCTATTTATAGATAATCATGACTTATATTATGTGAATTCCACAATTCTTCAGTTTCCAATCGCAAATTTCCATTTTATAATTAATGTAGTTTGGGAAGCTACAATGTAAAACCATATCATATTACAAGAAATCACATCTACGTGATTGCTTCAATGACTAATTTTAAGGTATATAGACAATGTTTTGGCATTCACTTTGATATAAGACTCACAACATCACCTATTTAATTTATGAGATC
Source organism: Viscum album (assembly GCA_963277665.1). Classification (NCBI taxonomy): domain Eukaryota; kingdom Viridiplantae; phylum Streptophyta; class Magnoliopsida; order Santalales; family Viscaceae; genus Viscum; species Viscum album. Next base: position 872,289,523 of record OY728147.1, on the reverse strand, counting down.
CTAATTTTGGGTTTTTTATAAAAATACACACATTTACCCTACCAGTCTTATCCTTCTAAAACAATTTAATATTTGGATTTATCTCAGATAAATCTTTACCAGCACCCCTATTTTTTCAATATTAAATATACATGGGTTCCTTCATGGGAATCCTTTAATTAATCTTCATAATGGGTTCTAGACATGACACCTAAAATTATAATAGACTTACCCATTCTTTCATGAAATTAAAAGGAATGACATAATGGTCCATCCAATATATCCATAAACTACATGGAGCTGACCTCATCTCATAACCATAAAAAATACAATATATAATAATTTACACATGATATAAAACTACATGGTATAGCTTTTCAAATGGATTTAAAATATACTGCTCAATATATTGGATGGGTTTCTCATCCTACTCACCTGGATTAAAATATTATTTAATTACATTTTCAGGGACTAAAATTTAAAATCGTATTGTTCAAGGATGAGTTTGACACCATGGTCACATGAATTTAAACCATTACCAAAATTATATAGTTTTTATTCCATAAACATGGATATGTAATAAGTAATATATACTTTTATCTGAATTTTATTTTAAAACCATCCTCATACATAACCATTATGATATCCTAGATGGTATTAAACTCTAATGTTGTCTTTTTTTCTTCCAAAAAATTATTAAATACCAACATAAATCTTTAACCCCTCATTGGTGGCACAAAAATGTTGTGTAAACCCTTGAAATAATTTATTAAATTAAAGTATAATATAAACCTTTAATACTTATTGTGTGGAACATAAATATGTTATAACCATTTACCTTAATCAATGATGAAAAAATCCAACATAACCTTCTGCCTCCCATGATGATGATGAACATTTACATAAACCTATCACCTTTCCCTACAAGTATAAAATTCCATAATAACACCTATTTTTTCAAAGAATGTGTTAAACTGCCTCATAACCTTTTTGTCTTAATATATGACATTAAATTCAAATATAACCCATATTAATTCATATATTATGATACAATATAGAAAAAAACCTTTCATCTTCTAGAGTAATAATGAACATCTATGAAATATTTTAACATACTAGAAGGCATTAAACTCTATTATAATTCTTCATACCCTCAAAGTTGGATTTAAACAATGGAAAAACACTTTATTTCTTCTCATGTAGATTTAAATTATGGACTAACCCTCAATTCGTTCCAGGTTGGAATTAAATTCTAGAGTTCTGTTTTTTGATGTATTAAATTATATGATAATCACACTTACTCGTGCTCCAGTCATGAGATTATATATTCACTAAAAATAGAATGAATTAATTTATTCTAGTTTTATTATAAACCCAAGAACATTAGGTATCTATATTTCTCATAGCTCTACAACCTATTAATGTGACCAATGATACAATTTAAAAATATTACTAGTCGAAAGGGATTCCTGAACATATGTTTAATCTATAAGATATCTCTATCCTAAAAAAGGACCTTGATGAGATTTGTTGACCTCCCATATTATTGGATTCTATAAATAATCCCTATCATTCTAATGATTCCACATCCAAAGGAAGCGATCAAATAGATAGTGTAACACCCGAGACTTTTATGTTATATAAATCATCAAAGGAATCTTTTTCTACACAACACTTGCTTGGCTTGCTTTACACGCAATCGCGACCTTCCTCGATAGCTTGCGTCGTACGCAATACCAAATATCACTAAACAACAATATGCTATTAAAACTAGCCGTTATGAATAGTAATAACCACTTTTTGAAATTTTATAAATTTTATTTTTCAAAATGGACTTCATTTTTGGACTCAGAATATCGAAATTAGCCTAGGGTGAAATTTTGGTATTTTTCTGAAAACTTTCAATTTTTGATGAATAGTGAAACCACTAACTTGTAGGATAAAAAACTGAATTTTGCATAAAACATAATTTTACCGCTTCTGTGAATGGAATTTCGAAAATCCGAGAGACACGGTTAATATCAAGGACTAAAATGTGGTTCAATGAGATGAAAATAATTTTTTGGTAAATAGTAACTTTTTACTTTTTTTTACCGCGGTTAATAGTAAATAGGGTAACTAAGGGTAAATATGATATTACTATTACCCTAACACATGTCCTAATTCTATTGGATAAGTGTAATTCGACCAAAAACTAACTTAGGAATAAAAAAATTGACCATTTAGGCCCACTTGGATTAGATTAGGACATTTATTATTAATTTATTTAAAGAAGGGTTTAAATAGTTAAAATCAAAGTTTAATAAGTAAATCATTTTTAATATGGGGTTATACATAAGATAAATTCTATTGTAAATATTCATTAGAAATCTAAAAAGATTTCCTACATGATGGTATTTTATTTGTAATTTTTAGACATCAAAAAATTTAATTTATTTATGACACAAAGATGATGCAGTAATTATCTTATTAATGAAATATTGACATAATTGATGTTATAAACACCAAAATAAATGTAATTTGAGACTTTTTATGAATTACACTAATTTTCTAGGTTACTATGATATATTAGTGTTGATTTAATCAACTTGGTTCTAACATATAAATCTGTTATGACTTTCACAAAAATCATATATCAAATAGTGTCAAAATTGACACAAAATAGTTTTTAAATCAAATATTATATTACTAATTGTTATTTTATTCCTAAAAATCTAAGGTTCGGCCAAATGACTTAGATGAGGATATATATATTAATAATAAACAATTTGGGGTTCGTTTGGCATGTTATAGTAAGTGTATTAACCATATAGCGAAAGAAAACAAAAGACACGGTAAAAGTTAAATTAATTAACTTAGAGTTAAATCTAATTGATAAGGTTAAAATAATACCCTAAACTTGTCTAAATCCTATTGGTTGATAGGATTTCGACCCATCCCCACTTTAGCTTCGAAATAAGACCCTTTGGAACCATTATAAACCGATTTTGACTTTAATATAAAATAATATTTTGAGATATTCCTAAGGTGCCCCTCTCCTCCCTTATAAAAGGGCACCTCCTCCCCCTCCTCCTCACACCAAATTGAGCACTCAAGCTCGGCCAACCCCTGCCATTTTCTCCTCTCCACTTCCCTAGAATAATCCTAGAGGTCCTGGTCTTCTCCAAAGACCAATATTAGTTCCTTAAGTGGAGGATTCAAAGTGGCGTTCCAAAGAAGAGGTAATTTCCATTACTGATCTTTTCAATTTCTTTCTTCTTCAACTTCTTCTTCTTTAGTTGTTTCATGATAAAGTTATAACATCAGTATTACTTACATACTGATATGTTATTATAAATATGAAACAACCCTAATTCACCTTCTATCCATCCTACGGAAAAATGAAATCACCGCGCGTGCGTACGTACGGAATACCGTCTCCACGCCGTGGTGTAATCTATTTTCCACCATCACCTTACAAGGATGGGTATAATGGTGTAATGAGTAACTATATATGATTATTATGAAGTAATATTGATACTGAAATAATATATATATACTCCAATACAATTCCACGATCATAGGAACGATATCATCACTTGTGCGTACGTACGGAATACCGTCTCCACGATGTGATGCGACTCGTTCTACATGATCTTCATTTCATAATGGTTATATAAATGAATTGAATGAATGAATATGGTATATACTACACTAATACCATTCTGTAAATGAATTATCTATAAACTAAAGATAATAATAAGAATTTATTCGACAAAACACGCATAAGAACAAAAAGTTATAAAGACCCGAGTAACAAGTAACAATGAAATATTACTAACAAGAAGCTAATAATATGACCATATATGATATCATATCAATATGTATGATTCTGGAATAAGTCAATAACATTATTTAAACCATTATACAGGAGCTTCGGACACGAACAAAGCAAATCGGACCTAAGGTAAGGGAAATATCACAATCTCATTTTTATCCGAGATTGTTTATTCGTAAGTATTTACTGGGGTGTATTTTATCATCCACATCCATGTTTCATCAATATGTAATATTATTTCCATCCACCTACAATTGTTTAAATACATTTTTACCCTTCGGTGAGTTTTTAGTAATATGTATGAAAGGAATCTTTTGTCGTTTTTCGTACGAGGTACTTTTTTGACTTTTCTGACAAAAGTACGAAGAATGTTTTTTTTATCTTATACGGCATGAATGGATTTCTAAAAAATTATTCCCAAGAAGCTTCCTTTACAAGTATCCAAGTTCATTTTTAATCAACTTCTTTTATTTTAAAATTTTATTACATGTTAAGAAAGGAAAAGTGTTTTTGAAGTAGAAAGGATATTTTCTTCAAGAATGAAGTTCAAGTATTTTATAAAAATTATTTTCCATCTAAGATAATAAAAAGGTTCTGTTTTTATCCCTATTATTACATGGATTTGATTATGTTGTCATGGAAATATTTTTATGAATTCCTTTATCTTATATGAATTGTTTTATGATGTCATGTTGTTTAAGAATCCCATTTTTATTACATAGGTTACGCTATGATGTATGGTTTATGATTATGTGGCACACATAAGAAAGGATTCATTATAAGATGGGTGGGACCTATATCTCCCTCCAATGCATTGGGTAAAGATTTTATATCTCATGAGATAGACATGGCTGGAACGGAAGGTTATTTCGGTTCAGTGATACAGGACTGAAACGAGGAGTGAACTCGGTTCAGAAAGGGACTTTGTCCACTAAGATAGTCTTGGCAATGAGTCATGACTAACAAGAAATGATTTTCCATGATTATGTGTGCATGCCACAAAGATTCAAGTCTTATGTTATGATTATGGGGATCTCATTTTCACTTCTATGATTTATTCCCTGATAAGATATTATGATCTCTCTTGCAGGTTTTGATTTTCAAAAAGATATGATATGATTTTTTCCTTTATTTGCCCTTGCTGAGCATTTGAGCTCACCCTTTTATGTTTTCTTTTCCCCAGGTCAGGAAGGCGGATATTAAGTAGAATATGCTAAAAGGGACCCTAGATATGATGAAATAAATGGGAGACACTGTATAAGATTTATGAACCAGTTGTTTATGTTTCCCAGTTTCTAAAGACACTATACCTATACGGTCCTTTGTGGTTTTGTAATAAGTGTGCTTAAATTTTGAAGTATTAACAATGTATGTAAAGTGTGGGTCGTTATAGTTGGTATCAGAGGAAAGGTATAGTCAACCTTTGGAAACTAGGATGTGAAAGCCTTAGTAAGAACCCTAAGGATAAGTCTAAGCATAGTACACAATGTTAGTGTTTTAGAAATGGCCTTGAATAACCTAGGATAAGACCATAAGCATGAAAATTTTATTCTTGAATTATGTGGTTTCCTATTATAATTAGTGTTGCTCACACTATTCTTCTTGGTTTTAGTCAATGGCTGGAACCCGAAGGAACCGTGTTAATGCGGAATGCGATGGGAAATGCAATGATTGTCCCCCTGAGCAACCAAACGATATGGGAGCTGGAATGCAAAATCTTGTAGCCATGCTCACACAACTTTCTCAAGCTATGAATCATGCAGGATTTCCAAACGAGCAAAGGAGGGAGCAACATTCTGTTGAATCCTTCATGAGGCAGCGTCCACCTTCTTTCAGCGGGTCTACTGATCCATTAGTTGCTGAACAATGGATTAGTACTACTGAAAAGATATTTTCAGTTCTTCAATGTTCTGAACATGATAAAGTCATCCTAGCAGTGTATCGTTTGGAAGGAGATGCTGATCAATGGTGGAATCTTGTTTAGAATACGAGGCAAAGGGATGAAATTGAGTCTATGGAATGGGACGAGTTCAAGAACTTATTTTTCAATAAGTACTTCCCTCGTATTCTCCGAACAAAGATGGAGAAAGAGTTTCTTGAACTGAAGCAAAGGGATGATGAATCTGTTGGTACCTATGAAGAAACTTTTACAAGACTTGCAAGGTACGCTTCGGGTATTATTATCCAACCTGAGAGTAAGATCGATTGATTCTTTAGTGGCTTAAAACCAAGTCTTCGAAGGGCGTTAGCCATAAGGGACTTCAATAGCTACGAGGAAATCGTTCGATGTGCTCTCAAAGTTGAGATGGAGATTGGAGTAACCCATCAGTCACATGGGTTTGATAAGAAGAGGAAGATGGAATTCAAAAAAAAATCTAAAGATCACACGGAAAAGAAGATGAGCTTTTCCTTATGCTCAAAGTGTGGAAAGAAACATGGAGGGAGTTGTCTTAAAGGGACAAGTAAATGTTTTAAATGTGGAAAAGAAGGTCATCGAGCATTTGAATGCCGTGATAATGGGAAGAAGATGTCTAATGACGCAAACAAAGGAAGGGATACACAGAATGAACCTACTACACTTCAATGTTTCAAGTGCAAGGAGATGGGGCATTATGCCAATCAATGCCCAAATCCAAGGGTTGATGATGATGGTCGACGTCAACAAAATCTTAAGGCTAAAGACAAAGGAAAGTCACATGCAATTTCTATCAGCGATGTGGAGTACGATAATGATGTGGTGAAAGGTACACTTACCATCCACTCTAAAGTAGCAAATGTTTTATTTGATTCTGGATCCACCCACTCTTTTATTTCTGAAGACTTTTCTAAGGGTATCACCGTATTACCTCAACAATTAGATGTTGAGTTAGCTGTGACAACACCTAATGGCACATCAATCGCATCAAAAGTTTATAATTCTTCTCCGATCGAAGTTTGTGGGAAAGTGCTTCCTGAAAATCTTGTTATCCTTCCTTTAGTGGAATTTGATGTGATTCTTGGCATGGATTGGCTTTCTCTACATGGAGCTCATATCAATTTCCAAAGAAGGGAAGTCAAATTTCATATTCCAAATCAATCTACGATCGTATACCAATGCAAGGATGAACATAACCTTCCAGTGGAAATTTCTTCCATCTTATGGGTATTGATTCCACTAAATGAAGGTTATTTATCTCAAATGGTTGGTGAAAAACTCACGATTAAGAATATGCCCATTGTACGGGAGTTTGATGATGTCTTTCAAGAGGAATTACCAGGTCTTCCACCAAATCGTGAAGTTGAGTTTTCAATAGAACTCGTACCGGGTGCTTTGCCTATTTCAAAGACACCTTATAGAATGGCCCCAATTGAGTTGCAGGAATTGAAGAAGCAACTCCAAGAGAATCTTGATAAGGGATTCATACGCCCTAGTGCGTCACCTTGGGGAGCACCTGTTCTATTTGTTAAGAAGAAAGATGGATCAATGAGACTCTGCATTGATTATCGAGAACTTAACAAGATCACTATCAAGAACAAATATCCTCTCCCTCGCATTGATGACTTATTTGACCAACTACGCGGAGCTCAATACTTTTCCAAGACTGATCTTCGTTCAGGGTATCATCAATTAAGGGTCAAAAGGGAGGATATACCAAAGATGGCTTTCCGTACAAGGTATGGACACTATGAATTTATAGTGATGCCATTTGGTCTTACTAATGCCCCTGCAATCTTTATGGATCTAATGAATAGAGTCTTTAGAGACTATCTTGATCAATTTGTGGTAGTCTTTATAGACGATATTCTTGTCTATTCAAAGAGAAAGGAAGAGCATGAAGATCACTTGAGAATTATATTGAAGACCCTGAGAAAGGAGAAGCTTTATGCCAAATTTACCAAGTGTGAATTTTGGCTTCAAAAAGTTGCATTTTTGGGTCACATAATCTCAAAATAGGGGATATCTGTGGATCCAGCAAAAACAGAGGTTATCGAAAGATGGTCAAGACCAACAACAGTAACTGAGATCCGAAGTTTTCTTGGTTTGGCTGGATATTATCGACGTTTTGTAAAAGATTTTTCACGATTATCTAATCCACTCACCAAGTTGACTCGGAAAGGAGTTAAGTTTGTCTGGACAGAGGAATGTGAAGAGAATTTCAAGGAGTTGAAAAGAAGGTTATCAAGTGCACCTGTGCTGACACTGCCTTGTAGTGGAGAAAGGATTGTGATCTACAGTGATGCATCCAAGAAGGGATTGGGGTGTGTTCTTATGCAAAATGATATGGTGATAGCTTATGCCTCACGACAGTTGAAAATCCATGAGAAAAATTACCCAACACATGATTTGGAGTTGGCTGCGGTAATCTTTGCATTAAAGATTTGGAGGCATTACCTTTATGGTGAAAGGTGTGATATTTATACTGATCATAAAAGTTTAAAGTATATTTTCACACAAAAGGAGTTGAATATGCGTCAAAGAAGATGGTTGGAGCTGATTAAGGATTATGAATGCTCAATCCTTTACCACCCTGGGAAAGCAAACAAGGTAGCAGATGCATTAAGTCGACAAGACCATGCTAGTTTATCCATGATGAGGATCACAAAAGATCCAATATTTATGGATTTACAAAGGATGGATCTTGGAATTATAATGGAAGGGGGAAAATCTTATCTTTCTCAAATGAATGTTCAACCATCTATACATGTGAAGATTAAGGAGGCACAGAAAGAAGATGTCGAGTTACAAAAGAAGGTGAGAAATGTTCCTGAATTCAACCTTGATTGTGATGGGATAATAAAGTTCAGGAATCGGGTTTGTGTTCCTCCCATCCCCGAATTAAAGAAGGAGCTGCTGGATGAGGCTCATAGTTCTTCATTCTCTATTCATCCTGGAAGCACGAAGATGTATAGGGACCTGAAAGAGTACTTCTGGTGGGATGGAATGAAAAGAGATGTTGCTGAATATGTCTCTCGATGCTTGGTTTGTCAACAAGTTAAAGCTGAGAGACAGAAGTCTAATGAGATGTTACAACCATTACCCATACCCGAATGGAAATGGGAAAACATCACTATGGACTTTGTCACAGGACTTCCTAAAACATCCAAAGGCAATAATGCTATTTGGGTCATAGTTGATCGTCTTACAAAGTCTGCACACTTCATTCCTATTAGAGAGGATTTCTCTCTAGATCAGCTTGCCAGGATATATGTAAAGGAAGTGGTAAGATTGCATGGAGTACCACTTTCTATTATATCTGATCGGGATCCGAGATTTACCTCGAAGTTCTGGCGAAGTCTTCAGCATACTCTGGATACAGAGTTGAGTTTCAGCACTGCTTATCATCCCCAGACAGACGGTCAGTCTGAGAGAACAATTCAAACCCTAGAAGATATGTTGAGAGCTTGCTCTATGGATTTCAAAGGAGGTTGGGATCAACACCTACCTTTGGTGGAATTTTCTTATAATAATAGCTTTCACTCCAGTATTCAGATGGCTCCTTATGAAGCTCTCTATGGAAAGAAATGCAGGACTCCAACTTGCTGGGATGAAGTTGGGGAAAGAAAGCCATTAGGACCTGATCTCGTTGATGAAATGGAAGAAAAGGTCAGATCTATTCAACAACACATAAGAGCAGCTCAGAGTCGGCAGAAAAGTTATGCCGACAACCGAAGAAAAGACCTAGAGTTTGAAGTGGGCGATAAAGTGTTCTTACGAATATCTCCCTGGAAGAGGGTTATGAGATTTGGAAAGAAGGGGAAGTTGAGCCCTAGATATATCGGTCCTTTCGAAATACTAGATCGTGTTGGGAAGGTAGCTTACCGATTGGCGCTTCCACCGAATCTCTCTCAAGTTCACGATGTGTTCCATGTATCTCTCCTGAGAAAGTACATACCAGATCCTTCACATGTACTCAGCTCAGAAGTTGTACCGCTGGAGCAAGATCTTTCTTATGAAGAACAGCCGATAGAGATTCTGGATCATAGCGAAAAAGTCCTACGAAACAAGACCACTCGATTGGTGAAAGTTTTATGGAGGAACCACCAACTTGAAGAAGCTACATGGGAGCTTGAGGATATGATGAGGGAGAAGTATCCTCATCTGTTTGTTACAAAGTGATGAATTTCGAGGGTGAAATTCTTTTAAGGGGGGTAGAATGTAACACCCGAGACTTTTATGTTATATAAATCATCAAAGGAATCTTTTTCTACACAACACTTGCTTGGCTTGCTTTACACGCAATCGCGACCTTCCTCGATAACTTGCGTCGTACGCAATACCGAATTTCACTAAACAACAATATGCTATTAAAACTAGCCGTTATGAATAGTAATAACCACTTTTTGAAATTTTATAAATTTTATTTTTCAAAATGGACTTCATTTTTGGACTCAGAATATCGAAATTAGCCTAGGGTGAAATTTTGGTATTTTTCTGAAAACTTTCAATTTTTGATGAATAGTGAAACCACTAAGTGGTAGGTTAAAAAACTGAATTTTGCATAAAACTTAATTTTACCGCTTCTGTGAATGGAATTTCGAAAATCCGAGAGACACGGTTAATATCAAGGACTAAAATGTGGTTCAATGAGATGAAAATAATTTTTTGGTGAATAGTAACATTTTACTTTTTTTACCGCGGTTAATAGTAAATAGGGTAACTAAGGGTAAATATGATATTACTATTACCCTAACACATGTCCTAATTCTATTGGATAAGTGTAATTCGACCAAAAACAAACTTAGGAATAAAAAAAATGACCATTTAGGCCCACTTGGATTAGATTAGGACATTTATTATTAATTTATTTAAAGAAGGGTTAAAATAGTTAAAATCAAAGTTTAATAAGTAAATCATTTTTAATATGGGGTTATACATAAGATAAATTCGATTGAAAATATTCATTAGAAATATAAAAAGATTTCCTACATGATGGTATTTTATTTGTAATTTTTAGACATCATATAATTTAATTTATTTATGACACAAAGATGATGCAGTAATTATCTTATTAATGAAATATTGACATAATTGATGTTATAAACACCAAAATAAATGTAATTTGAGACTTTTTATGAATTACAATAATTTTCTAGGTTACTATGATATATTAGTGTTGATTTAATAAACTTGGTTCGAACATATAATTCTGTTATGACTTTCACAAAAATCATATATCAAATAGTGTCAAAATTGAAACAAAATAGTTTTTAAATCAAATATTATATTACTAATTGTTATTTTATTCCTAAAAATCTAAGGTTCGGCCAAATGACTTAGATAATGATATATATATTAATAATAAACAATTTGGGGTTCGTTTGGCATGTTATAGTAAGTGTATTAACCATATAGTGAAAGAAAACAAAAGACACGGTAAAAGTTAAATTAATTAACTTAGAGTTAAATATAATTGATAAGGTTAAAATAATACCCTAAACTTGTCTAAATCCTATTGGTTGATAGGATTTCGACCCATCCCCACTTTAGCTTCGAAATAAGACCCTTTGGAACCATTATAAACCGATTTTGACTTTAATATAAAATAATATTTTGAGATATTCCTAAGGTGCCCCTCTCCTCCCTTATAAAAGGGCACCTCCTCCCCCTCCTCCTCACAGCAAATTGAGCACTCAAGCTCGGCCAACCCCTGCCATTTTCTCCTCTCCACTTCCCTAGAATAATCCTAGAGGTCCTGGTCTTCTCCAAAGACCAATATTAGTACCTTAAGTGGAGGATTCAAAGAGGCGTTCCAAAGAAGAGGTAATTTCCATTACTGATCTTTTCAATTTCTTTCTTCTTCAACTTCGTCTTCTTTAGTTGTTTCATGATAAAGTAATAACATCAGTATTACTTACATACTGATATGTTATTATAAATATGAAACAACCCAAATTCACCTTCTATCCATCCTACGGAAAAATGAAATCACCGCGCGTGCGTACGTACGGAATACCGTCTCCACGCCGTGGTGTAATCTATTTTCCACCATCACCTTACAAGGATGGGTATAATGGTGTAATGAGTAACTATATATGATTATTATGAAGTAATATTGATACTGAAATAATATATATATACTCCAATACAATTCCACGATCATAGGAACGATATCATCACTTGTGCGTACGTACGGAATACTGTCTCCACGATGTGATGCGACTCGTTCTACATGATCTTCATTTCATAATGTTTATATAAATGAATTTAATGAATGAATATGGTATATAATACACTAATACCATTCTTTAAATGAATTATCTATAACCTAAAGATAAGAATAAGAATTTATTCGACAAAACACGCATAAGAACAAAAAGTTATAAAGACCCGAGTAACAAGTAACAATGAAATATTACTAACAAGAAGCTAATAATATGACCATATATGATATAATATCAATATGTATGATTCTGGAATAAGTCAATAACATTATTTAAACCATTATACAGGAGCTTCGGACACGAACAATGCAAATCGGACCTAAGGTAAGGGAAATATCACAATCTCATTTTTATCAGAGATTGTTTATTCGTAAGTATTTACTGGGGTGTATTTTATCATCCACATCCATGTTTCATCAATATGTAATATTATTTCCATCCACCTACAATTGTTTAAATACATTTTTACCCTTCGGTGAGTTTTTAGTAATATGTATGAAAGGAATCTTTTGTCGTTTTTCGTACGAGGTACTTTTTTGACTTTTCCGACAAAAGTACGAAGAATGTTTTTTTTATCTTATACGGCATGAATGGATTTCTAAAAAATTATTCCCAAGAAGCTTCCTTTACAAGTATCCAAGTTCATTTTTAATCAACTTCTTTTATTTTAAAATTTTATGACATGTTAAGAAAGGAAAAGTGTTTTTGAAGTAGAAAGGATATTTTCTTCAAGAATGAAGTTCAAGTATTTTATCAAAATTATTTTCCATCTAAGATAATAAAAGGGTTCTGTTTTTATCCCTATTATTACATGGATTTGATTATGTTGTGATGGAAATATTTTTATGAATTCCTTTATCTTATATGAATTGTTTTATGATGTCATGTTGTTTAAGAATCCCATTTTTATTACATGGGTTACGCTATGATGTATAGTTTATGATTATGTGGCACACATAAGAAAGGATTCATTATAAGATGGGTGGGACCTATATCTCCCTCCAATGTATTGGGTAAAGATTTTATATCTCATGAGATAGACATGGCTGGAACGGAAGGTTATTTCGGTTCAGTGATACAGGACTGAAACGAGGAGTGAACTCGGTTCAGAAAGGGACTTTGTCCACTAAGATAGTCTTGGCAATGAGTCATGACTAACAAGAAATGATTTTCCATGATTATGTGTGCATGCCACAAAGTTTCAAGTCTTATGTTATGATTATGGGGATCTCATTTTCACTTCTATGATTTATTCCATGATAAGATATTATGATCTCTCTTGCAGGTTTTGATTTTCAAAAAGATATGATATGATTTTTTCCTTTATTTGCCCTTGCTGAGCATTTGAGCTCACCCTTTTATGTTTTCTTTTCCCCAGGTCAGGAAGGCGGATATTAAGTAGAATATGCTAAAAGGGACCCTAGATATGATGAAATAAATGGGAGACACTGTAGAAGATTTATGAACCAGTTGTTTATGTTTCCCAGTTTCTAAAGACACTATACCTATACGGTCCTTTGTGGTTTTGTAATAAGTGTGCTTAAATTTTGAAGTATTAACAATGTATGTAAAGTGTGGGTCGTTATAGAAAGGGTTGAAAATTTTAGAAATATGGGGTATACATAACATGAATCCACACTACCTTTGGATAGAAAACACGTAGTGTGTTAATTGTAATAATTTGATAACTATATTATTACAGACTTTAATTTTGGATAATCTAGTTTGGTTGCATTTATTTTATATCATATACCAATTATATTTAACTAATATGGGATTTAACCACAACTTTGATAAGTTTAAAATTTGGACGCTTAATTAAATTTTAATGCGTAATTGCAAGGTTGTTCTCAGCTGACTGAAATTTGATTCGCTAAATTATTTTAATGAATGACATGTAATATATTTCTTAAATCTGGCCAACGTATTCTATAGTATCATGAATATATGAGTTAAATATAGTATATTGACTTGTTCCATGCTTATTGGTAACAACTTGTCTTATAAAAAGAGATTTTAAAATAATCTATATGATATTTAGAGATAATACTTTTTATCCACACGTTAATTTGAATATATGAATGTTTTTTTATCCAAATCACACTAGAATCATTTATATATTATGTAAAAATGTTTTTTCTAGTAGTTTATATTTGTTTTAATTTATGGATTAGTGTTTATATAATTTTTTAACACTAAAAGAGATGATATAGTTACACAGTAATCTAGAAATTAAGTATTTGGCTTTTTGTAAATAATTAATTTTAAATTAGAATGAGTTTATATGATAATCATATTTAAATATGTTTTAATTGGTATTGAAAGAGTTCTAATGTTATTTATAAATTATGGGAGGATTTAGTGAAAGTGATATTATTGTATTTATGACCGAGAGAATAAAAAGGATGTAGTGAGAATTACAACATTGTGGTTTATGTTATGACTTATCTCTGTATAAAATATTTCACAGTTTGTTAAGAATAATATGAGATATCAATCAACAAACTACCCTAATTGATTATCATAAAATTTTCTAATTACGCATCATGTGTTTATGTGGGTAATATTAAGTAAATTGTATTGCAAATTAATATGTCACCTAATGAATTAAGTCCTACATAAATGTTAAAATAGAGAATCCAATAATTTTACCATTTAATAATGTATGAAATGTTCATACTTCATGTAGATCCTTCATTTAAGGAAGGATTTGAAATGAAAAAATTTATTAGATATCATTTTTATTAGCAGATATCATACAATAGTATGTTAATGTTACATATAATGATCTTATCTCCAATATCATTAGAGGTGGTGTAAATGAAGGTTTTGGGGAATAATAGAAATGGTTTGTGTCTATACCCAATAATATAAATACATTAAATCCTATTGATTTATTTTTATAACATGATAAATAACAACCTCAGAATATTTTAGATAAGACTATTACATATGATTAATTATTAATTTACTTAGATTAAGGATTACCTTATCTTGGAGTTTATTCTTAATTTTCAAATCAGTTGTATACTTATCATTATGCCATTGTTGTGTTAGATGATTCTAGGGTATAATCCCTGTAATGGTGATATAAAAGGAATCCATGGACCAATGAATTTCACTGTAGAAATTATCATGCATCAACACAAATTCTATTAGTTATTTCATTGGTCATTGTTGATTAACACTATAATCACTTTAAATATGGATGATTCTTATTATTCTATCTAGACTCAAGATGGTGGGTGAAGATAATATCATTTCCTTCGTAATAATTTTTATAACGTAAGATATATCTAGGGATTGATATTATTCTCTGTAGAATTCATTATACACAATGATGGGTATCTTTCAATTTCCCCATTAAACTGATATAATTAGGTATTAAGATATCTATGTTAGGTTTGGTAACTATAAATATAATCTTTACTAATAACTTAATCACTATAAATCCCCATTTTTAAATAATAATAATATATTATTATTTACATTCCATATTCTAAAATCATAGCTAATATTAAATTCATTTTATAAATAAATAAATATTTATTTATTTAAATTATATTTAATATATTATTTCCTACCAGACATTTTACTATGTCCATGTTTCCTCTAAAAAATATATCAAACCCTTCAAAATTAGTATTTATTTAAATATTTCAATACCAATTAATTATTAAATAATAAATAAATACTTATTTTATTCACCACCTTAATTGTTAAATATTTATTATATATTTGACTAGCATATATTACCTAAAAAAACAAATATTGGAAAAGAACCAAACCCTAAATAAATATAATTTTTAAAATTTGAGAGTAGTAATTTATTCTAATATAAATTCATATATAATTTAGTTATGGTTCTAGATATAGATAATATGTGGTCTCATATGGCCCATTCTCATTGAAAGTTTTTTAAACTGACTGAAGTCCAAGGTTACTGTCTAGAAACATACCTAGGCACCCATAGAAAAAGGATTTATTTTATTATTGAAAATATTAATCATGTGAATTTTAATAGGTAATATAATCTATTTTTACTGATATCTCCTTCAAGAAGGTTTCCTTTTATGTACCATCAACCTATATGCTCAAATATACTTCTTTTAATTTTATAAAATGAACTTGTCAATAAAAATTCCATGTACATAGAAAAATTTCAGGTATTTCCTTCTGATCAAAGGGAATATTATATCAAATCCATTTAAGTAATAGTAGGGATAAATTCTTCCTCAAATTATTCATAAAATTCATATCATTTTTTCTGCACCCAATGTATCCTAATTTGAATCAAGCATATATTGACAATGTTTACATCAATACATAAAATTTTGTAAATCATGATACGAATTAATAATATTATTAAATT
Source organism: Viscum album (assembly GCA_963277665.1). Classification (NCBI taxonomy): domain Eukaryota; kingdom Viridiplantae; phylum Streptophyta; class Magnoliopsida; order Santalales; family Viscaceae; genus Viscum; species Viscum album. The sequence goes on along the minus strand of OY728147.1, from coordinate 872,273,213 downwards.
ATAAGGTTCATTAACCATTTAATCATAAATTAACCTTTAATGTAATGTAAAACATATTTATTTCTTACAGGCAGGTCTATTCTCACAATCTCCTCTCTTAGATACTGATAAGGTAAAACATCATGTGAAGAAGTCTCAGTTACTTATGATCCTCATACCCCAAATATATTGTATCATATGTTTTCCTCATAAAAATTAATTGGGCCATTGAACATTTTTTTAAGAATACCATCATTCCACTTCATGGTTCTCATCATATAAGTAAACTATTAAGACCTTTTGTTGTGATATGTCCCCTTATGAAATTATCACAAACATTTTACTTGATAATAACAATAAATTTCTGTTAAAAACATTATTAATATTTAAATTATTAATATATAGGTAATAATAAATTTTAAAGGAAATTGGTACTAGGTAACCAACTCTAATATACTCCCACATTAACTTTTGAAAACAATTTACAAATCATAGACTACTAACTCTCACATGACGTTCATACTTATATTTAGAAAATGATTTATTCATTAGGTCATCCAAATTCTCATTCATCAATATTATACTCACATTTAACAAAACCATTTTAGATAAATCCACTAATATGTGATGCTTCAAAATCATGTGCTTCATCTTTTGATGCAACCTAGGATTCCTTTGCGAGAGGCACTATTATAATATTATCACAACATAATGTGAAATATTATTTACTATTGGAAATAACAACTATTTATTCGAAGAATATGTTTATCCAAAATTTAATATTTGATAAATCATAAGTCATAATATATATAGAATCCACTATAGAATTGGCTAAAACTGACTGATTTGATCCCTTCCAACTCATAAAACCTCATTGAGATTAATTTTTTTTATAATGGTGACTTCAAGTCATTTTAATCTATTTATAAAATATAATTTGAATGCCCCTTAGTTACTAGATCATATTCTCCTTCATAATCTAGAAATTTATACTTATTATTCTCTAGATACATAAGGATATCATTAATAGTAGTCCAATGTTGTTCTATTATGTATGATTGATATCATCCTACTATGATCAATTCATTGGAAACATGCCCCCAGGTAAAAAACATGGTTTACATGATGGAACCTATCAAATAATCATAGGAAATACAATTAACCCCATTTCCCTCTCCATTCATGTGTGATTATACATTTTCATGGAATGATTTGTAGCATGTAACACTAAAACCAATCCCCTTTTAGATTGTCCCATATTGAATTTATTCAGTGTCTTGTCAATAGTTATACCTCAACGTTGTCCATGAAGGCACTTTGATCTATCATAAATGATCTATATCCTGACTATGTAGGTTCTTTCCCCTATTCCCTTCATGGAGTGACAACATTTCAACCAATCCGTAACTGATTATAAGACTAGTTTTTCATTAAAATTATGTAGCATGTTATCAATATACTACAAGGATAATGACCACACACCCACTTAACAACTGGTAGATATAAAAAATTATTATTTTTAAACAAATTATATTATGAATTCAACAAATCCAATTTTCCATGACCTGAATGATTTATTTAACTGATAAATGTGACATGACCAAACCCACTAAGGCCCCCCCAAGTCATCAGTTAGTCGATTGTTCCACCCACAGACTACCTCTAATAGGCCTTGGGCTAGTTACTAGGACTATGAAATCATATCACACATATAGTATGTCCTTGGATAATTTACATATACACATGAACATGTATCTACTCACACACTATACCAATATACGAAGTACAATAACCAAAATGAAAAATGCATGAACAAACTCTAATATACAACAATTGAGTATGACAATAAACAATCATGTAATGGGGGAATGTATTGGTCCAACAACTTATATATAGGTTCAACCAGTCTATAAATACTCCTACCACCACATCAGTTAAGCTCCATTAATAACTACCTTCACCAAGTCTCCCAATATCTTTCCCAAAAGTGTATCATCTACTCAAGATAATATATGGGTGTGCAGATCCCATGCATGTGTGAGTGTATACATACCCTATAGAACTCCCTGAAATCACAAATCAGAAATGAATCAAAAGATAAATTTTTCTTGAAACCATAACCAGAAGGGAGAATTTAGGGAAACATAATACATGCTCAAAGGAGATACTAAATTCCTAGAGTATAGTATCAATTATCACCTAGTTGAAAATACCCTATATTCTAAGATACCATTTTTTATGTCTCAATAATCCCTCACAGTTATTCCCTCATATGATGTTAGAGGATCCCTTAACCATAACTAAGGGTAAAATATTTACTCAGTTTTGAAGATCCATATCTGATCTAGGCCTTATAGAAATGTTAAATATTAACTCCACAGATAGAGGATATATGCCCTATATTGAGGAAAAATATAAAATCTATAGGATTTTATAGGTAGATGATCCAAGATCTGTGATTACATGGGTAAATTACTAAATCCCTTGGTGGATCCTAGTTGCAATAGATGAAATAGCTACTCATCCTTGAAAAAATGATGTCGGTAGGTTCATGTATGAGTGAATAATTCTAGGCCATGGGGAAATACGTGATGTTTCCTAGGATTACACAGTTTGTAATCCTAATTCCTCCTCCTGTACATTTTCTGTTATTTTATATGGAATGAATCGACCAAATAAATTATCTGTATATTGGTCACATGGTGTTCCATGTCTATAAAGGCACATTACATATACCATATTTTCTCAAATCGTGTAACTAAAAGGGTACACAGAGTGTGGCCTAGCACATAGAGTGTATAGTTCCACATGAGTCCTTAAGTGTATATATGAGGTATATTCCAAACTAGATAGGTAGGGATAACATGGTGTGTGGATAATCCACATTGTTGTGTGACCCATAAATCCACTTGAAACCATCATGGCACACCATGAGACATACAACATATGTCCTTATAAACATCATTCCATATAGTATTGAATTTTACAAAAGATATACTTCCACCAGAAACATCACCTGATGCACCACTTCCACCAAAATTACCACTAAAAATATATATACATCTTGTTGACTATCATTAAAACCTTTTCAGAAATTAGATTTTATCCCTCCATCATAAAATCAGATAATTAGGATCACTTATGAACACCTTTTACCCTCTTTTTCTAAACCACCAATGCTTGATCCTTCTTCATATCTCTATCATTGTCATCAAAGCTTCATTTTTCCATAATCTTCAATTATAAACACACAACATTGATCTATGAAACAACTAATTTATTTTAAAATGAAATGGGTTTATGGAAATTATTGAAATTATGATCAAATAAAAACGAATCATGAACACTTTTAGAATAAAGGGATAAGTACAAAACACACAAAATAGAATAACAAAGTATACTTATGTTTATCTTGGTCTATAATAATTTTCATAAATTGAATATATGGGGATAAAATCACAATAATAAATATGAAATATCCTCAAATCAAAATTAAGTAAGAAGATTTAAATTCAATATCATTTTTGATGGAAGATTGTTATATTAATCAGAGGGTAATTAGTCTATATCCACAGAAACAATAAAAAATGACAAATCCAACATAACAAATACCTACCATAGGATTAAATAAACTATAAGAGAAGAACATGTTTTTATCAATATTGTCGATTATGAATATTGACATGTTCATCACTGATTATTGAACACATGTTCTCCATGTATCCTACCGAGGACATCACCACTCTAATTTTAATGGTTTTGAGTCTAAAACAAGATATTATACATAATGATGTTTTTATATAGACATGGATAAGATTAATTTTTAATAAATAAAACAAATTAAAATAATTTATTTATTTTATTTTATTAAACATATCGCTTCGTGATATTATGTTATCTCAATACTTGATTCGAGCAATGATTATATCACAACAGAGGGAAACCATACATTTTCTATTCAATCCTGGTATTAGTCTCCCCATTATAAACTCAATTCCAAATATAAATGACTATTTCCAAAATTATGTTTACAAGTGTGATATAGTTTAATAATTTTAATATATCTAAATTAGAGATAAATGATGCTTGAAACTCTAAATTACATCAATGACAAGACCTGTAATTATTATTTAAAATTTTAAAAGGGTTTAGTTGAAAACCCCCTCTTCATTAAAAAATATATCGCTAAAAATTTCATATATTATTATACTTTAAATGTGTCAAAGAAACATTTGGTTATGTCATTATTATATAATCCATAAGAATATTATCAAGAAAATATAATTTTACATCCATCTGTGAAATCCTGTAGTCATTGGAAGCTGCTATGGAAATTATAATTCTAATGGTTTTAATATTTGAAAATAGAGAAAAGTGTTTTTCATAGTATATTCCTTGATGTTTCTAATTCATTTAGCCACTATTTGTTCTTTATAATAACTCATTATACATTCCATTTCATGTTTAATATTGAATACTCATTTACCCTACATGAGATTTACATCAACTGGAATATCAAGAAGAACATATACATGGTTTGGATAAATTGAATCTGTCTCAAAATACATGGTTTATTAGAATATTATAGCTTTTCAGCTCTCCACTTACTCTTTGTAGGATATAGGATCATAATTTTCAATAAATAATGACTCACCATTATTAGTGACTAGAAAACCATCTCTCTTTGGTTCTCAAAACACTCTGGTTCGCACACAAAACATTTGTGTCTTAAGAGCAACCTCTTCCATGCGGATGGAGGAATTTTGTACCTATGAAAGCTCATATGTATATTGAGAATCAACTTCCTAAAATTCAATCATGCTCCCTATTTATTTCTTATGTATATGCTCTCTCTAATGAAATGAGTAATTGCTTTCTGCAATGGAATCCTTTTATGTGGGGTTCTATGATGTGACATCACAGGCTCAGCTCATTCGTAACTAACCAAAACTGTTTTCCAAAAGGTGTAAAGATTACATCCTCATACTCCATTGGATTCTATCTAGTTGTGAGGGTATATGTTAGTTTTTTTGGGATGCAATAACCTCTTTATCATTTTACAACATTGTGGTAAGTTATAAGAAATAAGTAGTCGAAGTACTAATAAGGCATTTGAAATTAGTAATCCAGGTAATGATAATTAGACATAAAGAGAAGATATATCATATAATTATATGGTCATGATAGTAATAAACTAAAACATCTATAATGGGTTGTAATAATACATATATTATATTTATAATGAAAGAAACAAAATGTCCTTAATGTACTTTTTGGATGGGAATCCCAATCACTGGATCATTCATATTCTCCCAACCTCAAAAGAGACCAAGCATCCATAGCTAGGAACATCTATTTATCCTTACCTAAATCTATTAAAATTTTGTATTCATACACTAGAATTTCATCAGAATCCATTGGTGGTGGACTACTACGTTTTACTCACACCCCGTTCATTCCCAAATTTGGTACCCGAGAATAATTATTGTATATAGTTTAGGATAGAGGGAAGATATTTTCTATAGTTTCTTGAACTCTTTTGTAGTTGAGAGAATATGACTAATCTATTTCTTAATATTTCCATGAATATAGATTCTTTTCTTCATTACGTTCCTTTATTTATAGCTGTAATGTATGCATTCTTAATACCCTTTCTACTTGTTTCAGTATTTTACATTCATGACATTATCTCTATATGAACCTATTGTGGCTTATGTCAGATTTTTTTTACCTAGATGGACAATATTTACTTCATTATTATTATTATTTTATATTAATTATTATCTACTATTGTGTTATACTACAATAAATAGGTTATAGTCTACCTATCGTACCACCATAGACCCTCACTGCTATTTGATAGGATCTATCATATAAGGAGGAATGCCTGAGGTCATCTGACTATCAAGTTCAGTTACTTTTGAGTGAACCAGTCCTACGATGTCTCAAAGTGGAATCAAAGGATTAATTTCCATTGATTTGATATCTTTTTAGGTACAAAAGAGACTACGACGTGTCAAAACATGATAATATATCACTTTTGGGAGTATCCAACCCATATTTTAAGGCTAAAATTCCTGTTTCAAATAAGGGATACGTTGTTCATGATTTCACCTATTACGATTACATAAAATTATCCATTGGGTGGAATAAATTATTTATGAGAACAGTTGTGATTATGGTTTTTTAATATTAGGCTAGTATGGAAATAGATAACTATCTCAACAATCATTATATACAGATAGTTTGATATTTGTCATGAATATGCCATGACATGTTTTTTTATTATCTATTTATTATTTTTTGTTCTTTGATTATTTTTACAATATTTCATTAACATCTATTCTTGGATAAAAACACATAATTGGTTACTTAAAGTGTATACATCAACCTAAATGGTGTTTTCCTACATAACATGAAGAGGTAACCTCAAATAGCCATTTATGCGAAGTTTATGCCAATGATCATTAGTTATATGGTCAGAAACATTAGTTGGATGTTATCCAATGGATTCGAAATGTAATTTTTAAGGTTTGGGACTCTATAAATTGGTAATAGTGATAAATATAATTTATCCATAATATATGGACCAATTATACTAGAGGACCAAATCTAAAGGCTGGTTATAGTAACGTGGAATGTCAATTCAATGTAATAATGCATATTGCTTTATAATAAGGGAATGTTAGTACATCTAATTATGCATTTATATCCATGTAAACTTATTAATTTCTAACTATTATAGGAAATTGATTCTATTAAATTAGGATTCTAGTAAAAACTAAAATGGTGCATTCCTCTGTAAATTGGTATTGAAACTCCATATAATGGAACTATTGTGATTAAAATGTTAAATAATACCTGATAACATCACTTCATAAGTGGGTAGTTATATAGAATATCTATTTTAGTCACACCTTGAGTCCCTCATTTCTTTCATATTTATGATCCTTTCACCTTGTATCTGGTTATTAGGTGTGTACTTATAATTGTAAATATTTTTATCCATAATAGCCTTTGACCAAGAACTAGTAATGTGGCATTGACTAGGATTATGAGGTGGCGGGACCTAACATGCCAGTAGTGTTTGGTCTAGTATCAGCTCACTCTATGAACAGTAGATGAACTAGTTGGAAACTTTTCCTCAAGGGCACCTCCCCATATACTAGACGATACTTACTAGAAGATAATTCCTTGTGCATGTATTTTGGGAGATTATTCCCTCATATTAGATTATGAAAAATTACATAAATAACTAAACATCGCCCATAAAAGTATAAAATTATTCTATGGATGAAATAAATATACCATGACTATAGTAATAAATGAAATTCAATAAGATCCCAAACATCTATATCATACACAAAACCATGATCACTCACTAGAACGACCGCATATACAAGAATGAAAGAAATAAAAATAAAATTAATAGTCTTTACAGGTGTCTCTAAGAGGAGCCACATACCTGGTCTCCAAGATACGTTCAAACTACTCCATCCCAATATTAATAATAAACACAAGAGACAATACTCAATCATGCAACCTCAGTCCTCTGCCAAATACATCATTAATTCTTTCTCAACATGAAAGTATATGTAATGTCTTCACACACACCATGGTACACATACATGGGGTGAGAAATAAATCATAGTAAGGCATCCCTAATGTTGAAAACATAAAATACTTCTACAAGTGCATGATCATAAAAAAATTTAACCTATAAGTACTATAAATTCATGCTATACCCATAGTCGTATACTAATAGTTTTGGGAAAACGGTTGGTATAGGTACCTTATACATACCCTTTACCAATGGTTTTGTGAAAACTATTGGTATATGTCCATTATACATACCATATACTTATGGTTTATAAAAAAATTTGTATACGTCCCTTATACATATCCTATATTAATTTTTATTCGAAACATGTTGGTATAAGTCCCTTATACATACCCTATACCAAAGGTTTTGGAAACACCATTGGTATAAATCCATTATAGAAACCTTATACCTATGGATTTCCAAAACTATTGGTATATTTTCCACCTATGATGAAGGATATAAATTTTTTTTATAGGTATATAAAATTTGGGCACCAATACCAATGATTCCCAAAACCATTCGTATATGCCCCATATACATACCTTATATCAATGATTATTCATAAAATAGTGGCATAGATCCCTTAAAAATACCCTATACTAATGGTTTTTCCAAGGAAGTCTATATAGGTATCACATATAACAATGGTTCTACAAAAAAATCATATAGGTACATAAAATCTAGGCACCCATACCAACAATTTCCAAAACCATCGATAGAGGTATATACCAATGTTTTTGATAAAATGCTGTAATTGGATCCCTCATTTTTATGAATTATTTTTTACAATGAAATTAAATAGATTAAATTATTATATATATATACACTTATTTATAAAATTATATTCCCAAAAAACCTTATAGATCAGTGGATAGGTCATTGAAATATAATTGAGTTGTTTTGGGTTCAAATCTCTATAGTCTTTTTTTATATTACCTATTCTAATTGTTTTCTAAATCCATTGGTATTTGTATTTCATATGGTCTATACCAGTGGTATTTTTAAAACTAATGGAATAAGACTATACCAACAGAACAAAAAAAAATCCAACGTCCCTCTAAACCATTACTTTAGGATGTACCAAGGGTTTGGGGGACTATACCATTGGTTCCAAACCATTGGTATAGTATTTCTTAAAATAGTATTGAAAAAACCAATTGAACATAATAAGTAATGTAAAAAAATAGTTGAACCTTGGGTATGTGATTCAGATTGATCAGACCGTCTTTGGAAATTAGAGAAAATGTCCTTTACCACATCACATTGACCATGCATCCCATGTAATATACATGCACCACATCTATGGAATCCATATCCTATCATCTCAACCCTTGGAATAATACCATAGAAAATGTTTTATTTAGGATCCAAATCTATAGCAACCCTTATCCTATCCCACTACTCTTGGAGTGTCAACAATAATAGTTAAATTATCACAACCATATATAATACATTGTTCTGAGCGGGTCAATCTAGTACTTAAAACATAAAGTATATTATCCTTCTCCAGAACCTCAGTCCAATATATCGACTATATAAAGGATATACCATGTCTACTATTCTAATTCATATTAGAGGAATGTAATTTCCACCATTATCAATCATATAATTGTGGAATTCCATGTCCACCAATCTCAATTATATCATTGTAGAATTCCATGTACACCAATCCCAATCACAACCATAGAATTTGATGTCCAATGATCATAATCATAACCATGGAATTCCATGTCAACGTTCCTCAACAATAGGGAATAGATAATCATGTCTAACAATATCATACCTCATTGTAATGGATTATGGTGTCCAAAAATCCTCAATCAATGATGATGGGTTCAATGCTTATCATACTATGAAATGTGGGTATAGAGCTTCAGTTCCAACAATTTCCAAAAAAAGATAAGGATTTTCATTTTCGTAATCCTAAACCAAGAGGTCATAGAGAATCATATCCAGTAATTCCATAAAATCAACGGTGAGTTATATATTCATCATCCTGAACCATGTGGGAATGTAACTTCATTTCCAACACTTCCCAATAAACTATTAAGAATGAAATGTCAGTCATTGAAATAAATTAATATTCCATTAGTAGGGATCAATAATTGAATCCTAGGAAGTGTCATTGAGTTTCCCAGTAAAGGGATAATTATTCAAATTTTCTCAGAAGATGGATCCCAAAAAGTAACTCTAGGCATCCCCATCATTCATCATATAGAATCATGTCGAATGGGACATGTTCGAGAAAGCACAACTGAAATCATAATATTATGAATAGTAACATAGTGAATGAATATATAATTTAGTGAGGGCTGTTGAATTCCAAAATCCACCACTACTACCATAGTCTCATCATCTTACATGTCCATTACATGTTCTATGGTAAATCATAAAACCATATCTACCCAAACCCCTAACACACTAACTTATGGTGGGCTAGCCACCATGGTAACCACTGGGTCCCTCAATGTAATTTCACTAGAGGGTCATAAAATTTAGAGTCATCAAGGTCTGAATGTAAGAAAATCCATCCCACTTAGGATCCTCTAAATATTAAGAAAGAATTGTCATCATGTAATGGATCCTTAGGGTAAAAACATAAACGAAGACATCCGACATGGGATTCTCTATGTCAAAACATTATCAGTCTCTTATCTTAAATGGGAAGATACTAATCCTAGGTGTAAAGGGATGTCTCATGGACCATATAAGATTATTGTGTCACTCTAGATTGGTATAGACACCCAACCAATCCAATTCATCAAGTCACATTTCAGTTCTGCTAACTAATAACAATACCAAAGAACCACAAAACGATTACCTAGGTGAAACCATTACAAGTCAACTAACCATTTCAGATGACCCTAAAATGGGTATCATCATATATTTAAGACTTAAGATAAAGGGAAACCTTTTTCTATGGGTAGAACCTCTCCGTTATATTTCATTCTCAAAACACCTTAAAGGAGTCCCACAATTACCCTAAGGGTTCCACATTATGATCTATGCAATAAAATACTCAAAATGGAATTTACACTTTCCTAATTCAGATACCAGAGTATAATAAAATTAAAAAAAATAAATTGGTAGTAAGGTACAAGTACATGGTGTTTATACCCATTTAAACTATATATACTCTAAAATCTTCACCCGTGTGTTTACTTAATCTAGTCAAAGCTTTTAAAACCTATGTACATTACATGTATGCCTTGTACACATCATGTGCGCTATACAGTGTACCTAATCATGTACCCACAAGGTCATTAAACATTATTTCCCCGGTGATGTACTTATATCTAGTGTGTATCACACACAGGGTCTGACCATGTACCTTACATAGAAATGTTCCTACATATGGTATGTTTGTCCATGTACTCTTCTACATGGCTAAGTATGACTACATGATGTATACCCCATGTACTAATCATGTTGTTTTGAAAAATCCTTCTTCCCATGTACTCATATATGTAAAAAAGTACCCCTAAATTTTTTATACTACATGTACATGGAATATACTTCCAAAAATTCAGCTTCCATGAATCAGAAGAACACATGGAAGGTATTCTTCATCTACAGGTTGTGTGATCAGGACTTCTTAATTAGAATATCTGGTGATCAGTCCGAAACCCCAGTTTCTCCCTGTTATGCATAAATCGACCCACTTGGGGTCCTCATAAGATAGAAAATGGGTCTTAAAAATTTAAATTTTTCAATATATGGGGATTTATTGAGAATACAAAAAATTGCCTACCTTTGAGAAGAATCATCTGAGGTTTCTCCTGTATCTAGGATCTACTACTACTGTACAACGATCCAGCTCCTCCTAAGCTCCATAGAAGGACCTCCCTTATTCCCCATATTATTATCTCTATATCTCCCTCTATAACCTCTCTCATTCATAGAAATGATATTCAAACAAGGGTGTACATTATAGTCCATTATGGAGGAGAAGAATAAAAATAAGAAATGGAAAAGAAAATGAGAATAGGGCACATGCCTGACCCAAACGTCCAACAAGAGTTTATGAATCACCTATAAAAAATATCAAATTTCAGAATCAATCACAAATTATGAGTCTCAATATGTTTCCCTGTAGAGACCCAAAGCTTGATGTACATGGACATTACATTACTTTAGATGAATACTTATAACAAAAACAGACACACAAGGATTGTAATAGTTTAGTGTCTTTGGAAACTCGGAATATAATCTTCTAATCGTGGTGAAAGATCTTCAACATCTCCCATAAGATCTTCCCTTTTTTTTCTTACCTAAAACCTTTCTTTAAATCCTAGGTAAAAGAAAACATATAAAGGGTGAGCTCAAATGCTCAGTAAGGGTAAGCATGGATAAAATAAAACAAATCATATACATTTGAACTTCAAAACATGAACATAATATTTAAACATCAGAATCTCGAGCAATGGAATAAATTATGGAAGTACGTAAGGTATAGATCATGAAGAAACAATAATCATGATAAATTAGCATGGGAATAAAACATTTAATTGTGGAAACCATTAAGCACACGATATGATTTCTATAGTAGCCAAGGCATTGCTACCAAGACCGTCTTAGTGGAAAAAGTCCCTTTCTGAATCGAGTACACTCCTCGTTGCAGTCCTGTATTACTGAACTGGTTTAACATGCCGTTCCAGCCATGTTTATCTCATGAGATATAAATCTTTACCCAATGAATTGGAGGGAGATATAGGTCCCACTCATCTCATAATGAAATCATTCTTACTTGTGCCACAAAATAAAAATACATCATTCATAATAACCAAATAAATAAAATGGGTTTCATAAACATCATCCCATCATTACATAATACATATAAAATAAATGGATATCATTTCATAATAAGTAAAGTGAAACCATGTAAATCATACAGACATTATACTTGAAACATACACATATGAAATAATTTCATCTTAGATGAAAAATGGTTTTGATAAAACACTTGAAATGAATTCATGAAGAAAATATCCTTTCTTCTTCAAAATCATTTTCTTTTCACAAAATGTCATGAAATTTTTAAAGAAATGGATTTTGTTGAAAATAGTCAAGAAATATTTCGGAGGAAGATTCATGAAAATAAGTCTTTATAAAACCGTAAAAATTCTTTCATGCCGTATATGTTAAAAAAACATTCTTCTCGTACTTTTGTCGGAAAAGTCAAAAAAGTATCTTGTAGGGTAAATAAAAGAAGATTCCTTCCATACCAAGGGGTAAAAGTCAAAATGGGTAAAAAGGAATTTAAACATACATGAATAAATTTTTATAAAACATGGACATGGATGATAGTAATAACCCCATTAAATACTTACGAATAAGCAATCTCGGATAAAAATGAGATTTGCAAAATTATCCCTTACCTTAGGTCTGATATGCTTCATATGGATCCGAACCTCCTGTATAATTATTTAAATAATTTCATTGAATTATTACAGAATCATATTCATTTTTATTATATCATATATGGTTCACTTATGACTTTATATTACCCGTTATTTTGTAAATTCATGTTAAAGTAGCATTTTGGGTAAAATCGTTTCATTTGTCGTTTGTGTTTTAACTTGTAATTATTCATATGATTACTTAGATCATGATTACTTACATCCAGAATGTAAAACATGATTTATATATAATATATATTCAGAATATACATATATATAATAGATCGATAAATGGAAAGAAATACACCGTTCATGGAGACGGTAGTCCGTACGTACGCATGAACGCTGTTTTCTTTTCCTTATTGAATTGAATGGAATTAAGTAGATGAAATATATATATATATATATGTATTAATAAATCCAGTAGCTTCAATATTTCATATATTTCATTATTAATCATTATACATACTTTATAATCATTCTTGAATGGTAAATCCTGGAAAATGAATCTCATCGCATCCGTGGAGATGGAAGTCCGTACGTACACACGAGCGATGATATCATTTCCATGATCGTGGAACTGTATTGAAGTGTATGTATAATATTACAGAATCAATATCACTTTAAAATAACCATATATAGTTATTTATTTACACCGTTATAACCATCCATGTATGGTGGTGGCGGAAAATAGATTACACCACGGCGTGGAGACGGTATTCCGTACGTACGCACGTGCGGTGATTTCGTTTTCCGTAGGATGGATAGATGGTGAAATAGGGTTGTTTCATACTTATAATAACATATCAGTATATTATTTATACTTATGTTATTACTTCATAATGAAACAACTATAGAAGATGAAGTATAAGAAGAAATAAAGTTGAAAGAATCGGTAACGGACATTATCTCTTCTTTGAAGCACCTCTTTGAGACCTAGTCTTAGGGCACTAAACATGGTATTTGAAGAATACAAAGACCTCTAGGATGTTTCTAGGGAAGTGGGGAAGTGAAATGGGCAGGGGTTGGCAAAGCTTTATGGCTAAAATTGGCGTGAGGAGGAGAGGGAGGAGGTTCCCTTTTATAAGGGAGGAGAGGGGCACCTTTAGAAATATAAGAAATATTATTTTATATTAAATCCAAACCCCACTTATAAACTTCCAAAATTACTCATATACGACTATTAGATGAGATAGGGTTGTAATATAATCAACCAATAAAATTTAGACATGTTAGGAATTTATTTTAAACATTATCAACTTGATTTATCCTAATTTAATCAATTTAATTTTATTTGTGGTAATAAAATTTTACATTTTAATTTATAAAAAATATTTACTTATTTGTTTTGAATTTTCCATAATTGTATACTTTATAATATTTTAGACAATATAAATTTTAATTTATAATTTTTAAATATTTTGTGATTTTTTAACAATTTTATAATAAGTAATTTTTATAAAATAACAATAGTATCAATTTTGACACTATTAAATTATTTGAATTTAAATAAAATATATACATAAGATATGTTCGAAATAAAATATTTAATAGATTCATAAAAGGTCATATGTGTCTAGAAAATTAGTGGAGCACATAAAATAGTTCATATAATATTTATTTTATTATTTTTAAAACCATTTATTAGGTTTATCTCTTAATAAAATAATTACTGCAACATTTTTGTATAATTATTTAATATACTTATTTTTTTCATAAAAATTAAAACTAAAATCCTATGATGAATATAAATCTATTACCTTTCAAAATAATACTTTTACTCGAATTTATCATGTTAAAATCATAATATTTAAATTGTTATATTAATTTAATTATGAAGGTGACAACTTTGGAATCATTTAAAATAAAATAATATAGGTGTCATAATCGCCTTAATAAGGACCCAAATGGTCCACAATTAGGCCAGTGGATGATTAGGGTTTATATATACACTAATAATAAGTTTTGTGTAGATTTTTTGGCCTTTTGATATGTATTACTATTTCATTAAAACTATATTATTGATTTTTCACTAAATAATTTCACTAAATAAATAATTTCTGCATCATTAATGTATAAGATAATTAGGTAATTAAATAACTTCTCAAAATTAAAAATAAATTACCATGACAAAGAAAACCATTTCATCTTTCAAATGAGTATTTATAACTTAATTTATATTCTGTATAAACTTATATTAAAAATACTTTAATTATTAAAGTTGAGTGAGACATATTTCACTTTCCTTTAAATAAAATAAACTAATGGTCTTAATCACCTCCAAGTGGGTTATAATGGATTAAATATCGACCCAAATATGACTTAGGAAAAATTATAATCATACAATTTTATTAAGACAATTATTAGGATAATTTTATAATATTATATTTACCCTTAATTACCCAATTTACCTTTTACTATGGTAAATAAAATTTACCGTTGTTACTATTCATAAAGCCCAAAAATAAAAAGTAGTCTTTTAATATAATTTGAACCCACTGATTCCAAATATGGAATCCATTTTTCCAAATTCAATACAGAGAAGTTGCAGAAATTAAATTAAAATTAATCCCGTTGTCGAAAGAAAACAGGTTTTTGTTTAAAACATTGCAAAAGATTGAATTTATTTAACCTACGAATTCAATGTAAAATCAAGGATAATGACATACATTATATTAAATGGTAAAAATATATTCTATTTATACTTTAAAACCATTCAATACTATAATTTAACCACATAAGTTATTACGATGAAAAAGTTATTTTTAATTAAAATATAGCATGTTTTTACTATTCATTAAAATATGAAAGTTATCAGAATAATATGAAAAATTTATCCAAGGTAAAATTTAATATCTTGATTCCAAATAATAATTTTATTTTATAAAATTGAACTTATAAACATGTCAAAAACAAGATTTAATGTGGGTGCTCCATCAAAAGGGGGGAAACTTCATTTTTTGAAAAATACTTATTTTACCCGAAAAATTTATTTTGTTCTTATACCATGTTCTAGAAAATGTGTAAGATGAATAATAAGGTTATAAAATTCAAATTTTAGTTAATACTATTCATAACGTCTAGTTCGTAATAATATTATAATAATATGTCATTGTTTAGTAAAACCCGGTATTGCGTACAACACATGCTATCGAGGAAGGTCGCGATTGTGTGTAATGCAAGCCAAGTAAGGGTTGTGTGTTGTGCAAGAATCCTTTATTATTTCATATAAAAGAATCCAATCATATTTCATTTATACATTGAATATATATATATACACTCAATATTGCGTAGAATAACTATTATTAAACGAACTTGAGATTGTGTGTAACACAATCTATGAATAGTGTTGTGTATACTGCAAGCTAATACGGTGTTGCGTATAGCAGAAGATAATCTTGTTGTATCATAAAACACATGACATAAAATAAATTTAAAAATAATAAAATCTCGTGGTGTTACATTCCCCATTCAAAATACATATCTGAACACATTTTTGTGAATAAATTAATTTCAAAGTAATTTGTTATTAATTATTAATTATTCCATGAAAATTTGAATGGATCATATTTTTTAACAGACATAATTTCTTGGGTAAACACCCTATTTTGGGACCAAAAGAGTGTTAAAAAATTATCCATTACCATATGTTAGGGAAAAAAGACCATTTTACCCTTCACAAGCATATTAAATAAAAAATTCTATTTTGTTTTTCAATATCACAATCCAAAAAATCATAGGTCCTTGCAAGTAGTACCACCTAAAAAACATCCTATAGTACCAATAATTATATCTAGACTAGGAATTAATGGGCATATCCCAGATAATTTACTAGGGATAGTGTAGTCTATTGAGGGAGATCCATAACCTGCACCAATTATGTCAAAATTGATACTGTATTTACTATAGAAGAAACCGTTAACATTTTATAGGGAAGATAGTCCCTTGGAGGATGAGTCAAGGATAGAAGTTATGCTCTCAATATTTGACTGTTTGGAAATACCTATAATAATGTGTGTGATGCTCACAAGGAATATGGATCCTGGACCTTCTATGTGATGTTGGTATTCTCTTACACAGATATATTAACATTGGGGTATGGTATAAAAGAATTTATAGAATACTTTCTATAACTAATTTTTTTTGAAGACATTGGGTGATAACTAAAATATTCAATTAATGCACATAGTTCAAGGAACTATGTCATATGTGGACAATTAAATTCCATTCATTAAGCTCTGGATTATTCAGTATTTTCTTTCTTGTGATGAGATTTCTAGAGAGAGATTCTTTGAACATGGGATTAATTCTTCAATCAGATCTCATGTGAACATATTTCAACTATCTAACATTTTAGAAATGTCGAACCAAACCCATATAGCAATGAGAAATCTAAGAGAAGACAATGGTGGAGGGAATATAACATCATCCCCTATGTAGGGAAGTGGTTTATTCCATAAAAGGAAGTGAAGAATTGAGGTTTATCATCATATTGTTAGTTATAATAATACCATATAATTAGATGTTAAAGAATATCGATCTATACGTTATCATAATAGGATAGGTGGAGCTTCATCCAAGATTTCTAGTTTATTTCATGATGATCAATGATTACAGTAATCTATATTTCCTCCTTTGGAGGACCAATTCAGAGTTTTTTTCCTTTAAAATTTTTATGGGAATCCTACTAATAGAGAGGCAGATTTCACCATTGTGTTTTTTATAGGAGAGGAACCAGTTTCTAATCCTCCATTCAATATGTATCCTATTAAGCTTTGGGAACTCAACAGGAAGGTAGAGGGACTAGAACTCAAAGGGTTTATAAAACCCAATACTTCTCCTTGGGGGTCAACTATTATTTTTATTAAAAGGTGGATTTTAGCCTAAGATTTTATGTGTATTAATAGTAGTTTAATCTTCATACTATAAATAAATGGTACCCACATACTCATAAAGAAAGTTTTTGATAATCTTAGAGAATATATGGTATTCTAGAAGATTGAATTGCAATTGGGAAATCATCATGTAAGGGTCGGACACTAGGATATACCAAATATAGCTTTCAAAAGAATACATGGCCTTTATGATTATGTGGAAAATACATTCTATTTTATGAACACATTGGAGGATTTTATGTACTTCAAGAATAATATTGTCCACATGCACTTGGATTCCATTGTGGCTCTTTTTTTGGATGATATCTTAGTATATTCTCGAACATGACATGATCATTCCAAACACATGTATATCATATTATGTATACTAAGAGATAATAGGTTCTTTTAAAATCATACAAAATGTCACTTTTGGATTGATAATGTTCACTTCCCAATTCACATTATATTAGAAGAAGGGGTGTCTATGGGTCAAGAGATTGTGGACGCCATTGTTTCCTGCGAGCATCCAAAGAACATCATTCAAATATAGAGTTTCTTTGGTCTAGAAAGTTATTATTGAAGTTTAATTTGGAACATTTTGCTCATTTTATAAGCACCTATCAGATTTAAAAATAATCATATATGTTTGACATGTTCATAATTGATTAAGAAGTTATTTCAGAGGGTGAAAGGAAGGTTAAACGCATCATTGATTATTACGTAATCTAAGACTGGTAGATGATACATGGGTTATTTTTATTCATTTGGAATCTTATAGGATATTTTTTTATATTTGGGAAATGTGTCTTGGTGTACAGATCTCACTAGTTGAGGTCTCATGAGAAAAATTTTCTAATGAATGATATCATGTTATCAATTTTTGTTCATGTATAACGTTTAGTAAGAGATTACTTATAGGTGAAATGATTTGTGGTATACATAAACCATAAAATTTTCCTATAATTATTCTTTTAACATGGATTTAAACCATTAAAATGAATTTTGGTTGAATTACATCATTATTTACAATTTAAAATTAAATATATTCCTTGTACGGGAAATTTGGTTTCTGATGTTCTAGGATGGAAAACTCAGACTCAAGTTATTTAAGAAGCTATTAGTGAATTAGAGGTTGTGGTTATTGGATTTTAAATATGTATGGAAGTTCAAGAGAGTCATAAAAATCCTTTCTTTTTGACTATATAAGTATCCTCACTACATCTAGACTGAGTAATGTGGATGTAAATTTTCGAACCCAAAGTCTTTTTCCTAAGAGAAAATCCCCCAAGTGAGGATCCACCTCCTCATTGCACCATTGATGAGGATGATATCCTACATATCCATGGGTGTTTTTGGGTACCTAAAAACATGATATATACGTTAATGTGAGAATATCATGATTCTACATGGGTATTACATCTTGGGATCATCTACAGGTACTATAAACTACAACACTAGTAATTGTGTCCTAGGATGAAAAATAGAATGTAGGATTTGTTACTCAATGTTCCACCTGTAATTAGGTTATGGAAGAAAACCAATTACCTTTAGGTCTTATGCCACTATTACACATCTTGATGTATAAATGGTATAAAATCACTATGGATTTTGTGATGGTCTTACCAAAATAAAAAGGAGGTAGTCATGTACTATGGATTATTGTGGGAAAGCAAATGAATGTTTCTCACTTCTTACCTATCCTGGAGAACATCTCGGTTTACAAAATTAGGAAACTTTATTTCTAATAGTTCATATGCCTTCATGGGGTTCCATGTACCGTTGAATCAAACATGGATACTTGGGTTACTCCTCAACTCTATTAGGGGGTGTAGAAGGATGTATGTTTACATGTGATTCTTTGTACATCATACCACCCACATACCAAATAGTTATTCTATGCACGCTAAATAGGTACATAAGGAAATGATCTTTGAGTGTGGTCTTTCTTATAGAGACTCCTGAAAAAATAAAATTATTAATTATAAATTTTCTTATAACAATTGTCTTCAATAAACTATTGTGGTTTCTCTGTTAGAGGTGCTCAATGGATAGACATGCCATTCGCATATTTTTAGATTAGAGGTATGGGAGGAAGTTCTATTAGGAGCTCATCTCATTCAGGAGATATGAATGTTTGTATAACTAACCAGAAAATGTATTTTTATACATCATTCTTGGAATATTGTAAGAACTCGGATCTACTTTTAAGGTTTCGATCTTGATTTTTGGTGTGTTTGAGGAAAATATGAGAATCAGGAAATTTAGGGAGTACACACCATGTACATAGGATTACATGTCATGTACCCAGTTGTCACGAGCAGTAGTGTACTGGACGCTTAACAGCCGTGTACATGCCCGTGTGGGCTGACCTACAGACTGCCTAAAGTGGGTCCTGGTAAGTGAAAATACATGTCGTGTACTTTTAAAGGAAACATCATGTATATTTCTTTTTAATTTATCAAACGGATCGGGGTCGCATCTAGTCTACATAAACATCATCTTCTTGGGTCATCTCATCCAGGAGAGACAAATATCACTGATACATCTCTGATCCTTCGAACTGTAAGACTTTCTCTGAATCAAACACCTCGGATTGCATTGGAATCACCTCGATGAGTTATTCCTTATTATAGTGCCTCATCTCTTGATTCCCCCTCTTATGTGATTTATTCAAGGTTGAACGTTGTGGCATTTTTGTAGATCTATGATGTTATATGTCAAATCAAAGTATGGGATTCAACTATATCGATCATAAAACGTCGAGGTAGGTGCTTTGTGCCTTTCCATAGACTATCATTGAATTATATATGCAACATTTCCCAATAGCCTAGTTTGGGGTATTGGGTGTTTAGTAAATTTACCCCTTTAATGCATGTTATGATTTTATTTCTTGAGTTAGGGCTCCTATTTGAGAATAGGGTTTAATTACATTCTTATAGATGTGTCTGCCCATGATTGAACTGATATTGGCTGTTGGGCCTACTTTTTCTTGTTAGGCTGCTCTGTTTTCCATGACTAGTATTTTTAGGATGGATCGATTTTATCTGACATGCTTGTGCCATGATTTGTAGCTATTTATCCATGTTTTATATTGTGATTTACTTTGGATGTTGTATATTGTTTCTACATGATTGACTTACAGAGGGTTGTGGGAAACTGGTGTAGTTAGACCATAGGGGAAATGGATGTTGAGAGCTTTCCCAGAGTGTCTGTTATACTTTCATTTTGTGAGACCATTGAGGGGATGGATTTGAGTGCTCCCTCAGAGTGTTTATAGTTCCATGTTTTGAGACCATAGGTGGAATTTGGACATTGAGTGCTTCCCCACAGTGTTTGTAATTTACCGTTACAAGACCACATGAGCAATTGATAGTGAGTGCTTCCTCAGAGAGTCTCTATTATGTTGAACCATAGGGGTTAGATTGTGAGATCATCCTAGAGGGTTCTTTGGGATTGTTTGTTTGTATATTTAATAACTGTAACTGACTATATTTGAAATTGAAGAACTGTTTACTTTTGAGAACATCCTTGTTTATTACATAATTTTTCATATTTCTAGCCATATATATTCACTGACAATTAGGCACCTATCATTGGGTGGTTACCTACTGGGACTCGTCTCATCCTCAGTTTGGGTCAAGATTTTGGGACAAAACATATAATATTGTTGCAGTTATATATAAGGGAAATCTCCCTTCTACGTAAGATATATGATTGATGTAGATTTGGAGAGCATGAGAGCAAGATGAGGTTTGAGATATTGCTAGAGTTATTTACTTTTTATTCTTTTTTACATTGATTTTGTACTTTATTCCATCATTTTGACTTGATTGGATTATTTTCTAGACAAATGTGACATGCATCATTTATATATCTTCTCTAGCTGTTTATCTACATGAAGACTTATGTTATTTATTGTTTCATGTTATTATTACTGCTTATGATACTGTTATCTATTTTTTATGTTGTTTTTATCTACAAATGAAGGCATAGTTTCCCCACTATCACACCCATGGCCCTCGCTACAAGTCATCATCCTCTGGCGTTCATGGAAATTCACTTCAAGCCATGTAACCTACCGAGTACAGGGCACCTCTGTGAGGCACCCAAAACCTGGATGTTACATAGTGGTATCAGAGGATTTATTTTCATATTGACTTACTGTTTGGAGCCTATATCCAGGGATAATATAGAATATGGAGTTGTTAATAAGTTTTTTCTGGGAGTAGCTGGCTCATGTACATGGGAAAACCTAATTTACCTCGATTATTGTAATTTTTCTGGTTTCGAAATTATTACTATTGATTTGATGTCACTGTTGGGTGATTCAAATGTTTTTTGATGTTATTGATGATATTATTTAGGTTCAATTTCTGTTGAAACTCTATGGTATGAGGGTATTCCATCTCATGCATCATAAAGGAACTTGCTAGAGATCACATGTCATGCTTTCTTGTCGTGCAATTTAGGGTGCATTAAAGATTGAGTGTTGTTGAGATAGTCTTTTTGTTAGATATTCATGATGTTATGATATATGCCTTGATAAAATACCTATTTGTTTATAGGGTATTTCTAATGTTTAATGTATCATTTGAATGGATGCATAAATTTGTTTCTTGAGGTGTTATTGGCCCTCATGGATTGGAATTTGGTGGACCATTGCACTATTATACTTGTATATGACATGGATATGATGCCAAGATTTGGTTCACAGGGAGTATGGGCACCCACATATTGGAATTTAGAACTATAATGGTTTTTAGTGTTTTTATGGATTCTATAGTAGTTTATGAGGCTTACTGTCCTAAAAAACATAGAATAAAAGGTGTGTATTGATGAATACATGCCATGTGTCCTACTGTTCAGGATGGAACAACATTCCATCAGTACATGTCGTATATGTTGTGTACACATCGTGTAGTGTTTAACAGTGTGACTGACTATGTGGGCAGAGACACGGGGTTGATAGATGTTTGGTGGAACACGCTGTGTACAAGGAGTACATAGAATGTTGTAAGGACCATGTAACCTGTCGTGTGACTAATTACATGGGTCAGTGAAATCCTTCTAGTACACGTCATTTCTAGCATAAACATGCCATTTAAAGTAAACTGTGTAACCAGCCGTGTGACCAATGACACGGGCTGGTGAAATCCTTCATGTACACACTGTGTTTGGCACATGCACACCAAGTAGTTCTGACCTAGGAGAATCATGTGGTTTAGCTGTGTAGTGGAACTCGTGAAGGGGAAATCAATTCATGTACATGTCATGACCAAGGAGAACACTCCATGTGTATGGGGTGACACATGACTAGTGTTGTCAAGAGAACACTCCCTTGTAAAGGATTAAGGGAACATGCCATATAGGGGTTATACATGCCATGTATCCATGCTTTGAAGAACTTGAAAGACTTACTTCTTCTATTATTTTCCTACACATATAAGTTTCAGTCCTTGATAATATTGAACTATGTTGTGTGCTTGACCTTTCAGAGTCATTCCATTGAGATTTCCTCTAGTTGTATGCCAAATATAGGGTTGATATAATACACTAGACATAGTTGATTTGGAACTACTAGTAGATCATCTAGTAATGCCTATCTTGGAACCGTCTTTCATTCTAGACACAGGTGCCGATGCAGAGTTCTGAGAAGGCTTCATGAGGATTTTCAGACCTTCCAGGGAGCACTACATCCTGACCCATCTATGGTGGAATTCATGCAGGTTTTTCATTAGTAGAATCCTCTCACCTTCTCAGGGGATGGAGGACCTCAGGCTGCAGAGTCACGGTAAGAAGCCATGTTTTCGATCATCGAGCATTTAGAGACACCTCCATAAAAGAGGGTAATTCTCTCTACCTACATGATTCACGATTACTCCAGGAGATGGTGGGATGTGATTTCACAGGCGAGATGTCACCAGGTTTTGTCATGGGATGAGTACCAGCATGGATTCTATGATTATTTATCCCCAGATACATTGTGGTCCAATCGAGACTATGAGTTCATGTGTTTGAAACATGGTACTCTATCAGTCATGGAGTACTCCTCTCGCTTCAGAGAGCTGCATCTCTTCACACCCATTCTATGGGGTGATGAATTATTTCTAGAAATGATGTTTGAGGATGGTCTCAGGCATGACATCCAGTCTCAGGTGAACATCTTTAGGTTGACTTCCATATATTCTATAGTGAACTAGGCACTGATCAGAGAGCACAATCTGAGGTATTCTGGGGCTGTGAGCCCGAGCATCTCTACATCCAGACTTGGTACCCCTCTGACTGACAATCAGAAGTGCCGCAGAGAGTCTATAGATAGAGATTTGAGGAGGTGGGTTACTTCATCTAGTAGCAAGGTGGTGTGCTTCCAGTATGGGAAGATCGGGAATATGAGGCCACATTTCACAAGATACCCATTTTAGTGTCGATCATGCATCAAGATGGGTCATCTTCATCATTTCTATCAGATTTTCTCACCATCAGCTGTTGATAAGAGTTCTGATATGACTCCACATTCTCGAGCAGGACAACCAGATCCTCCTCAGTCAAGGAACTGGAGTTCTACAGGCCATTCTGGATGAGTTAAAGGTCTT
Organism: Viscum album; assembly: GCA_963277665.1. Lineage (NCBI taxonomy): Eukaryota > Viridiplantae > Streptophyta > Magnoliopsida > Santalales > Viscaceae > Viscum > Viscum album. The sequence continues at coordinate 872,248,762 of OY728147.1, read as the reverse complement.
GGTTGTAGTGGTCAGACATAAAGTTTTCAATAGCTGTAGGGTGGATCAGCTCAGGTATCGTAGTTAGCTCCACAGGGCCGCAACGCAAGACATACATTTTCATTGGAGTAGACCCAACAGATGCCGGATCTCAGACCCTCTATAGTTCAAGGCACGATTCTATTTTCTTCAGTTACAGCTTCCAAAATTTTTGATATAGGGGCTTCCCAATGATTCATATCTATTGTTGTTGTAGAGAGCCTTGGGCTTTGTATATTTACTTATACTATTTTCTTGACACTGGACACTTTTTTGGGTATAAGAATGTCTAGTGTACGTTAGTACAAGGAGTTCCCACTTGATGTTTGTGGGTGTCACTTCTTATGGGACCTCTATGTCCTAGAGATGCCCGACAAAGATTTCAATCTCGGAATGGACTAGTTAGTTCCCTTCCCGGTTGTGGTTGATTTCTATCACCGTAGGGTGAGTTTCACATCACCAAAGGGCAGATCATTTCATCATAAGGTTGAATGGGGTGTCTAGGTGTGTAGAGAAGGACCCAATAATCATGGGTTGGGAGGATTTCCAACCTATATTTCTAGTCTATATCTGGAAGACATGGGGTCTTCACAGGTGGACTTTCTTCCAATGGATAATCATTTTAGGGATTTCCTTCTAGAGTACTTTTTAGGATCTCCTTGAAAGTGAGAGGTAGATTTTTCTATTGAGTTTTTTCTTGGAGTGACACCTGTGTCCAATCCTCCTCATAGGATGGACACACTAGAGTTAAAGGATCTCAAGAAGTAGTTAGAAGAGTTATAGGCAAAGGGTTTCATCAGATGTAGTACTTCTCCTTGGGGTTTGCTTGTCCTATTTGCAATGAAGTCTTATGATACCCTCAAACGTTCTGTGAATTATAGGAAGATGAACTAGTTCACGATCAAGAACCAATATCCCTTGTCGAGGATTGATGATCTCTTTGACCAGCTTCATGGAGCCCGAGTTTTCTCAAATATTTACATGAGATCTGGTTTACAACTGTTTCATGTTAGACCATCATATTTACCTCTTACATCATTTCTATGTATGTATGGTCTATAAGAGTATATGGTTATGTCGTTGGGTCTCATGAACACGAAAAAAGTTTTCATGGCACTGATGAACCATGTGTTACATCTGTACATGGATTTTTTCACGGTAGTCTTTGTGGTTGATATCTTGGTGTACTCTCACACTCGACACGACCATGCCACACATCTTGAGATCATTTTGAGTACACTGAAAGAGCATCATATATATTCTAAGATCTCAAAATTTCACTTTTGGATGGACTAGATTCACTTCTTGGATCATGTTATCTTAAAGACAGAAGTATTTGTAGACCTAGAGAAAGTGAGGGTAGTAGTTTCCTAGTGGAATTCGAAGAAGGTATTTGAGGTATGGTGTTTTCTAGGGATGGATGGTTACTACATAAATTTCATGCATGAATTTTCATGCTTAGAAGCACCACTGATGGGCCTGAATAAGAAGGGTGTGAAGTACCTGCGGACAGATTCCTGGGATTCAGCTTTTCTGGGGCTGAAAGAGTGGTTGACTTCAGCATCGAGCCTAGTTTTTTCAAAGCTAAGAATGTACTATATTTTTTACTATGATGCTTCTAGTTTCATGGTTGTAGTAGTACTTATGAATGGGTAAGGATTCATTGTGAACGGGTCTTAGAATTTGAGGCCCCATGAGAGGAGTTAACTGAAACATGATCTTGAGATGGCTACAATCATTCATGCATTGCACTGTTGGATACATTATATTTTGGGAGAGATTTTTTTTTATTTCATGGAACAAGAAAGTCTCAAGTACATTTTTACTCAGTGCAATCTGAATTTGAGATAGGGAATATGGTTTGAGTATATTCAATACTTTTATTTTAAGCTTACCTACACACCTGGGAATGGAAACATAGTGGATGATGCATTGAGTAGGCGGACTCAAATATAGGCAGTTAAGGAGGCCAGTAGTGAGTGGAAGCTTATGGATCTACTCTCTAAGATGCATTTGGTGGTGCACGATAGATATAGAATGATGTTTCATTCTTCTAGAGCTATAAACTCTACTCTAATTGATTGAGTGAAAATAAGACAGCTGTCATATGCTGATGGTCTAGTTCTACCTGAGAGTGTGTCGGGAGAGGACCCTATTCATGGATGGTCCATAGGCAAGGATGAAATCATGCATTTTCATGGGTTCTTATGGATGTCAGCAGACATATATGAGGAGATTATGTGGGGTTTCCATTTTATAGTTTGGGCAGTTCATCCTGGTTTCACCAAGATGTATCAAGATCTACACTTTTAGTATTGGTGGTAAGGCATGAAGAGAGATCTTGTTGGTTTTTCCATTCGGTGTTCCACTTGTCATCAGGTGAAGGAAAAGAATCATCAACCTATATGGAATTTTCTGTAGTTACCCATTCCAAAGTGGAAGTGGAATAATGTTGTGATGGATTTATTTTTGGGGTAGGTGAGGTCACCTGGAGGGAATGATGCAGTTTGGGTTGTCATTGATTGAATTACAAAGGAATATCACTTCTTACCAATCAAGGAGACTATCAATGTTTATGAGTTGGGAAGGATGTACATCCGAGAGATCGTAAATTTACATGTGGTCCCACACTTCATTTTTTAGACAGGATGCTTGTTTTATGTCTTTGGTATGATAGGGACTATAGAGGGCTTTGGGTACACATGTACTTCTGATTACGTCTTACCATCCCCCGACATATGGCCAATTCAAGTGCACGATTCTGGTGTTGGAGGAAATTCTTCAAGCATGCATCCTTGATTTTGGAGGTTCATGGGAGAATCACATACCTCTTGAGGTTTTTATCTAGAATAATAATTTTTTAGTAAACTATTCAGATGGTACCTTATGAGGCTTTGTATGGTGGGCCATGCCGATCACCCCTATGTTTGCTGGAGGAAGGAGAGTCAAATTTTCAAGGACCGTGTCTTCTCTAGGAGACCACATAGTAGATAGAATTGAATTGGAAGAGGTTGGATACTGTAAACCTGCTGAAAAATTCTTATTCTGGTCGACTGAGATGACCTATGGAGTTCGAGGTTGGAGATCATGTTTTTTAACATATCACACCAAGGTTGGGACAAATAGGGATTAGGGGAGAGGGAAAGCTTTCACCGAGATACGTCAAGCCATTTGAGGTTTTGGAGAGAGATGGGCTAGTTTCCTATCCATTGTAGTAACCTCAGAAGTATCGGGATATGCACGTCATCTTCCACATTTCTCAGTTGCAGCATTATTTCTTATACCATTCTCATGTTTTCAACCCGACGAGGTTTAGTTGGAGGTGGAAAAATCCTTCGAGAAGTATCCTCTCTGGATTATTGATCACAGTGTGAGGGTTCTATATGGACGGAATATTAATATGGTATGGGTGCTATGGCAGCACGGGTAAGTACAGGACGAGACCTTGGAGAGGGACACAAATGTTCAATCCTAGTGGCTGGAGCTGTTCGAGGATTCTTCTTCTACGCCACCTTGGTATGAAAATTCGGGGATGAATTTATTTATGGGGGGATGTTTGTAGGAACCAAGATCTTATTTTCAAGTATGTATATTCATTTTTTGGGTGTTTTAGGAAAAGAGGAGAATTTGGAAATTTAAGGAGTGCACGCCGTATAGCCAGTTGTCGTGGATATCTGTGTTCTGGTCGAGTAACGGGCAAGTACATGGCTGTGTGGGGTGACCTAGAGATTGCCTAAATTTGGGCCAAATAAAGGCATATACACATTATGTAATTTTAAAGGGCACATAGTGTATATTTATTTTTAATTAAAAAATGATTTGGGTCTCGTCTAATCGATAGAAACATCTTCTTATCAACTCATCTAATCCTGGAGAGATATATATCACTGATTCTTCTCTAATCCCTTGAATTTTCATTCATGCTCCGAATCAAACACCACAGATTGCGCTAGAATCAGCTCAGTGTGTTATTTCATCTTCTAGAGACTCGTCTTTTGTTTCTTCCTCTTATGTGAGTTATTCAAGGTTAAACGGTTTTGACCTTTTTATAGATCTATGATATTTTAGGTCGAATCGAAGGATGGGATTTATCTACATCGATCATAAAATGTTGAGGTAGGTGGTATGTGACTTTATGTAGTTAGTATTTGAATTATATCTAAAAAAATTTCCAATACCCTAGTTCAGGATATTTTTTGTTTTTTGAATTGATCCATTTAATGCATGATATGCCATGATTGCTTGTGTTAGGAATTTTGTTTGAGAATTGGGCTTAATTACCTCGTTATGGATGTGTTTTCCCATAATTGAACTGGTATTGGTCATTGGTCGTATTTTTTCCTATTAGGATACTCTATTTTCCATGCCTAGTGCTATTACGATGGAGTAATATTATCTTACTTTCTAGTGTCATGCTTTGTAGCTATTTAGCCAAGTAGTATATTGTGATTTACTTTGGCTGCTAGATATAGTTTGTGCATGATTGAATTACATTGGGCTGTGGGAACTTGGTGTAGTTATACCATAAGGGAAATGGATGATGAGGTCTTTCTGAGAGTGTCTGTTATACTTTCACATTGTGATACCATAGGGGGGATGGGTGTGAGAGCTCACTCAGAGTGTCTATAGTTCCACGTTGCAAGACCACATGGGGAATTGGACGTTGAGTGCTCCCCAGAGTGTCTGTAGTTTACCGTTATGATACCACATGGAGAATTGATGGTGAATGCTTCCTCATAGAGTCTCCATTAAGATAAACCAGATGGGTTTGAATGTGAGAACTTCATAGAGGGTTGCTTGAGATTGTTTGGTTGTTTATTTAATAACTATAAAATAATGTTGTTGAAACTGAAGGATTGATTACATTTGAGTACACCCTTGTTTATTAATTCATTTTTCATATTGCCTACCATATATATTCATTGATAGTTAGGCATAGATTTTTGGGTTGTTGCCTACTAGGACTCATCTCACACCCAATTTGGGTCATTCTTTTGGGCCCAAATAGATTATATTGATAGATGTATAGATAATAGAACCACCCTTTACATCAAGTATTTGATAGCTCTTAAGCATGAGATCATGGGGCCAAGTTGAGGCTTTGCGATGCTGCTAGAGTTATTTACTTGTTTTCCTTTCTACTTTGGTTTAGTACTTTATTACAATATTATGAATTGTTGGGATAATTTCCTAGTCCTATGTGACATGAATCATTTATACATGTGCTCCAGCTATTTATCTACATGCAGACTTATGTTGTTTAGTATTTCATGTTATTATTACTGCTTCCACAACTGTTATCTATTTATTTCTATTGTGTTATTCTTCAAATGAGGGCATAGTTTACCCACTCTCACACCCATGGCCCTCGTTTCTAGTGGCGACCTCTAGCGTTCGGGGAAATGAGATTGATGCGATGTGACCAACTGGGTTTGGGGAACCTCTAGGAAGAACCCAAATGTGGGATGTTATAAATACTAATATGTTGATCACTATCACCAACTTCAAGAGTTTGAGGTGGGATATCTATTCTTATTTTGCATCTCATATTGATTTGATCATCAAAGAATATGGTGGAAATGAAAGTTATCTCATAGATTTATCACACTTTTTGGGATCTTGGATAGGGTTAGACCCATGAAATATTTGACAGATTGCAATATATGGTATTGTAACACCCCAAACTTCCACGGTATGTTTCTCTTGGAATAATGAAATAGTTTACGTTGTAGGCAACTTGGACTTTTAGCACACCACGATCAATCAAACAAGCCGTTATGAATAGTAATACCCACTTGTTGAAATTTTATCAATATTATTTTTTAAAATGGACTTTATTTTTGGATTTGGAATATCAATAGTATCTTATGGGTAATTTTTGGTATTTTTCTGAAAACATTAATTTTTTGATGAATAGTGAAAAACACTGGGTTATTTTTTAAGATCAAATTTTTATTTATATAAATAGTTATTTTCATTATATTAATTTTAGGTCAAAATACTTACATAATACCTATATATTTTAAATTTTATTCATTTGAGTCATTTTATAACAAGATTATATATATAAAATTTTATTGAACTTTTAACATCTTTTACCCACTTTCGATGCACATTTGAAAATTTGCATAAAACACAATATTACCACATCTGTGAATAGAATTTCAGAAATTCAAGAGAAACAATTGACATCTGTAAGTAAAATTTAGATCTATAGGATGAAAATAATTTTTTGTGAATAGTAACATTTGAATTTTATTTACCACAGTTAAAAGTAAATATTGTAATTAAAATTATAAATGATATTCTAATTACCCTAATACATGTACTAATTATATTGGATAAGATTATTTCGACCAAAATCAACCTTATAAATAATATATGATTCTTTTTTCCACTTGGATTAGATTAGGACATTTATTATTATTTTATTTAAAGAAGAGTTAAAAGTGTTAAATTCAAATTTTAATAAATAAAATATTTTAAATATATCGTTATACATAAGATAAATAATACTATAAATATTAATTATAGAGATAAAAATATTTCCTACACATTGGTATTTTATTTATAATTTTTAGACGTTAAATAATTATATTTATTTATGACACAATGAGGATGCAACAATTACCTTATTATTGAATGATTAAAATAATTGATATTATAAATATTAAAATAATTTTAAATTGATACTTCTTGTGTATTCCACGAATTTTCTAGGTTAATATGACATGTTAAGGTTGATTAAAAAAAATTTAAATGATAATGTTATTATGACTTTCACAAAACCCAAATATTAAATATTGTCAAAATTGACAAATATGAGTTTTTAAAATGAATACTATATTATTAATTGATATAATGTCACTAAAAATCTAATATTAGACTAAATGGATTATATTAGGTTATATGTATAAATAAGTCACCACATGGTGTTCTCTTGGATTTTTATAGTATGTTTATTAACCATTTATTATAATAATACAAGAATACATGGTAATAGTTAAAGTATGTAATGAAGAGTTAAATCTAAAAGATATGGTTAATATGGTGACATAAACCTATATAAAAACTATTGGTTTAGAGTTATTTGTTTCATCCCCACCTTATCAACAAAATTAATCCTTTTGGAGCCATTATAAAACAAATTTTATTTTATAATAAAATAATATTTCAAGCTTTTCCTAAAGTGACCCTCACCTCCATTATAAAAGGGTACTTTTCCTTCTCTTAATTTCACACCTCCAAATCGTTTTGGCTCAGAAAACCCCTAGTCAAATATCCTCCCAATTACCCTCACTAAAACGTATATTCCTTACTTTGATCAGAAGGAAAACTAAGGAGCCAATTTGATAAAATCAAAAGGAAGCACCCAAAGAAAAGGTAATAATTTCATCACCTCATTCAATGTTCTTTTCTTCTTTAATTTCCTATTTCTATGTTTTTCCATACCAAAATAATAACTATAGTACCTTATACATACTCTGATGTTATTATAAATATGGTATAACCATATTCATTATTCTATCCATCCTATGAATTGCAAAGTCACTGTACATGCGTAGGTATGACTTACCGTCTCCACGTCGTGGGGTAGTTTGTTATTCAATGCATTATTATTTGGATGAGTATAATAATGATTATAATTGATATAAATAATAAATATAACATGTTAATTATTCTTTATATATATTATAAACCATCCAATTACATATTATTTCAATATCAATTGAATGATTTTGTCTCTCGGGTGTACGTACGGATTACCATCTCCACGAAGATGATGAGATTAATTTCCCATCGTAATCATTCAAGAATAATTTTAATTTTAGGATTAAAAATAATGTTTAAGAACTTAATATCATTCTGGATATGAATCAAATACACCCTATCCATAACAAACATGACTTAAAAAACATATCATTTAAAAGAAAATGTATCAATTACCACCTGAAACAATGATAATACTGAAATATTATTAACAATTAAATATTAGAAGATCGTATATGATATCATATTTATGAATTTGGATCCTGCATAATTTAATAACAATGATATATCTATTTTATAGGAGGTTAACGTACCCTCAATCAAGGAAAAGTACAAGGTAAAGGTTAATTCTACAATCTCTTCATTATCCAATGTTGTTTATACGTGAGTATCTTCTAGGACCTCTTTATCATCCACATCCAGGTTTCTTAAAAATGGATTTCAAAACAATTTTACTATTTCCTAGAATATGGGTTAAAGTCATTTATACCCATCTCTGAATTTTTATAAAATATTTTGAAAGGAATCTTTCCATCATTTTCCATACAAGGTTGTCCCTTTTTGAAAAATTAAGGTAAGAATTTTTTTAACTTATACGGTAGGTGTGGCTATTTTTTTCCATTATAATAACATTTAATGATCACATACAAGCTTATAAGTTTATTTTAAAAATAATTTATTTTTATTATAATTACTTGACTTTTAAATGATTTCAAAATAAAGAGATATTTTCCTCAAATAGTTTTGATTTCATCAATGTCAACATCCATTGATGGATTTTACACTTGTTTGAAGTTGATTTTTTATCATGAAATCATCCATATTTTATTAAAGGTTTCAAGATATATTTTACTATGGATATGTTATTTCTATACCATTCATGGTTTATGGATAAAGTATTTACATTTCGTATGCTAGTTTTAATATGAATGTTTATGTTATGATTCAACCTTTTCATATGTGGAATGCATTGGACTTAGTAACTAATGGGTGGAGCCCACTATAGCTCATCGATGCATCGATAGGTATCAGGAGACAAACTAGTGTCCTTCAATATGGCCTTGAAAAAATATTATTTCTAGTCTTGGCACGAGGCATTGACTATATGGTTATGATGTCCGACATTATGAATTTCAACATTATGAAATTGGCTATTGATATTACATGTGATTATTCGACTAGTACAATATCAATGTGAATAAGTAAATTACATTATTTGATTTATATTTTCCATATTATGATGAATTTTATGTTTAAAAGGCTTATATTTTAGACTTTTACAATTCTATAAATGTTTATGCTTATTTAAGAAAGTTTCTGCTATATTGTTATCCTTACTGAGCACCTAGATCACCCCTTTCTATGTTTTTTCCCAGGATGCGAAGAAGTATACTATGACTGACCTCCAGGGATAGTCTAAGGGAGATGAATGTGTTAAAAAGAGACAAAATTTTTTTGCCTTTAAATTCAAAATGTAATGTAAAACATATTTTTATATGTAGTACCTCCAAGGCTAATTAACTTGTTAGTCTTTCGGGATTTGATCCCTTGTGGTTATGCCAATGTTATGTAATAATGCACTGAATCTGGGTAAATATGGTCGAGGAATTAAATCTTATATCAGAGAAGTTTATTACAAACCTTGGAAGCTAGATTCGAAAAAAAAAACTCTGATTAGAGAACATTATCCAAAGATTGAAATTGAGGATTTGTATAGAAAAACATCGTAGAATTTTGGTAATATAGATATTTTGTGTATCATTCAATAAATAAAACCCTTTCTAGATATGAGTATGTAGAGGCAGCTCTGGAAGACATGTACCTAGGAGTGAAAACACAGACAAGGAGTTTTGGTCTAGACCTAGGGTATCCTGGTACACGACAATAGGCCTTGCTGCACTCTTTGTTATGACACTCACTAGGGATATGCTAATGAAAATTCACATTCTTTTAAAAAAACATTCTGATGGATTTAAGAGAAAATAATTCCTTAATGAATTTTTTTATTATGGATTATATGCATAAACTATTCAATTTATGTTAGGTATTTTACTAGTTTGGATCTATGTATTGTGAGTCCTAAACTAGTCTTGTGTGTGCCATTATTTGGAAATGGAACCTAGTGGATGGAATGAAAACCATATCAATGCCGATAATCCATGTAGGAATTTTCCTCCAACTCAATTAAATTATAGTGGATCTACTGATGAAATCGGTACTGAAAAACATATAACCATACTGGGAAAACTCTCACAGATTATGAAAAATAACCCTTCCCATATGAATCACCCCTGATACACAAGGAAAGGGATCTATTTTAGACCGCTTCATGAGGCAAAAACCACCAAAATTCAATAGGACTACAAATCCATTTGTATTTAAGAAATGGATATGTTCTTTTTGAGAATAAATTTCATGCTTTGGGGAGTATCGAAAGGGAAAAAGTTGTCATGGTAGTTTATCACCTCACAACAGATGCAGATCAATGGTGGACATTAATTCAAAATAAAAAGGAGGATGAAGATGTATAAAATATAGAATTGAGGGATATTAATGAACATTTCATAGAAAAATTCTTTCCTCGTGACCATCGAGCATATATTGGAAGTCAATTTCTGAGTTTGAGGCAAAATGAGGATGAGAATGCTTCAATGTATGAGGCTAACTTTAAAAGGTTACCAAGGCATGCATCAGATTATATACGTAACCCAAGGAGTAATATTGATCGATAATTTTATGGTTTATAACCATTTCCCCATCAATCATTAGTTTCACAATTCTTCTCATCATACGAAGATATTGTATCATTTTCTATCTAGATAGAAAAGGAATTAAAAATATCTTAAAACTTTAAACAAAAGTAAGAGAAAAAGATATCTACTAAACACTCTGAAAATAAAAATTACGAGAAGAACGGAAAAGTTGAATTTTCATCCAGTAGTAAATGTGGGAAGAAACACCCCAGTACATGCCTGAAGGGAATGTGAGTCTTTTACAAATGTGATGAAAAATTACACAAAGCTCGTGATTGCAAGGGAAAGAACGAGGTTGTTTGTGTTGAATTCTACAATTGTAGTGATATAGGGAATTATGAAAATGAATGTCCTAAGAGAAAAGAAAACATACCTTAGGAAAGGCCAAGGGAGAAAGGCCAAGCTTATGCGATCAGTACTGTTGAGTTTGAAGCTCTAAATGATGCGGTGGATGGTAATTTAATGGTTTCCTTAAATTTACCCAATGCTTTATTTGATTCTGGATCATCGCATTATATCATATCTTGCTAGTTTTCTAAGAAAATTAGATATTTTCAATTTCATTTAACGAATAAGTTGTCATTAAAAATTGCTAAGGGATATATCATTGCAATAATGATTTTTAAATCATTCTCAATTATGGGATATAAATGTTTTTATCTATTGATCTCATCATCATACCCATGATTGAATTTTATATAATGCTCATCTTGGATTGGATTTCGGGCCATGATGTGAAAATTTAATGTAAGAAGAAGGAGGTTACAATTTTCGATGATGACAAAGAGTACCTTATCTTTAGAGATGAAACGTCACCATCTGATTCTTATCAAGATCTACCCCCATTATCTCTTCTAAAATCAATTATTGGGGAGGAAGATAATGAAATATCTATGGGTCAGAAAAAACTGTTCAAATAGAGTACGTACCTATTGTGAAAGAAAATATTGATGTGTTTCCAGAGGACTTACCTGGACATCCTCCAAATTGAGAAATTATGTTTTCCATTGATTTAATTCCTGATTCAAGGCCCATATCGAAGAACCGATGTTGAATAGAAATTGTAGAATTAGTGTATCTAAAGAAACAATTAGAGGAATTGAGTAAAAAAGCATTTAATAGCCGTGTTTTTTCTCTGTGGGGAGCCCATGTTCTTTTTGTTAAGAAGAAAGATGGATATATGAGGTTGTGCATTAACTATAGGGAGATTAATGATACAACAACAAAGAACATGTATCCCTTGCCTTGCATTTATGGTTTATTAGACCAACATCCGGGAGCACGATATTTTTCAAAGATTGAACTTTGACCTGGATATCATCAGTTGTGTCTGAAAAAAGAAGACATTCCGAAAATAGCATTAAAAATCAGGTATGGGCATTATGAGTTTACAGTAATGCCTTTTGGATTGACTAATGCACCCTCTATTTTCATGGATCTAATTAATAGTGTTTTAAAGTAATATCTTGGTGACATTGTAGTGGTATTTATTGATGATATCTTGGTATACTAAAAAATCTACAAAGATCATGAAAATCACTTGCGAACTATTCTACAAACCCTCAGAAGAAATAAATTTTATGGGAAGTTAAAAAGTGTGAATTCTGGCTTCAGAAAATTTCATTTCATTTCCATATTATCTCTAAGAATGGAATCTCTTTTGATCCATCAAAGCCCATGGTAATCCAATAATGTACAGAACCAATATGTATAACTGAGGTATGCAGTTTTATAGGTTTAACAAGTTATTATCGGTGTTTCATCCAAAATATTTTTTGATTGGAAAATCCATTAACCAAGATCACATGTAAAGGGGTTATATTTTTTTAGACAAAAGATTTTAAATAATGTTTTTAAGAACTAAAGAGAATATCAGTCAATTATCCTCTCTTGACTCTACCATCATGGAATGACGGGTTTTTTTTATAGTGATACTTCAAATAATGGACTAGGTTTTGTCTTTATGCAGAATGATAAAATTATTTCCTATGAATCACGACAGCTAAAAAATCCTAAAAAAAACTATCCCACTCATGGTCTTTAGTTAGCTTCTATTTTATTTTATTTAATTATTTGGAGACACTATCTATATAGTTAAAACGTGAGATATATACCGATCACAAGAGTTTCAAGTATATTTTCCCACAAAAAAAACACAACATGAAGAAAAGATGATTGGTTGAACTGCTCAATGATTATGATCCCACTATATCCTACCACCTAGGCAAGGTAAATAAGGTGGATGATGCTTTGAGTAGAAAGGATCATGGAGTTTTGAACAAGATGTGAATTTAAATGGATCCCATGTTTATGGATCTAGTAAATATAGATATGGGAATAATCATGGAAGATGAAACATCAATACTTTCTCAAATGGATTCAAAACCATCATTAATAAATAGGATAAAAAGTTCTCTGACTTATAATGAGGAGTTTAAAATGAAAATTAAATCTATAAATGATGGGAGATTGATTAAATTCATATATGAAGATGGAATTTTGAAATTTCGGAAGATACTTTGTGTTCCTTGTGTACCTGATCTAAAAATGAAATTATTGGATGATGCTCATAGCTCCAATTTCTCTATATACCCTCGTAGCATTAAGACGTATAGTGATTTGACGGAACATTTTTGGTGGTACAACATAAAGAGGGATATTTCTAATTAAGTTTCAAGATGTATGGGTTATCAATAGGTTAAGGCCAGAATACAACATCCCAGGGGATTCATGCAACCTCTTCCCATACCTGAGTGGAAATTGGATGATATTACGATGGACTTTTTGAGGGGCTACCAAAGACTCCTATAAGGAATAATGCAATATCGGTCATTATTGATTGTATTACCATGTTAGCACATTTTCTGGCTATAAGATAAGATTTACCACTATAACGTTTAGCAAGAATATTTATTAATGAAGTTTTAATACTTCATGGTGTACCCATATTGATTGTTTCTAATCGTGATCCCCATTTTAAATCAAGATTCTTCAAAAGTCTTTAGAAAGCCCTTAATACTGAACTTTGTTTTAGCACTGCCTACCTCCCTCGAACTGATGGACAATCAGAATGGACTATTTAATCCTTATAAGACATGGTGAGATATTCCTCACTTGACATTCATGGTATGTGGGATTAGTATTTAACTCTGGTAGAGTTTTCTTATAAAATTAGCTTTAAATCAAGTATTCATTTGGCACCATGTGAAGCGTTACATATAATAAATGTCACACACCAAATTGTTGTGATGATGTTAGTGAAAGAAAATAGATTGGCCCAAAACATGTTGATGAAACAATAGAAAAGGTTATGATTATCCAAACCCGCATCAAAGAATCTCAAACTAGGCAATAGAGATATGTTGATAAACGAAGGAAAGATTTGGAATTTCAAGAAGGATATTATGTTTTCTTAAGGTTATCTCCTTGGAAGGGTGTTTTACAATTCGGTAAGAAGGGTAAATTGAGACTTAGGTACATCAGACCTTTCAAAATTATAGAATGATTTAGAGTTGTAGCTTACCCTTTGAAAATACCACCAATTCTCTCTAAAGATCATGATGTGTTCCATGTATCACTACTGAGAAAATACATGCCTGACTCAACCCATGTTCTCACCTATTAATAAATAGAATTGGAACCTAATCTATCTTATTGTGAAGATCCTGTCAATATTCTTGATACCAGAGAACAAGAATTGAGAAACCGGACGACTCGTCTGGTAAATGTTCTAGGGAGAAACCATATGATGGAAGAGAGAACGTAGGAACCTGAGGAACATATGATGAAAAACCACTCAATTCTTTTTATTCAGTAGTATTCTAGAAATTTTCAAGATGAAATTATTTGAAGGAGGGAAGAATGTAACACCCCAAGCTTCCATAGTACGTTTCCCTTTGAATAATGTAAATAGATTGCACTTTATGCAACTTAGAGTTTTAGCACACCACGACCAATCAAAAAATCCATTATTAAAATTAATAAAAAATTTCTGAAATTATATAATTTTTTTCTCAAAATGGACTTCTTATTTGTATTTGTAATATCAAAATTAGCTTAGGGTGAACTTTTTTTAGTTTTCCAAAAACTTTTATTTTTTGATGAAAAGTGAAAAACATTACGTTATTGTTAAACCTGAAATTTTATTTAAATAATTAGTTATTTTATTTAAATTTATTTTAGGTAATAATAGATACATAATACAAATAAATTTTCAATGTAATTCGTTGGAGTGATTTTATAATAAGATTATATATATAAAATTTTATTGAACTTTTAACATCTTTTACCCACCTTTTAGGCACATTTGGAAATTCGCATAAAACGTAATTTTTCCACTTCTGTGAATTAAATTTCAAAAATACAAGAGACATGATTGAAATCATTATGTAAAATTTGGTACAATAGGATAACAATAATTTTTGGTGAAAAGTAACTTTTGAATTTGATTTACCACGGTTAAAAGTAAATAGGGTAATTAAAGGTAAAAATTATATTATAATTACCCTAGAACTTGTCATAATTCTATTTGATAAATTTATTTCTTATAAAATCAAACTTAATAATAAAATATAATATTTTTGGTCGACTTGGATTACATTAGGACATTTATTTTTATTTTATTTAAAGAAGAGTCAAAAGTTTTAAATTCAAATTTTAATAACAAAAACATTTTTAATGTAGGGTTATACATAATAAAAATTTGACTATAAATATTAATTAGAAAAATAAAAGGAGTTCCTATATATTCGTATTTTATTTATAATTGTTAGTCATTAAATAATTAATTTTGTTTATGACGTAATGATGATGTATTAATTACCTTATTGTTGAAATATTAAAATAATTGATATTATATTTACTAAAATAATTTTAAATTGATACTTTTTATGTATCCCACTAATTTTATATGTTACTAAGACTTTTTAGAGTTAATAAAATAATTTTTTTTCGAAATGATAGAGGTGTAATGGCTTTCACAAAAACCAAATACTAAATAGTGTCAAAATTGACATAAATGAGTTTTTTAAACAAATACTATATTATTAATTGATATAATATTCCTAAAAAGATAAGGATCAGAAAAATGAATTATAAAATAAAATATATATCAATAATTAACCACTTTGGGTTCTATTAGCTTTATATAGTATGTTTATTAACCATTTATTATAATAATACAAGAATACATGGTAAAAGTAACACAATTTAACTAAGAGATAAGTAAAAAATATAAGGTTAATACGGTGAACTAAACTTGCATAAAACCTATTGGTTGAGAGGTTTTCAACCCAGACCGACCTTATCCTCTAAATAATTTATTTTGGAGCCATTATAAGCTGATTATGATTGTATAATTAAATAATATTTCAAGTTTTTCGTAAAGTGGCCCTCACCTCTCTTATAAAAGGGTACTTCCCCTTCTATTAATTTCACCCCTCCAATGCCATATTTCTGAGCCAAAACCTACTCAAATATCCTACCAACTACCCTCACTTCATCCTAGAGGAATTACATTGATCATAATCCATCCTAGGGACCCATTTTGATCAAATCAAAAGGAAGCACCTGAAGAAGAGGTAATAATTTCATCACCTCTTTCAATGTTCTTTTTTTCTTCAACTTCCTATTTCATTGTTGTTTCCATAAAAAAATAATAAATAAAGTACCTTATACATGCTATAATGTTATTATAAATATGGTACATCCATATTCATTATTAAATCTATCCTGTGAATGAAAAGTCACCATATGTGTGTACGTATGGCTTACCGTCTCCACGACGTGGGGTTGTTTTCTATTCAACACTTCATTATTTGTATAGGTATAAGAATGAGTTTAATTGATGTAAATAATAAATATAAAATTTTAATGATTCCATATATATATGATATACCATCCATTTACATACGATTTCACCATCAATAGAATGATATTGTCACTCGTGCGTACGTACAGATTACCGTCTCCAAGAACACGATTAAGTTCATTCTCCTTCATAATCATTAAAGAATAATTTTAATTTTGTTTCTAAAAATAATTTCTATGAACTTAATATCATTCTGTATATGAATAAAATAAATCATATCCATAATAAACCTGATTTAGGTAACAAAAAATTATAAAGGAAAACATATCTGTTAACACCCAAAACAATGATACTACTAAAATATTATTAAAAATGAAATATTAGAATATCATATATGATATAATATTTATGTATGTGGTTCCTATATAATTTAATAACAATTATTTAACTATAATAAATTAGGATAACATACCCTGAATCAAAGAAAAGTACAAGGTAAGTGTAAATTCTATAATCTCTTTATTATCTGAGGTTGTTTATATGTGACAATCTACTGGGGCCTATTTATCATCCACATTCATGTTTCTCAAAAATGTATTTTAAAACCTTTTTACTATTACCTAGACTATGTTTTAAAGTAATTCAAACCATTTTATGACTTTTTATAAAATGGTTTGAAAGGAATAATTCCATCATTCTCCAAACAAGTTACTTTATGACCCTTTTTAAAAAATTATGGAAAGAATGTTTTTTAAATTATACGGCGAGTGTAGAAATTTTCAACCATTATAACACCTTCTAAGATTCCCTTACAAGTTTATAAGAATATTTTAAAAATAATTGATTTCTTTTATAATTATGAAACATTTAAATGATTTCAAAATAAAGAGATATTTCCCTCAAATAGTTTTGATTTCATCTATGTAAACATCCTATGAGGGATTTTACTCTTGTTTGAAGTGAATTAATTACGATACAATATTCTATATTATATTGAATGTTTCGTGATTTATTTGAATGTGGATGTTTTATTTTTATACCATTTATGGTTTATGGTAAATGTATTGACATTTCATATTATATTTTTAATATGAATTTTTATGATATGTTTCAACCTTTTCATATGAGGAATGCATTGGACTTATTTAGTGACGGGTGGAGCTTTCTATAGCTCCCTACTACATCGGTAGGTCTCATGAGACAAACTAGTGTCTTGGAAAAAGTCCATGACAAAATCTTATTTGTAGTCTTGGCAAGGGGCCTTGAATATGGGGTTATGATGTTCAGAATTATTCATTCCATCATTATGAAATTGGATATTGATATTACATGTGATTATTAGACTAGTAAAATATCCATGTGAATAAGTAAATGGAATTATTTTATTTATCTTTTCCATATTATGCTGAGGTTTTTTATAAAAGGCTTGTGTTTTAGTTCTATATATTGCCTTTAGTTTTTATACTTATTTATGAATGTTTCCGCTATATTGTTATCCTTACTGAGCACCTGAGCTCACCCCTTTCTATGTTTTATCATTCCCAAGATATGAATATGTTTATTATAACTAACCTGCATGGATAGTAAAAGGGAGAGGAATGTGTTAAATGGAGACACATTGTTGTTGTTTTTCATTTCATAATGTAATGAAAAACTTATATTTGTATCTAATGCTTCCAAGGCTACTAAATTGATCATTCTTTCAAGATTTTAGCGCGTATGATCATGCCAATGTTATGTAATAATGCATCGACTCTGGGGTAACTAGGATTGGGGAATTACAAGTATAGAGATATGCACAATTTTATTAATGTTTCCGACATCTCTTTTTATCACAATGAATCAAATTAATTTTATTATCCTAATGAAGTTCAGATTGAGGATTAAATTTATTTTATAAGGTTTCTTGTGTGTATCATCAATTGTATAATGAATGATCTTTGAGCCAAGAAAATTAAAATAGTTTGGGTTTTATGGAAGCACGACTGTGTATAGTGTGATAAATATGAATGAGACAATGATATACATGTTTTGTGGCTGGATTTATTTTCAAATATAGCTTATCCTTCCTCATAAGTGAGACTTGGAGATTAGTTGTCTTATATACTAAAGGTTGTCAGATATTAGTATTTTTTTGAGGTATGCATTCATTAATATCAATTTGAAACATCTTGTTTACTTAATGAGATTTCCTAATGGGTTTATGGAGTTTAAATGGGATATCCCTATCATTCGACTCTTTAATGATTTTAGGTAGGGGAGGAAGTTATTTTAGGAACTCATCTCATTCAGGAGACCTTAAAGTTGGTATAGATAATCTGAAATATATATGTTTATAGATATATCTAGGTAGAAATATATGATGATCTCTATCAAAGACCTTTAGAGTTTGAGGTGGGAGATCAAGAATTTTTTCTTCTCACACTTAGTTTGGGTCATCCAGGAATTTCGAGTCAAGGAAAGATAACACCTAGATTTTTCATATATTTCAAGATCAAAGGGAGGGTTAAACCTATAGAATATCTGATAGATCATTCTCTATGGTATTGAGCTATGAACAACTTTATTCATGTTCCCTAGATCTATTGTTATTAGTATTACACATATAATTTTTTAATCCAAATGAAGTTGATTTTGAGGATTAAAATTATTTTCTAGAGTATCCAGTGTGTATCAACAATTATAGAATGAAATATATTTGAGGCAAGACAGTTCTATTAGTTAGGGATCCATTAAAGAACAATATTTTATAGGGAGAGACTAGTGAAATAGAGGCTGATATATGAGTTTAGTGGATGGATTTATTCTCTAGTACAACTCAAACACCCTCAGAAGCGAGACTCGTGGATATGTTATTTTAAGGAGGTGAGGTTGTTAGGTCCTGATTTTTCATTGATGTATGAAATTAATAAAATCAATTATAATCCTTTTTTTAATAATGGGTGTTCTTAAAGAGATTATGATGTTTACATGGGAGTATTGTCTATTTTCGGGGCCTAAAGTTCTTGTTTTTACAGATATTTGTTGACGCACATGGTTAGTTCTCCATTAGCATTAACCCTGAACCTCAATAGTATAAACTCAGAAAGTTGTCACATCATTTATCAATCCATGAATCAATGGAAACTTGACAATGAAAACATATAATTCATTTAATTTCTCCATGAAAATTTTATCCAATGTTTTTTTAATTTTGTGCTTATGTCATGTTAGGTCGGGCTCAATGATAATGGGCGTCACAAAACTGGATCATGGTTTATCTAGTCGTGTGTCCAAACCATGCACTAAATTAAAATCCTGGAATTTAACATTCTTATCGTCTTCTATTTTAAACCTTATTTTCATCTCATATTTCTCGGTTTTTATAGAATGCACTTATATAAGCACTATATTATTTTTCTCTTAGTCTTCGGTGGATCTCCTCCATATGGAATCAGATTTGATTTTCATTCCTCATGTTTGACCCCCCTTGGTAATTCTATCGTTCTTATTTCCTATTTCTTATGTTTATCATACCATATCTGATGTAATGTTCTTGTGCTTTAAAATTCCATATTACTAGGGTGTTTTTAATTTTACTATTTCTATTATTTCATCCCAAATATGAGGTCGATACTCTAGGGGGGTTCTACTATAAGGAAATATTAGTTGGCATATTAATTTTTTCTAAAAGTCATGGTATATGTATATATAAATATATATTATTGTTATTCATGCCATAGTTTCAATATGTTGCCTCCAAAATGTTTAACTTCTTTTATTAAATTAACTATAAAATGACCTATACCCTTTGTTAAAATAATTGAAATTGTTATAGTTTTAAGGCCTAAATAGGAACCACCCATTAGGGTGGGATCAAATAATATCTAATGGTTATCATTCTTGACTTGTGACCAATCTACCCCTTGGGTTTCATGAGATTTCCATTTTTAGTGGAATTCCATAATTGAAATAATCACTTTCCATTTTTATCACATGTATATGAAATAAAAAATATATTGAATTAAATGAAATATTGAAATGAGTTGGATAATTCTAAATGAATGTTATTATTCATCAAATATAGTGTGGAAATACTATATGGACATTGAGGACATTATTAAAGGCATTTCTTACATTAAATATGACTTGCATTATTGAATTTTAATTAGTTAGAAGAAGTTATAGGATTCCATCCAATTCATTGATGTTACCTCTAAGTGAGATAACAAACATGGGCATAGTTGATGTCTTATATGTGTTAATGTCTTTTATTGACACTAATGATTCACCTGAAAAATTTGTAAATTATAATTTCTTGGATTATATCCTTAGATTCTGGTTTATTTCCTCAAATTTAGACCATCATGGATTATATCATTGGTCTCCAATCATGTCATTACCAAGATTTCCTAATACTCATTAATCATACACAACTAGAAAATATTTTAGTGAAATTATAAGGCTTTATAGATTTGATTACACTCATACCCCGAAGCCCAACTTCTAATTTGATGATTGTGAATGGGATCATCCTTCTAGGGTCATGAGTGAAATAGGTAAATGAATGGTCCCTTAAGATTATTATTTATGGACTCCATGCCTATGTTCCATGGATACCTATCCAAATATCAATCATATATTCAGATACATCCAGCTTAGGGTAATTTAGGTTGTTCCAACCAGGTATCCCAAGAGGGACTAAATCATGACTTAGTTTTAAATTTTTATCCTTTCTTTTTAATTATACCGACTCTCATTTTAGACACCATTGGTGGTGGCCTTCTGAGTTCTAGTCAAAACCTTTTTGGGCCACCGTTTGGTACCCTGGTAGACAACATGGATATAGGAAAGGATAAAAGGAAGTGACCATCTATAAATCCATGATATATTTTGGGGTTGGGAATAATTGACCGAACCAATGCTCAAGATTCCCATGAAGATTATTTTTTTTAGTAATTTTTTTTCATTTCATTCTAAATGTAATGAATGTTGTTCTACTACACTATCTTCTAATTTTAGTTTTTCTCTATCATTACTTAGTATACATATGATCCAGTTGTCATTTATGTATGGTTATTATTATTTGTATAGTATATTTATATTTTCTTATTCTTATTAGAGATTTTTATTCATTATTATATAAAATTATGCTAAAAAATTATAAATAGGTTATAGTCTCCCCAGAATATTTTCATAGACCCCCTCTACTAAACAATAGCCTTTGTAGTGTGAGGAGGTTTACTTAAGGCTATGTGGCCCTCGAGTTTAGTTAATTAAGAGAAAACTAGGACTCAGATGTCACATGTAGATAAAACCCAATTATTTACTATGGGTATCCTATAAATATATACTTTATTCTATAGTGTTTTTTTTCAAAAAAATATCCATAAAAAATGTCTCATAACCCATTACATGAGTATGTGAAAAAAAAATTTTCATTACACTATAAATCTTAAATGGAATCCATTTTAACACTTTAGTTATAACATATTTGAGTCTGTATACTTCATTATATAGTGCGTATACAAATAAGAATAAAAGAATACCTTGAAGAAACATAATAACCCACTACATTGCCAATGTTGTGACTTTCCTCCATTTACTAGCAATGGTTTGTTGTGGTAAGGATGAGTGAGTTGAAATAGAATATCCAAATCTCCAATATACTCGATGAAATATTTGCCAATATATTCAACAACCTAATGAGATGAGAGAATATACAACTTAATTAATAGTTTATTCTCTAATTAATTCATTAATTATTTGAATTTCTCAAATATTTTTGAGTTACACCATATTATATGGACATCGTTTCAGTTATTCATAAAAACACCCTTTAAATTTTTTTGAGTAAAAAACAAGGGAGAAATGGTACTAATACATGAAAACATCATAAATTACTAAAATTGAAGTAAATAGGCGATTTAAAAAAATGAACAGAATGTATTTTTTATAATGTAAATTGAATAATAAAAAATCTTGATAAACATTATATTGTGAAAAAAACCCTCACTATTGGCCCTGAATTTCGTTAAATGTGCTCTTAACACCTTCTTCTTTGAGATTTACCCATTGGAACACTTCGAAAGGACCCCTGTGTTAGTAATTTAATTATTCCAACACCCCGAAATCATGAATATTTTTATTGGGAATAAATTTAGGATGATTTTTGTTAAAAAAATGTGGCTCAAGAAGTAATTAATAAGGGATGAAAGGATGTTCCCTTTTCTAAGTGATGGGAGTGAAATGGTATTAGTTTTTCTAAATATTAAAATAATATAAGGTTACTATCATGTAACAGTTTCTCCCAATTGGATCAATTTTTATTTGGTATGAGATATGTTCAAAATACATTAATCCAATAGGATTTATATATGTTTTTAGGTTATTTTAACCTGATATATTTAGTTAACCCCACATTAACCCTTTAATCCATTAATATATTATTGAACTTTTTTCTTTGGTTACTACTCATTATAACAAAAAATGAAACTTCCCTATTTCAAAAATTTCAACATTTTTATTTCGAATCTGGAAACTATTGTTATAATATTCAATTCTTATAAGTGGAAAAAAGTAATTTACAAATAAACCCATAAAATACGAAAAAAATAATATTTAAAATAAATAATTTTTTAAACCTAAAATGAAATTAATCAAGGTATAAACATAGTTCTAGTTATGTAAAATTGAAATATCTTTTTAAATTTATTACATAAAAAATTCATTAAAAACATTCATCAATCGATATTATTTATTTTATTAAAATAGAAATATATTAGACTCTTAAAAACTATTTTCTAAAAAATTTAATTTTCCCAAAAAATGATTTTGTCATTATTTATAAAAAATTAATAACCAATGTTTGAATTATTATTTAATTATTTACAATATAATTCAATAAAATAAATGTTAATTAGTTATCATGATATATAATGTATAAAAAATGTAATAACTTGATAAATAGATACTTTAACATTAAATGAATTTATTCTTAACATTTCAAATTGAGTATTCATTTTTATTTTCAATGTTCAATACATTTGTTTAAAGGAAATTGTTTTTCATATATATCATATATTATAGTCATATTCATATATTTTATTATTTTTTTAGTCATATTAAAATATTTTAATCCATAATTTATGTCATATAAAATATAATATTTCAATCTAAATTCATTTATGTATAGTGTTTCAAAATAGATAATGTTATCAAATGCATAAAATATATTTTAAATGGAAAGCATACTCCAAAAGAATAGGTAATTAAATTATACCCACCATAAAATGAATTTCAACTTCAAAATTAAACTACCTGGACGAAAACTAATGGGGATACCTCTGGCTCATTATATCTTTTAGTTCCTGTGTAGCTTCCATGAATTTACCATTACAATATTGAACTTTAACTAGGTGAGTATTCTTGTTGCAAAAAACTTTATATCTACAACCCATGATTTCCACTAGTTGTTCATATTAATAGATATTATTATTATGTGGTATGACCATTGAGTTAAATTAATATTAAAAATCGTGTATGTACATCCTTAGTAGAGATACATGGAAGACATCATGAACTTAAGAGAGGATTGGTGGAAGCACCATGTAAAAATATACTATCCTGATTTGATCATGAATCTTTTAGGTACCAATGTATATATGTGTCAACTTCTCCTTATTTTCTTATCACATAACATTTTACTAAGAAGATATGAATTGGAATACCTTTTCACCCACTCCAGACACTGGATCATGGAGATAGTTTTATACATGGATCCCGTATCCAATAAGAGCTACTCAGATGTGTTGTTGAATGTATTCAAACATCTCTTCCAATTCCTCATATATTTTATGACAAAATTGCTTTTATTATCCATTATAATCCTAAAATGTTTGAGTTAGACATTCCATCCAATGTTGGGGTTCATAAGGATCCATCAAAATTCTTGAGATATTATTGTAATAAAATTAAACTAGAAGAAAGTGTTGATCCCAACATCATTTTGAATCCATAAAATATGAAATAAATATTATTTTTATCATTTTAATAGTCCTGTTGGACTAAGCATTTATATTTTGATGATATATAGTACTAATAACAATCTCTGTATTAAACAACTACCGAAGACTTCTCTGCAGTTTCTGGGTAATCATTATATTTAAATCAAATATGATTGAGAGTGGTACTCTAGGTAATCTTGACACTTATTTGATAAATCATTCACGTATATCTTATTGAGAATGAAATATTCTCTAATAGTAATAAAATACAAAAACTTTGTCAGGAAATCAACTATAACCCAAGTAGAATTATAGCCATTAGATTTCTTGTGGAGTACTACAATGTAATAAATGGTGATATTTTCTCATTTTTATTTAGGGATATTTAATGTTGTTATCATACCCTTAGAATTTTTCTTATTTTATATATCATTTTGGAACATCAGGTATCAATATATATAATCTGAAATATCACTTTTCATGTTATCCCACTTAAATTGATTCTTGATATCTCTGTACATTTTTATATATTTTGTGAACAAAGAATGTTGAATTATGTTATTAATCAATTATAAAACTCTAATATCAATCAAAAACATCTTCTAATTCTGAATCTAATCATTCCAACATTATCAATTTTAATATTTAGAATGTTCCTTACCTTCTTTTTCATATCTTCATCTTACTTTATTCCACCTTAATCTTTAAACAGATGGATGGTTAAGAATTAATTTAGGAAATATATGATTTATTCCCTTTCTTTATTATATATAGGTCCATACTTTTCAATTCCAAGAGTGCTAGAAATTTTTCAGTCTAAATCATAGATACACTAGCATAGTATTTTTATGTTTAAGAATCATCCCCCTTATTTTCCTTCCCAATGTGGTAATGTATTGAGACGTCAGAATCATTAATCATATGTATCCTTCTCCTTTAGTTCATATTAAATTTTTAATGTGAATATATACACCATGATTTTATTATTAGAATATATAAAACTACAAATCATTAATTGGGTGATTTTTCTCAGGAATCTTTAATTAGCTTGAGACATAGAAAATCAACATATTATTCCACAGAAGAACACAACCATATCCCTTATAGGATGAAAAATTGTATATATCAAACCATTATTCATTACATCGTAATGTTAGTATAGTTGTAGATACCATTAATTTTTTTGGCTTCTATAATTTTCTTCCCATTCATCTATCCAAAGGAAATTTAATCTCATCTGAGTTATCTTGTTCAGTAGATTTTATAACCTTTCTAAATTACACATAAAATGTTGGTAATATCAAGAAAACTTAAGAGAATTATAGATCTCAGTCATAGTGGTTAGTATATGTTATTTTTAATATCTTCAATCATTGAATGGCCAATATATATACATTTTTTATGATTACATGACCCATGAATGAAACATCATTTCTACAAAATACACACTTGATATACTCGGAATAAAAATTCTCCATCCTCAGGGACATTAACATAGTCCAGAACTGATCTTCATGTTATTAATTGCTCTTGAAATTCATATTAATATCATCTATAAGGACAACTAAAAATTGGTTGAGGAAATATTTTAAGATACTATTCATTTGATAGATGAAGATAATGTGGTTATTAGTAAGGCTAAAAGGATTTAATACAAATTCATAGATTACCTAACTTATAAAAAAGTCAGTCTAGGATATTTTATCTTTATTAACCTTCAACTGATAATACCAAGATCAAATATCGTGATTTTGAAAGTATTGAACCCTCCATAGTTGATCATATAAAACAATAATATAGGTTAGAAGATAATTAGTCTTCATAGTGACACTGATAATGTTATGATATTAAATATATAATTCCATTTTCCACTCTTTCTTTTTAATAAAAATAATTGGTGCATCCAAAACAAACCACTAGTGTGTATGGATCCCTTATCCAGATACACCAGAATTTTCTTCTTCAGTTCCTCTAATTCAAATGGGTAAATTCTATAAAGTTTGTTTGAAATTGTTGTTTCACTATGTATGAGTTCTATTAAGAACCTAACTTATTGATATAGATGACAACCAAATATTTATTCAATAAATACATCAATATATTCCTATATAATGGGTGTATCATCAAGGTTGAGTTTCTCACCATTCTTTCATGATAAATACCCTTCATGAATTTTTATTAAGATCCATTTATCGAATGTAATTTTATTGGAAGTTTATACTCATCCTTACATCGATAAATGATCATAGGTTGATTACAAATAATAAAGGACACTTCTTGTCAGTGGAAATACATATATGGGATATATGCTGAGAGGGCTAATAGATGACCAAAATAACATCAAATTAAAACTATATAAAGTATAATGACCTTTTTAAGAAACACATCCTCACAATATTCTATTAAATGGGAGTTAAAATTTGAGATGAAATCATCATAACGATATGATTTTTCTATAATAATTCAATATCTAATCATTCTGGTTGTTTTTAGTTCCCTTATAATGTCCACTATATATAATAGTGTGGGTAGAACTAGAATAAAATAAGGTATTTTTAATTATATATTAGATTCTATGTACACATTTTCCCACAACATTCTCATGACAAATTTTAGTTGTTATAGAAAAGGACTACCCTTTACCCTTTTTAAAGTGGTTTTAAGGCCTAAAATTCTCATTATCCCTTAGATTAGGGAATTTATTCATATAATTAAAAATCTACATGCATATAAAACATTGAAATTCATTGATTTAATCCTTTTCCCACTATTTCATTTTCTAACATCTTCATTCCTTATTGAAAATTTCTAGATCGATGACCAACCTTTCCAAAAATAAGGAATTCCCCAGTTCCATTTATAAAAATATGGAAGTTATTTGACTAAATTATCTAAATTTATGTGGTTATAATTTCTTTCCTCAATGGAATTTACTATTCATGTTTCCTTAAAGATCTATTGTTCTCTTATTAGCACTAAAAAAGAAGAATTAATAGATTCTTCAGTCTCCATTTCAACTTTCATAGCACATTGGATGATTTCTATATAGCTACTAATGTTTATTATTGAAAATTCCTCTCAATGATTTTGTTTAGGTCACTAAAGAGTCAATAATGTTTTCTCATAGGGTCGATGATAATTAAATATCTATTCCCTGAAAAAAATTTATAGTTTTTTTCATAGGTACTATTGGAGTCCTAGTCCTTTTGTTTAACATTTTAAAAGCCCCTCTCCATATTACTATGCAGAGTTTGAATAAAATTTTATTAAGAAATACCATATTAAACTATTCTCCTTCTATAGAATTAATTTGTTCCTCTAGAATAATATTCTTAATGACATGTCTCCATTGATCCGCTAAACCTTCATGATGATATTCATAAAATAACCTTCTAATGGTCTAAATAAAGGAAAATATATATATATTTTCCATCATGTTGATCCTTTACTAAAAACCCAATGGATCAGAAGAGCCGTTTAATGAGTTATTAAATTGTCATAAAAAATACTCAATTTCATATTTCTCCCTCCTTATAGTATTTGGAATCCCAATAACATTCACGTTATCAATCATATCTTAAGGTAGTTGAGTGTGAATAGTAACAAAATATTGCATCTTAACTCTGAATCCATTTGTTTTCTCATGATTATTGTCTTTTCAGTGCTCATTAAATTTGTTAATAGTATGATTCCTTTTGTTTTTCAATTATCTATAACAAAAAACATATGGAAAAGTATTGAGAAATGATAATGAGAGTAATTAGTCATAAGAAAATAATTCAATATATTTTCTAATTTGAACCACCATTTTACAAATCATTGACACATTCAATTCATATTATGTCAATTTTAGTTGTTCAGATGTTTTATTAGGTTCTATTATCTTGTTTTTTCATAACCAAATCTCCATAAATAATTAAATATTTCACTTATACCAATCGATGAAACCTATGAATTACATACATTTATATTACATAATTTTAAATGAATATTAAATAGATCTACCAAAAATGCATGTTCCAATTTCATAATAGTTTTTTTATTTGGAAACTATATTAATTATAAAATTATAAATTAACAATAATAAATTTCTACAATACAAATTCTTCACATATTTAACCAATATAAACTTATAATAAATTATACCTTCTTTCATTTCCTCGGAAATTCAACCATATGAATGGGTGATCTCGGATTTCCAGTAAGGGTAGATGTGGGAGATAAAAATAATAACTGTATGATAAAATAATCAAGTGCATAATCTCTATATAAAAGATTCATAAATATATTAAAGTAAATCATTACCCAAAAATCACGGTGTATCCAAAAACATGATCTACATGGGTGTCAAATAATAAATCATCAATCATAATTCATAAAAATAAAATCTAGAATTATAAGCATAGAAAATCATAATATTATAAAAATATATATTCAAAACCATAACAACACACAACCTTGTGAGCATAGTTAACAAAAATTGTACTCACACGTTAAGATGTGAACATAAATATTTATAATCACATCTAACGTTATCTGCATCATATCATGGGGGATTTATAGAACATTAGAAAATGAATTTGAGGGATATAATATACTCAAACATATCATAATGATAACCTATATTTATTATTTCTAAAAAATCATATAAACCTTCACTATTCATAGACCAACCCATAGAAAATAAATGAGTCACATAAAAATTTAATCAGAATTAGAAGCCATGTTGAGAAATCCAATGGTATTATTATAAAATATACCCCCTATAAAGAATAAAATTTTTTAAATGTTTTTTAGATAGATGAAGAATATATTTTATAAATAATTTAAAGTATACATTCAAAATGATGTGAAAAATCCCTTTTCTCTTGGAAAATTCTAATAACTATATATTGATATAATAATGAGATAGAAATGTTCATTGAAAATAAACATTGAAACTAATAATTGTTTCATCAAATAGAAGAACAATCATTATGGTGGAAAAATTCATTCATTTAGTATACATTAAAAAATTATTCTTTTCACACTTTGGTAAATAAAGTTAAAAATAAATCATATGACAAATGATTTAAACATTTAAATTAAATAATTTTAAAATAATGTCAATGGTTGTAATAATAATTTTTCTAAAATATTATCATTTATATAAAAACATTTATAAAACGTTCCAAAGAAAAAATAAATGTAGGAGAAATATTCCCATCCAACATGGAAAAATATGATTTATTTTTCATAAACACTACATTCTAGTCTTTTTGAGTACCTATGTGGAAGAAAATTTCTCTAATACATAAGAAATCAGAAATGGATAAATGTGAATAAAATATGTGTGTTTTATAATAAATAATGAACATAAATATCAGGTAATTTGAATCAAAATATAAACAATCTCAATAAAAATTATATTTTAACATAAAACCTTTCACCAGGTCCTGAAATTATTCATACATTCTTCTGACCACCTCTTATTTGATATATTCCCTTTGTACCTCTGCTTAATGACAATTGTTTAGGTTATTTAATAATACTAAAACCACTAGAACATGGTACGATAAAATTATAAAAGAATTAGATAGACTTTGTTCAATCTATGTGGATCATTAGGGTGTTCAAAATGGATGGTAAGAGGTGCCCTTTTAAAACCGAGCGGAGGAGAATACATGTAATTATTGAAATCATTAAAATAATATAAAGTTACATTCATGGAATATTTTACCCAAATAGTCTCAATTTATAATATGAGATGATATAGTTTTGAAATACATTCAAATGAGAGAATTTATAAAAAAAATAGGTAATTTTTACAGTTATCTCTATTATTTTACCCCCTAATTTACCTTGTTAATCTTCACCTCATTTACTATTTATTATGAACAAAAATAAAATTGTTTTATTTATAAATTTTATAAATTTTTATCTATTAAAATAAAACCATTTCTTAACTTCAAATTTATTAAGAGTTATAAATTAATTAAAAAATAATCCCATAAAATGGGATGGATGAAATATTTTGGAAAAAAAGTATTTTTTAGCATAAAATGTCGTTACTATATTTATTTCCCATGTAATAATAAAAAAATGTTAAAATATTTTTCCTGAATATGTTATCTAGAAATACCATTAAAATCATTCATCAACAGACATGTTTTAGTTTATGAAAATACAAATACATTGTGCCCATAAAAATAGTTTTATAAAAAATGTCAATTTTTACATTCAAATGATTTTGTATTTATTTATATCAAATTTATAACAAATGTATTAAATAATATTAACTAATTACCAACATATTTCAGAAAACATAAATATCAATATTTATCATCATACATAACTTATATAAAATAAAATATCTTGAAAAATTGATTCTTTAGCATTAAATGTTTTTATTCTTAACATTTAAAATTATGTACTCATTTTTCAACAAAATGTATAATACATTTTTATTATAGATTAATTTTTATTAATATATTTTATACTCTAGTTATTCATATTCATAGCCAATATTCTAAAAACTACATCATATATAATACAATAACTCAATCATGATTTGTTTAACTTTAGTGATTCATTTTAATGTATTTTATTGATGACATCAAATTTATTGAAAATCGAAATTAATTTAAAAATTAGAAGTTGTTAAAAATTCAAAAAAGAACCATTGTGTAAAATATTTGGTACAAATTATACGTCATATTCAAAATAATAATAAATCATTCTTATCAAATAGTTTTGGTTCTATGAAAAACCTTGGAAATATTGGGTAGAGAATAAACCAAAAGAGGTTCACTTATAAATCAAGGGATTTTAGAGATGGATCAATAAGGGATGTTTCCAAAAGTAGTAAATAAGAGTAGGATATGAATGTACCAATAAAATAATTATAATTTTATGGATGGGATAAATAGTTTTAGGTATTAACTTGTTTAAAAGGTTATGTTTGATATTGAATACCATTTGGAAATAATTTCTTTATTTATTAGAAAATAATGACACTTATATAGAGTTAGAGAAGGAAATAATCTAGGGGTCTTATCTTGCAATGAGTAATAAGTATGTGTTGATGTGGCCAATAGAGAAAAATCCATCATGGTTACTTAAATATAGTATATTTGGCTGATTAGAAGAAATGTTTAGAAAAAATGAAAAATAATGTAAATGTGGTGAGGACTATATGAAAATATTTCTAGGTCAAAATTTTCATGATAGTGGGGATAATAATTGTAATAGAAGTTATAAAACTACAAAATAACATCATGCTGAGGTGTATCTAAAAGCTCGTAAGAAAAGTTATCCCTGAATTCATCATAGTAGTTACTCATAAAATATTATAGGATATAAAAATATCTTGGGGAACATTGACCGACATGGTGATTGTGTAGTTATATTTGTTAGTGAAATCTCCATTAAATTATATGAATTTTAATAATTGAGATGTAATATCAAATCTGCAATTTAATGATGTTTCATTATTTATTGAGATCAATAACAACTTATTTAGTTTGAGTTGAATGTATAATGATGCAAATAAATATAGTTTAAAAAACCCCATATCAAGAGAATAAAGGATTGAATAATTTATACAAAATTTGAAATAAAAAATGTGTAATATATTCTTGATTAGTGATCCAAGATACTCATGTTACCTTCGTGAAAAAGAATAAAATAATATTTTCCACAAAATACATATAAATTGTCTTTATAAAATTTTGATTAAAATATAAAGATAATGTTTTATAATATAACTACCAAAATTAAGTGGAGATAGAGATTTCATTTTTAAATCTAGTCAAAAGGATAAGATGGTTCATGGAAAACACATAAGATTAGAAGTCCAATCTAGTAGACCACTTGACATAATTATATCAAATTTATATGGGATGATGGGATATAATTCTAATATAGGTTACTTATACTTCATCATATTTATTGATTAATTGAGAATAATGGATAATGTGATGTTAAAGAAGTATAATATTGAGGTATTTGATATGTTTATGATTTCATAAGGGTAATTTGATATATATTTTGGGTTTTATATGAAATAATTGAGACTGATAATTGAAGGGTGTTTACTATATATTATTTTGTATCATATATTAATAAATATGGTTTTAACATTAATATAGTCATCCTTACACAATCTAACTGAATAATGCTGTTGAAATAAGTAATATAAGTATTTATTAAATAAGAAAAATAACGCATGTTGTATTCAATACATCAATGTTCTTCTGGATATAAGCTATATACACAGCTGTTTATATTCAAAAAAGTTGTTTAATGAAGTTTATTTCAAACATAACCTATGATGAAATGATTTATAAAAAGAAAATAACAATAAAATATTTATTGTTATTAGTTTTCCATATTTTATGATGATTAATAACTAAACCATAGGAAAGTTTGTTGAAAAATTTGAGGAAATTTTTATTATGAGATACATGTATAAAATAATAATAATATATGTGATGAAACAAGTGTCTTCAAAATATGGATGGTTGTCATGATGTAATGATTATTTAAAATTAACTCATAATTAATTCTCTTAACTAAGTAGATATTGATGTTTTTGATAATGATAACAAGAATATTTCTGAAGAGATCATTAAGGAACAAGCTATAAATTAACCTAATATTATTATTATTGACTCTAGTAAGTTGTATTATAAAGAATGGAATAATTAATATGAGAATACAAAATATAAAAATATGAAAATACATGTAATTGAAAAAAGTGTAATAGGAAATGGGGATGCATCTATTTAAGGAATAAAGATATAGGGATTTGATAATAAAATGAATAATTCCAATTGAGAAAAATATTCAGTTAGATAGTTAGATATTTATTCTCTCTAAAATTGAACCATATTCATTTTTTGAGTCTATTTATCAAAAATAATTGATATATTTTATGAATGGAGAGTTTTATTTGATTGAAAATATTGCATCCTGAAAACCTATACCTATACTAGAAGTGTAGTATCCAATTTAGACGAAGTGGTATTTAGAAAGAAGATAAACTACAAAGGGATAGTCTGAATAAATGAGTCAAAATGGTATTTAAAGGATAATAATAGGTTTAAAGGGTATATATTTATTACCAATTTTCTTATTTTTTATGACTTCAATCCATATGAATGATCTAAGCTATTGTAGCTCATGGTCATTATATAATTTAAAACATGGATGTAAAATATGTGTCCATGAATGGATGTTGAATTGTATATTAGTTATCCTAAAGTAATTGTTCTTAAAAATATATAAAAATGATTTTAAATATGAATAAGGTCTTATATGGGAAAAAAGGATCCCATATTCTATTATTCTAAGCTGGATGGATTCCTGAGAAAAATAAAGTCTAACAGAGGGATAATGGAATATAACATATATGTAAAGGTAAAGAAAATATTAAATCTTATTAGTATTGACTATATTGATAAAATAATTTCTATTGGTGTTAAAGGGAGTTATTTTGAGGAATTTTCAATAAAATAATGAATTATCTGGGGATGTCTACAATTTTATAAATAAGTCACTTTGTCGAATTGAATTTTGGGAATTAATAAGTCTCTAATTTTCCTTCCCAATAAAATTATGGAATGTAATTATTAAAAAAATTTGTGGTGAAGACTCCATATAAGTATCCACAACAATATAGGTTGGGTTAAGACAAGGAAATTTTTTAGAAGGATAAAATGTGAATTAAAATTCAATTAGAAGGAATATTAGTAGCCTACATTATCTTACTGTATAAGGAGTTGATAATATAAATATATTTACTATAAAATTGAGTGAAAAATATTATATGATTTATTGTAATAGGATTAATAAATTCATGAAATAATCCTTGAATTTGAGTTTCAGGTAAATAATCAGTGAGAAAATGTACTGGACTAGATATACTGATGTTGATTTGGAAGGAAATTGTAATTCATTGAGATCAAGTAAAACTGTAATATTTATTTTAGGAGAAAGATTTTTAATCTATAACTATATTAAATATTACTCATATACATTTGGTAAAAAATAGTAGATTATAAGTAGGTTATAATTTTATGTACCCAACTGATATTGATGAATAAAAAAAATGATTAATAGAATGTAATTATTGAGAAGACACTAAGAATTACTTGTGAAAATTTAAGTGAAATTAATATCTCTGAAAATATAATACAATAATATAGATCTAAAAAAATTATCACAATATTTCACATCATTAATGATAAGGTTTACAATAGGATTATAAAGATATAATTAATTATTAAAAAGGATCAAATAGCTACTCTATTCACCAAATCCATGCCTAAGGACAAATTTGAGATTTTGTGGATGAGAATGTATGTTCATCCCATCTCTCTCTCTCTTGTGTAACATTGGAAAATATCCCTATATTAATTTTAATTTCATCTTAAATGGAATAAGTTACACAACTATATTTATTTTTTTAATCCAAATAAGGTATTATTGAAATAAGGGGAGGATTTGAGTGTATAGATTTAGTGGGAGGGAATATAAATCCATTAGCCATAAATTTATTTCCCCAAGGGATGGAGTTATCTAAAAAACAATACTTTATTTAGTGGGGGTGGTTTAATGATAATTCTAATTGAGAAATTAAATGATTTAATGATTATTAGTTTGGTTTTTTAAATTTAAGACAAATACAAGGGTGTAGAATGAAGAACATAATAGATTGTTTTAAGTTTTTTATTTTTTAAAAAATGAGTAAAAATAATTAGAATATTTTTATAAGAATTTTTAGGTGTTTTAAATTATCATTTAGATGTTTCCACATATCTATAGAATCAATAATATTTTTTAAGGGTCTTTTGAGCTTAATTGAATAATTCTGTAATTCTGAGTAAAACGATTAAAATTTACAAAGTCCTTGAGAGGTAACCTTGAGATACATAATCCTTAGAATGATCAATATATAAAGGTAATCTTGGAGTTTTTTGGATATTTATAAAATTTAGTTCATATATAGGTTTTATCTCTATAATATGTAGGATTTTGTTTTCTTACACATAAGAGTAACACTAAGGATGACCAAAAATTCTAAAACAGCTGGAAGTGATGGTGAATATTATTTGTTACTATATGTATAATATTTTTTGAAAAATAGAGAATGGTTTCACGAGTAAATACATTATGTAGAGGATCTTCATATATTTTAGATAATAATTTCAAAATATTTTGAGCCTAATATAATATGTTAATTTAACTCGATGCAGAAGATGTAGAAATGTTTTATGGTCCCTAGAGAATCCTTGATGAACATAAGAGTAATATTATCTCACATAAATTTCATATTATAAAAAAATAATTATAGATACAACCAAATTAAGAAATATTTTAAATATACTTCATGAATTTTAATTTGAAAATAATTATATGATCATCAATATTAAAGTATCAGGTTGATTAGATTAATCTGTGATTCAATATGGGTTTTCATGGATATTTAAATAGGAAGGAGTGTGAAATGTAAAAAATGAGTACCTACAATGATTTAATTTGGGATGATATAAGGGTATAATAAATATCATCTATTTTAGATATCATTATGTTCTAGTGAAAAATACCATGTTGTGATTTTCTCTAAGAATAAAATACATTCCAATGATAATAGTTTATTTCAAGAGGAATTTGTTTTATGGTGAGAGTTCCACATGATTGTGCATCATGGTGAAAATATTTTTGGAGAGTATCACACTATTACTAATGATCCCATGCCTTGAATATACACTAAATAATTACATGTATATGTGGAATATATTAAAATGATTATATATTATATTGAATTTTTAATGGGGTTTATGTATGTTATCATCCAGACCGAGATAGATAAAGTGATTATTGATTTTTTAGATAAGAAGTGGCTGTGATATTCTGGGATTTAATGTGAGTTTCATAGAACAAGTGTTAATGAAATATTTTATGAATGTTATTTTTGATTGAATATGATTTTATTCTGGATATTGTGGTTTTATTAAAAAATAAACAAAAATATCCTGGATAGAAGTAAATAATATTAAAAAAGGGGATTTTGTTATTGTATTGATAATAGATGATTTTACTTTTCTATTTTACAGATCAAAGTTAAATATAACTATATTGACTAAGGATTATTCGAGATATTAATTTTATATACTCTGAAAATTGAAATCTATTGTGCTTTTTTAGAAGATTTCTATTAAGAATGAAAAGGGAGACATGTACATTAACCATCTGAGGAATATTTTATCTTAATATGAAATATTTTGGTAGATGATTAATTCTTATTAGTTTTTTTAATAATATTTTGAAATTGGAAAAATTGATACTCAAAAATAATGGGATCTTATACATTAATGAAATAAATATAGGAATGCTCTGAAAATCTGGTTTATGGATGATCAAAAAAAGAATTGATGACTCTTAGAGGGTTACTATATAATGTCAATCAATATATTGTTATAGAATATATATATCTTATGTAAAGGATGATATATTTCTAGTTGTATTATAATGATATGCCTCCACGACTTGTATCCCCTGTACAGCGGATGTTACATTAACATTCATTGGTAATCATAAGAATTGATTACAGATACATCTATGTCTTGGTACCAATCCAAAATAATAAAGAAATTGGTACCCACATTATGATCATTCCTTTTAAAAATTTCTCTTTGATTTTTGTAACACCTCATCCTGAGGACCCACCCAATGGTGTCGTATACCGAGATTCTATGCATCCTCACACATTCCTCCTCATATTTAAGTGTCTACCAACTACCAACAAGGGCCTATTCCATACAATGAAGAGATTATTCCCATAAATTAGAGTGAAGTAATAGTATAGATAACCAAAATATACAAAACACATAATTATAATATGCATTAATTGATAAAACAAAATGTTATAAAAAATGTTCCATGAATAATCAATACAATCATATATACAATAATCACTCATTAGTTTAATTCCAAATAAAACCCCAAAATACAACACACACACTAACCATACTTCCATCCCCCATCCACACACTCCCCATCTCCATATACTCACAAATTTCACCTTCCCAATCGACTATACATCATGTGATCAACATGAAATAGGATATAAGGTTTTCAAATGCACCAAGGATCCCATTTTCTATTTGTGAAATACATATCATTAAGGTCTATATAAGTTCCCCTAGTATATCCTACATATATATGTATGATTGATGAAATAAAAAATAACCATATCAGACATGATCATTGGTAATCATCTGACAAAAAGGCCATAATAAATCCAAGTGCATCAAGTCATCGTGTCCTGACTAGAAAACCATAGAACCTTATCAAACATGCTGTAGTGCCATTTCTAAATTCACATAATCACTCTACATTGTTGTAACATCCCAGGTAAATAAATAATAAATAATTTTCATATTTATTAATATTTATGAATTAAATATTAATTTTATTTTAAAGGGGTTGCTATGTTCGATAGCGTACCCGATACGCAACGATGAGTTCCTTTGAAAACTTACGTTGCACACTAGTAATATAATAATATTATTTTAAATGTTAGTTAACATGTAGCCGTTGTGTTGGCGGGATTGTATAGAAATAACTAAAATAGGATTATATGCTTTCAAATGTTTATACATTTACCCAATAAAAGATAAAGGCTTAACATACAGAAAGAGTTCAATAGAAAATTATATACTAGATTATTTTGTGGTGAGAATTTTTGGGAGATATTGAAGCCTTATAAATTAATAAATGTGATTATATAAATAATATCCAAAAAAACTGAATTGTTGGGTTATGGTAGCACAGAATATTTATGAGATATCATTTAAATTTATTAAAAAGTATTCCAATGTTTTGTTTTCATCTCTTTTAGTATCATAGTATATATTTAATGAATGTTTTTTATCACCTAATTCAAAAGTTTGTGTTAAGGGGAGGATTAGATGGCACGATGGTGGGTTTATTCTTTTTAGGGGGAGGGATTAGTTAAATGAGAATTAGATGATAAAACATAACAAAACCAATTTTTAATCAATTGTATCATATATTGAAATAATAGTTTCATATCTAAATGAATGTTAAAGACAAAAACCCAAAATGTCAATGGTTTAAAATGAAGGCATCACTGAGAAATACATATTAGGATTTGTATATCATTTGAATTTTTACATATATTTTCATATTATATAATGAAATTTTACTCACACTAATAAATATGGTATTTTCTAAAGGATTGAAACAATATGAATCAATTAAAAATTATTATTATGGATAAAATATTATTTGTTCCCATAATTAATAAAATGGAGAGGGAGTTACTATTTAAAATCTTTTAGTTATGCTAACGTGACTATATAAGTTATAGACAATGAAATTAACAATTATAATCTTCCAAATTCATCAATAAAGGTTAAAATAATTATGAATTCCTTCATAAAATGACAACCAAGATCCTTTAATGGATCCTCCAATCCATTAATGGTAGAAAGTGGATCAAAATGAAAAAAGGCATGTATTTATTTTTTTTGTTTGAAAATTTTACATTTCCCATCTACAATTTAGATGGTGAAAAATATAATTGATGTATATTTATCTATGAATAAAACTACTTTCATGGTATATCACTTGAAACCCATTCAAAAATATGATAATTACTCCTACTATGGAAACACACTTTGATAATACGGTAAAGACTAATGAAATTCCCAACATATACAAATTATTTGATAAATGAAAAGTTTATTGATCTATGATTGAGTAATAAATAAAACATTAATCCTATATAATTGAAATTATAAGTATTACCTCTCCAATTTTTTATTGGTGAGAGAGAAATATAATTTAGAGCAACTTTTTTTTAAGGGGACATTGTGACATTCTAGATTTTAATATGATTGTTGTTTCCCTATGATACCTATTTTCTTCCAATGGAAAACTCATTAGAAAAACCTCATAGAAGATTCGAATACAATTAATTAAAATTTTAGTTGTAAAGTTGTTGTAGCCGAGCCCGTCAAAAAAATGTTTTTCATTGATCTCATCATATTAAATCATCAAGACTGAATTAATGAATCCATGGAATATTCAAATATAGGAAATTTTTAAATAAAATTTATATTTAATATTTAGACTATAATTACCTTAGTAATATAATTCATTCTTCATTGAAGATCAAATAAAATACTTTTCCTACTGTTTTTATAGTGAAGGATCATAAGTAGTCTCCCTCAAACAATGTACGCACATCCTCAATGAATCTCATAACGACACCATTTAACGATTGTGTGCTAGTATAGAAGGACCAAACCACTAGAAACATTCATCATTAAAAACAAAATTTATCCAAACACTCTATATAATCTATCTTGTTCACTCAACATAGAGTGGTCGATGGTGATTATCGATTCTTGTTCTAGAGATATTTCTTAAGAGATTTGTTTTGTGAAAAAAAGTTGTGTACTCAAAAAATGATATAAGTTAGGAAATATGCACAAGGTTTAACTATTATATTTGAACAAAGGTCCCTAAATAGTTTAGTAATTAAAACTAAACTATGAATCTATTATTATTATTTTTATTATTTTCATGAAGTGTGCAAGTCATTGATATTTAAATATCATTTATTAATTGAATAAATCAATTTTCATGTAAATGATACTAAATAAAATATATCATTTTATCCAATCCTGTAAATAGACCAATCAATCCTCCTCTCAAATCCTAAATATTAAATATTTTAATAAATAAATATATTTCTTTTTATATTATTCAACAAATAAATAAATAGATATTATATCATTTTTATAGTGAATAAATATGTATTTAATATTCATATAACTAAATAAATGATCGTTTATTTATTTTTGAAAACACAAGAGATAAAAAAATTATAAATTCACTATACAAAAAATATATTTATATAAAATTTAACTGTTATATATTCTATTAAATGAATGGTGATTAAATTTATGTGATAAAAAAATTAAATAATTATTAAACTATATGATGTTAATAATATTTAATCAAACTATAAAATCCAAATAGAATTTAACTGATATTTTGGATATACATAGTGTGATACCCTATAGGCTTCTTTCTCAGAGTCATTATGTGAACTAGACGAATGTCCTATATTATATAATAGAAATATATCATATAAACTATAGAGAAATATGATAATGTCATAATGAAAAAACCTCATATGGACTCTCACTATGTAATATAATATCCTTCTCTTGATATATCATCAACAAATTTTCATACATTGTGTCATCAAAATCATTGAAGGATTTATGTTTATTTGATTTCATAAAATGAACTCCTTGAAATATGGAATTGGGCATAGATTTATTAGAGATATATATTTTACTAAGAGGATTAGATATATATACTTCCATTGAATGTAACAGTGAATAATATATTGGATTATTCATTAATAATATATCACTTACGACATTAAAAATATATCTTACATCACTATGAGTATATGTTATCTTGATTTTCCTCAAAACATAAAATTACATGATTCCTTGTATATATTAATAATAATCTTAATCCTAAGGAATAAAATACACATCCACATATATTAATGTACAATGAAAAACAAAACATGTGTCAGACATATCAGTGGGAATGTCCTCATAATCACCTATCTTAGATATTACTAGGTTTGAAACATCATTGAAAAAAACCACATTAGACTATGAAATATAGAACCAGATAATTAGAAAAATATTTGTGTACTGTCAGATGATTTAATCTAAGCCCTATGATATACAATTGAAAATAATTTAATTGAATTTTATGGTTCTTACTATATTGGGGAATATATATATAATTTTGATGTGAAAAAATATTCTTATGACATTATATTATTAATTATTTATCGAAGAAAAATCATCAGTATTAATATTCAGGTGATTTAATATACAAGTAATTGAATGTGAAAAGTCATTCGGTTAAAAAGAAACAAACTCTAACAGTCTCTCGCGTATACTAGATCCAATATCCAACTAACGTGTTATCATCATGTAAAAAGAATTATATTACTTAGGTATAATTATAACTAATAGGAATACTTCATTAAGGTTGGTCTTATTTATACATTGGCACATCCCTCCGAGAAAATCCACCAAGAGGCGACATTAACTATGCACACTTTGTTAAATTTTTACATCTTAGATAAATCCACAACCTCGAGCTAAACATTTATTATCCCTTTCTTAAGATACATCAGAATATATAATTCACTTATTGAATGTACAACTGGAAACTAATGGTTGTAATAGGTTAGTCTATAATATTATGTAAGCCTTACTATGATACTAGATCAAGCTAATCAAAAATATTACAAATTTTTTATCCCCATGATGACTAGTATTCGCAATTCCCAAATTAGTAGGAACCTGTAAATTTTAACATTCTCAAGAAAAATCTTATGGTTCTAACTATAATATTACATAATTACCTTAGTATAATTTGATGTTTTCTCTGTACATTATGCATAAGTAACATAATGCCATAGTAAATGTCATGGAAAATGAGATAGAATCCGAATTAATCCTTGGAATATGTATTTCTACTCATCAAAAGTATCTTCTATTATTATTTAACACATAAATGTAGATTTATTTCATTCCATGGGACTCTAGTAACAATATGTTCTATAAATATTTCATTTATTATTAATCAATTAATTTTTAATATATTTTACTTGACTTAATCTAACCAACCCCCCATCAATATTATTCCCAAATACATTGGTTTCAACTTTTAGTCATTCTGGGATAAATAATTTTATTTATGAATAAAATCATAAGAATAAACATTTATTTACAATTTTTTGTTATCATATCTATCATGAAAACAATAGCACTCCAACTAATATCTTGTGGACACCCTATATGCTTTAATTCATGATAAAACAGAGCAATATAGTACTAAAAAAATAATTATTTTGTTATCATTGTGATTTTATTCAATCCATAAATTGGTATTTGAAAATTAAATCCCTTATTGGATTCCATTGGTGTCACAAATCCTTATTTTTTAAAAAATATTGATCATTATCCCATGGTTTCCTCCAATTAATGTATCCTTGAAATCTAATTCTCAATATAATTATCATAGAAGGTTTCTTTAAAAAGTATAATTTCAATGGAATTGTGAATAAATATTTGTATAAGGTTATATAATATATAGGAATTAGACATATCATGAAACCTTAATAACAAGTACATCCTTATTTGTACCGAATTATACAATCCATGTATGGTTTCTCTTAAATAAACACCCATGGATTTAAATAGAATAGAAAAAATACGAAAGTAATATAGTAGATTTTGGTAAGTGAAATATATATCTAAATTTGTATGATCTTTCTAATTATAAAAATTTTAAATTACTCATTACATATAGTATTCATTATTATTATAAAATAATATATCATAAGTCATGGAAAATCTAAAACCACTTCTCTGGTTTAAACTTTCATATATAGTTTGTTTCTATCCACCTATTTTTCCAACTTAGTCTAATAGATTATAATGTTCCTATACGAACTCATGTGCATCTAGAGACTATGATTCATTGATTTATATCATCATACCCTCTCTCAAAATAGATTTGTTTCCCTATTATTGAAATATAATCAGTCATGACTAGTGAAATTCTTCTTTAAGGATGTTAATATCCATAGTGTCTATAGGATCCCTAACCGAGGTTAAATTTGTATTTCATTGATATATGTCTGTAGCTAAAACTAGATTTAATAAAAAAAATTACCATCAAACACTTGAGGTTGTGACATAATGTACACACATAATATCATATCCTATATGATATACTTTAGAAAATCAAGTTGAAAATTTTGTTAGTTATTGTAATAGTATTTTTCAAAAAAATTATTAAAATACTATAAAAGAATAAAAATATAATTAAAAATCTTTATTTATCTTCCTTTTACTATAATATCTTCATTCTTTAGTATAATGCAATTTGGGTTTAGAAAAAATATCATGCTGCATTTGAATGATTGATGAATACATTATTCAAAAATTCTATGACCATTCTACATGTGGGGTCACATATCATTTAATAAGTGAATTCATTAATTAAATATTTCATTCCGAAAATATCATAAATTAATCAAATTATGTATATTAATTTACTTTTACATGGTCCTTAGAATAGTTCAAATGATCTCGATGAACTAACTCAATAATCGTTATGGGAATCTTTTATTTAAAAGGGTTTATTTTTTTATAACATAATATGTATATCAATAATAACAATCAGCTTTAAATCTATATATTTTTAATGAAATTCATGGATATATCCAAGAAAAATAGTTTTAGTTTTAATTGATTATGAATTATCATTTAACAATGGGTATATAACTATAACATAATGACTTTTCTAAAAGGAATATACCCTTCATTTTGTTTGTTATAATTACGTTAAACAACCATAATAATGATACTTAAGGAACACAAGAGTATTAAGGTGTTTTTTGGGATCTTATAGAGCCTTGAGCCTGGATATGTGAAGAAAAGAATAGGTTGCATGGTTAAAAGGCAATTTGTCACCCTGACCACATGATTTCCCTAAATGGTGCAGTAGTAGACAGTGGGCACCTAGTGGCTGGACAACCTTTCTGAAACCATGTGACCCAATTCACACAGCCAAGCATCTCATATATAGTTTTTGGATTTTGGGGTTCTCATTGTTTTCAAAAGGATAAACAAACTGTGCACCTAACCATTTGGTATACCCATTTAAAAGGAGTTAAAGGCCCACAGTTTGGACAAGTGTGTGGAAAACCATATGTAGCTCTTTATTAGGGTGGAATTCCCATTTTTACCCACATTAATGATTTAATCCATTTCCCCTCCTCCATTCTATATTTCTCAATCAGATCCATCTCCTC
This sequence comes from Viscum album, assembly GCA_963277665.1. Taxonomy (NCBI): domain Eukaryota; kingdom Viridiplantae; phylum Streptophyta; class Magnoliopsida; order Santalales; family Viscaceae; genus Viscum; species Viscum album. Next base: position 872,204,488 of record OY728147.1, on the reverse strand, counting down.
CCTCACATATTAAATCTCTTCCTTCATGAAGCTAAGGATCAAGTTATCTCCCCCAATCAGCCACCGATTTTCTCACTGTCATATCCAACAGAAATCTATAGGTGATTTATATGATCATCTTGCTTCAATTTTATGTTCTTAATTATATATAATATTCTATTTCTATATGAGATTAGTTTTTCTATTTTGAATGAATTTTATAGTTTCATAGGTTTCTTCCAACATACCATGAATCAAAAGAATATTGTTGCATGTGGGATGATGTTCAAGGTTAAGGTATGTGGTCTAGAATATTTTACTTCTTGATATTTCATTATGTAAATTATTTTATTGCGATTTGAGTCATATAATTCAACATTTTCCCAAAAATTTTCAATTTAATTAAATTTAATTATTTTTCTTGCCATTGGTGACCCGAGTGAGCAGTGAATCAACCCCTTATGTTGATCACCCTGTTAAATTCCATCCAAGTGGATGTTTTTTCCCTTCATACTTATTTTCCACTTTCCATTAGTGGCGAAACATCCCTTGGAGTGTTTTTTCATAATTTATACTACTATTTTCTTAGTAGGTTTGAATTGGGGAATGATCTGTGTGCTAAGACCACCCCCATATCATGCCTAATTAGAGGGTTAAATAAAACGTGATTGAAATATTTATAGGGCTTGGACCTTTTGCTATACATAGTCATTTAAATGAGAATTCCTTACACAATATTGTGAAGACCTCTACCCCAATATCCCAGAGTCAGTGCCATATATTAATACATCGGCATAGATAATGACTCAAATCCCAATGGTTTGATCATTTTAGTAGTTTTGAAAAACAATATTATAAAAATGAACATTAAATTTCATATTTAAAGGGAAAGAAACATAGAATCTACATTAGAAACACCCAATAAGTCGTAGAATAACCCTGAAATTAATTCATAATAATCATCTTCACATCATTGGGAAAAAATAATAATGGGGTGATCTTAGATGCTCAGTAAGGGTATGTAATATTGCAGAAACAAATATAAAAAATAAGGCATTGTGAATGAGTAAATATATCTTCCATTAGAACATAATTTTGAGAATGATTTGTAATGAATAAAAGTAGAATAGATAAATCCATATAAATAATCACTTGAGAAAGAATCGTAACCATGAATATTCTAATGGTAAAATATTCACACAAATAATTAATTACTAGTATCATATTTAGGTAAATTAATATTATAGAAGTATAAAACATACCGTTGAGTCCTTGTCTAGGACATCTAGAAATAGATGGTTAAGTCCTCAGCAAAACCATATCTATTTTTTCTCATTAGACCACCCAATGCATAGTGAGGCTATAACAAGCACCAACCATCAATAAATAAGTCTAATTAATTTCTCATATAAATGGGTATAAATGTAAAAAAACATATACATATGAAATTTAAATGACTTTCCCTAACAAGTAAACATAATCAATAACCATTCTAAGTAGTACGATGAATGGTATCAAGATAACACATTAAGAATAAAACTAATAATAAACCATTTAATAAAATATATTAGATGATAATCATAGTATATAAATATCATAAAATTATAAAATTAAAAATATGTGTTTAAATAGGTGAAAATACTCTAATAAAATCATTGTGGAATTCTTGAGAGAAATACCCCTTTTACTTTTCAATAAAGTGTCCTTTCGGTAAAATATTTTTTATTTCTCATAATTATTTGTATAAAAATATTAATAAAAAACATATTTTTTAATTAAAAATAGAGTTATTTTAGAAAAATAATAGTGTCATAAGAAATATTATGGATGATACTGGAAAATGGGTAAGAAATTGAGACGTTCACATTAACAGAGTTTGTGTATCGAGAAGAATTAGGAAGGAACCCGTTTAAAGCATGTATTTACCCAAAAATGAGAGATGAATTGGTCTTGATACAAGGTTTTAAAACATAAAAACATAATTTAGAATAATTATAAAAAAAATGAAAAAAAATACAATTGTGTATTGAGGGAGAAAGCATAACATGAATGAAAATGGAGGTTTAGGATGAAACCCATACATGATATCTGAGATTGATCTTCACATGCACTTAACATCCTAAATAATGAAATTAGATTCATTAATAGATTAATTAATAACATATTTAATATTTATGACATTTTTTATAATTTAATTAAGTTCATTTATGTTCATTTTGATTAATAATAAGATTAAATTTTGTCATTCAGGAGTGTTCGTTTCTGTGGTTTTCATGAACGATCTACATGTATATGAGAATGGAAGTTAATGTAAAATGGGAATAGATATAAAAAAATTGATGTTATATGTTATTAATGAACATCCAAAGGATTAAATGGTTATATCAGAGATTTGGTTATTTGGGTTGAGGATTCCTCATTAGATAATACATTAGTGATAATTATTCATATTTTTTATTATTTTTCGATAATCACAAACTAGTTTTGTTTTTTCAATTAACAACATGTATATATTATGATTCAAAAACATAAAATAGATATTAATAAATTTATAATAGTCATATTTGGAATTTAAAATAGAATAATGTCTATCCTTTAAGGCATTAATGGAAAACCATTGCATCATCCAAGATGTCGGTAAATTGACACATCGCTATAGATGTATTCATTTATAGAATAAAAGAGAAATAAAAAGGAGTTAGATGTTGTATATACCATTAAAATGATATATTTATAGTATATAAATTATATTGGAGTTATAATTCCACTTTTATAAGGGTATTTGAATATAAGATAAGAAAAAAAGAACTTTAAATGAAATTAAAAGAAAAAAGAAAGAGGTTTTTACCAATTGAATTCCTTCTCTATGAAAACCTCTTTATGGAAATTGTTTTGGTATTTTTTAAGGCCAAAATATCATGAATGTATGTAATAGAACTAGGAAGAGGATTGGGAAGGATTTTTATATGTCTCAGTGCTTTAAAAGTGTGAGGAGAAGAGGTGGGGAGGGGTTGTATTTATAGAGGTCGAGATGGGTGTTTTTTGATTATTTTAATCATTAGTCTACGATTTTGGATGTAGACAAGAAATATTGTTTATTAGTGTCACTATAAAATTAAAATAGTGCATGTGAGTTCTAAATAATTGTTCTTAACTCATCCTTATGTAAACGATGACTAAAATATTCATGTATTTAGCATTTATCATATATTTTTATATTATACTATTTATATATAATTTAAGTATTTTATAAATAACAAAAAATTCTCCCTTAACATTATTCATCATGTAGAATTCAAAATTGAACACCATTTTTTGAAAAATAATTTTCTAAAAATGATAAATTTTGTTTTTAATTAAATTCATCATTTACTCAAAAAATATAGATTTTAAAATTCCAACTGATTTGATAACACGTTGAAACAATAACTAAGCTCTCATAAAATTAAAATAAAATAATAAGATAAAAAATATTATTTTTTGAGTTTGTTTTATTAATATATATTTTCATTCAAATAATTTTATAAATTATTAGATTCAAATTAAATATTTATGACATGCAAAAATACCCATACTTAATTACTAATTTTAATATATTTATTTACTTATAGTATGATATAGTTATATCATATTACAATTTATAATATTTATAAATTCTATTTATACTTTAATAGATTAGTTTACTATTCTAATCATAAATATACTTTCAATTATAATGAAAATGAAAATTTTATTAAAATCGTAATTCTTTCACTATTCACTATTAAATAAATATTTTCAGAAAAATACTAAAATTTCACCAGAAGATAATGTTGAAATTTTTATTTTAAAAATGAAGTATAATTTGATCAATATAATTTATAAAATTTTTAAAATTTAGTTTTAAAATAAGTCTTCCATTAAAAGGAGGTAAAATTTTATTTATAATAATATAGGCTTTTAATGCTTACAATTGTATTTATTATTATCTTATGCCTCCAAAAAAAATTCATGAATGAAAAAAAATATTTTATATAATATATATAAATTTCATTAATATATTTCACCATTTAGTGATTAATTTAACGTATTACTATAAAATGTCATTGTGGGAATAAAAATGGTTTTATAAAAATGCATCTTTTATGTTCAATTGGTTTTTATTTCTATTTAATTGGTAAACAATGAATTAGTAATATGAACATGTGTAAACTATTTTTAATAACATACATAATATCATTCATTCCCTCCATTCAAAAAATCTAGGAGATAACTATAATAAATAAAACTTAATATTCAAATCATTTGTTAAGCTGGAAAGTTATCAAACAAGTTAAATATAAAAAGAGGCATACTGAAAAATCGTGGTGTGTTACATTCTCCCATATTTCAATAAATCACATACGAGAAATTTGTAAATGTTCTAAATAATATAAGTTTGGTATTAAAAAATTGTTTTTTGGGAAACCCACATCAGATATAGGGTTAATAAAATATCCTCTTAAAAAGAGGGAAGGGAAAATATAGAGGTCACTATGAAACTAGGATTATTGTTCGTAAATAATTTCTGGAAAGTGACAACATGGACATGGAAAATAATTATAAATATTAATTTATGATGTTGAGGGATAGAGAACATGATCATTAGATAGGTCCCCATCACAAAACTGTAAATAATATGAATGGTTAAAAGACCATTGATTTCTAAGAAGGAAAATTAAACTGATGACATTTCTATTCTAAAACACATTTCCTAGAGGTCTGGGATTCTTTTAGTATAAAGATATTAACTTGAGAAATAAACATACATGATGAATTTTCATGTGATAAGAATAATATCATCTTTCGGATGTGCATATAACTATTTTCACTTCATCCCTTACACATTGAAATGAATGTTCAAGATGAAATTTGGATTCCTAAAGCACTATTAACAAGTCACATGATCCGTAAGTCATGACTTCGACCATTAAATGTCAACTAATTTTAATAATGTTAGCATATTTTATTAGCGAACAATAAATACCAATTTTTAATTTTAACCATTCAACACGTAGTTAATCTTAAGATTCATCTAAAACATGTATGTCCACATTCAATGACCAAAAATTTAGAAGGATGATCACTAAATTAACATAATGAACTTAACATAATATTCCACAAATAATATAGCTCTTAAACCCACATACCAAATATATGAATACCTTGATCTCGTTAAACATTAATGAATAAATGTATTCTTCCAAATACATGAATTATTACTACTATAGTACAATCCGTATCTATCTCATGATTCTTATAACCATAAAATCATATCATAATTTATTAATCCAAAAAATAATTAATTATTTCACTTCAATTATAGTAACAACATAAGTATAACATTGATTGATATTCTTATTCGAAGCTATATTTACTTGACATATGGGACATTCATTTAAACAGTTTTTCATATAAATAGTGTTAAAAAATGACCCATTTATAGATTCTTTATTTACCTTACATTCATGAGACTGATGACCTTTCTCTCCAAAATTGTATAAAACTCTCATCCATGCAGGTAAGTACCAGGGTATTTCATCCCACAATTAGCACATGTGGGAAAATATTTCTTTCTCTTCTTTCCTTTATCCAACTTTTTTTCTGTTATACTCTTGTTATCATGCTTTCCAATAAATACATAATACATAGAATGATATTTAACCTTCTTGTTAGAACATGATATTTTTCCTCATATGATGAGAACATTTGGTTGACTAGTACCCATCAAAATAATGGTTGAAACCCATCAATGAAACTATCATTATTACTATTGGGATTACATATATTGATGTGGTCTACATTCTCCCAATAGTATCCATTTCTAAATAATAAAATACACTAGATTAGATAATAATATTTTGAAAAACAATGTTTAATCCCATAACAACTAAAATATTTAATATAAATTGTAAAAATTATGCTTAGCTAATCTCATAGTAAAAACATGGTTTCTTTGGGGACATGTTTACATTTAAATACATTATAATGGTTTGAATAGGGTATTTGGATTTTCCTAAGCATATACCCTGGTAGTGTCAATCTAGGTTCATAGTAAGGCATGTTGTCGAGTACCAGGTTACCCTGAGTTTGGCATGGGACACCTTGTCATAGCTGATACCCCAGTGTACATAAGTTTCAAAAGCATTTCACTAGTAGTATTCAAATAGGGATGTATTTCTAGGAAGATCCACATAATATATACATTACCAAAATTGTACAAAATCATTATATTCTTATAATCAATCTAATCATGGGGTTATGTTCCCAAATATATCTTTTCCAAATCTAGTATTTAGGTTTTCTACTAAACTTCCTCTAATACCAGTTGGAAAGTCCACGATCCTAGTAGTTAGGATTCAGTTCCTTATATTAATACATTTGATTAGAGACAAGACTTGAATCCTAAATGTCCAATCATTAATGTTGTTTTATAATCCATATTATATACATGAACTTTACATTTCATCATGTAAGTAAAAAACTACATAGAAAATCCACTTGCAACATTAAAAAACTCTTAGATTAACCTTCCAAGTCATTCATAATATTCATCGTCACATACAATGGAAAAAAAATAAGAAATCGGTGATCTTATATGCTCATTAAGGGGAATTAATATAATGTAAACTAATATAAATAATAATTAATTATGAGTGAGTAAAAACACATGCCATTAGAACATGATATTAAACATAATATGGAATAAATAAAAGATGAATAAATAATACCATATAAATAATCAAATGATAAATAAGCTTAAAAATTTATATTATACTATCCAAATATTCACATTTATAATCAATTAATAATATCATAATTAGGGAATTCATATTCTTGATATCTAAAATAAGCCATCAAGGCCTCGACCAATACATCTGAAAATTAATGGTTAAGGTCATAGGCAAACCCATATATGTTGTGTCTCATGAGACATACCAATGTATCCATGGAATATATTGAGCCCCAAAAATCACTTACTAAGTCCAATTAATTCATTTAAATAATGGGTTTAAAAATAAACTACATATACTTATGGAATGTAAATGTATTTCCACAATCTCTAAACATAATCAATAACCATTATGAGTAGTATGGAGAATGGTATCATGATAGTACATACATATCCAAACTTATCATAAACCATTTAATAAAATATAGAAGATTATAATAATAAGATTTAAATCTCGAAAAAGAATTTCAAATTCAATATATGTGTTGAAATAGCTAAAAAACACTACTAAAATCATTGAGGAATGTTTTAGAGAAATACCACTTTTACTTTACATATATGAGTTATTTTGAAAACATCATTTTTATTTCTCATATTTGTTTTTATAAAACTATTAATGAATAAATATTATTTTTTAGGAAAAATTTAGTGATTTTTGAAAAATAATGAATTCTTATAAAATATTATGGATGCTACATGAAAATGGGTAAGTAATCATGTTTTTTCCTTTAATTGTGTTGGCTTATTGGAAAAAATTGAGAATGTTACCCTTTAAAACACTTATTTCCTTGTAAAAAAATATGAAATGATATTTATATAGGAGTTACTAATGTATAAAAAAAGTAGAATAAGTATACAAAAATAATGAACAATTTTTTCAGTGTATAGAGGGAGAAAGCATAACCCTATAGAAAATAGAGGTTCTGGAAGAAACCCTTACCTTATGTCTAGAAGCGTTATACACTTTCAGTTAGAATACAAAATAATTAAATTATATTCATTAATAAATTAATTTATAACATATTCAAAATTTATTTAATTAATTATAATTTTATTAACTTCATTTGTTGGATTTTTGATGAGTTATAAGAATAAATTTCATCATCCATTAGCATTCATTTCCTTTGTTTTCATAATCACTTTACTTGAATATGAGAATGGAATTTCTTGTAAAATGAGAACAGATATCCAAAATCGATGTTATATGTTATTAATGAACATGCATATTATTAAATGTTTATATAAGTCAGGTAGTTATTTGTGTTGATGATGAATCATTATAGAATAAGTTAATGATACATTTTTAGATTATTTTGGCAGTTTTTTATCATCACAAAATTGTTTTATTTTATTAATTAAAAACATGTTTGTAAAATTATTATAGAACATTACATAGGATGTAATACATATATTATAATTTTTTCACAAAAAATATGGTTTTATGACCATCCTTGAAGGTGTTAATGGAAAATGAAAATGCATCATCCATGATGTTATTAAATTGACACATCAGATAAGATTATTTAAGTTTTTTTAAAAAAGTGGGATATAAAGCATTTGAATCATAGATATTCCATTAACTTGATAAAATTATAGTATATAAATGATACAGTAGTTATCATATCACTTAAACATGGGAGGTTATGCTAAGAAAAGAAAAGAAATGAACTTGAAAAAAATTAAAATAAAATGAAATAGGTTTTTACCTAATGATTTTCTCCTCATTGAAAACTATCATAGGTAAATATAATTGGAATTTATTTAGGACCAAAATCTCCTAGTCATGGGATGTTTCTTCAAAATCGTTTAGGGAAGAACATTTATAAGGTAAAATCATTGAATGTGTGGTGAGATGTGGTATGTATAGTGGGAGTGACAGGTGCTTTTTGGTTAATTTAATCATCAGTTTATTATTTGGGCTCAAGTCAAGAAATTGTGTTGATTCATGTAAATAAATAAAGTAACTAGTGCATGTGATTTTTAATTAGTGGTTATTACCACATCCTTACATCAACACTGACTAGAAAATTCATGTTTTAAGCATTTCTCATCAATTGTCGTATTTCATTATTCACAAAAGATTCTAGTATTTTAGAAAAACACAAAAATACACCCTAAATATTTCTTGATATTTATAATTTAAAATGAACTATATTTTATAAAAACAATATTCTTAATATGAGAAATTTATTTTTCAATTAAATTGATCATTTACTAAAATAATTTAGATTTTAAAATTATGACTGATTTTATAACACATTGAAAAATTAGTTGAGCTCTCATAAAAGCGTTGTAAAATCATAATCCGAAAAATTAATAATTTATGAATAAATTTAATTAAAATAAATTTTCTTTTAAATAATTTTAAGAGTTTCAAAAATTTTAGTTAAATATTTATGAATTACAAAAAACAAACACCTAATAAATATTTTTTAAAATATTTTTTTACTTACAAAATGATATAATTATTTAATATAACCATTTAAAAGATCCCAAAATTTTATTTATAATTTTATACGTGATTTTAATATTCTAAATATAAATATACTATCAATTATAACGAAAATGATAGTTTTATAAAAATTTATATTTTTCACTATTCATTGTAAAATAAATATTTTCCTAAAAAATAATAAAATTTAACCCTAAGATAATTTAAACAATCCTATTTTAAATATAATGTTTATTTTGATAAATAGAATTTATAAATGTGTCAAAATTTTGTTTTAAAAAAATTGAACCATTAAAAGGTGGTAATACCAACTTCATAAAAATATAGAATTTTTATGTGTATAATTGGATTTATTCGTATATTATCCCTCTAAAAATATTTTGGATGAATAAAAAAAATTATTTATGAAATGATATATAAATTTAATTAATATCTTTCACCAATTAGTGATTAATTTCATTTATTAATATAAAATGTCATTATGGGCATAAAAATGGTTTTTATAAAAATAAATCATTTATGATCAATTGGTTTTCATTTATAATTAATTTGTAACCAAATAATTAATTTTATAAACTTGGGTAATCTATATTTTTATCATTTAGTTATTCCCATTCATTCCTTCCAGTCCCAACATCTAAGAGATAAGTATAATAGTTAAATAATAATATTTAAATCATTTGTTATGCTGGTAAGCTATCGTTGAAAGATAAATTTAAAAAGTGGCATACTATAACATCACGGGGAGTTAAAAATATAACCTTAATGTTATAAATTATTTAACTAATTAAATGGTCCCTCTTGATAGTAATTCTATATACATATATTCATTGATTGTTCAGAAGCTTTACCATTGTTCTTAGTGTTAAACAAGTGGTTTTAATTTTTGGAGCCTTTGGATAGACTCTCATGAATTAGTTAGATTTGATAGTGCTTAGTAAACATGCCTGGAGTGATATCATCTACGCCTATGGTGGGCTCATGTGTGTTATATTTTTTTAACTCTATACTTGTCAAAGTATTTCCCTATGGGAGAGCCCTTCGATAGGCTCAATGGAACGATTGGTTGTACCTTTCCATGAGAGAGACTCTGGCCCTTATGTGCGATACCAGGTATGTACATAAATGTTTTCAAAATGCTTTGATTTTCACACTATTCTTTTAGTGAATCGTGGGAATTCATCCTTAGGTCACCATGTAAGAACACCAAGGCATTGGCCACATGATGGGCCCCTTGAGAGATACTTGTATAGGCTTCCTATATTTCCATGGATGGGAATGGGGTGTTTTCATTAATTTATAAATTTGTTTCAAATTGGATTAATGGTATATTTAATGAATGGTTTACAATATAATTGATCATTTGGTATTGAAAATGTAGGGACATGTACTCCATGACCTATCCCAATATATGGGACTTTCCACCTTATCACATTTCGTGTTACCTATTTTTACTATCTCAGGATCCATTAGTTCAAACTCATTTGGATAGGCCTAATATTATGTCACCCATTATTACAATCTCGGGATCATTTGGTTTAGACTCATTGTCTTTGGTGGAGGTAGTTAATTGGATGGGTATCCTTGTAGAACCCAATCCAACGTGTTTAACTATTTAATTCTGCTAGCATTTAAATAATAAAGAACACTGGTTCTTTTATAATGCACATTTTCTATTGGCATTGACATTGTGGGTGTCAACCAACTATGATTTGTATCTCTCACTATGCTCGGGAACGTTTGGTACCCAAGTATAAATAATTTTTGTAGTTATAGATAAAGGTACTCAGCCATCTTCAAATGTGAGATTCAATTTCTTTTTTCGGATGGTTTTCTGGGATCAGAGGACAGAGCCTACACTCAAGATGCTAGTCATAATAGTTCTGGCCATTTTTATAATTTTTCTGAATGTTTTATATTCTTGTATCACATGACCTTTTCATACTCACTTTATTATAGTATATGAAATTTCGTCATCATATTTTCTTATATACTTATCCATCTTCTTCATATTGTACTATTTAACATGCACGTTTATGTATTTACATTTTATTGTGGTCTATTTTTTCATTTATTGTTTCCTATTGTATACATATACATACATACATACATACATATATACATTCATATATATATATATATATATATTTAGCCCACTATGATCAATGAGATAATAGTCTTCCCACAGACTTACCAAAGGCCCTCATTGCTAGTCGGCAGCTTCTGCCATTTTGGTAGGTGCGCTTGAGGTCTTGTGACCAACTATATCAGGGGCACTGGTGAGTGGTATCTTGGGAGGGAAGCTAATTTTTTTTATCATTTCATATTTTCCTTTTTTCTTAATTATTAGATTTATATGGGAGATTAGGAAAATGGAAATCTATTATGGGAATGTTCCAAAGAGTAGTTGTACCATGTAACTTGGAAAACCAAATTACCTGGGATAGGTAAATGTTATTTTTTCTTCATTTTTTGATGGTTCCATATGATTTTACTTTTGGGTGGATTAACTATTTTTTTATGTTACTGATACTGATTTTATTTTAATGGGTTGATTATCCCTAGCCCAATGATATGAGGAAACATTAGGATCATTCATCATATAAGGTAATATAGTACATGAAATTCTTTGCATTATGTCATGTCATATCAACATTTCTATGTGCATTCCCTATATTGATTTTGATTACTATTTGTTCCTTGTTTTTTATGTTTTACAATGTATTATTTTTATACATGAGGAAATAATTGATTTCATTGAAAAATAATTCCCCATTAGTTGGTTTGGCTAGTGGGTAACAACTGTATCTCATCTTACCAAAGCACATCCATGTCCTGTTACACCCATTTTCCGGTGTAAATGGCATGATACAATTAGTTTGAGAGAAAATTTCAATTTATATGGTGCATGGACCCTTATGAATTAGAATTGGTTATATAATTAACTGGATCATAATTATTATAACTATTTAAATAATAATGAATCTAATAAGTTAAAATGGATGAAAAATATTGTAGGTTTCAGGCACAGTAGAAGCATGCGATGGGAAATACCCAACATAAATTTTTACCATAATAAATTATCAATCCAAGATCTATAGAAAGACTAAAACCATGATCCATTGAATTAATTAAAATAAATAGACAAAGGAGAATTATGCCGGAACCGAGAGAGAGGGATCCAGACATATTGTTTATAATTAATTTAATTAGATAAATAATTACCTCTAAGGAATTATTTCTTAATTGATGTGTCTGGTGACAGATCTGTGTTGCACCATCTTTTTGTTGTTGAAACCAAGTGTATATTTCCTCTAGATGTGATCCACATGTCTTCCATGAATCTCCAGACATCGTCGAAGGAGTCTCTATGTTCTTGAATGGAAGATCCTTGAACTTGCTCCTTCTGCCTTGATTGCCTCAAGAATTGCTTCCAAATCATTCTCCTTGATCCAGTAGAGGAGGATTTATTTCCATTGTTGGGAATATTCTTGGAGAGGAGAGTTCTCTAGTATTGAGAGGATTCTCTTTCAATCATTTTGCACAACTGAGTAGTATAATTAGAGAACGGCATAATTGGGTATTTATATTTCTAGTGTTTAAATAAAATATTTACCCAAGTTCCCTTATTATTTATTTACTCCTAGAAAAACCTTATTTAAAATAATAATAGTATTATAAATATTTATTGACATGTGAAGAACATTAAAATTAAAATTAAATATTATTTAATTAAATAATATTAAATATTCCCATTTCATGATGGAATACTAAACTCGGTCTACCATTCATCGACAATATTGATCAGTACTTGAAGAATGTGTATTTATTTATTAAATAAATATGACTAAATTAATAGCCAATAAATAAAGAAATATTATATTCACTAAAAATAAAATAAATATTTATTAAATATTTCGCTCAGAATATATTCTATCGAATAACTAGTGATAGAATAAATGAAATCAAGACTAAATAAAAAAAATTTAAACTTCATATGAGAATAATATTTTTCAACCTATTAAATTATAAATGATGATATATTATTTAACTAATATTATGGATACACTTAGTGTGTAGCCCTCTAGACCTCCTTCTAAGAGGCATTCAGTGAAGCAACCAAGATTTTGATGATAGAATCTACCAACACACCAAGGCACCGATAAAGAAAGAAGTTAATTCCTTGACAACATATCACCTCATATGAACACTTACCCTATAATATAATCCATTTATCACAATATCTCAAATCGAGCAGGGTGAATGTTAGTGCCATCAACCTATGTTCTCCATATCTTTTTCTATGACTTTCAAAAAATAGAACACGCCTATAGAATCCCATGGACACTGATTTCTTTAGTCTATATTATTTCCATCAAAGGTCCTGATATATTTACATTAGTTAGTGAATATAAGGGATAAATCATTTCAAAAACTATTCATTAATTCAATATTACTCGTTATGTACCCAACACATCATACTTCGTTGTGAAAAACTATTTTCATAGTTTTTATCAATACATCTAAGTGAACGAATCATATTACTCATTAATATTTATCTTAATGTCAAAGGACCAATACACATGTCCAAATATATGAAAATCCAATTACATATAGAAATTTGTATTTATCTCTCACAGGTCTCTTTCTTATAATATACATACTAGACACTACCATGGCCATACGCCATGAGAGGGTGTGTCAATGTTCTATGTGTATCCACCCCTAATAGAATGTATAATTTGTGTCCCTAAAATTATATCAACAATTTATAGAACATAAATTCAAGAATAATTTCATAGTACATCAATGTTCTTATCATAGAAATAATCTATTATGACCTTTGAGTGGCACAACTACTCTTAGAACATTATCACCAACTATGTTACATAGAAGAAAAAACATGATGTGATAAGATGTTTGTTAATATAAAAAATTATGAATATAGTTTTATCATAAATTACAAAGAATTTGGTTCTAGGGTACCAACTCCAACAGACTCCCACATGCACTAGAGGCAACTACTAACAACATTCAGTCTGCTAGATCTCACAGGATACTCATGCTTCTGTTTAGATAGGACTTTTGTCAAGGTTTCTACCACGTTCTATTCTATGGGTACTCTACTCACATAAAAGTTAACCCTATGATATAAATCACTCAAGATTTGATATTTGCAGAGTATATACTTTTTCCATTGGTGTGAACTTGTCTCTTTTTCAAGAGCCACCACTACAGTATTATCCCAAAGCCACCTGATAGGGTCTTTACTAATATGTACCACATCAAGATCCTAGAAAAATTCCGGAATCTAGATGGATTCCATGGTTGAATCAGAAGACATAATATACTTGGAATCTGATATAGAATTATCTACAAATGTGATTGTTAAACTCTTCCAGCTCACAGATCTACTATTGAGACAAAAACATATCCTTATTTTGACATCAGATAATTTTCATATATATAACAACCAAAATCAGTATAAACCTTATTTAATAGTTTTTAATATCCTCCATACACAAGGAAAATATCCTTAGTTCCATTCAGATACTTAAGGATAACTGTAATTGTAGTTCAATGTTTTTCTCCTGGATCTGCTGCATATCTTCCTACCACGCTCAATGCGTAGGCAACATCAAGTATAGTACATAACATGAGATTAATGATTGATCCTATCACAAAAGTGTATAGGATATTACTCATTATATATTTCTCATGTTGTGTTTGGGGACACATTTTTTTATAAGGATGTAAAAAAAGTGACACTGGAACCAATCCCCACTTGGATTATGCCATACTGAATCTCTTTAGTATCTTGTCAATATATGTTCTTCGACTTAGTCCATGAAGTATATTGGATCTATCATGAATGATATTGATCCCTATAATATAGTATGATTCACATATTTCTTCCATGTAGAAACACATATTTTTCTAGTCTTTAACTTATTGTATGACTGCTATGTCAGTTGAAATATCTAATATGTCATAAACATATACTAATAGTATAATGAATAAATTTCCTTTAATACTTTTATAATCACAATTCATTCTATCATTCTTAATGAAACCTGATTCATATATGTATTTAGATAATTGAATGTTCCAAATCCCAAATTCTTTCTTTGATCCATAAATGGATCAATGTAACCTTAAAATCCTTTTTTCATTAGCTGGAGCCACAAACCCTTTTGGTTGTGTCATATAGACATCTTCTTGAAGGTTCCCATAAATGAATGATGTTTTTACATCCATCTAATAAATCACATAGTATTGGTAAGCTACTATAGAATGTTTGATTCTGATGTTTTTAAACATATAAACTAACAAAAAGGTTTCATTATATTCAATTCTGTGTTTATGTTTAAAACTTATTGCCACTATCCTTTATAGGTACTTGATTTAACATCCATGTCCACTTTCCTCTTGAATACACATTTGTACCCAATAGGATTTTCATCAATTAGCATATCGACCAGATCCCAATCTTGGTTCTAATACATGGAATCCATCTCAGAATTCATAACTTCTAGCCATCACAGAGCTTCTAAGCTCTCCAATTTCTCCTTGTAGGAGAGAGGTTCATCGTTTTCCAACATTAGTGAGTCACCATCCTCAATAACTAGAAAACCATATCTCTCTTGTTCTCCTTCCTCTCTTATACTCCTATGCAGTATTTGTGTTTTTGGAACCACTACTTCCATGGGGAACTAGGGAATTAATTCTTATACCATCTCTTATATATCTTGAGCATCAAATTCATTAAAGTCAATCATTATTCCACTATCATTTTTAAGGATGTGATATCTCTCAAGAAAGACAGATTGTTTTGAGATAGTAACGTTCTTTTCCAAGGAGTTATATCTGTTATATCACTTTTTTCCTTATGATACCCTTTGAAGATACACTACATGCTCCAGGTTTCTAGTTTGTTTTCAGATGAGGCCTTATCAAACAACTCTCCACTTCCTACATTTGTATGCAAGAAAACGGGTTTATTTCCACTCCATAGCTCGAATGGAATTTCGTTTTACACTTTAGTTGGTACTCAGTTTAATGTAGATTCCACATTTTGTAATAAATATTCCAAAAATGATAATGGGAGATCTTCATGGCTCATCATTGACCTTACCATGTCCAATATGGTATGGTTCCATTATTCAATAACACCATTCCACTATGATGTATAAGGGGGGAGTGAGTTGAGGTAAAATATCTAACTCCCATAGAATGTCGATGAACTCTGGGTTAAGATATTCACCACCTCAATTGGATTAAAGAATATTTATCTTCATACGATGTTGATTATATAATTCATTCTTGAATTCAATAAAATTGTCAATGGATTCGGTGTAGATATAGTTATATCTAATTAAATAATCAGTAATATTCATGAGGTAATAATATCAACCTATGGATAATACTATAAATGGTACTCACACATGAGTGTATACCAATCTTAGATGCTCTGGGGACCTTTCACCAATTCCACCAAATAGAAGATTGGTCATTTTAACATATAAACAGGCATGGAAAATATCAATTGTATTCAACTCAGATGATTATAAATAAACATATTAATATAGATTTGTCGAATTCTTCTCATTTACATGACCAAGACAGTGATGCCAAAGCTGGATGATATATGAGTCATGTGAAAAAAAATTCATGATCAATTTCCAACACTTGTTTTTTGTAATTTAAAACATACAAACAGTTATTTTAAATTGGCATATCATAACATATGTTTTCTTTAAAAAATAATCAACATTTATATTTGAACTTGGAAATAAACCCATTTGTATCTAAACTTGATACAGAAATAAAGGATTTCGTAGTAGTAGGTACATAATAAAATTTACATGAAACGAAAATAATTGATTTTGGTAATGAAATATGGTAGTAAACAATAGTAAGAGAAACTAGCCTTACACTATTGGTAGCTCACAGATCTACCTCTCCTTTGGAACTTTTTAGGAATCTACATGGATCCACCATTTTGATACAAATGTGATCACCAAAAGCTATATCTAATGCATAATGTGTAGATATTGAAATATTTCACTTGATTACAAACACACAGTTATCTTCTCTATGCTTTTGGGTGTAGTTACCCTTCCGATGGTATGGATTTCTGAATACAAAACACATTGTCTCATTTTCCTTTCCCTTTCTCTAGATATTGTTCTTCTTGTTTAAATGGTGCTCGTCAACTTTAGACTATTTAAATGCCCTGGGCCCCTTTTCATTATCCTTATTATTATTATTCACCATATGAACTGCTGGTTTTCCATGCCCCATGTCCTTGTCCACTTAGATAATCAAGGTAAGAAGTTATGATAGACTCATCACAATATTCATGAGATTATAATTCAAAATAAAACTATAGAGGGTCTTGGGATGTGATGAAAGTATGAGATATATATGAAACTCATCTGAGAATTTATTCCCTAAGATGTTTAGGCATTCAATGTAGCCAATACTCTTGACTACATGAGGCACATCTAGAGAAACAGTCCAATATTAGTGTTAAACAAAGCACTAGATATATCACACCTCTCTTGTGTCTCTTTCTAATGATAGAGATCATGAAGGTGAGACATCATGATATATGCATCAATTTTATCTAGTTTCATTTAAATCTAATTGTACATGGATGATCAAATGAATCACTAAACATCTATAGAATCAATCAAATGTTTCTCATAGAGAGGCAGTTCATTATCACTCTCCTCATTTCCATTTTTAAATGGTAAAGGTTCTTCAAGAACTTATAATTTCCATTCATGGTGAATGATGATGTGTAAAAACCTCTTCCATTCAAGGAAATTCATTCATTGAGAAGTTTTTCCTTCTTAGTGATGGATCACATCGATATGTTTGATTCCATTTTTAATATTGTTTCTAAAAATATGTTATGTATAGTTTTGGTAATTTATCTAATAAATTTAGGTAAATAAATATTATATTTATTATTCTCCCACTATTTTATAAAAACCAAATAGCCCTCACCATTGGATTAAAAAAAATTGGTTTTACATTCAAGTTGTATGGATCCATATTCCCCATCTCATTAACCCAACATTGGTTGTTCATGGAACATTAATGTTTTTAGGAAGGAATTCAAAATTACAACTACATTAACTAATAGTACCTTCATCTATTGAGTGGACTCCCCAATAATAAAATCATAAATTTAGATTTCCTTAACCTTTACCTCTCAGTTACACGAAGTCGTGTATTATAAGTCATCCCTTGATGTGAACCAAGTTGATTCAATCCAAAATATCATATTATAATTCCTTACTAATTGAAAGCACCCAAACTTTGGCTGGTCAATCACGTTGAACTATTGTTCGATTCTAACATATGTAATTTAAGGCTATACCAAATTAATATTTTATTGAGGTATTTTATACTTTACTTGTAAACTTATAATTAAATTTTTTATCACATTATTGTTAATATTAAGTGGGATTAATTAATTGGTTAATAATGTATTTATATAATATCTATGCATAATCCGGTTTATTTTAGTTCTATATTTCATTCATGTAAATTCATTAATTATGTGATTGCGACAAAAAATCCATAATTAAAAACCAGGAAACTTCTGTAAATAAAATAATGGGTATGATCATGGGCCTGTTCAAATGGTTCTTTTTTTTTCAAATTTATAAACTGACTACAGAACTAGGGGAGAAACACCATGAAAAAATATGAGGTTTTTTTAAAAATTTCCACATGCTCACCTTCATATCGTTCTTGGATTGGTTTTTCCTCAGCTCAAAACATGAATTGCCTCAACTAGCTTGGGATATCCATCCTTTACATATAATTTTTCACACATATAGGTGAGGGATAAAAGATAATTTACATAAAATAATACATGCATACATAGGCACCACATATTAATGATTAGAAAAGGAACACATGACAAAAATTCAATGCAATAACAAATTAAAATAAAACCAACCACATACAGTGTTCTGTTCTATCTCATGATCATACAATAGCATGGAAATGATTAAGATTTTAATAAAACTAGAATTAAATTCTTAATCATTCTTATTTAAGAAAAATCACACTCAAATCGATTAATTATTTTCTTCAAATAATCAATCATTTTATCTTCATCCTTATCTGAATTTCCTTGAGATTCTCATCCATTATAATTTTAAAATAATTAAATAAATTCATTTAAAATTAACTATGTACATAAGTTGTCCCTTGAGGCAATATGGGGAATACCTGTCCAAATATACCCCCCATTTATTATACTTGTATACTATTTTATGCTTGTGACATATAGAAGACATGAAATATCATGTACTTTCACGACATGTAATTCACAGATGATTACATGAATTACATGAATATTTAGTCAGGTGGTATTATCCAGTATACTTAATGTAACAACTTTTCATTAAACTCATACATGATATATAGATCTTGATAATTCCATAGATATTAATTAAACATATAAATATTTAGGTATATTAAAACCAATCACATGATGTGTCCTATCTTTATGACCACACACAATTACATGTCTTAAGGCTTTCATAGATAAATATATAAATTTTTAAATATTTGTAACTTGATATATGTACATTGCATATAGATCCAATATAGATGGTGTGTACACCTATCTCTGTCTATCTAAGACACACGCCTAGGGAACTGTCATGTAGTCTTTGCATTGGTAAATTTGGAGTACATGTCATGTCTAATGGGCCACATTCCATGTTTACTCTATTTTACACATTCACCCATTAGGTAGTTTGTGTATTGAATACATGGACCATCATTGATGCAAAGGGACCACACACCATTTCCAGTAGGCCCCATGGCTTGTAGTACGGTAGACAGTGCGACAGTCTATCATAGTAAACACACGGTGTAAGAATAAACTACACAGCATTTAATTAATGCACACGGGCTGAGTAATTACCAAATTAACTCCTAGTGAATTGAACACAACTACACAAACTATAAATTTTGTTACATGGCATGTACTTTTCTGTTATCTGGGAAAAATCCTTGGCTCCTCCAGATGAGTTCTTATATATTATTTATGTCAAATAATTAAACATCTCAATTAGATCTATGAGAAATGAATGAGGGAGAAAAAGATATCTCAATTTATATTAAAATAATTCTTAAGAATGATTTTAAAAAAAAATTATAAATTCTTAAATCACCAATAATCATAAATAATTATTGGAAATTACTTTCCCTGCTCTGATACCACTTGTAGGTTCCGAGCGAAGCAGAATCATGTGATGGGCGATGCGTGACATTAATTTTTACCGTAATCAATGATAAATATGAAATCTATATGTCATTAAATGGAATGATCCATGGAATTGATTCAAATAAATAGATAAAAAATAATTTCACTGCAACTGAGAGAGAGGGATAAACAAAATTTTCTTACAATTAATTTAATAAGATAATGAATTACCACTAAATAATTATTTCTTCATTGATATGTATTGTGACATGTTTGTTGTTCAACATCATTGTGTTGTAGAATGCAAGTGTGTATTTCATATAGAATTGATCCACACATGTTCCAGGAATCTCCAGACATCACTAAAGGTGTCTCTGGGTGGTATCACGGGATATCCTTATGTTTTATCCATTTGTATTGTTTGCCTCAAGAATATATTTCAATGTGATATCCTTGATCCTATGGGGGGGGTATTTATCTCAATTTTGAAAGTGTTCTTGTAGAGTATATCTCTCTAGGCTCTAGAGGATTCTCCCTAAATCATTGTGCACAGCCCAATATGCTAACGATAAAATAACTTAATTGGGTATTGTATTGCTAGGGTTAAAAAGAAATAATTGAATAAGAGTCATTATTATTTATTTAATATTATAAAAAGAACATGTAAAATAATAATATTTATTTTATTATTTATTGACCTTCACATAGCATGAGAATAATAATTTTATATTATTTAATTAAATAATATTCAATATTATCATTTCTCACGGGACAATTAATCTCAGTCTTCCATTCCTCCAAAATATTTTTTGATCCTTGGATAATAAATTTTTTTAAAAAATAAATATCTCTACATTATTCTCTAATAAATAAATGAATACTTTGTTAACTAAGTATAAAATATTAATTTATTAAATATTCTTGACATAATATCGTCTAAAAAATCACTAGTGGTAGAATAAATGAAATCAATAATACATTAATAATTATTAAACAAAGAATGAGAAAAATATTTTGCAACACCCCAAGCATCCATGGTACATTTCCCTTTGAATAATTCAGTATCTTGCGTTGTGCGCAACATTGAGTTTTAACACATGATGACCAATCAAACTTGTCGTTATGAATAGTAATACCCACTTTGTGAAATTTTAGAAATTTTATTTTTCAAAATGGACATTAATTTTCGATTCAGAATATCAAAATTATCATAGGGTGAGTTTTTGGTATTTTTTTGAAAACATTCAATTTTTGATGACTAGTGAAAAACACTCTATTATTGTTTAAAACTGACATATTATATAAATAATTAGTTTTTTTATTTATTTTTGGTCAAAATAGATACATAATACATATATATTTTCAATGTAATTCATTGGAGTCATTTCATAATAAGTTTACATATATGAAATTTTATTGAACTTTTTAACGTCTTTTACCCACCTTCTAGAAGCATTTACAAATTTGAATAAAACATAATTTTACAGCTTCGATGAGTTGAATTTCAAAAATCCTAGAGACACGATTGGAATCAGTAAGTAAAATTTGGTTCAATAAGAAGAAAAAAATTCTGTGAATAGTAACCTTTTACTTTTATTTACCATCGTTAAATATAAAAAGGGTAATTAAGGGTCAAAATGATATTATAATTACCCTAAAACATGTCCAAATTCTTTTGTATAAGTGTAATTAAACAAATTAAAACCTTAGGAATAAAATATGACACCCTTTGGACCAATTGGATTAGATTAGGAAATTAATTATTATTTTATTTAAAGAAGAGTTAAAAGAGTTAAATTCGAAGTATAATAACTAAACCATTTTAAATATAGGGTTACACACCACATAAATGAGACTAAAAATATTCATTAGAAATATAAAAATATTTCATAGATAATGGAATTTTATTTATAATTTTTAGACATTAAATAATTTTATTTATTTATGAAACAATGATGATGCATTAATTACCTTATTAATGAATGATTAAAATAATCAAAATTATAAATATCCAAATAAATTTAATTTGAGACTTTTGATGATGTACACAAATTTTCTAGTTTAATAAGACTTTTTTAGGGTTTATTAAATAATTTTTATCGAATTAATAATGCTGTTTTGATTTTCAAAAAAACCAAATACTAAATTGTGTCAAAATTGACATAATTGGATATTTAAAACAAATACTATATTATTAATTGATATAAAATTCTTAAAAATATAAGGATCAGACAAAAGATTTATATAACGTTATATATATTAATAATTACCCACTTTTGGTTCTCTTGTCTTATTATAGTAATTTTATTAACCATATAATATAAAAATACAAAGAGACATGGTAATGTCAAACTATTTAAATAAGAGTTAAATCTAAAAGAAAAGGCTAATATGGTGACCAAAACATGTCTAAAACCTATTGGTTGAGATGTTTTTGGCCCATCCCCAATTTATCCTCGAAATAAATAATTTTGGATACATTAGAAACTGAAATTTATTTTTTAATAAAATAATATTTCAATATTTTCCTAATGTTCCCTTCACCCATCTTATAAAAGGGAACTTCCCCTTATCTTAATTTCACACCTCCAAATCCATTTGGATCAGCCAAAACCTATCCAAATATCCTTACAACTTCCCTACCTTCATCCTAGAGACCTTATGTTGGTCATAAAGTCGACCTATGGAGCCCTTTTGATCAAATGAAAAGGAAGAACCCAAAGAAGAGGTAAATATTTTTAATCATCTCTTTCAAGTTCTTTTCTTCTTCCACTTCCTCTTTCTTAGTTGTTTCCATTATAAAAGAATAAATAAATTATAATATATATAATTTTATGTTATTATAAATATGGTACAAACATATTCATTATTATATCCCCCATATAAATGAAAAGTCACCATTCGTGCGTACATACAGCTTACCATCTCCACATCTTGGTGTAGTTTGTTACTCAAACACGTCATTATTTGGATGGGTATAATAATGAGTATTACTGATATAAATAATAAATATAAGAAGTTAATTATTATTTATATATGATATAACATCCAATTACATAGGATTTCACCATCAATATAATGATATTGTCGCTCGTGCATAGGTACGGATTACTGTCTCCACGAACGCGATGAGATTCATTCCCCATCGTAATCATTCAAGAATAATTTTCAGTTTACAATTAAAAACATTATTTTGGAAGATAATATCATTATATATATTAATAAAATATATCCTATCCATAACAAACATTTCTTACGTAACCGAGCATATAAAGGAAAACAGATCAGTTAACACCCAAAACGATGATAGTAATAAAATATTATTAACAAATCAATATTAGAGGATCATATATGATATAAAATTTATGTATATAGTTATTGTATAATTTAATAACAATGATTTAACTATTATATAGGATTTTAACTTACCCTCTATCAAAGAAAAGTACAAGGTAAGGGTCAATTTCACAATATTTTTATTATCTGAGGTTTTTTTACGTAAGTATCTATTGAGACCTATTTATCATCCATATCCATGTTTCATAAAAATTTATTTCAAAACATTTTTACTATTTACTAGACTATAGGTTAAAGGAATTTATAACCTTTTTTTACTTTTTATAAAATGTTTTGAAAGGAATCTTTCTGTCATTTTCCAAACAAGGTACTTTATTACCTCTTCGACAAAATTTACATAAGCAGGTATTTTTTTAACATATAGGGGAGTATGGATATTTTACACTTTTATATAATCGTTAAAGCTTCCCATAAATTCTTAAAATAATATTTTCAAAATAAATGTTTTCTTTTATAATAAAGTTACATTTAAAGGATTTCAATATAGAAAGAGGTATTTATTTAAAATAGTTTTCATTTCATCTATGTCACAATCCATTGATGGATTTTAAAAATGTTTGGAGTTGATTTGTTATGATACAAATCTTCCAAATTTTATTGAAGGTTTTGTGATATGATTGACTGTGGATGTGTTATTTTTATACCATTCATAGTTGATGGATAATTTATTGACATTTCATATGATCTTTTTAATATGAATGTTTATTTTATGTTTAAACCTTTTCATGTGATGAATGCATTGGATATAGAAATTGACATGTGGATCCCACTATAGCTAATCGATGCATCAATAGGTCTCATGAGACACACTAGGGTATTGGCGTAAGGCCTTGAAAAAATCTTATTTATAGTCTTGGCACAAGGCCTTCACTATGTGGTTATGAAATCTGGTATTATGCATTCAATCATTTTGAAATTGGCTATTGATATTGCATGTGATTATTAGACTAGTAGAATATCCATGTGAATAAGTAAGTGGAATTACTTGATTTATATTGGCCATATTGAGCATAATTTTATGTTTAAAAGTCTTTTGTTTTAGTCTTATACATTGCCTTAATTGTTTATGCTTAGTTATGAAAGATTCGACTATATTTTTATCCTTACTGAGCATCTGAGCTCACCCCTTTCAATGTTTTATTATTCCGAGGATTTGAAGAAATATATTATGGTTGGACTTTAAGGATAGGATAAGGATATAAGTGTGGTCACTGGGAACAAAATGTTGTTGATGTTTTTATTTCATGATGTAATGTAAAACTTATTAATGTATCTCGTACTTCCAAGGCTAAAAATTTGATCGGCCTTTCAGCATTTGATCCCTTGTGATAATTCCAATGTTATATAATAATGTACTAACTCTAGGTAACTGGGGTTAGGGTGTTATAGTTTTTATCAGAAGAAGTTTAGTAAAATCCTTGGAAACTAGATTTAGAAAAACCCTGATTAGATAACACTACCCTGAGATAGAATTTAAGGATTAGAATAAAAGAACATCCTAGAATTTGGGTTCTGTAGAGATTTTATGTGTTTCATAGAAATACATTCATGTCTAGATATGAGCAGGTAGAGACATCTCTGGAATAGATGTACCTAGGGGTAAAACCTGAAAACACCACATTGAGATAGTCTCGAATGGGAACTGTTCCACGACAACGGGCCTTGCTGCACTCTTGGTTACGACACTCCAGAGGAATATGATTAGGATAATTATCATTTTCTTTAGAAACAATTATGATGGGTTTATGATTATATACTTCCTCAAAGAAAACATTTTTATGATTATGGATTATATCCATAAACCGTTTAATTTATGTTTAGTTTTTTACGGGTTTGGAATTATTTATTGTGATTCATAAACAAATCTAGTTTATGCCATTTTTTAGAAATGGCACCTAGTGGAAATAATGGAAACCATATCAATGCACGTAATCCAATTCAGTATTTCCCTACTACTCCAGATAATTATAGTGGATCTAGTGATGCAAATTGTGTTGATCAACTTATCACTATACTGAGACAACTCACTTAGGTTATGAATAATAACCTTACCTATATGAAGCTCCCTGATCCACAATGCAGAGGATCAATTTTGGACCCCTTCATGAGGAAAAAACCACAAAAATTCAATGGGAGTAAAAATATATTAGTAGGTTATCAATGGATAAATTTCTTAGATAAAATATTTTATGCTTTGGGAGTAGCAAAAGGGAAAAAAGTTTTCATGGAAGTTAATCACCTCACGGGAGATTAAGATCAATGGTAGTCATTAATCTTAAATACAATGGTAGATGAAGAAGTATCAAACAGGGAATGGATGTATTTTATAGATATTTTCTTAGAAAAATACCTTCCTCATGACCATCAAGCAGATATGGAGAGACATATTCTGAGTCTGAGGAAAAAAGAGGATGAGAATGTCGCAAAGTATGAGGCTAACTTTACAAGGTTAGCAAGGCATGAAATAGATTATATACATAACCCAAGTAGTAATATTGATCAATTATTTTATGGGTTAAAAGCATTTCTCCGTCGATCATTAGTCTCACAATCCTTCTCATCGTACAAAGATATAGTCTTATTCACTATCAAGATAGAAAAAGAATTATTTAACTCTTATGACATTGATGCAAAGCAAGAGAAAACGAGATCTGTTGAAAAATCTGGAAATATAAATAAGGGGAATAAGGGAAAAGTTCAATATCTATCTTGTGGTAAATATGGGAAGAAACACCCCTGTATTTGGATAAAGGTAATGGGAGTCTGTTAAATGTGTGGTGAAAAAAGGACACCAAGCTTGTGATTTCAAGGGGAAGAGTGAGTCTTTCCAAGTTGAATTCTACAATTATAGAGAAAAGGGGATATTATTAAAGTGAATATCCTAATCACCAAGGGATCATACCTCAGAAAAGTCCAAGGGAGGAAGCCCAAGCTTATGGATCACTATTACTGAGGTTGAATCTCTTAAAGACATGGTGGTAGGTAATTTAATGCTTTCCTCATGTTTAGTCAATGATTTATTTGATTTTGGATCATCGAATTGTTTTATATCTTCCTAGTTAGCTATGAAAATTAGTTATTTTCAATTTTAATTAATAAGGGATTTTTTAATAAAAACACCTAATAGAAGTACCATCGCAACATTTTTTTTGAATCAGTTACCATTAGGGCATATAAATGTTCTTTATCTACTGATCTCATCATCATACCCATTATTGAATTTGAAATAATCCTTAAAATGGATTGGATTTCGAACCATGATGTGAATACTTTTTATAATAAGAATGAGGTCACAATTTTCAATGATGATAAGGAGTACCTTATCTTTAGAGAATAAATGTCACCACCTGATTCTTATCAAGATATTCCCCTAGTATCTTTAATAAAATAATTTTACGGGGAAATAGAAAATGAAATAACTATGGGTGAGGAAAATAATGTTCAAATAGAGGATTTACCTATTGTACAAGAATATGTTGACGTGTTTCCAGAGGATTTATGTGGACATCCTCTAGAATGAGAAATTGAGTTTTCATTTATTTAATTCCTAGTTGGAGGCCCATACCAAAGACCCCTTATAAAATGGCCACTCAAGAATTAGTGGAACTAAAGAAACAACTATAGGAATTGAGTAATAAGGTATTTATTTGCCCTAGTGTTTCTCCATTGGGAGCCCCAGTCATTTTTTATAAGAATAAAGACGAATCTATGAGGTTGTACATTGACTACAGGGAGATCGATGTTATAATAGTAAATAGAAACTATCCCCTACCACGTTTTGATGATTTATTCGACCAACTTTACGGAGCTCAATACATTTCAAAGATTTACCATCAATCTGGATATAATCAGTTCTGTGTGAAGAAGTAAGACATTCCAAAAACCGCATTTCAAACCAGGTACGGGCATTACGAGTTTACAATAATGCATTAATGATTTACTAATGCACCCTCTATCTTCATGGATCTAATGAATAGATTTTTCAATGAATATCATGATGAATTTGTAGTGGAATTTATTGATGATATCTTGGTATACTAAAAAATCTTCGAAGATCATGAAAATCACTTGAGCACTATTTTGAAAACCTTCAGAAGAAATGAATTATATGGAATGTTTAGCAAGTGTGAATTCTGGCTTCAAGAGATTTGTTTTCTTGGCCATATTGTCTCTAAGGATTGAATATCTATTGATCCTTAAAAGATTAAAGCAATCCATGAATGGCAAGAATCGACGAGTATAACTGAGGTACACATTTTTATTGGTTTAGTAGGTTATTATCGACTTTTCTTTAAGAATTTTCCTGGTTGTCTAACCCATTAACCAAGCTCACATGTAAAGTGGTTAAATTTAGTTGGACAAAATATTGTGAAGAATGTTTTGGAGAACTGATGAGAATATTAGTGAATTCTCTTATAAGGACTCTAAAATTAGGGAGCGATGGCTTTGTTATTTATAACAATTCTTCAAAAAAAGGACTTGGTTGTGTCCTTATGCAGAATGATAGAGTTATCGCATACGCATCACGACAGCTAAGAATTCATGAGAAATACTATCCTACTCATGATTTTGAGTTAGCAACTCAACATGAGGCAAAGACGATGTATTAAACTACTCAAGGATTATTATTTCACTATACACTACCACCTAGGGAAGGCAAATAAGTTGGAAGATGCCTTGATCAGAAAATATCATGGAGTTTTGAACTAGATGAGAGTTGAAAGGGATCCTATTTTCATGTATCTAGTAAAGATGGATATGGGAATAACAATAGAAGGTGAACCATAAATACTTTTTCAAATGGTTTCCAAACCAACTTTAATAAAAAGGATAATGAGTTCTCAGACTCATGATGAGGAGTTTCAAAATAAGATTGAAGCTGTGAATGATGGGAGATTGAGTGACTTCATATATGAAGATGGAATTTTGAAATTTGGGAATAGACTTTGTGTTTCTAATATACTTGATCTAGAAAAGAAATTTTCAGATGATTCTCATAGATTTAACTTCTCTATACACCATGGGAGAACCAAGATGTATAGATATTTGAAAGAATGTTTTTGGTCTGACAACATAAAGAGAGAGATTGCTGATTCTGGGTCAAGATTTATTATTTTTCAATAAGTGGAAGCAGGAAGGAAATACCCTAGAAGAGTCATGAAACCTCTTCCCATACCTGAGTAGAAATGGGATAATATTACGATGTACTTTGTCATGGGGTTACAAAAGACTCCTAGAAGGAATGATGCAATACTGGTCATTGTTAATCGTCTTACCAAGTCATCAAATTTTCTTTCTATAAGAGAAGATTTACCACTTGAACGTCTAGAAAGACTATATGTTAATGATGTTGTATGACTTCATGGAGTACCCATATCGATTGTTTCTGATCGTGATCCCCATCTTACATCATGATTCTGGAAAATACTTCAGAAGACCCTGGATACTCAACTTTGTTTGAGAACTACCTACCACCCTCAAACTGATGGATAATCAGAATAGACTATTCAAACCTTAAAATACATGTTGATATCTTTCTCACTTGAATTTAAAGGTATGTGTGATCAAATTTTACCTTTGGTAGAATATTCTTCTAAAAATAACTCCCTTTAAGCTGTTCTGATGGCACCATATAAAGTGTTATATGGAAAGAGATGTCACAGACCAACTTGTTCGGATGATGTTGGTGAAAAAACTCATAGGCCCAGAACATGTTGAGAAAACAATGGAAAAGGTGAAGGTTATCCAGACCCACATCAAAGAAGTCCAATGTAGGAAAAATAGTTATGCCAATAATCGAAGGAAGGATTTAGAATTTCAAGTAGTACACCATGTATTATTGATGGTACCTCCATGTAAGGGTGTTATACATTTTAGTAAGATGGGTAAATTGATTCCCAGGTACATCAGACCTTTCGAAATTCTAGAAAGAATTAGAGTTGTAGTTTATCATTTGGAAATGACTCCAAGTCTCTCCAAAGTTCATGATGTGTTCCACATATCACTGTTTATAAATACATGCCTAACCAAAAGCATGTACTCACCTATGAGGGAAATGAACTGGAACCTGGTCTCTCTTATTGCGAAGATCCTGTTAAAATTCTTGATACTAGAAAACAAGTGCTGAGAAACCGGATGACTCGTTTGGTAAAAGTTCTATGGAGAAACCATAAGATGGAAGAGACAATGTGGGAACATGAGGAACTTATGATGAATAACCACCCAAATATTTTTATGGAATATTATTATTTAAATTTCGAGGACAAAATTATTTTAAGGAGGGGAAAATGTAACACCCCGAGCTTCCACAGTATATTTCCCTTTGAATAATGCAGCATCTTGTGTTGTACACAACTAGGAGTTTTAACACACCATGACCAATCGAACTAGTCATTATGAATAGTAATACCCACTTTTTGAAATTTTATAAATTTTGTTTTTCAAAATGGACTTCATTTTTTTGTTCAAAATATCAAAATTATATTAGGGTGATTTTTTTGTATTTTATTGAAAACTTTCAATTTTTGATGAATTGTGAAAAACACTGACTTATTGTTTAAAACCGACTTTTTATTTAAATAATTAGTTTTTTTTATTTTAATATATTTAAGGTCAAAATAGATACATAATAAATATATATTTTCAATGTAATTAATTGGAGTAATTTTAGAATAACTTTAGATATATAAAATTTTATTTAACATTTTACCATCTTTAACTCGCCATCAAGGAGCATTTACAAATTTTCATAAAACATAATATTACAGCTTCTATGTGTTGAATTTAAAAAATCTGAGAGACACGGCTGACCTCAATAAGAAAAATATTGTAAGAACCCAAGCTTCCACAATATGCTTCTCTTTGAACAATACAATAGCGTGTGTTGTACGCAACTTCGAGTTCTAACACACACCACAACCAACCAAACAAGCCGCAACGAACACTAATACAAACCTTTTAAAATTTTATAAATTTTAACTTTCAAAGTGGATTCAATTTTGGATTTGGAATATCAAAATTAGCTTAGGGTGAATTTTTGATATTTTTCTGAAAATATTCAATTTTTTATGAATAGTGAAAAAACACTGAGTTATTGTTTAAAACCGAATTTTGATTTCAATAATTATTTACATTATATAAATTTAATTAAGCTCAAAATATATACATAATAACTATATAAGTTCAATGTAATTCATTGGAGTTAGTTTAGAATAATTTTATATATATATAAATTTTATTGAACTTTTCACCGTCTTTTACACACCTCCTAGGAGAATTTGAAAATTCACATAAAACATAATTTTACCACTTCGGTGAGTGGAATTTCGAAAATCCAAGAGACACAGTTAATATCAAGGAGTAAAATGTGGCTCGATAAGATAAAAATAATTTTTGGTGTAATGTAAATTTTTACATTTATTTACCACGGTTAAAAGTAAATAGGGTAATTATGGGTAAAACTGATATTATTACCCTAACACATGTCCTAATTCTATTGCGAAGGTATAATTCGACAAAAAAAAATCCATACGAAAATAATATTAACCTCTTTGGTACACTTGGATTAGATTAGGACATTTATTATTATTTAATTCAATGAAAAGTTAATAGAGTTAAAATCAAATTTTAATAGCTAAATCATTTTTAATATAGTGTTATAAATTGGATAAATTTATATTATAAATATTAATTAGAAATCTAAAAATATTTCCTACATAATGGTATTTTATTTATAATTTTTATGCATTAAATAATTTAATTTATTTATGACACAATGGTGATGTAGTAATTAACTAATTAATGAAATATTAAAATAATTGATATTATAAATGTAAAAATAAATGTAATTTGGGACTTTTTATGAATTCTACTAATTTTCTAGGTTAATATGAGATGTTATGATTGATTAAATGAATTTATTTATAATTAAAAAAGTTGTTATAACTTTAAAAATAATCAATTATTAAATAGTGTCAAAATTAAATAAAAAGAGTATTTAAAACAAATATTATATTCTTAATAGATATTATATTCCTAAAAATCTAAGTTTCAGACAAAGGAATTATGTAATGATATGTGTAGCATTAATGAACCACTTTTGGTTCTCTTGGATGTATATAGTAATATTATTAATCGTATAATATAAAAATACAAAGATACGTGGTAAATGTCAAACTATTTAACTAGGAGTTAAATATAAATGATAAGGTTAATATAGTGACCCAAACCTGCCTAAAATCTATTTTTTGAAACGATTTCGACCCATACCCACCGTAGGATCGAAAAAATTCACTTAAAAGGCATTATAAACCGAAGATAAATTTATTATAAAATAATATTTTATGTTTTTCCTAATATGCCACTCACCCCTCTTATAGAAGGGCACTCAACCTTCTCTCTAATTCACACCTTGAAATACATTTGGCTCTTCCAACCCCTATCCAAATATTCTCTCACCTTCCCTAACATAAAACTATTGGCATTATTTTGATTATAAATCCATCCTATGGAGCCCTTTTGATCAAATAAAAAGGAAGAACCCGAAGAAGAGGTAATGTTTTCACCACCCTCTTCCATGTTCCTTTCTTCTTCCACTTCTTCTTTCTTTGTTATTTACATTATAAAATAATAACTCCAGTATCTTCTATATATTTTGATGTTATTATAAATATGGTACAACCATATTCAGTACTCTATCCATCCTTTGAATGACATGTCACCATACGTGTGTACGTACGGCTTACCGTATCCACATCGTGGTGTAGTTGTTATTAAAAACATTATTACTTGGATGAGTATGATAATGATGAGTAATTGAAGTAAATAATAAATATAACATTATAATTATTTTTTATATATGATATATCATCCAATTATATACGATTTTAATATCAAAATAATAATATTCTCGCTCGTGCGTACGTACGGACTACCGTCTCCACAAACGCGATGAGATTCATTCCCCATCGAATCCATTCATGAATGATTCTCATTTGATGATTAAAACTAATGTTTAAGGACTTGATATAATTTTGGATATGAATAAGATACAAGATATTCATAACAAACATGTATTACGTAACAAATCATATAAAGGAAAACGAATCAGTTAACACCCAAAACAACGATAATACTAACATATTATTAAGAACGAAATGGCAAAAGATCATATATGATATCATATTAATGTACATGATTATTTTTTAATTTAATAACAATTATTTCACCATTATACCAGAGGTTAACATACCCTTGACCAAGGAAATGTACAAGGTAAGGGTTTATTCCTCAATCTCTTCATTATCCGAGATTGTTTATGTGTAAGTATCTACGGGGAACTCTTTATCATCCACATCCATGTTTCATAAAAATGTATTTCAAATCATTATTAATATTTTATATACTATGGGTTAGATTCATTTATACCATTTTTTTACTTTTTATAAGATTTTTATAAAGGAATATTTCCATCGTTTTCCAAACAAGGTCCTTTTAAACCTTTACGATAGAATTAAGTTATGAATGTCTTTTTTTAACTTATATGGAAGGTGAAGATATTTTCCACAGTTATAAAATCCTAGAAGCTTTCCAAACAAACTTATAAGCATATTTTCAAATTAAATGTTTTATTTTATAATAATTTGACTTTTAAATGATTTCAAAAAATAGATATTTTCTCAAGTAGTTTTGATTTCATCTATGTCAACATCTATTGATAGATCATAAACTTATTTGAAGTTGATTTATTATGATGCAAAACATCCATATTGTATTGGAGTTTTGTGATATGTTTGACTGTGGATGTGTTATTTTTATACCATTCAAGGTTTGTGGAGAAATTATGGACATTTCGTATGCTAGTTTTAATATGAATGGTTATGTTATGTTTAAACCCGTTCATAGGAAGAATTCGTTGGACTTAATAAGTGATGGGTGGAGCCCGCTATAGCTCCTCGATGCATATGTAGGTCTCATTAGTCAAACTAGTGTCTTGGCACAAGGAATCGGAAAAATCTTATTTGTAGTCTTGGCACAATGCCTTTACTATGTGGTTATGATAGTCTGGAATTATTCATTCCATCATTATGAAAGTGGTTATTGATATTGCATGTGATTATTCAATTAGTAGAACATCCATGTGAATAAGTAAATGGAATTATTTTATTTGATTTCTTCCATATTATTCTGAAGTTCATGTTTAAAAGGGTTTTTTTTTAGTTATACATCGCCTTAAATATTTATACCTATTATTGAAAGTTTCTACTATGTTTTTATCCTTACTGGGAATCTGAGCTCACCCCTTTCTATGTTTTATTTTTTCCCAGTATGTGAAGAAGTATTTTATGAATGACCTGCAGGGATAGTATGAGGGGATATGAGTGTGGTCTATAGAGATAAGATGTTATTGTAGTTTTTCACTTTATTATGTAATGTAAACTTTATGAATGTATCTATTCATTCCAAGGCTACTAAACTAATCGGTCATTCGAGACTTGATCTTTTGTGATCATGCCAATGTTATGTACTAATGCACCGACTCTGGCTAACTGGGGTCAGGGTGTTATAGTTGGTATCAAAGGAAGTTTAGCACAAACCTTGGAATCTTGATTTAGATAAAATCTGGTTACTTCACATAGACCTAAGATGGACTTCAAGGATTAGTATAAAAGAACATCTTAGAATTTTGGTATTATAGAGATTTTTTGAGTTTTCCGAGAAATACATCTCTGTCTGGATACAAGAAGGTAGAGGTGGCTCTGGCACAGATGTACCTTGGGGTAAAAGTGGAGAACGCCGCCTTGAGCAAGGCTCAAACGGGAACTGGTGCACGACAACAGGGCTTGCTGCACTCTTGGTTACGACACTCCCGGGGGATATACGTAGGATAATTATGATTTTCTTTACAAACCATTATCAAGGGTTATGGATATATAATTCATCAAAGAAAACATTTTTTATGATTATGGATTATACCGATAAACTGTTCAATTTATGATAAGTGTTTTACAAGTTTAGATTTATGTATTTCAATTCATAAACTAATCTAGTGTATTCCATTGTTTAGAAATGGCGCCTAGTGGAAGGAATGGAAACCATATCAATGTGCACACTCCATGTAGGGATTTCCCTCCTACTCAAGATAATTATAATGGAGCTGGTGATGCAACTGGTGCTGATCAGCTAATCACCCTACTGGGACAACTCACTCATGTTTTGAAGATTAACCATATCCGTATAGAGCACCCATATCCATATCATAGAGGATCAATGTTAGAACGATTTATGAGGCAACAACCACCAACATTAAATGTGGGTACAAATCCATTAGTAGTTGAGTAATGGATAAGTTCCCTAGAGAAAGTATTTCAGGATTTAGGGAGTAGCAAAAGGGAAAAGGTTTTCATGGAAGATTACCACCTCGCTGGAGATGCTGGTCAGTGGTGGTAATTGATTCCAAACACAATGGAAGATGATGAAGAATCAAATATGGAATGGAGGGAGTTTAAAGATCTTTTCTTAGAAAAATACTTTCCTCATGACCATCAAGCAGATATGGAAAGGAAATTTCTGAGTCTAAGGAAAAAAGAGGATGAAAATGTCACAAAGTATGAGGCTAACTTTACAAGGATAGAGAGGCATGCTGCAGATTATATACGTAACCCAATAAGTTTGATTGATCATTTCTTTTATGGGTTAATACTTTTTCTCTTTCGATCATTAGTCTCACAGTCCATCTCATCATACGAAGATATTTTGTAATGTGATATCAAGACAAAAAATTAATTCTCTATGTCTTTTGACTTTAATGAAAATCAAGAGAAGAGGAGGTCTTATGATCACTCCAAAAAGGAAATAATGGGATGAAAGGAAAAGTTTAATATCCATCCCGCAGTAAATGTTGGATGAAACACCCGAGTACTTGCTTGAAGGGAATGTGAGTCTGTTATAAGTGTGGTGAAAAAGGCCACCAAGCTCGTGATAGTAAGGGAAATAAAGAATCTACTGATGTTCAATGCTACAATTTCAGGGAGATGAGAAATTATGCAAATGAATGTCCTAAGTGTCAGGGGAACTTACCTTAGAAAATTCCAAGTGATCAAGGCCATGCTTATGCTATAACTACAATTGAGGTAGAAGCTCCAAAAGACGTGGTGGAAGGTAATTTAATGTTTTCCTCAAGTTTATCTAATGCTTTATTTGATTCTAGATCATCACATTGTTTCATATCATCCCAATTTACTAAGAAAATTAGATATTTCCAATTTGATTTAACAAGGGAGTTGTCAGTTAAAACTCATAAGGGAAGTATCATTGCTACAATGTTCTCTAAATCAGTTCCCATTAGAGAATATAAATTTCCTTTATCTTCTACTATCATCGTCATACCTATGATTGAGTTTGATATAATCCTCGGTATGGATTGGCTTTCGGACCATGATGCGAAGATTTATTGTAAGAAGGAAGAGGTTACGATTTTTGATGTTGATGATAAAGAACACCTTATCTTTAGAGCACAATCATCACCACCTGATTCTTATCTAGATCCACCAACTGTAGATCAAATAAATCCAATTATCAGGGAGGAAGAGAATGAAATAATTGTGTGTGGGGAACAAAATGATCAAATATAGGATGTACCAATTGTGAAAGAATATGTATATGTGTTTCCAGAAGATTTACATGGACATCCTCCAGAACGAGAAATTGAGTTTTCCATGGATTTAATTCCTAGTTCAAGGCCTATATCGAAGACCCCATATAGAATGGCCACTATGGAATTAGTTTAACTAAAGAAACAACTAGAGGAATTGAGTAATAAGAGATTTATTCTCCCTAGTGTTTCTCCATGGGGAGCCCATGTCCTTTTTGTTAAGAAGAAAGATGGATTTATGAGGTTATGTATCGACTACAGGGAAATCAATGATATAACAATAAAGAATAAGTATCCCCTACCTCGCATTGATGATTTATTTGACCAATTTTATGGAGATAAATAATTTTCAAAGATTGAACTTCGATCTGGATACCATCAATTGTGTGTGAAGAAGGAAGACATTCCGAAGACAACATTTCAAACTAGGTACGGGCATTATGAGTTTACAGTAATGCCTTTTGGGCGGACTAATGCAACCTCTGTTTTCATGTATCTAATAAACCGAGTTTTCAAGGAATATATCAATGATTTTGTAGTTGTATTTATTAATGATATCTTGGTATATTCCAAAAGCTACGAAGATCATGAAAATCACTTGCGCATTATCCTGAATACTCTTAGAATACATGAATTATATAGGAAGTTCCTAAATTGTGAATTCTAGCTTTAGGAGATCTCTTTTCATGGCGAAATTGTCTCTAAGGATGGAATCTCTGTTGATCATTCTAAGACCAAGGCAATCCATGAATGGCCAGCACCGAAGAGTATAACTAAGGTACGCAGTTTTATTGGTTAATAGGTTATTATCGGTGTTTCGTCCAGAATTTTTCTTGATTAGCTAACCCATTAACGAAGTTCACACTTAAAGGGGTTAAATTTGTTTGGAAATAAGAGTGTGAAGAATTTTTTTAAGAATTGAAGAGATGAATAGTCAACGATCCTATATTGACTCTACTATCAGGGAATGATGGGTTAGTTATTTATAGTGATGCTTCAATGAAAGGACTTGGTTGTGTCCTTATGAATAATAATAGAGTTATTGCCTATGAATCACGACATCTGAAAATTCATGAGAAAAACTATCCTACTCATGATCTTGAGTTAGCAGCTGTAATCTTTGCTTTGAATATTTGAAGACACTATCTCTATGGTGAAAAATGATAGATATATACCAATCACAAGAGTCTGAAGTATATTTTCTCACAAAAAGAACTCAACATGAGGCAAATGAGATGGCTTGAACTACTCAAGGATTATGATTGCAAGATACAATACCACCCGGGGAAGGAAAATAAGGTGGCAGATGCTTTGAGCAGAAAGGATCATGGAGTTTTGAACAAGATGAGACTTGAAAGGGATCCTATTTTCATTGATCTAGTAATGATGGATATGAGAATAACCATGAAAGGTGAAACATCAATGATTTTTCAAATGGTTGCCAAAACATCATTACTAGAAAGGATAAACTGTTTTCAGATTTATGATGAAGAGTTTCTAAAGAAGATTAAAGCTGTGAATGATGGGAGATTGAGTGACATCGTATATGAAGATGGAATTTTGAAATTTGGGAAGAGTCTTTGTGTTCTCGATATACCTTATCTAAAAAGGGAGTAGTTGGATGAATCTCATATTTGAAGTTTGTATATACACCCTAGGATCAGCAAAAAATGTATAGAGATTTGAAAGAACAATTTTTGTGGGACAACATAAAGAGGGAGATTGCTTATTTTGTGCCAATTTGTATGGTTTGTAAACAAGTGAAAGCTGGAAGGCAACATCCTGGAGGAGTCATGAAACCTCTTTCCATACCTGAGTGGAAATGGGATAATATTACGATGGACTTTTTCATGGGGCTACCAAAGACTCCTAGAAGGAACAATGCAATATGTGTCATTATTGATCATCATACCAAGTCATCATGTTTTTTTTCTATAAGAGAAGATCTACCACATGAACGTCTCAAAAGACAATATATTAATGAAGTTGTGAGACATCATGTAGTACCCCTATCAATTGTTTCTGATCATGATCCCCGTTTTACTTAAAGATTCTGGAAAAGACTTCAAAAGCCCTAGATACTGAACTTCATTTGAGCACTGCCTACCACCCCCAGATAGATGGGCTATCAGAATGGAATATTCATACCTTAGAAGACATGTTGAGATCTTTCTCACTTGTCTTTTGGGGTATGTGGGATCAAAATTTACCTCTTGTAGAATTTTCTTATAACAATAACTTTCATTCGAGTATTCAGATGGCACCATATGAAGCATTATACCGAAAGAGATGCCGCACACCAACCTATTGTGATGATGTTGGTGAAAGAAAAGTTGTAGGCCCAGAACTGGTGGAGGAAACAATGTAAAAGGTTAAGGTAATCCAAAACTAAATCAAAGTATCTCAAAGTAGGTAGAATAGATATGCTGATAAACGAAGGAAGGATTTGGAATTTCATGTAGGAGATCATGTTTTCTTGAAGGTATCTCCATGGAAGGGAGTTATACATTTCGGTAAGAAATGTAAATTGATTCCTAGGTACATCAGACCTTTCGAAATTCTAGAATGAATTGGGGCTGTAGCTTACCATTTGACAATGCCGCTAAATCTCTCCAAAGTTCAAGATGTCTTCCACGTTTCACTATTGAGAAAATACATGCCTGACCCAATGCATGTACTCACCTATGATGAATTAGAATTAGAACCTGATCTATCTTATTGTGAAGAGCTTGTCGTGGTTCTTGATACAAGAGAACAAGTGCTGAGAAACCAGACGACTCTTCTGGTAAATGTTTTATGGAGAAACCATAAGATGGAAGATGCCACATGGGAACCTGAGGAACTTATGATGAAGAAAAACCCAAGACTTTTTATGCATTAATGTTCTTGAAGTTTTGAGGAAAAAATTATTTGAAGTAGGGGATAATGTAACACCTCAAGCATCCACGGTACGCTTCTCTTTGAATAATACAATATCATGTGTTATACGCAACTTCGAGTTCTAAAACACACCACAACCAATCAAAGTAGCTGTTATGAATAGTAAGACCCACTTTTTGAAATTTTATGAATTTTAACTTTCAAAATGGACTTAGTTTTTGGATTCAGAATATTGAAATTATCTTAGGGTGAATTTCTGGTATTTCTCTTAAAACATTCAATTTTTTATGAATAGTGAAAAAACACTGAGTTATAGTATAAAATTGAATTTTTATATAAATAATTATTTAAATTATTTAAATTTAATTAATGTCAAAATAGATAAATAATTCCTATATAAGTTCAATGTAATTAATTGGAGTTAGTTAATAATAATTTTAGATATATAAAAATTTTATTGAACTTTTCACCGTCTTTTACCCACCTCCTAGGAGAATTTGCAAATTAACATAAAACATAATTTTACCACTTCTGTGAGTGGAATTTTGAAAATATGAGAGATACAGTTAATATCAAGGAGTAAAATTTGGTTCAATAAGATTAGAATAATCATTGGTGAAAAGTAACCTTTTACTTTTATTTATGACGATTAAAAGTAAATAGGGTAATTAAGGGTAAAAATGATATTATTACCCTAACACATGTCCTAATTCTACTATCTAAGTATTATTAGACCCAAGAAACTTTATAAATAAAATATAAACCCCTTTTGTCCACTTGGATTATATTAGGACATTTATTATTATTTAATTCAATGAAGAGTTAAAAGATTTAAAATTAATGTTTAATAACTAAACCATTTTTAATATAGGGTTACACATAATATAAATTCGATTATAAATATTCATTAGAAATCTAAAAATATTTCCTACATAATTGGGTTTTATTTATAGTTTTTATAAATTAAATAATTTAATATATTTATGACACAATGCTGATGCAGTAATTACCTAATTAATGGAATATTAAAATAATTGATATTATAAATTTCTAAATAAATGTAATTTGAGACTTATTATGAATTCCACTAATTTTATAGGTTAATATGACATTTTAGGAATTATTAAATTAATTTAGTCCTAATTAATAATGTTTTTATAACAATAATGAAAATAAATTATTAAATAGTGTCAAAATTTACATAAAAAAGTATTTATAACAAATATTATATTATTAATTGATATTATATTCCTAAAAAACTAAATTCCATCAAAAGGACTTATGTAATGATAGGTGTATCATTAATTAACCACTTGGGGTTCACATGGATTTATATAGTATGTTTATTAACCATATAATATAAAAAGACAAAGAGACATGGTAAATGTCAAACTATTTATCTAAGAGTTAAATATAAATGATAAGGTTAATATAGTTACCCAAACCAGTCTAAAATTTATTGGTTCAAATTATTTCTACCCATCCACCCCTTATCCTAGAAATAAGTCACTTTGTAGCCATTATAAATAGAATATTAATTTATTATAAAATAATATATTATGTTTTTTCCTAAGGCGCCTCTCAC
Organism: Viscum album; assembly: GCA_963277665.1. Taxonomy (NCBI): domain Eukaryota; kingdom Viridiplantae; phylum Streptophyta; class Magnoliopsida; order Santalales; family Viscaceae; genus Viscum; species Viscum album. The sequence goes on along the minus strand of OY728147.1, from coordinate 872,163,593 downwards.
CCCTCTTATTAAAGGTCACTCCCCCTTCCCTATAATTCACACCTTAAAATCATTTTGGCTCAAGAAAACCCTGACCAAATATTCTCTCAACTTCCCTCACTTAAACCAAGAAGAATTATTTTGATCAGAAATCCAACCAATGGATCTCTTTTGATCAAATCAAAAGAAAGAACCCGAAGAAGACGTATTGTTTTCACCACCCACTTTCAAGTTGCATTCATCATCCACTTCTTCTTTATTTTTTATTTCCATTATAAAATAATAACTCTAGTGTCTTATATATTCTGTGATGTTATTATAAATATGGTGCAACCATATTCTGTATTCTATCCATCCTTTGAATGACATGTCACCATACGTGCGTACGTACAGCTTAACGTCTCCACGTCGTCTTGTAATTGTTATTCAAAACATTATTATTTGAATGGGTATGATAATGATGTGTAATTTAATTAAATAATAAATATAACATTATAATGATTTTGTATGTTTTATATACCATCCAATTATATAGGATTTTAATATCAAAATAATGATATTGTCGGTCGTGCGTACGTACGGACCAACGTCTCCACGAACGCGATGAGATTCATTCCCCATAGTATCCATTCACGAATAATTCTCATTTGATGATTAATAGTATTATTAATGGACTTGATAGAATTATGGATATGAATAAGATACAACCTATCCATAACAAACACGTCTTACGTCACAAATTAGATAATGGAAAATGAATCAGTTAACACCCGAAACAACGATAATACTCAGATATTATTAACAAATAAATGTTAAAAGATCATATATGATATCATATTAATGTAAAATATTATTGTGTAATTTAATAACAATTATTTCACAATTATAAAGGAGTTTAACCTACCCTCGACCAAGGAAAAGTACAAGGTATGGGTTTATTCCTAAATCTCTTCATTATCCGAGATTGTTTATGTGTAAGTATCTACTGGGACCTGTTTATCATCCACATCCATATTTCATGAAAATATATTTCAAATCATTCTTACTATTTTATTTACTATGGGTTAAATTCATTTATAACCTTGTTTTACTTTTTATAAGATGCTTATAAAGGAATCTTTCTATCGTTTTCCAAACAAGATCCTTTTTAACCTTTTCGACATAATTAAGGAATGAATGTCTTTTTTTAACTTATACGGTTGGTGCCGCTATTTTCTACCATTATAAAATCGTCGAAGCTTCCCATAAAAGATTATAAAAATATTTTCAAAGTAAATGTTTTCTTTTATAATTATGTGACTTTTAAATGATTTCAAAAAAAGATATATTTTTCCCAAATTGTTTTGATTTCATCTATGTCAACATCCTTTGATGGATTTTAAGCTTATTTGATGTTGATTTATTATGATACAAAACTTCAATATTGTATTGAAGGTTTTGTTATATGTTTGACTGTGGATGTATTATTTTTATACCATTCATGGTTTATGGAGAAAGTATTGACATTTAGTATTCTAGTTTTAATACGAATGTTTATGTTATGTTTAAACCTTTTCATATAAGGAATACATTGGACATAATCAGTGACAGGTGGAGCCTGCTATAGCTCATCGATGCATCGGTAGGTCTCATGAGAAAAACTAGTGTCTTGGAAAAGGCCTTGACAAAATCTTATTTGTAGTCTTGGAACATGGCCTTGACTATGTGGTTATGATAGTATGACATTATGCATTCCATCATTATGAAAGTTGTTATTGATAATGGATGTGATTATTAGATTAGTATAATATCCATGTGAATAAGTAAATTGCATTATTTCATTTTAAATCTTCCATATTATGATGAAGTTAAAGTTTAAGAGTCTTTTGTTTTATTTATACATTTCATTAAATTTTTATGCTTATTTACGATAGTTTTCGCTATATTTTTATATTTACTGAGCATCTGAGATCACCCCTTTCTATGTTTTATTTTTCCCAGGATGTGAAGAAGTATTTTATGAATGACCTTAAGGGATAGTATGAGGGGATATGAGTGTGGTCTATGAAGACAATATGTTGTTTTATTTTTTCACTTTATGATGTAATGTAAACTTTATGAATGTATCTAGTGATTCCAAGGCTACTAAACCAATCGGCCTTTCTAGACATGATCTTTTCTGATCATGAAAATGTTATTTAATAATTCACCGACTCTGGGTAACTGGGGTCGAGGCATTACAAATATGGTTCACTAAGATGAAAATAATTTTTGGTGAAAAGTTACTTTTTACTTTTTTTTACCATGGTTAAAAGTAAATAGGATTATTATGGGTAAAAATGATTTTATAAATACCCTAACTTGTGTAATAATTCTATTGGATTAGTTTAATTCAACCAAAACCAATGTTAGGAATAAAATATGACCCCCTTTGGTCCACTTGGATTATATTAGGACATTTATTATTATTTTATTTAAAGAAGAGTTTAAATAGTTAAATTCAACATTTAATAACTAAAATATTTTTAATATAGGGTTACACATGTTATAAATTCAACTATAAATATTCATTTTAAATATAAAAATATTTCATACATAAAAATATTTTATTTATAATTTTTAGACATTAAATAATTTAATCTATTTCTAATACAACGATGAGGCAGTAATTACCTTATTAATGAATGATTAAAATAATTGATATTATAAACATCTAAATAAATAAAATTTGAGACTTTTGATGAATTCCAGTAATTATATAGGTTAATATGACATGTTAGAGTTGATTAAATAATTTTTTTCAATGTAATCATGCTGTTATGATTTTCACAAAAACCAAATACTAAATGGACTCAAAATTGATCTAATTAATGTTTTAAAACAAATACTATATTATTAATTGATATATTATTCTAAAAAATAAATGGTTCGGCCAAAGGACATAGATAAGGTTATATATATTAATAATGAACCACATGGGGTTCCCAGGGCTTATTACAGTATGTTTATTAACTATATAATATAAAAATACAAAGGGACATGGTAAATGACAAACTATTTAACTAAGAGTTAAATCTAAAAGATAAGGTTAATATGGTGACATAAACCTATAAAAAACCTATTGGTTGAGAGTTTTTCCATCCATCTCCACATTATCCTAGGAATAAATCATGTTGGATCCATTAGAAACTGAAAATTATTTTATAATAAATTATTATTTCAAGCTTTTCTTAAGGTGCCCCTCACCCCTCTGATAAAAGGGAACTTCCCATTCACTTAATTTCACACCACCAAAGTCATTTAGCTCGAACAAAACCGGCCCAAATATCCTCCAAAATTTCCTCCCTTCATCCTACAGACCTTCCATTGGTCAGAAATCTAACCTATAGTGCTCGTTTGATCAAATCAAAAAGATGAACCTGAAGAAGAGGTAAATATTTCATCACCACTTTCAAGTTCTTTTCTTCTTCCACTTCCTCTTTCTCTATTGTTTCCATTATAAAATAATAAATCTAGTATATTATATATATTGTGATGTTATTATAAAAATGTTACAACCATATTCATTATTCTATCCATCATATGAAAGACAAAGTCACCATACATGCTTACGTACGGCTTACCGTCTCCACGTCGTGGTGTAGTTTGTTATTCAAACACTTCATTATGTGGATATGTATAATAATGAGTATAAATGATATATATAATAAATATAACATGTTAATGATTCTTTATATATTATATACCATCCAATTACATATGATTTCACCATTAATATAATGGTATTGTCGCTCGTGCGTACGTATGGATTATTGTCTCCACGATCACGATGAGATTGATTCCCCATCATAATAATTCAAGAATAATTTTCATTTTAGGAATAAAAATAATTTTTAAAACTTAATATCATTCTAGATATGAATAAAATACATCCTATCGAATACAAACCTGGCTTACGTAACCGAGCATATAATAGAAAATAGATCAGTTAAAACCCAAAACAACGATTCTACTAAAATATTATTAACAAAGCAATATTAGAGGATAATATATGATATCGTATTTATGTATAAATTTGTAGTATAATTTAATAAAAATGATTCAACTATTATTCAATAGTTTAATGTACCCTTGACCAAGGAAATGTACAAGGTAAGGGTTAATTTCACAATCTCTTTATTATCTGAGGTTATTTTAAATAAGTATCTACTGGGACCTCTTTATCATCCATATCCATGTTTCTTGAAAATTTATTTCAAAACATTTTTATTATTTACTATAAAAGGGTTTAAAGTTATTTATACCCTTGTTTGATTTTTTATAAATTTTTTTGAAAGGAATCCTTCTATCATTTTCCAAATAAGGTACTTTATGACCTTTTCTACAAAATTAAGGTAAGAATTTCTTTTTTTAACTTATATAGAGGGTGGGGCTATTTTCCTCCATTATGTCATCGTAGAAGCCTCCAATTCAAGATTATAAGAATATATTCAAAATAAATGTTTTCTTTTATAATTATGTTACCTTTAAATTACTTCAAAATAGAAATAGGTTTTATTTCAAATAGTTTTCATTTCATCTATGTCAACATCATTTGATGGATTTTAAACTTGTTTGGAGTTGATTTATTATCTTACAAATCGCGCATATTTTGTTGAAGTTCTTGTGATATGTTTGACTCTAGATGTGTTATTTGTACACCATTCATGGATTATGGATAAAGTATTGAAATTTTTTATGGTAGTTTTATTATGAATGTTTTTGTTATGTTTTAACCTTTTCATATTATAAATTCACTGGACATAGTAAGTGATGGGTGGAACCCTCTATATCTCCAAGATGAATCATTATGTGTAAAGATACAAACTAGTGTCTTGGAATAAGGCCTTGAAAAAATCTTATTTATAGTCATGGCACAAGGCCTTGACTTTGTGGTTATGAAGTCTGGCATTTTCCATTCCATCATTATGAAATTGGCTGTTGATATTGCATGTGATTATTTTACTAGTAGAATATCCATGTTAATAAGTAAATAGAATTATTTGATTTATATTTTCCATATTATGCAGAATTTTATGTTTAAAAGGATTATGTTATAGTCTTATACATTGCCTTAATTGTTTATTCCTATTTATGAATATTTCCTCTATATTGTTATCCATACTGAGCATCAGAGCTCAAACCTTTCTATGTTTTATTTTACCTAGGATGTTAAGAATTATTTTATGGTTAACCTACTAGGATAGGATTCAGATATAATTTTGGTGAATGGGAACAAAATGTTCTTGATGTTTTTATTTCACGATGTAATATAAAACATATGAATTTATCTAGTACTTCCAAGGATACAAAACTAATAGGTCTTTCGGGATTTGATCCCTTGTGATCATGAAAATATTATTTAATAATGAACCAACTCTTGGTAACTGGAGTCAGAGAATTATTGGTGGTATCATAGTAATTTTAGTATAATCCTTGCAAACTGGATTTACAAAAACTCTTATTATAGAACACTACCCTAAGATAGACTTTGAGGATTATTATAGTAGATCTTCCTAGAATTCAGGTAGTATAAATATTTTATGAGTTTTACAATCATACATCCTTTTCTGGATACGAGCAGGTAGAGGCAGCTCTGGAACAGATGTACCTAGGGGTAAAACCTGAAAACACCAATTTGAACTAGACTTGAACGGGAACTGGTGCACGACAATGGTTTTTGCTGCACTCTAGGTTACGACACTCTCGGGGGATATGCTTAGGATAATTCTCATTTTTTTACAAAACATTATAAAGGGTTTTCGAGTATATACATCCTCAAAGAAAACATTTTTATGATTATGGACTATATCCACAAACTGTTCAATTTATGTCAAGTGTTTTACAAGTTCGGAATTATGTATTGCGATTCATAAACTAATCTAGTGTATGCCATTTTTTGGAAATGGATACTAGTGGAAGGAATGTAAACTATATCAATTCACGTAATCCATGTCGGGATTTCCCTCATACTCAAGATAATTATAGTGGAGCTGGGGATGCAACTGGTTCTAATCAGATTACCACCATACTGGGACAACTCACTCATGTTATGAATAATTACCATACCCATATGGAGCACCCTAATCCTCAAGGAGGATGATCAATGTTAGACCTATTCATGAGGAAAAAACCATGAACATTCAATGGGATTAAAAATCCATTAGTAGGTGAGAAATGGATAAATTCCTTAGAGAATATATTTTATGCTCTTGGAGTAGTGAAAGGGCAAAAGTTTTCATGGAAGTTTATCAAATCCCAGGAGATTCAGATCAATGGTAGTCATTAATCCAAAACACAAAGTAAGATGAAGAAGTATCAAACATGGAATGGAGATAGTTTAATGATATTTTATTAGTAAAATACTTTCCTAGTGACCATCGACCAGATATGGAAAGACAATTTCTGAGTCTAAGGAAAAAGGAGGATGAGAATTTCCTAAAGTATGAGGCTAACTTTACAAGGTTAGCAAGGCATGCAGTAGATTATATACGTAACCCAAAGAGTAATTCGGATTGATTATTTAATGTGTTAAATCCATTTCTCCATCGAGAATTTGTCTAAAAATCCTTCTAATCGTACAATTTTATAGTCTCACTCGCTATCAAGATAGAAAAGGAATTATTTAACTCTTATGAATTTAAAGAAAAGTAAGAGAAAAATAGATCTCTTGAACACTTTGGAAATGGAATTAAGGGGAAGAAGGTAATAGTTGAAAATATATCCTATGATAAATGTGGGAAAAAACACTCTGGTAATTTCCTGAAGGGAATGGGAGTCTGTTACAAGTGTGGTGAAAATGGCTACCAAGCTTGTGATTGCACGAGGAAGAAAAAGGTTTTCAATGTTGAATGCTACAATTATAGACAGAAGGGAATTATGTAGGTTAATGTACAAATGGCTAAGGTAAATTACCTCTGAAAATTCCATGGGAGAATTTCCAAGCTTATGTGATCACTATTGCAGAGGTTGAAGCTCGAAAAGATGTGGTGACAGGTAATTTAATGTTTTCCTCATGTTTAGTCAATGCTTTATTTGATTTTGGATCATCGCAATGTTTCATATCTTCCCAGTTTTTAAATAATGTTATATGTTTTCCTTTTAACATAAAAAAATGAGTTGTCAGTCAAAAAACTTAAGCGAAGTATCATCGTACCAATGTTTTGTGAATCAGTTCCCATTAGGTCATATAAATGTTCCTTATCTACTGATATCATCATCATACCCATGATGGAATTTGATATAATCCTCAAAAGGGATTGTCTATAATACCATGATGAAAAAATTTATTGTAATAAGAAGGAGGTTACAATTTTCAATGATGATAAGTTGTACCTTATTTTAGAGCAGAAATGTCACCACCTGATTCTTATCTAGATCTGCCACTAGTAGCTCTACTAAATTCAATTATTGGGGAAGAAGAGAATGAAATAACTATGGACGAGGAAAATAATGTTCAAATAGATGACATACCTATTGTGCAAGAATATATTGACGTGTTTCCAGAGGATTTCCCTGGAAATCCTCCAGAATGAGAAAATGAGATTTTCATTGATTTAATTCATGGTTCAAGGCACATATCGAAGACCCCTTATAAAATTTACACTGTGAAATTAGTTGAACTAAAGAAACAACTAGAGGATTTTTGTAATAAGGTATTTATTCGCCCAAGTGTTTCTCCATGGGGAGCCCCTGTCATTTTCATTAAGAAGAAAGATAGATATTTGAGGTGGTGCATTGACTACAGGGAGATCAATGCTATAACAATAGAGAACAAGTATCCCTTACCTCGTATTGATGATTTATTTGACATACTTCTTGGAGATAAATATTTTTCAAAGATTTAACTTCGATCTTCATATCATTAGTTGTGTGTGAAAAAGGAAGACATTCCTAAAATAGCATTTCGAACCAGGTATGAGCATTAAGAGTTTACAGTAAAGCATTTCTGATTGATGAATGAACCCTTTGTATTCTTGGATCAAATGAATAGATTTTTCAAGGAATATCTTGATTTCATAATAGTTGTATTTATTGGTGATATCTTGGTATAATCAAAATTCTTTGAAGATCATGAAAATCACTTGCGCACTATTATGAAAACCTTCAGATGAAATGAATTATATGGAATGTTTAGAAAGTGTGAATTCTGGCTTCCAAAGATTTCTTTTCTGGAATATATTGTCTCTATGGACAGAGTCTCTATTGATCCGTCAATGACCAAGGCAATCCAAGAATGGCCAGCACCGATGAGTATAACTAAGGTATGCGGTTTTATTGGTTAAGTAGGTTATTATTGACGTTTCGTCAAGAATTTTTCCCGGTTGGCTAACCCATTAAACAAGATCACGTATAAAGGGGTTAAATTTGTTTGGAAAAAAGAATTTGAATAATGTTTTGAAGAACTTATGATAAGATTACTCAATGCTCTAAACATAACTCTACCATCAGGGAATGATTGGGTTGTTATTTATAGTGATGCTTCAATGAAAGGACATGGTTGCGTCCTTATGCAGAATGATAGAGTTATCGCCTATGCATCATGACAGCTAAAAATTCATTAACAAAACTATCCTACTCATGAAATTGAGTAAGAAGTTATAATCTTTTCTCTGAAAATATTGATACACTATCTCTATGGTGAAAAATGTGAGATTTATACTGATCACAAGAGTTTGATGTAGATTTTCTCATAGAAATAACTCATCATTAGGCAATGATGATGGCTTGAACTACTAAAGGATTACTATTTCACTATACACTACCACCTAGGGAAGGAAAATAAGATGGAAGATGCTTTGAGCATAAATGATCATGGAGTTTTGAACAAGATTAGAATTGAAAGGGATCCAATTTTCATGGATCTAGTAAAGATGGATTTGGGAATAACCATGGAAGGTGAAACATCAATACTTTTTCAAAAGGTTTCCAAACCATATTTACTAGAAAGGATAAAGAGTTCTCAGACTGATGATGAGGAGTTTCAAAAGGATATTGATACTGTGAATGATGGGAGATTGAGTAACTTCATATATGAAAATGGAATTTTGAAATTTGGGAAGAGACTTTGAGTTCCTAACATACCTGATCTAAAAAGGGAATTTCTGGATAATGCTCATAGCTCCAATTTCTCTATACACCCTGGGAGAACCAAGATGTATAGATTTTTGAAAGAACATTTTTTTGGGGAAATCTTGAAGAGGAAGATTGCTAATTTTGTGTCAAGATGTATAGTTTTTCAAAAAGTGAAAGCTGGAAGGAAACAATATGTAGAATTCATGCAACCTATTCCTATATCTACGTGGAAATCGGATAATATTATGATAGGAAGGTCATGGGGCTACCAAATACTCCTAGAAGGAATGATGCAATATAGGTCATTATTGATTTTCTTACCAAGTTAGCACATTTTATTTCTATAATAGAATATTTACCACTTGAATGTCTCGCAAGACTATATATTAATGAAGTTGTATGACTTCATGGAGTACCCATATCGATTGTTGATGATCTTGATCCCCATTTTACATCAAGATTTTGGAAAAGTCTTCAGAAGGCCCAGGATACTGAAATTCATTTGATCACTACCTACCACCCTCAAACTGATTGACAATCAGAATAGATTATTCAAACCTTTTAAGAAATATTGAGATCATGGCCACTTGACATTCAATGTATGTGCGATCAATATTTACCTCTAGTATAATTTTACAATAAAAATAGCTTACATTCACGTATTCAGATGGCACCATATGAAGAGTTATAAGGAAAGAGATGTCAGACACCAACATGTTGGGTTGTTGTTGGTGAAAGAAAACTTTTAAGCCCATAACTTCTTGAGGATAGAATGGAAAAGGTGAAGGTAATCCAAACCCACATCAACGCAGTCTAATGCAGGAAAAAGTGCTATGACGATAACCGAAGGAAGGATTCGGAATTTCAAGTAGGATACCATGTTTTCTTGAAGGTATCTCCATGGAAGCGTGTTATACATTTTGGAAAGAGGGGTAAATTGAGTCCCAGGTACATCAGACGTTTTGAAATTCTAGAATGAATTGGAGTTGTAGCTTATCGTTTGGAAATTCCTCCATGTCTCTCCAAAGTTTGTGATATGTTCCACGTATCACTGTTGAAAAAATAAATGCCTATCCCAATGCATGTACTCACCTTTGAGGTAATTGAACTTGAACCAGATCTGTCTTATTGTGGAGAGCCTATCAAAATTATTAATACCAGAGGACAAGTGTGGAGAAACCAGATGAGTCATCTGATAAATGTTCTCTAGAGAAACCATAAGATGGAAGAGGCAACGTGGGAACCCGAGGAACATATTATGAAGAACCACCTAAATCTTATTATGAAATAATATTCTCGAACTTTATAGGAAGAAATTAATTTATGGAGGGATGAATGTAACACCCCAAGCTTCCACAGTACGTTTCCCTTTGAATAATGCAGCAGCTTGCGTTGTACGCAATTAGGAGTTTTAACACACCATGACCAATCAAACTGGGCATTAGGAATAGTAATAGGCACTTTTTGAAATTTTATAAATTTTACATTTTCAAAATGGATTTCATTTTTTAGTTCAGAATATCAAAATTATCTTAGGGTGAATTTTTGGTATTTTTTGGAAAACCTTCATTTTTTGATGAATAGTGTAAAACACTGCGTTATTGTTTAAAACCGACTTTTTATTTAAATAATTAGTAATTTTATTTTAATTTATTTTAGATCCAAATAAATACACAATACATATATATTTCAATGCAATTTATGGGAGTAATTTTATAATAAGTTTATATATATATATAATTTTATTGAACATTTTACCGTCTTCAACCACCTTCTAGGAGCATTTAAAAATATGCATAAAACATAATTTTACCAATTCTATGAGTTAAATTTTAAAACACTGAGAGACATAGTAGATGTCAATAAGTAAAATGTGGTTAAATAAGAAGAAAATAATTTTTGGTAAATAGTCACTTTTTACTTTTATTTACCACGGTTAATAGTAAAAAGGGCAATTAATGGTAAAAATTATAATATAATTACCATAACACATGTCCTAATACTATTATATTTGTGTAATTATACCAAAAACAACCTTAGGAATAATATATTACCCCCTTTGGTCTACTTGGATAAGATTAGGAAATTTATTATAATTTTATTTAAGGAAGATTTAAAATTGTTAAATTCAACGTTTAATGACTATACCATTTTTAATATATGGTTACAAAAAATATAAATTAGACTATTAATATTAATTAAAAATAAAAAACGATTTCCTAAATAATGGTATTTTATTTATAAATTTTAGGCATTAAATATTTTAATTTATTTATGACACAATGATAATGCATTAATTACATTGTGAATGAAATATAAAAATAATTTATATTATCAATACCCATATAAATGTAATTTTAGACTTTTTATGAATTAAAATAATTATATAAGTTAATATGACATGTTAGGGGTTATTAAATAATTTTTTTTCAAAGTAATCAGGCTTATATGATTTTCACAGAAACCAAATACTAATTGGTGTCCAAATTGACATAATTGATGTTTAAAAAAATACAATATTATTACTTGATATAATATTCCTAAAAATATAAGGATTGGCTAGAGGAATTTGGTATGGTTATATATATTAATTATGATCCACTTGGGGTTCTCTTGTTATCATATAGTTTGCTTATTAACCATATAATATAAAAATAAAAACAGACATGGTAAATGTCAAACTATTTAAATAAGAGTTAAATTTAAAAGATAAGGTAAACATGGTGACCTAAATCTATCTAAAACCTATTGATTTAAAGTTTTATGACCCATTCCCAACTTATCTATAAAAGAAATCATTTTTTATTCCTTATAAATAGAAAATTATTTTATAATGAAATAATATTTCAAGCTTTTCCAAACGTGCCCGTCACCCCTCTTATAAAAGGGAACTTCCCCTTATCTTAATTTCACTCCTCCATAGCTATTTGGCTGGGAAACCCCCCCCCCCAAATATCCTCCCAACATTCCTCTCTTAATCCTAGAGACCTTCCTTTGGTCAGAAAGGAATCATATGGATCCCTTTTGTTCAAATCAAAAGGAAGAACCTGAAGAAGAGGTAAATATTTCATCACCTCTTTCAAGATCTTTTCTTCTTCCGCTGCCTGATTCTTTTTTGATTCCATTATAAAATACAAATCTAGTATCTTCTATATATTGTGATGTTATTATAAAAATGGTACGACCATATTCATTATTCTATCCATCATATGAATGACAATGTCATCATATGTGCGTACATACGGCTTACCGTCTCCACATCATGGTGTAGTTTGTTATTCAAACACATCATTTTTTAGATGAGTATAATAATGAGTATAACTGATAAAAATAATAAATATAACATTTTAACGATTCTTTATATATTTTATACCATCCAATTACTTAATATTTCACCATCAATATAATGGTATTGTCGTTTGTGCATATGTACGGATTTCTGTCTCCACAAATGTGCTAAGATTCAATCCCCATTGTAATCATTTAAGAATAGTTATCATTTTATGATTAAAAATAATGTTTAATAACATAAAATAAGTATGGATATGAATAAAATACATCATATCCATTTCAAACATGGCTTACATAATCGATCATATAGAGTAAAACATAACAGTTTACACCTGAAACGATGATACTACTAAAATATTATTAACAAAGAAATATTATAGGATCATATATGATATCATATTTATATATATAGTTCTTGTATAATTTCATAACAATTACTAATTATTATACATGATTTTAACGTACCCTCGACCAAGGAAAAGTACAAGGTAATGGTTAATTTCACAATCACTTTATTATCTGAGGTTGTTTTTATGTAATTGTCTACTTGGACTTCTTTATCATCCACATAAATGTTTCTTAAGAATGTATTTAAAAACATTTTTACTATTTACTATACTATGGGATTAATTAATTTATACCTTTTTTTGACTTTTTATAAAATAGTTTGAAACGAATATTTCTGTGATTTTCCAAACAAGGTACCTTATAACATTTTCAACAAAATTAAGGTAAGAATATATTTTTTAAACTTATACAACCGGTGTGGCTATTTTCCACTATTATATCATCATCGAAGCTTCCCAAACAATATTATAATAATTTTTTCAAAATAAATCTTTTCTTTTATAATTATGTGATTTTTAAATGATTTCAAAATAGAAAGAGGTATTTATTTCAAATATTTCTCATTTCATCTATCTCAACATCATTGGATGATTTAAATCTTGTTTGGAGTTGATTTATTATGAAAAAAATCTTCCATATTGTATTTAAGGTTTTCAGATATATTTGGTTGTGGATGTTTTATTTTTACACCATTCATGGTTTATAGATAATGTATTGACATTTTGTATGCTAGTTTTAATACGAGTGTTTATGTTATGTTTAAACCTTTTCATATGAGGAATGCATTGGACTTAGTAACTGATAGGTGGAGCCTGCTATATCTCCTCGATGCATCGGTAGGTCTCATGAGACAAACTATTTTCTTGTCACAAGGCCTTGAAAAAATCTTATTTATAGTCTTGGCACAAGGCCGTGACTATGTGGCTATGAAGTCTAGAATTATGTATTCCATCATTATCAAATTGGCTATTGATATTGAATTTGATTATTTGACTAGTAGAATATCCTTGTGAATAAGTAAATGGAATTATTTGATTTCTATTAGCCATATTATACATAATTTTATGTTTAAAAAGATTATGTTTTAGTCTTATACATTGACTTAATTTTTTATTCTTATTTAGGAAAGTTTCCACTATACTGTTATCCTTACTGAGCATCTTATCTCACCCCTTTCAATGTTATATTTTTCCCAGGATGTGAAAAATTATTTTATGGTGGACCTCCAAGGATAGGATAATGATATAAGTGTGGTCAATAGGGAAAAAATGTTTTTGGTGATTTTATTTTGTGATGTAATGTAAAACGTATGAATCTATCTAGTACTTCCAAGGTTACTAAACTGATCGGTCATTCGGGATTTGATCCCTTGTGATCATGCCAATTTTATGAAATAATGCACTGACTCTGGGTAACAGGGGTTGGGGCATTACATATTTATTCAAACTTTTATATAATAAATAAAAATATATTATTTAATAGAGATTATAGATACACATAGTGTGTGACCCTGTAGGCCTCTTTCTCGGTGGAATTAGGTAAAGAACCCTAATGTACAAGGATATCATCTAGAAACATGCACATTTACCCATAAATAAAGAAGTTAATGTCACAATGACATGTCACCTCATACAAAATATTTTCATGTAATATAAATCATTTATCACAATATCTCTAGTCGGGATGGATGTATGTCAGTTTGGTCAACCTATATTCTTTGTATCTCTTCCTTTGACATTCTAGGAATAGAACATGCCTATAGAACACCATGTCCAAGGATTTATTTAGGATATATCATTTTCATCAATGGGCCTCAAGTATTAAATTTCATTAATGAACAGATGTGAAAAATCCTTTCTCGCATTATTCATTAATGCAGTATTTCTTGTGATGCACCCAATATATCCTACTTCTCCACAAACATTTGTTTTCATGGATTACATAATACATCTAAGTGCACGACACATAATACACATTAATTATAATCATAAATTCTATGAATCAATACAAACATTTGTTGATAAGATCATCCAATGACACAAGGAAATGTGTATTTCCTACTAGTGGGTCTCATTATCATAATATCCATAATGGAAAATAACATCGCAATACACCATGAGAAGGTGTGTCAAATTTTTATGAGTCTACACCCCTGTTAAACTATATCATTTGTGTCGTTAAAATTATATCATCCATCAATAGAATATTTTCTCAAGAATAGTGTTGTACCATTTCTAGGTTCTCATCATCGTGGGGAACTGTTATGACCTTTTAGTGTGATAGATACTCTTAGGGAATTATTACATACTATGTTTCATAGATGAACAATAAAAATGTGATGATAATTTTATTAATATAGAAACCCATGAATTCAATTTTATCGAAAAGTACTATGAATTTTGTTTTAGGAAACCAAAACCAACAAATATAGATGAAATTGCTACACTCTAAGGGAAACATGGGACCTTAGCCCGATCTGACCTTAGTAGTGGTTTGTATGTCGCATCTCCTTTGATCCATTTTCTGGTCATTCTATAACACATACATGTTTCTAACAACAGGTAGATGGTCTTCTTTCTTTACTGATATATAATTTTACTATTCTTATCCTTACGAAATTTCATATCAATTATAAATCATATTTTTTCCATGTTCATTAGTTTTTTAGAGCTATTTCACCACAAAAACAATGTGGTGTATGCTAGGAAAGTGGCAATGTGGATAATTTTGAGGTGCTATGTCATATTCCACCCATGATACCTTTTCTACTGAAACCTAAGTCACCTCCTATAGATCTTCCACTGGGTGTTTATTCCATGTTCCAAGATAGTTTTCTTCACTATATGAAATCAATTCATGGCTCACCATGACCTACTCATACAATAGAGGATACGACCTACACTTTTTAGCAGTAGCATCCTCCCACATTCTCATGGTATGGTGGACCCCAGGTAGTTGAATCTTGGCTAGATTATATGGTTTCAAAATTCTTGAACATCGATATGCCTCTAGGGTGGAGGGACAAACTTGCAACCTACATGCTATGTGATTCCACATATTGTTAGTGTGGTGTTCTGAAAAAGGTTGGTCGATAGGAGGGTATGGTCTAGGAAGATTCCAGACATCATTATTCGACTAAATATTTATTTTGATTTTGAGAATATATCATGTTTAATAAATCATGAATTTTGAGCAAGGTGACATGTTAGTGATGGATTATTCATCTCGCTTCACCAAATTTCATCATTTTTCACTAACCATGATTGGTGATGAGCTAACTACTATGAGTCCCTTTGAGGATGGTATTTTGTACAACATATTCTTACATATGAATGTCTTTTGGATGACCACCATTTTTAAAATAGTGAAAAAGTCCCTCTTCACCGAGTGAAACAGAGGGAATCAGGAGACGTGAAGTAATGTAGTTTAGATTCCAATAATAGTTGTGGTTCATCCAGTCATAGAACGATAGTTTTTATTGTACATGAAGGTGTGGTAACCAAAATGTTTCATGTACCAAGAGAGTTCTGGTCTGACACCAATCAGTTAGGCTAGTCTACAAAATCCCCCTTGTATGTGGAACTCGATCAAAATCCAAGTTTGTAGCACGATGGGTCTCATCTAGGGTTTCTGCCCATCTTTCCCTTGAGTGTCAAGTGAAAATGGATCTAGTCTAGCACCGCCTTTAGGTATAGGGTTAGTGACACCTCGTTAGGGTGGAATCTGTTCATCTACAGGTTATTCAACCTGATCAGCTGGTCATGAATGAGGTAGTCAGGCTTCATAGTTCCATCATGAGTATAGAGGATCTACCCACACTAGTCAAGAAGCATCTCAAGGTCCTAGTTTTGGTGATATCTATGTTTTGAAACCTATTCCTAAGAAAGAGAGTCCAATTCCATCTACAATTAGAGATACTATTCTGGTATATTCTACTTTAGTTTCTAATCTATTGGATATATGTGAATTTCACTCCTTCTAATCTGCTGCAACTATGGGAATTCTAGGTCTAGTAATATAGTACTCTAGTTTTGTTATGACCTTGACACACATTTAAGAGTTCATGTAGTGGGTATATTCCAGTTCAAGGTGTTCCCCCTTAAAATTTTTGGGAACCATTTTCTATGGAGTTTCTTCATCATTGAGAGGACTGGATTCAATGTCATTATTGATATGAACTATATTCTTCTTTATCGATCCCATGTGGAATTATATTTCCATTGGTTATCTTTCACATAACTCGAGGGAAATACATACATCTATAAGGGTGAATGGAACAATCATTCTAGCTGAGCTATACCCAAATATACTAGGCTGGGTGGAGTAACTACCCAGATGACCAGTCTCAGTATGAGCGATCAAGGATTATTCATGGGGAATTTCTTTCAGTAGTGGATCGTTTCAGGGATATCTTCCGAGATGATTTTTTTCTGCTTATCTCCTAAGATAAATATTATGTTCACCAGAGAGATTATTCTATGTGTAGAACCAGTTTCCATTCCTCTTTATAGGATTCCACCTACAGAGATCTAGGAACTCAAGAATAAACATGAAGAGTTAGAGTTTAGGGGTTTAATATGACTCAGTACATCACATTGTTGATCACCAGTCCATTTCACCAATAATGAAGGCAATAACGTCAGATTGTATATAGATTACTACAGACTTGACCAGTTTATGGTGAAGAACCCGTATCAGTCACCCAATATAGACATTGTCTTTGAAATTATCTAAGGAGAATATTTTTTATCTAATACTGAAATGAGTTTAGTAAATCATTATGTGTGTGTTATATGAGAAGATATACCACGTACAACATTACAGAGTCAGTAAAAACTGTATGATTAATTTGTTACAACATTCAGTATGATGAACATGCTAGTAGTATTCATAGATCTGATCAAATGTGTTTTCCACATGTATCTTGACTCCTTTCTATTATTCCTCATAGAATAAATCTTAGTGTACTCACACACAAGAAATGACCATGATGATTAACTTGATATCATGATTAGTATACAGTGAGAGAACCACCTATATCCGAAGATTAGTAAATGCCAATTTTGGTTCATCAAGGTTGACTTCATGGGTCATTTCATATATTAGGAAAGAATATTAGTTAACCCAGAAATGGTGAGAACTGTAGATTTTTGGGAGAATCCAAAAAAATGTATTCGAGAAATACAAATTGTTAAGGGATATATGGATATTAAAAGTGATTAGTCCAATATTTATCATGCTTAGAACCTCCTCTAATGGGATTGACCAGTAAGGGTGTGAAATATTACTAGACTAATGTTTCTGAGAATGGTTATTTAGAGTTAAAGGGGACACTAACCTCAGTGTAAATAATATTTTTTTCTCAGACAAGAAAATGTTATATTGTTTACTGTGATTATTTAGGAATTGGGATTGATGTAGTTTTGATGCAAGGTAATCATGTTGTTGTACATGGGTCTCTCTAGCTAAGGCCTCACGAGTAGAACAATACTACACACAACCTCGAACCCTTAATTTTGGATCGTGCTCATAATTTTTGAAGACACTACTATATGGGTGAGTGGTTCGTTATCTATGAATACCATTAAAGTATCAAATACACCATCACTCAATGATAATTGAATATGAGGTAGCATGGGTCGGTGGATTACATGGAGTCTATCGGCATTGAGATATTTTACCTTCCTGTAAAGGGAAATCTATTAGCTGATGCCTTGAGCGAGTAGACTTAGACCCAAGATATCAAGGAGGCCAATAGTGATTGGGATTTGTTGGATTTTTTCTCTTATATACCTCTCAAGGTTCAAGATTATATTGGAAAACCTATTCTAGAAGCTGTGGTAGTGATTTACACCCATCATAAGAAGGTCTGGAAGAGACAGTTATCTAATTTTGAAGGATTATACTTGAGGGAGAGAAATTGAGAAGAGAACCGACCTCTGGGGTATGTTGTTAATGACCATGATACCATACTATTTTTTGGTTGAGTGTGAGTGACTTTTGATATGTTGGATGTTTAATGAGATAATCACATGACTCTGTATGGGAAGTCCATAATTTTATTACAAAGATGTATCCCGACATGGTCATCATTATTGGGGTCCAAGTATGAAGAGGTAGATAAAAGGTTTGAACAATCGATGGTCTACCTATCTGTCGCTGAGGTTATATCACTAGCAAAAAAATAAAATTCTTACAACCTTTATCCCTTCATGGTTGGAATGGGATCAATGTCATAATGGATTTAGTGACCTGAATTTTCAGATCCCATTGATTAAATGAAGTAGAATGGGTGATCATCGACAGGTTATCCAAGGTTGCTCACTTCATAAAATTTAGGAAACCATCTTTATTGATGAGTTAGGAATGATTTAAATCCATAAGATAGTGAGACCTCATATATTTCTCTTTTCTATCATTTTGGAATGAGATTCTTGTTTTAATTCACATTTCTAGAAAGGGTGTTAAAAGGTACTAGAATCATAGGTGAACCCGAGTACTGCATATCAACCGTAGACTGAAGGGAAGTCTGAGTAGATGATTCAGGTGTTAGAAGATATTCTTAAAATATGTATCATTGATTTTGGAGGTTCATTGGAAAATATTGTTTCTTTGGTTTAGTTTTCTTAGAAAAAAACATTTCAGAAAGCAATTCAAATGACTTTATATGAGGCCCTCTTCGGTAGGCACTATAGTTCACCTCTATGTTGAATTGAGGTAGGTGAGGTTGATCTACTAGGACCACATCTCATTTTGGATAATTTAGGGAAAGTTCAGCTGCTTCAAAAATGTATGGGTATAGCATAGTCTAGGAAAAAGTTTTATACCAATCGTCATTGTCAACCTCTAGAGTTCAAGTGGGTGTTGGTACTTTCTACATGTGTCCCTTGGATTAGGTCATAGATGAATCCAGAGATAGGAGAATTTATCACCTCAATATCTTGGGACATTTGATATAGTGGAGGGAGTTTGGTCGGTAGCATATTGATAGATATTACATCAGAGGTACTGCTAAATTCAAGACATCACCCGTGTATCTTAGCATCAATAATATCATACTAACCCTTCTCATTTGTTTGATCCTAGGGATATTCATCTATAAAAAGATCCATCCTTTGAAGATAATATGATAATATTATCATTAATTTCAAAAAGGCTCTCTGAGGTGGGTTAGTTCCATTAGTTCGAGTGCTATGGAAGCAAAGATTTGCATAGGACAAGACCTAGGAGTGGGAATCCGATGTATGTGAATAGTTTCCAAAACACTTCTTAGATGTTTTTATACTAAAATCATAAGGAAATATCTGGTATGATTTGTCTTAATGTATGTAGGTTGTAATGTCATGGATTTTCAAAAGGTTACGAACTTTTAATTTTTTTTCTAATTCCATCAAATGGCAGTAATAATGATGCTTAATGACACAAAGAAGGATTCAGGTGTGTCCAGAGATCGTTCGTTTCCCAAATCCTTGACAGGGGATAATAATACTAGGATATATAGTTAGAAGAAACTATGCATCCCTGACTACATGGCATCCCTAAAAATTACAGTTGTAGATCATGGGAACTAAGGGGCCACACAGTTTGTCTACAACCATGTTACCTAAGGATCCGGATGGTGCATCCCATTTGTAGTTCTTAGATAGTCATTTTTCATGTTTTTCACATATCTAAACATACTATTAACATAACCATGTGGTTTTCCTATTTAATTTAATTGAATGTGTATGGTATCTACACGGTTTGGAGAACCTTGCTTCCAAACAGAGAATAATTGTTTTTTGAGGGGAAAATTTCCTTTTCCCGTCTTAAATGATTTAAACCAGTTCCCATCCTCCATTCCTTATTACTCCAGTGGATACCTCTCCTCCCCCATGTAGAACCCTCTACCTTCAAGAATATAGGGATCAAGGTATGTCCTCTACCTGGATTCTAATTCAGTGGTCATCAGATGTAATGTAAAGATAGAGTTGAGTTCTTTTATCCTCTAACTTTTATTTCATGATCCTCTTTCCTTCTATTTTTCTATTTCAATGCGAGTTCATTTTTATATTTTTAGGGAATTTTAAGGTCTCATTGATGTCTTCCAAACTATCTAAAATCTAATGATGATGTAGGTTGAGGGAATATTAAAGAAAATAAGGTTCTTCCTCTAGGAACATTCCATTCGTTTTGTTTCATTCTATAAATTGTGATGTTGTTATGTGAGTCGTACCCTTCAAACTTCACACCTAATTTTTCAATTAAATTAAATCAAATTCCATACTTAGACATTGGTGACCCGAGTGAGTGGAGAATCAACCACTTGGATTGATTGATATGTTAAATTCCATCAAATTGCATGTCTTTTAACTTAATCCTTATTTTCCCCTTAACATTGGTGGCTAAACATCCCTTAGGGGTGTTGGTTAATAATTATCAAATCAAATTGTAAATTTGGTTTAAATTGGAGAATGGGTCATGTTTTTAGACCCCCACCCCTATACCATTACTAATGAGACGGTCGATTCAAATGAGTTTTAAAAATGGTTAGGGCCTTAGATCTTATGTAATATATGATCCTTCAAATGAGAATTCATTGGCCAATATGACCATTATGTAATAAATACTTGAACCAATTAAATGGTCCCTCTTTCTAGACCTATACTATATATATATATATGAAATTATTATTAAAAATTATTTACCTTAGTTTCAGGGCTTAAATGAGGGGTTCTAGTTTAAGTACCCATCAGACAAACTCTTGTGACTTAGTTAGTTCTCTTAATACTTGGTAAACACACGACGGGTGATATCATCTATGCTTGAGATGGAATTTTCATGCATTATCCATTATTAATTTTAGAATAGGGGAAACTATAGCCAAGGGGAGACCCCATGGATGAGATTGATGGAAATATTGGTTGTACCATGCCATGAGAGAAGTCATAGCCCTTTGTGTGATACCAGGTAAAAACTCAGAGATTTTGATAATTCTTGACTTTTCACACTATGATGTGAGTGACACATGGGACTTCATCCATGGGTCACCATGGAAGAACTCTATGACATTGGTCTTATGATGGGCCCATCAACAAATTCTTTGAAAGTATCTCTAGAATTACATGGATTGGCTAATGGTGTTTGCATTATTTTAAAAAGTTTAATTAAATTAAATTAAATAGAATATAAATGAATGTTTTAATAAATAATAGACCCTTTTTTATTAAAATTATTTTGATGTGTCCTCCAAGACCAATAAAAAACATGTCGATAGTCCACCTTCTCACATATTATCTCACCCTTTTTACCTTTTTTGGATCCTTTGGTTCAGACTCAATAGCATAGGCCAAAGAAGGAAAATTTTAATGGTATTCAAGTATAACCTAGTCCAATGTTTCTAATTATTTAATTCTATTTTTATTTAATTATTTAGACACACTACTTAATTATAATTATCATTATGGATTGGACTAGAAATCATGGGTACTACCCTACTATGATTTTTATCTCAAACCATGCATAGGAGCTTTTGGAACCTATGTAAACATTATGGTTGTAGGTATATATAATGGGAAGTATCTATATTCAAATGTGCGATTAACTTTCAATTTGTGGATGGAGTATTTGGAGCAGAGGACCTAGCATATTATTCCTAAGCTAGTCAAAGTATTTTTTTCCCATTTTGTCTATTTTTTCCTCATGATTTATATAATTGTATCTCAAACACCTTGTATATACACTTTAGTATAGTTCATTACATTCTGTCATCATATTGTACCATCTATTTATCTATCTTTCACTTGTTGTATTATTTAACCATCACATTTATGTATTTCCTTTCCACTTTTGTCCATTGTTTCTTATACTCTATCATATTGGGTATATATATATATATATTATTAACCACTCTGATAATTGTGGTAATAGTCTCCCCACAGACTTAATCAAGGCCCTTGCTGCTAATTGGTAGCCTCAAGTGCTCAGGGAGGCACACTTGAGGTCTTTTATCCAATCGTCTTGGGGAACCTGTGTGTGGAATTTGGGGTAGGACGCTACAATAATGACCCAATTATAACATATATTGAAATTTCATAATTTTTTATAATATTTAATACATTACACAAAAACACACCCAACGAACATATTATTTTACTACCTTAGGAAACATGGAACATAATATTCCATTCTGGTTAAAGATATTCAATATTTCCCATAAAGATCTTCCCCTTTAGCATCCTTACATAAAACCATTCTTTATAATATGTATAAATCAATAAAAAAAAGAAGGAGATAAGATGCTTAGTAAGGGTAAACAAGGGAGATATCAATCATAACATATTCATATGGCATAAGTACATAAAAAAATTAAAAAAATCATATCCTTTATATCCAAAATTATGATATTGTGTCATCAAAAGGATCATAAAAGTTTAAAAAGAATCATAGAACTTATTAAATGAGAGAATAACCTAAGACATGAAATTGTGGCCTACAGAAAACCATAGAAAATAACTTACATATTAGTAAAGTAAAATTTCCTAGAATATCATAGTTGAAAAATTCGTTTAGTGAACCAGGTTCACTCTCTATTGAAGTCATGTATTTCTTAAACTCAGTTTACTATTGTTATTTACCTATATTACTGAATCAAGTTCACTTCATATTCTAGTTATATCAATCTCATTAGATACAAATATCTACCAAATTCATTATAGGGATATATAGGGCCCTCCCATCACATTATCAAAACCATAGATATGTCTCTCAAAAGAACATAAATTATATCAAAACCCATAAAAATAAATGGGTTACAAAAAAATCACTCAACTATAACACAACCCATGGACAAGAAATGGGTTTCATAAGTATCATTCCATAATAATCATAAAATAACCATATGAATAATAGATTTATTCTCCTTAAAAAAATACCCATTAAAACATTAGTAACATAAAATACTGTTATTCTGGATGAAAAATCATTTTGAGAGATCACTTGAAAATAATTATTCATGAATATTTCATTTCTTCTTTGAAAATATTTTGTTTTTGTTAAATAGAGCACAATTTTAAAATAAAATTTTTTGTTTGAAATTAAACTTGTAATATTATAATAAAAGATAAAATAGTTAACATTTCATGAAGGAGACATATTTCATTCCTTCTGAATAAAATAAAATAACATCCCTTCCATGAATATTTTTTTCTATGAGGTCACAAGTATCCTTGTTTAGAAAATAATAAAAAATTATTCTTTTAAAAGAAATTTGTAAACAGTTAAACAAGGATAAAAGTAACATTAAATATTAATAGGAAAATAGTAAAAAAATTGAAAACTTTTTTAGAAAATATGAACATGGAAGTAAAATCTTTCCAAATAGATATTTTAAATGAAAAAAATCATGATTATAGATGAAATTGTGAAATAATCACTTAGAACTTAATAATTAGTAGAATTGCATGACCCGTAAAAGAAATACAATTATATAGATTTTCAAATAAATCAATATTCAAAATAATACTCATAAAATACACCCATGTGAAGTATATACTCCAAATAAAATAAAAAATTTGTGAATAAGGAATTTTTCCCACTGAAATAAATGTGGGACAAAAATCTCTTACCTTAGGTCTTACCTTCATTCATATACATTCAGAACTAAAATATAATAAATATAACTTTATTATAAATATAACACATAAACATATTCATATATATAATTCCATATAATATTTACATATGACATTATCTAATTCCCTTGTTAAAATCTCCATGTTAAAGTTATGTTTTGGGTAATAACCGCTTTGTTTTTAATTCGTGTTTTGATTTGTTATGCATGATCCCCTTACATAGAACATTATTTAATCATATCTATAATGATAAAAATGATATAACTATAAAATATGTTAATTAAATATGTATTCATGGTGATTAAAAAAATTATATATAGAAAATAAAATACACCATTTATTGAGATGGTATATCTTATGGATGCAAGAACGTTACATTCCTTTTATTTTAATATTTATAGAAAAAAATATAAAATATATTATCATTTTCGAATAATTTATTGTTTTATATATTATATATATTCATTAAATTCGTCCTTATCACTATTCATACGAAATATAGGTGAAAAATGAATCATATCGCATTGTGGAGATGGTAACCCATACATACTCACTATTGATGTTACAATTTCCCAATAGATTAGATTGTAAAAATGTAGATTTGATATTATCATTAAATATGAATAATTATGTCACCAATATCACATATATATTAAAACAATCATAAATCCCTATTGTAAAATAGGGTTATGTAAAATGAACTGCATCACTTCATGGAGATAATAAGTCGTACACACGCACGAGCGATATATTTATTTATTGTTCGATGAGAAAGTGGATGTATTATGTTATCTTAATAATAAAAAATAATATATGAATATTTTTGATGATGAATTTTTAATTTTATAATATTATTCATAGATTCATAGGAGGTATAGAAGATTAGAAAAATAGAGTGATCGATTAGAGCGACTAACACTTCCTTGTAATGGATTCTTTATATCTCCATTAAACGACTCAAGAGTTGGTCTTTTTGAAAACCTGAACCTATATAATGTTTTAGGGAAGTTTAGAAGATAATTTTATCTATTTTATTTTATATTTAAGTCTCAATGTTATGTTCATATGTGATGGAGGAGATTCCCTTTTATAATTAAGGTGAGGGGCACGTTTGGGATTTCAATAATTATTAATTTATAATAAATTCAATCTCAATCCAAATACCTCCAAGATTCCAGGTATTAAAAGATAACATTATATAAGGATGTAATATCATAAAAAATATATATTTTAGAGAAGTTTTGGAATTATGTTAAACTTTATCATTTTGGTTAACCCATAGTTTTGCTATTTTAATTTTAACAAAGGTAAAAAAATTCAATATTAAAAGGTTGAAATTTTCTCTTATGTGATTTCAATTAGACCATAGATGAAAATATTGAAATATTTTAGACCATATAAAACGATTTAATTTTTAAATACATTTTATGATTTTTATATAATTTAATAAAATATTTATTTTAAAAAATATCATTAATGTATGCTTTTTGAGTATTCATTACATGGAATTTTTAAAATATAAAGATACAAATTTAACATTGTAAAAAATATTTTATTATTTCCCTAATGGGTCCAAGTGTTCTATAAAATTATTTTATCAAAATAATTATCTCAAATTATATTTATTTTAATATTATTAATAACAAGTATTATATATTTCCATTAATAAAATAATTACTAAAATAGAGATGAGTTATTATTTAATATACATATTATTCACTAAAAATTTAAAAAAATGCCATGATGAATATAGATTTTGTAAATTTAAAAATAATATTTATATTAGAATATATATTTTGGGTAACACAATATTAAAAATGATATAGTTTTTAAAACATAAATGTGATATCTTTAAATTTTTATTAAATAAAATTATATAAATATCATAATCTCATCTAAGGGGAATAAAAATTTAGAAATAACTTTATATAATTAGAATGTGTTTTCTAAGTTAAAAATAAACATTAATATTTGTTCATAACTTACATCTCCCCACATGTGGACACAAAAGGGATATTTGAGAAAAATGAAGTGACATTTTGTGTCATACTATGATTTAAATATTATATAATTCATTTTCATAGAAAAGTGTCCATTAAACAAAATTATTTCCATAATTTTTTATTTAATATCTAATTTTATTTATCCAAAAATGTTAACATGTTTTCGAGTCGTTTTATATTATTTATCATTTTTTACCAAAATTTCCTAATTTACCCTTAACTATTGTAACATAATTTACAATGGTTACAATTTATATTGGACAAAAATAATAGATAAATATTAAATACATTTAGACCTTGTGAATATAAATTTTCCCTCAATTTCTCAACATTAAAATAACAGAAGATTCATAATTAAAAATAATATAATACCCGTTAAACTCTAGGAAAAACACTTTTTTCAAAATAAATCACTTTTCAAACATAAAATGTTTTTATAATAAATTTATGCATAAAATACATTAATAATAATTATTATATATTTTTAAATTAAAATTAACTAATTAAAATTTAAAATTAATCCAAAACATAAATGTAACATACAAAGACTTTAAATGAAAATACTGTTTTCAATAAAAAAATCTGTATTTTCCCTATTCCTAAAAACATGATACCTCTCAAAATAATATCACATGTTATTACCAAGTAAATTTTGATATCATTATTTCTGATAAGAAGGTAATTTTTTAATATATAGATTATAAAATTGTCAAAAACTATATTTAAAACAAGTTCTTCATTAAAGGATGGAAAAACTATCTTTTAAAAAATAGACTATTATGGGTACAATTTGATTTATTTTTATATCATGTCTAGAAAACAAAAAGGCTGAATGTTAAAAATTATATCAAATATAAACTATATATATTTCATTAATATAATCCAAAAATAGTGATTTTACTTTTTACTGGTATAGTACAAACTTGTACACAATTATATAGTTATTCAGAAAAATATTTATTTTTTATTCAATAGGGTTTTTATATAAATTTATAATAAATTGGTAACCAAAGAAATAATTATAAATAAAATTGTAAACTGTATGTTAATACTTTAGTTAATATTTTTAATACCCTCCATTCTAACAGCATGTTTATAATTTTAATATCTAAATAATTACAAAAATAAAAATACTCTTTGTAAAAAGACAATGTTACATGTAATGAAAGATAAACCAGTGTTGCATGTATTTAAAGAAATCAAATAAATAAAATTGTTTTAAAATATTTATCACATCAAAATTTCAACGTGTAATATTCTACCCCCATAATCATAATTTCACCCTTCAAAATTAATCTAGGATCTAAAGGGTTAAATACATGAAAGATTCTTTTATAAAAACCCACATAATAAAAATGAATAGTAAAAATTCTATTTAAAAAAAGAAATTTTGAAACATTATAATTACACAATGTAACTCATTACTATTATAACACAATGTATAAAATAGGTGTAAAGTGAAAAAATAGAAATGGAAGACATATATAATAATCAAGTTCTGATGGTGACTGAAAGAGAATAGGGTTAAGAGAATGTTAAAAATAAAAAAGCCATGATTCTATATTAATCTAACAAACCATTTGATTCATTGGAAAATATGTTATTTGGATAAATTTTTTGGTTTCAGAATACATTCCCTAATGTCAAAATAATTTTCATGATATGAAATATTTACTGGATTTCATTACATTTCATAAACATATCTTATCCTTTTTTCGGCCTTGAACAATTTCCACTTCATTTATTTTTCCAAAAAATAATGGTGATTTTTTCACCCCTTATATATTATCAGATCACGAGAACCATAAATCGAATGATAGGTCATTTCATCAATATTTTCAATAACAAAATTGTTATTACAATTTGTCCACTATGCATAAATCCTAATATAGAGATATAAAATAATAATCTGTAAAACCACATCCAAATTTCAATGTTAACAATTTCATAATTGGTTACCTCTATGATTCTTTAAAAACCTTGAAATACAAAACATTCAGATGAAGGTAACTAAAATTAAAAAATAAAAATTTAATTAATTCCCCAAAAAACTTGATATGGATCTTAATTTTCACACACAAAAAATGTGAAGACCATTATCATGTATTCTATTGAAATAGAGTAATAACCTTATTTAACATAAAACCACAGTGAATACATGAATCATTTCAACAATTAACTCTTTCTTTATACCATATATCCTAAATTATATAATCTCAATCCATGATTTCATAAAATACCTTGTCATATTTTTATCCCCAAGGTCATCAATATTATCCCATTTTTTTATCAAATTAAAACATATATATAATTAATTATATGAAAATAATTCACATATTAAAGTTTATCCTTGCCATAATCACATGATTTTTAAAAATATCGCATACCTTGTCACGTCACATTTAATGGTTACCAGTACCATTCTATATATACTTTCAAATACTTATATAAAAAATATATAGGAACAATCCTTATATGTTTCATTATTTCATAATACCATAAAAGATGATAAACAATATTATACTTGAATCCAAATAAAAAAATACATTAATACTTCCACACCAATTATTGTAAAGAAATAGATCCTTCCTTTATATATATTTCAATCCTTATGTTAGGTAATTGATGATGATAATTCCCATGTTCCCCACATATAATACATATCACTCCTTGATTTTTCACTCTATGACCTTCTTCTCCACATAGATGACATCTTCCCCTCCATGTGAGATATTATTCCCAGTTCGTCTTCCCACCTTCTTGACATATAAGAAGCCAAATCATCATTCCTCTATGTTCAAAACGACATAAAAATTATAAATCTCTATATTCCTCCTATTGGATTTGTTAGGAATATCACTGTGGTTAATTTTGTTAATAATATATTATGATAGATGATTAGGAATAATAATAATTTATTTCCCTCCAGTAATCATCCAATTTTATTTCTCATAGTCACCAAACACTCAATTAAATTCAATGTTAACTTGATTACTTTTAGTTCCATCCATTTTCTAAAACAAAAATAATAATGATAGAGACACTAATAATAGTAGGAAATTCACAAAATATAGAGAAATTACATATAGAATTTCTATCTATAGAACTGTAGGTTTCATCATAGGTTATTCATGATAATTATGAATACTCTAGGATTTAAGTGTATACTTAGACTTATCCTTATAGATCTTATTATGGTTTTCTTATCCTAGATTTCAAATTTTGACTAACACTTTTATCTAATACCAACTATAATGGCCCAGGCTTAAAAAATATATACATTATGTCATTTTTAAGGAATATTTAATAAATTACAGAAACAAATGCCCAAAAACCACATTATTTTAGTGTGTTTGGGAACATAGAACAAAAAATCATATTCTACAGAAATATATTCATTGTTTCCCTTAAATATCTTCCACTTTAGTATCCTTACATAAAACCATTGTTTATAACATATGGAAATAAACATACAAAGAGGATGATATCAAATTCTCTGTAATGATAAATAGGTGAGACATCAATCATTGCATAATATTAATGCATAATTACATAAAAAAAATTTAAAAATAGTAATATCCTTTATATCCAAAATTATGATATCATATCATGGATTAATTCATTAAAGTTTATAAATAATCATAAAACATATATTATGAGAGAGTAAAATAATACATTGAATTTTGGTCTACACATAAGTATAGAAATAATTTCTAATTTATTCAAGTATAAATTACAAGATAATAATTGAAGGATAAATTTTTTAAAAACCGGGTTCACTCCCCGTTCTATCCATGTATTACTAAACCAAGTTTACCATTATGTTAGCTATATATTAACAAACCTACTTCACTAACTAATCCATTAATGTTTATCCCATGAGATATAAATTTTTACCAAATATATTTGATGAAGATTTAGGTCCCACCCATCATATATTTAAAACAATACATTAGTGTTCCAAAAGAACATAAATAATATCAAAAACAATAAAAATAAATAGGGTTCCTAATAATCATTCAATTATAACATAACCCATGGAATGAAAATAGGTTCATTAATATCATCTCATCATAAACATAAACTAACCATAGGAAGAATATTTATAGTGTCCTTGAAAAAGAATTCCCATTGAAACATAACTAACATCAAAGAATGTTATAATAGAAGGAAAATAATTTTGATATGTCACCTGAAAATTATTGTTGAGGAAAATTTTCTTTTCCTTTTTGAAAATGTTTCATTTTAATAAAATTTCATGTAATTTTAAAGAAAAATTTTATTTGAAAATTACCTTACAATAATTTAAAATAGGTTTCAAATTATTAGGGTTTCATGATGGTGGAATTTTCCATTCTTGTAGTATAAGTTAAAAAAAATCTTTCCGAATATTTTTTTGTTAAAGACACAATGAGACATGTTTAAAAAAAGACAAATATATTATTTTTAAACAATTTTGAAAAAATTAAAACATTAGTAAAAATAGCATTAAATATTCATATTATAATAGTAAAAAAAATTTGGAAATAATTTTTAGAAAACCTGGAGAACTAAAAAAAATTCCACAGAAGTGATTTAAAACGAAATAGTCCCGGTTATTGATGAAATTATGAAATAATAAATTATCACTTTATAGTCTTTAGAGTCAAATGCACCCCAATGTAAAGGAAATTTTATGGATATTAAAATAACCTAATAATAATTATAATAATTATAAAATAAATTCATGTGTAGTATATATACCACACAAAAGAAACAAGTATTATATAAGACATGTGTCCCACAAAAATAAATGTGACACAAAAATCTCTTACCTGATGTCGTGAATTCCTTTATAAACATTCAAACCTATTGTATAATAAATATAAGTTTTTTATAAATATAACGCAGAACTCTATTCATATATATAATACCATATATTATTCACTTATGACTTTATATTATTCTCTTATTAACAATTCCTTGTTAAAGTTATGTTTCGTGTTCTAACAGGTTTGTTTTTCTATCATATTTTGACTTGTTATCCTTTCTCATATAATGTAAATAATTATTTCATCATATCAATAAGGATAAACATGAAATAAATATCATATATAATAATTATATATTTATTTATAGTGATTCTTAAAATATAGAGATAGAAAATAAAATACAATGTTCATGGAGACAGTAGGTCGTACTTACGCATGAATGATGTTTTAATTATATAATATTATTAAAAGAAATAAATGTGTACGATATATTATCATTAAAAAATATTATTTTTTTATATATATAATATATATTCATAAAATTCATCCTTATCACCATCCATGTGTAATATGGATGAAAAATAAATCATATCGCATTGTAGAGATGGCAAGCCATATGTACGCACGAGTGATGGTATCATTTCCCAAATGATCAGATTGTAAAACAGTTGAGATTATATTATATTAAATAAGTATAATTATTTCATAAATATCATATATAATCATAAAAAACATCATAATTCTCACATATAAAATACAGGGATGGAAAATTAATTGTATCGCTACGTGGAGATTGTAAGTCGTACGTACGCACGAGTGATACTTCAATTTCTTCTTTGATGGGAAAGGGCATGTATAATTGTTTGTTAATAATAATAATAATAAAATATCATAATATTTATTATTCTGAATATATTATTTTACTATACATATCATTGATTTATAGAAAGTATACAAGTGTAGAAAAAGAGTGTGATTGGTTAAAGTGATTACTTGTTCCTCGAAATGGTTTCTTTAGAAATCATCTAAAGGACTCTAGAGTTTGTATTTTGGGAAGAAATAAAACCTACAAAATATGTTTAGGTGAGTTTAGAATATAAGTTTTTAGATTTTTGTTGGTCTATATGGCTCAGTGTGACGTGAATTAGTGAGGGAGGAGGTTCTCTTTTATAATTGATGTGAGGGGATCTTTTAAAATTTTTAAAAATATTAATTTATAATAAATATAATTTCAATCTAAATACCACAAATATTACATGGATTCAAAGATAAGTTGATATAAGGATGTAATATTATTTAAAAGGTAAATTTTAGACAAGTTTGGGTATTATTCTAAAACATTTAATTTTGGTTAATCCTTAGTTAAATTATTTTTATTTTAACTAAGGTGACATATTTTTCAATTTTAAAAGGTTTGCATTTTTAAATATGTGATATAAATTAGAAAATATATGAAAAACTTATAAAACTTTAGAACATATTATACTTTTTTTATTTTTAAATATGTGTTATGATTTTTAAACACTTTAACAAATCTTATTTTTATAAAATACCATTACTTTCAATTTTGAAACTATTAATTACCTTGAATTTTAAAAATATAAAGTTAACATGTTAACATTGAACAAAATAGTTTATTATATCAACATGTTTTCAATTTATTCTATAATTTTTTTTGATCAAACTAATTTTTTTTAAATTATATTTATATTAATATTTTTAATAACATTTATTTCATATTTCCATTAATAAAATAATTTCTACATCAGAGTTGTGTAATTTTTCCATAAAATTATTATTTTTTACTATAAAATAAAAATAAAAAATGATGATGGAGGTAAATATTATAAATTCCAAAAATAATTTTTATACTTGAATATAAATTTTAAGTAACCCTATATAAAAAAAGATATAATATCTAAAACATGAATGTAACATCTTTGAATTTTTATTAAATAAAATATTATAAATATTATAATCACATATAAGGGGACCACGAAGTTAGAAATAATTTTATATTTTTAAAATATGTTTATTAAGTTAAAATATAACTTTAATATTCATTTATACCATACTATCTTCCCCATGTAGGAAGATTAAGGATATTTAAGACAATGAAAAAACATTTTGTGTCTTTCTATTATTTAAATATTATATAAGTCATTTTCATACACAAATGTCCATTAAAATATATAATTTCGGTCCTTATGGTTTAAGGGTATCATTTTATCCATCCAATTATATTTTGGCATGTTTTAGCGCAATTTTATAATATTTATGATTTTATTTTCAACTTAAATTACCCAATTTACCATTAACTATGGTGAAAAAATTTACCAAGGTAACTATTAATTTTGGGAAAAAGGGACATGTTCACTAAATATGGTCCTTATATATTTATATTTGGGATCCATTTTTTAATATTCAAAACATTGAAGTTTCTGAATTTAATTTAAAATATTTCTACTAAAACACTATGAAAAAAAGTTTTTTGGAAGAATGGCATTTAAACCGTAAGATGTTTTTATAATAAAATCTTGTCTAAAATCATTTCAAAAAACAATATTGAATTATTTTAAATTAAAATTAATTAACTAAAATTTAAAACGAATCCAAAACAAAATTTTAACATGTATAGACATTAAATGAAAATATTTTTTTCAATAAAATCTTTATTTTCACTATTAATCAAAACATGGAAGTTCTCATGTAAATTTGAAAAGATCTCCTAAAGATAATTTGGATATACCAATTTAAATGAATAAGTTTATTTCATAAAATAGAATTTATAAAAGTATCAAAGACTAGATTTAAAATAGGTGCACCATCAAAAGGTGGAAACTATCATTTTATAGAAATAAATGTATTATGTATAAAATTGGATTTATTTTTATATCATATCTAGAAAACAAAT
Source organism: Viscum album (assembly GCA_963277665.1). Lineage (NCBI taxonomy): Eukaryota > Viridiplantae > Streptophyta > Magnoliopsida > Santalales > Viscaceae > Viscum > Viscum album. The sequence goes on along the minus strand of OY728147.1, from coordinate 872,129,602 downwards.
AAAATGAATGTTAGAAATTATAATTAATATATCATGTAGATAATTAATTATTATAATACAACCATAGTTATTTGTTTGTTTATTGGTATAAAACAATCTTCTGCACAATTAAATAGTTTTTTTAAGAATAGTGATTTCCTTTTTATATACAAAAGGGATTTTGCATTAATTTATAATAAATTGGTTAAAAAGAATTAATTATATATAAATATATGAACCTTTTTTTAAAAAAATTTAGTTAATCTTTTTCATACCATAAATTATAATATATAGGAAATGATTTCCTTATATAAACAATTACCATTACAAAAAAAAGTTTTGTCAAAAAAAAATATTGTGTTTAAAAAGTTCTTATATGGTATTTCATTTAATGAATGAAATCAATGAAATCAAATTATTTTTTATAAAATATATCGCATAAAAATATCAGGGTGTTACATGGATTGAGTCTTCTATTACAAATTTATTATTCATCTCAAACACTAGAAATATATGATTCAAGTATAATAAATCTATTAATTAGTTATTAAATAACATATAAAAATATTTGAGATATAAAATAATGTATCATTATGTCTAAATAGAGACTAATATTATTTTCTAGTAATAATAAATATAATAAAAAAACATTTAACTTCAATCAATCATTTGAGAAATTTGATGTTGTGTTCCACCATTTGTAGTTTAGGAATCATCCTTTCCCAAATTCATGGATAATTAACATTACATATTGTTATGTTTTTTCTTTTTTGGTTCAAGTATTTAAATAAAATGGAATAAATATCATATTTTATTTCACAGAGCTGAAGTGAAATGTAAATTGTACAAGAAATGATAAATATACCGAAAATATATTCTATTAATTGCTTCTTATTCAATTTATTTCTGGTCCGCATCCAGTGGCCTATTGGATACATGAGAATAAAATAGTCTCATGTTCATTGCTTTCCCACTAAATCCATTATCTCTTAAATAATACTCGTAAAGGAACCACTTACTTTGAATCATCGTTGGTATTTTCAACCTAGTATTTAAATTTTTTCACCAGTAGGTATGAGGAACAATATTTTTTATAATCCTTATATATCTAGTAAAGAATAGTCAAAATATTCTTGAGAATATTATCCATGTTATCCATCTTATAATGATTAATGAATATGTAGAGTCGTGGTGGTAAGGATGATAATACTATATGATTGAATAACATATTATCCAAGGAGAATACAAACTTCCCTAAATATCTATATCCTCCATCATTTTTAAGGAATAATATCTAGAGAAGTAGAAATCATTCATTTTACACAGGTATAGTGTAGTGAAAATATTTTTTTATCTTAAGCCTCTTTATATATTTTTTATGTTCAAGGAGATGATTTTTCATTATTTAAGAATCCTTAAACTTATTATTGGATTATAAAATCACCAAAAATAGATGATAACATGGTGCAATGGACATAATAATCATCCAACATGAATCACATATAGCCACAATTTTCACCCTTACATAGTCAATTATGTGGCTGGTTAGGAATAGGAGAATATGGTATATAGAATAAATTTTTCTATAGTAGTGTAAAGGATAAATAACAATACCACTTTAGGAAAATTATTCTTGTAAGGACATTCTCTGAGTCTATAAATGATCACATCATTCAAGTGGTTCCACTTTCAATTTTTTACATTCATTAAATTCAGTTTTAATTATTTTATCTAGATTACAAAGGTATGACATATAAAATTTACTTTTAATAATTTCTCACTATTTTATCATTTCCCAATAGCCCTTTCCATTTGGTTTAGAATATTTTATCACATTGAAATTATAGTAAAAAAAGGTCTATATTTCTGTCTCATATCATAAACAATATCCCTTTAAATTACTCAAAGGTGTTTAGGAGGGGTTTCTTTCCAACTAAATTAAAATTATGTTCCATGATCCATTGAGTGGTCTCCCCAATCCAAATAACTCGAACTTCAATTTCCTCAACACTTTCCTCATAATATTATGAAGTAGACTATATCCATTATACTCAATACTAATTTGGTAAATTTTACTCATTATCATTGTTAATTTTTAACATCTGACCCAATTTTTTTTCATTATTTTAATTATTTAATTATATATAATATTATTCTTTAATTTTGGGAGGAACTATTTTAATTTTGTTTATTTCATAGAAATATGACTATTGTGCATAGTCCGTGCATGGTTAGTGGAAACCATGCCTTAGTCATGTGATTGTGTTGATAAATTGATAGTGTAAAACCACACGGTCAGTGCATAGTATGTCCAACCATGTGTAGTTTCCATGTATTGTTATCATAATCCTCTAGTAATTCGTGCACGGTCGGTGCATGGTTTGTCCATCCATGTAGCCAATCTATGTGCAACACAGGGCATATTTTTTTTTTTTGCAATTTCCTAAAATACCCCCTCTATTATATGGATCACACTTCTCTCCCCATCCTTTCTCCTACAAAATTTCAAATAGCCCAAGGGTCTCTCTATTCTAAGTCTCCTCCTCCTCCTCTTTGATGGAATCGTGAAAATTTTATATGTATTATTGTCTTTATTCATCCCATGATAGGTTTCCCCTTCCCCTTTCATCTTCTTTATCTCTTTTCATATTGTTATTTATACCAAACTATATATGTTAAACCATAGGCCAAACCATATGTGGGATACATGGTTCTAATTTTCTTTAGAACTTTTCAGGTGTTTCATTTCTCTCTCGGGCCATGTTCATCCTATAATCAATGTTTTTGATCGTCTATGTTTGATTTCATAAATTTTTCCCCTTGTTTTAGAGTACTAAATTTTAAAAAAATTATTCCTTGATTTTAAATCCCTTTTTGGGTTCCAAGTGATAATATTAATATTATTTGAGGTATATTTAAATGTAAAATAATGCATCATGTTATTTTAATTTCAATTTAGTTGATTTCTCAATGTTTTATTTTTAATAAAAAATTAATAATTAATTCTTCATACTATATATTTGAAAAACATTATGAGTGGAACTTATAAATGATTTATCTAGTTTTTCATAAAGGCTATTTTGGATCATTAAAGTGATTATTAAATTAAACATATTATTATTCACGAATTTCAAGTGATACTTGAAAGGAAGTGTATTAATAGATTATTTCATGAGTTATTTTCAATTGAAAATGATGGTCATGAAAATTTCTCTTGGAATACTGATCAGTCATTTCCATATGAATGGGTATATATATATATATATATATATATGTTTTGGAATGTATAAATTCAAATGTTATTAAGATAAATTATCAACTAAATGAAATATGTGTATATATGTGAAAATGTATTTGGGCATAATGATGGATAAAATATTTTGATTTTAAATGTGTTACTTGATTTTGGATTCTTGAAAAATATTCCAATGATTGCTAAAATAAATTATACATACATATTGAGACTTCTAAAACAATTTTTTAAGCCCTTGATTGAATTTTAATGGAACACCTTCGATGTTTTTTGTAATTGTCTCTAGGAATGAATGTTTATATATGTTGTCGAAATATACTATTATTTATTTATTTATTTTATTATTATGGTAATTGAATTTTTTTAGTTATGTCACATTATATATTATTTTTGGTTTCTATTATTATTCAAAACTCATGAAAAACCTGGGCATTTTGTTATGTGAACATAGAAGGGATAGTCTCCCTTTCAACATTCTAGGAAAGTGAAGTCTGTGTGATCATTCCACTAGTAAGATAGATGTTATTATCACTTACTTCTAGATGTTATCAAAGTGTGGTCAATATTTACCTAGCACATAGTGAACCTTATGGTGGTTTCCCATGTTGTTCATTTCAAATAAGTCCTTATATGATCATCTCTCACTTTTGATGTTCTTTAAAAAACCTATGAGCTATAGTCATTATATTCTTTCTTGATACTCATATATATTATTTTGAAGTTATTTTTAAGTGTATTTAATAGAATGTTTCAAAATTGGTTTAATGAAGGAGTTTTATAAAAAGTATTCTTAGGCCTAACATGCTTTTTCCATGAGATTTTTTTTATTTAAAATAAGAAAAAACCCTATGTTTTTTACGTTTTTCAAACATGAAAAAAGGGATCATCGGTTTAAAGACTAATACTTGGATTGTGGTTTCACATGGAATGAATAATCATCTATATGATCATTCCTATCTATCTAATTTCAATTTTATGATCTCTTTGTAATCTAGACCACTCTTTGAGCATTGATTAGTTGTAGTTGTGTGGCATCCTATTGTCACAAAGAGGTATGTGGGTTGTTAATTTTATTTCTTATTCTTTATCACATCATAAAACTATTCCCTATAAAGTGGTGGTTTACAAAAACTTCGTGTGGCCGATGTGAAGTAATCTCGAGGTATATTTAAATATTCTTGTAGGTGATAGTGGCTGGGTTTAATTTTGGGATTAGTTAGATTACATTTCAAGAGTTTTTAAATTGTTTTCACTACAATAAATTTTTGTTTCTATATTTATGTTAGTGTGTGGAACACCAATGTACGGAGTGGTCATGTATATTTTTTTTCCTAACTTTTATTTATGGGAGAAAATGTTACCTATTACTATTAATTGACATTTCAATGACTGATGCCACCCTAAGAAAATTGATAACTCACCTCTATGATATCTTGGGTCATCTCATGAAATTGATAGATAGAAAACAAGGGCGGGTTTGTGACAAATAGTATCAAAGGTTTAGGTTCTTGAGAGGTCCTAGGATTCAGAACTACATTTTTTATTTTCAAATTAATGGTATATGGAGATAAGACTATGAGGACTCATGAGGTACATACCTAAATAGTCTGGATAACAGTTTCATGTTCTGATTCTCATACTATTTTATTTCAAATATGGTTTTTGTTTATCCATTGTATACATGTCTCATACCATTTACATCGATTTTGGTGCCTCCATATCCTGTATTAGAACTTCCTCTATTCACATCCATATAATTCTAGAGAATTCTTGGTCCGACCACCATAGAATGGAAAATCATGTTGTACGGGCTATAAATGACCCTTGATTTTCATTTTGGTACAATTGGGATAACTCAATAACTTCTCTTATTTCTCACATAGATCATAAATCGCATTATATTACATATATAATTATATTATTCTTGCATTCTTGGTAAATTCATGCCATAACCATGATTTACTGAAGGTCCTTTTTTCGCTACCGTAAAATGGATGACTAGTCATTGATGTATGACCACAAGAGGCACATCGTTGGTCAATGTTGTATGTCCTTAAACTCATTACAAAAATATATCTAGGAACTATGAAATTAATATAATTATACATATCCTTGATAACTTCTGTACAAGGATTTGGGCTCTTTATCCCTATCAAGTCACCTACTTCCCCATGCAGTATAAACAAACTACCAAACTGATTTGTGTTAAGGATATGTGAACATAAATTATAGAAATCATACATCTTATCCCTATTATGTAAAAATTTATGGAAATATACATGTATTTAAATGTCAAACTATATAACCACCCAATTCCTCACTATAATAAATTAAACAATATCATTGAAATATTTGTAATCAATAAATTAAACTATGTGATTCTTAGGTCCCCACCCATGAGTACATTCTCCTTTAAATTCCTATCATCTACCAAGTAACCTTCCTGGAATATGTGTGGCATGATTCCTATTAAGATAGGATACATAGTGAAGCTCGTAACCTATATCTTGTCAAAACCACCATATAATTAAAATTCCCTCTACATATACATGAACTTGATCACTGTGGAGAATTTAATCCAATAACTACATGTGTCTTAATTCTCAATCCAAAGAGATACGTATTGATTCCATGATCTCTCATTTTCAGACCAACTACAAAATAAAAAAATTCCCCCTTTACTTCACACATCTCTATCCACAACAATAGATTCTAACATGAAGTCCTTTATTTACATACTTATAATTGAAGAAAATGACCCTTACTTCCATATAAATCAAATATATATAGGGAATTTCTGAAAAAAAAAATTAAATTATTTTTTCGTATTATTTGGACAACCCTCTCACAAACCCTACATCATGTCATGGGATATATTATTTATCATATTCTTTCCCCAGAAATTGGTGACCAAATATTCAAGATATGATTGAAACATATTTCATGACTACGAATTATATACCCAATATGGATTAGCATAATGTGTGACCCTAATGTGGCCTTCCAACTAGAATAATATTCATCCACAAAATAAAGTCCATATATCTTCATATTCCCTAATGACATTTTAATGAAAAATATGTTTCGAATATAGTTTTTGATCATTCTTTATGACCATTTCCCATTTTATTTTCTCAGATTCAAGGTTCCTCAGAACATGGATTAAAATATCCCCAACTCACATCTAGAATATGTTGGAGTATTCTAAATGGGATGCATTATGACCGTGGGATTAAAAATCGACTGGTGTGTTCCATAAATAACCCTTGATTTTCATTCATAGTAAAATTTTGATAACCCTCTAATTTCAGTGTGTTTCTACCATATATAATTACTCAAATGAGTATACATATTTTAGATAACTATTCATATCTATATAATTAAACCCTTCCATAAGCTGAGAGGTGACTGGTCCTTCCTACATGACCCTAGAATACATAGAGTGGCCTCCCTCATGTGGCCCATCCATTTTACATATATGTTAGTTTTGTGTAAGGAACGATATTAAAAGTATATATTGATTAATTCTCACTCCGATGAGATTTAGTGGTGATACCTGGATCCAGAATCCTAGAATATCCATGATGTCATAAAAACACCCCTTTATTTTATCGCATGAACTAGATCCATGCATGAAAATTCTTATATAAAACATGAAAAATGTATTATTGGGATCCTAATAGGAGTAAATATGCCTATTTCTAATTTAATTGAGTATAAATGATTCCATTATGATTTTAGATATCCTATTTTAAAAAATCACACTTCACTGTTTTTTGAAACTCGTATCCTCGCAATCCTTCATTGTTTATTAGAGATAAGACTCTCTAACATCAAGAGGCACTTTTATTTTGGCTATGTATAGTATGCCAACTATGGATCTGCATAAGGTGTTTCCCCAATATGGCTTATCCACCAAAGGAATCTTCTTATTTTAAAGATATTATCCTTGATTGTTTACACTCTGAAAGCATCTTAATGGAATTCATCTTTCAAATTTGGTCCACAGTTTTTTTCATTTGTACTTTTCCTTTTTCACATTGACATATCCGAGAACCCCGATAAATTTATTTAAATTAACAATTCACCACACTAAAATGATGTTGGACAAAACCATTCATGCTAATCCCTCCTTATATCAGTCTTAGGGAAGAGTTTGGAAATAAATTGAAAATTCTCAAATCTATTGGGGTCCACCCCAAGGCCCTAACATATGTCAGGTTTTGCTATTTAGGTCCCTTATACTAGGATAATGTCAAGGCACTAAATATATCCATTCCTAAAATTTCAATTCAGATTTTAAAAAATAATAGTACTTTAAAAGTATAACATTTATTTATTCAATCAAAAAGGAAAACTTTGGCTTTATAATTATTTTATTTAAACAAAACTTTTCTGTGATCCATGCTTGAACAATAAACAAAAAACATTTTGACATAAGTTTTATTGATTATGACCAATTTTTAATTCATTTTGAAGATGATCATGAATATCATGAAGTCAAATTTATTTTAATTTCATGTTATTATGAGATGAGAATAAAAATGTGATGAAATACAAATGACTAGGAGAAACTATGTTTTCATTCATTGATAGATAGGGGACAGAAGAGAAGCATACACACCCTAGAATTTCTGCATGAAAATGTGATTATTGATAAATAAATTCAATAAATATAATTAAAATTGACTAATTTTGTTTATATATATTTTAACACATGATAAAAAAATTGGGGGACTCCTAAATTTTTTATCTCTATGCATCTTGCACATTGACTGAGGTGAATGTTCTCTTAACATAGGCATCATTAAACTGGATTATTCATCTACATGATTCTAGAAATATTTTTCCAATGAAAATTATACCATCACCTTAGCAACAACTTCTCCATATTTTCATAGCAATACAGTCTTTATGGTGACCCAATCATGAAGTTTGTCTTCCACAATAACCAAATGATGTTGCACCAAAAAATCATCCTTAAATGATTCCACATCTATCTTGTAAAATTAAATTGCATGAGATGAAATTATACGACTTTCGTCTCCTCATGAGAAATTAGAACATGATAGAATAGGGTATACCAATGTCAATATTTGAACCTACCCACATCAAAGAAAAGTAAGAGTTTATGGAAAATGCCTTCCTTGTCAACAATATCCTCTAAAGAGTCTTTATGATCATAATGAGAATTTAAAACCAAGAACATATCTACATAGACAAATATTCAAGGGAAACATTCATATCTAAACATTTTTAACCAAATTATATAGATATGTAAAATGGAATTAGGTTTACTATAGATGGACTCGATTCAATTAGTGATATGATTGCAAGAAACTCTACCATCATTACATCCCATTTAATTTCAATGATTAAGTCTATATTTCTAACGTCTATTAATTAGTTACACATTTCCATTTTAGTGTGACCAATGTATGCAACACAACCAAATTCATTGAAAACAAATTCCATTCTATTAAACTTTTGAAGTGAAGAAAATTGAAGAAGAAAATCCCCCTATAATGATTTGAATTTTTAGAAATACATTTCTTGAGTTTAAAAATTTTCACTAAGGGCCTGGAAAATGAGGATACTAGGGAAATCATTTGATTATTTAGAATCCAACTCATCCTCCCAAATAGGCCATCTAGATAATACTCCACCCATTTTTACCATACTCATGTGATATGTTAGTTGGAGCATCGATAGGCTATAGTATGATTCCCATGCTTGTATCATCACACGTCAACATCCACCAATGTTGTTGTAAGATAGATGAATGTGACTCCCCATTAAGTATATTACGATTTAAATATGTAGATTGTTGTAGGAATAGAAACATTCACATGAATCTATAAGGGGTGCATGGTTTATAAACAATCACTTTGTCTATGAGTGAGGTTAGAACCTCATCTCAAAATGAGGTTATATAAGAATTTTCTTTTGAAGTTCCCATTCATCTATCAGTTACTATCTCATAAAAGGAGAAATAAATATTGAAAATAAAGTTAAGGTGATTCCTCAACATTCAATAATACCTTAGGTGCCTAAGGATGTCAAAAATATAGCCAGAATATTGATAATTATTGGGTGAACATTTATAGAAACAATTTTAGTGGTATATTGACATTTTTAACACCAAAATCACTCTCCTAACCATCTATATGAAATGGAAATTCACAACTAAATAAATAATGATACCATTTTTATTTTAGATGACCCAGTAACACAAAAATCCAAGATTTTGTGGGTATAACAAAATTTATTTGATTTTTTAGTTGTAATGTGGCTTCTATAATCAGGGTTCTGATCTTTAAACCAGACTAAGTGTTGAAGGAAATAATAATCCACCCAATTGGGAATACATAAAGAAACCAAACAGAAGAAAAACAAAATAAATTTCCATCTAGATATTGTATCCTTAGGTGGTGTGTTGACCAATGTTGAGGGTGCCCTAGTATGATCTTGGAAATCATTGGTACTACTGGGTAGGGTGATTCTGGGTATACATGAACTTTGGGTTTGGACCCCTTTGTTGAAATAATATTTTCTCCTAGTCACACAATGTGATTATTAAGATGTTTTGAAGAGGGTAGCCCAATGATTTCTCTACTGTAGCGAATGTATCCCTTTCTTGGGGTGAAATTTATTCAGCATCCACCCAGGTCTTAATCGCATGAAAGAACTCATCATAAATCACCGCATGAATCGATAATCCTCATAGTTCATTTATATCCCATAAAATAATCAAAAATTTATCATGTGGTAGTTGAAATGTGTTGGTATTTGAAAACCAATAAAAACAATTTATTTAAGATTCTTGTTGGTGGATACATTACAAATTAGAAACCACATGTAGCTTGATTCAACCCAATGACCGCAAATATTTTTGTAGATTCTATACAATTATCATTCACCTAGAAATCCTAGGAATATTTATTAGAGAAAATATATCTAAACTATAGTTCCCAACTCAATCTCCACCACCCATTTCAAATTATTCCAAAAAAGGATAAATATCGATGGATATTTTAATGTGGCCAACTATAGGGTTATATCATTACAATTTGGGTTACCCAAACTTTGTGTAGAGTTATTCATAATTACGATATTCTCTTTAATTGACTATGTACAATTTGGATGGTGGTATATTTGTTTACTTGAGAATAGTTCGGATATACATTAAACCTTGTAGATAAAAAAGTTATCCAGACACTGGGATTGGGGTCATCTTGAAATCTACACTAGTATAGTGGAAATCACCACAACAAAGGGCATATTTGAAACCAAGGAAGAATGGGATCCTTCAAGATCCTTTATTGATTAATAATATGGTATCGATGTTCGGCCATAAAATTCCCAATAATAATATTAATCCTCTCAATGGAGGTCATTGATCTAGAAAGGTTACTCGAATCATGACCCATTGTCTTCATAATCAAAAGAGAAAATATATTTCTAGGTCAAAGGAATATAGATAAGTGGATGTAAATTTGATTGTATTGAATTCTATATTGCACAGTGATTGATACATGGTATTCATAACATTTAGGTGAATATGGGAATTATACCATATTTGTGGAAGAAAAGGTTTCATCGCAAATTATAATAATAAATTTTTGGGAATACCACTTCGTGGATGATGATGATTTGATATGTAGAAGAGGTTGATCCTAAATGGATGTCTCTATGTGCGAAGGGTTGTAGTTTATGTTCTCTGAACCATTAGAAAACCAAAAATTGTTTCTACATGAAGAACAAGTTCAATATAACCGTATTATATCACTGGGTTACCTCCACTTAGTCCCCATAGATAACGTAAATTGTTGAACTAGGTGTATTTTTTCTTCATAACCAACTCCTCAACGTCTCCATCAGTACCCATTCTGATAAGAGGAATTTGTTGGGCCAAAAAAGATTGAAATAAATCCTTGAAAACTATAATAAATTTTGGAAATCCAAAATCAAATTGGCTGAATGATAGATGGTGTTAAAATGTGAAAAATTACACAGAACTACAACATAGTCATCCATTTTCCACATTGAGAACATGTTACATTGGACCACCCCATCCCATGTAATCAATATATGCATTTTCATTTATAAGGAGATGCGGTAAAAAAATATTCCCCCAAAAAATTTCATTTACATTGTCATGCAGTAATATGACACCCATATAAATTATTTTCATATGTGGCAAGAGGCAGTAATAACATTGAATCACCCCAAGATTTTTAGAATTATTTTTTATAATTAATTTATTATTTTTAATATTTTTCATTTAATGTGACAGTGAAAATAGATTATATTATACTAAATCACTATGTTTGTCTTAGTTTATATGCAAAAAAATTTATCTTTAACTACATTTAACATAATTTTTAACATTTTATACACAAAACATCGAGGTAAGCTTACATTACATGCAAGATGGACTTTCCTCGATGGCTTGTGTAACACAAAATACAAAGTTTTACCAAAAAATAATAAAATTATAATTAGAGAATAATAGAAATTTGATTTGATAAAATAAAAATCCATTTTAAATTCATAACTTCCAAACAATCATAGGGATATTTTTCGGTATTTTTTTGAGAAACTTCATTTTTCAATGAATAAATAAAATTTATGCAATTTAGTTAAAAACAAACTTTTAGTTTAAATAATTATTGGTGTTAAGTTATATATTAAATTTGTTTTAAATGTTAAAATATAAAAATAATGAATATATTAATCCAATGTTGATCATTCGAGTCATTTTTTATTGAAATAACATATAAAAACGTATTGAACCTTTGAATGTTTTTACTTTAAAAACCTGCATTCCCTACCACGTTTGTGATATTAGCATTTAACTAAATTGTTTCACTTATGTGATTTGAATTTTAAAAAATAAAAACACATAATTATAATAAATATTTTATTTTTATTCCTATAATATCAACTTAATTTTTATAATAAAAATTAGTGAAAGTAATTAAAATTAATCATATCGAATTAGGTTAGATTATGATTAATTAAGGACTATTCCTTAATATTAAGGACCAAAATAACCTGGATACTTGTTCAAAATGAATTGAATGAATATAATTAGAAATTATCCACTATTTGTTCTAATTTAATGGTTTATTGGGATATTATTAAATGTTAGTGATCTATATAAAAGGTAATGTAAGGAAAAAGATAGAAAGGGAACTTTACTTACCTTTAACATTTATAAAAAATAAGATATGTAAAAAAAATCCTATTTTTGGTTATAGAAATCATATTGAAAGATAATTTTTTTATCCTTCTCAGAATAATTTATCAATAATTTTTAGATATGATTTAGTTACTTAAAATGATTACAAAATTCTGAATAGTGATTATTTAGATATTATCTAACTAAAATAAATGATAATATAAATTATAGAAGTTAAGTGAAATTATTGAATTATTATATTTAATAATCTTTTAACATTAATTTATCATCTTAAACTTCTGTAAAATTAATTTATTTGAATTCCAATATTAGATTGATATTTTAAATTTAAAAGTTGAATAATAATATCAAAATTGTCATTATTGTTATTTTACAATAAATGATATTTTATTGAATGATTTAAAATATAAAAAAATATTATATTGTCACAAGATATTTTTAATGGTAAAAATATTTATACTATTTTTTATTAAAGGTAAAATTTATCATTTATAATTAACATATTCACCCATTGACTTTAAAAAACATTTTTAAGAGGGTCTGGGTTTATGTAGTGTTTTGCACGTCACATGCGCTTGTTTTAAAAATTAATTTCCAAAACTCATAAGATATTTATATTTAAAATTATGTATCATAATTATAATTAAGTGGACCTATATTATATACAATATCCCACTTTATTTTATTCATAATGGTTGAATTAAATAGGTTATAAAATTAGATTCTTTAAAATCAAAAATAATAAAACTGGGGAATCATATAAGATAAAGAACTGAATTATTAAAACTATATTGTTGTTGTGAGTTTTAAATTTGGTTAGAAAATACCTTAGCATTAAAGAAATATATTTAAATTTATGAGGAATATTTTTTAATAGAGAACTCACATTATTTAATACATTTTGGTAATTATAAGTGTGCTACTCCACTTCGACTATAAAAATAAAAGCACTCTACCCCTTCCTCAGATGTCTCAAGCCATATTGAAATGTCCAAAATCATCACAAATAGTATCCCAACATCTTTCCCATACATTTTAATTCCTAATTTTGGTTATAAATCCTTCAAAAGAAGCCATTTGGCACAAACTAAAGGGAGTTACCCAATTAAGAGGTAACATCTTCTCTGACGCTCCTTTCTTTTATTTTCTACACCCCCTCCATTCCATTTATTCTATGTGTGTATAAAAAAACTGTATATTAATTATACTAGGATTTTTTTAATATAACGGTTCTAACTAAACATACTCACTCCTAAACTATTTGGTAACAAACATACCCTTTATGTGTACATCGATCTACATCCCCACTAAATGATGATTGTTCATTTTCGTTACCAGCTCTCGCAGTGGACATTATAATGGAAAATATTTTTTTATTTGTCAAATATTATAATTATTATTTATTTTACCTTATTTAATCTTTTTAAAACTCATAAATTTATACTTTACATTTTTTTAATATGATAATTTCGTTTGAGGATGTGTGGATTATCGCCCCCTCAAGGTGAAGTTATTTAATCTTACACATCATGGAATGTATTAAGGATGTGTTTATTGAATATATATTATGTATCTAGAATATATTAATTCCAATTTAATAATTATATATATAATTATATACACATATATGTCTTTTAATTTTTTCTCTCAACACAACAATTAAACAGAAATAGAATTCATGTATACGTATGACTTACAGTCTCCAGGAATGATGTATTCCGTTTCATACATATATATTATAGGGATTGATATAATAAACATATAACGAATATAAATTATATTTAAATAATGTTTTACATTCTTTAAATCATGATATAAGTATAAGGATCAAATATATAAAAAATTAAGACACATACAAAAAACAAATTCGATATTTCCAGAAGTGAAACCATAACATAGAATTGTTAGCAGTGAGGCAATATAAAAGCAATAACCAAACCCTATATGGAATTATGAGTAATAATATGCTTCAATTTTATATTTATAAAAAATATGCTTATAATACATGAGGTTAGAATGAGTGTGTTGAGATTCAAGGCACAAGGTAAAGGGGTTTCATCTCACTTTTTATTTCTTTGAGCTACATGCTTTATTCATCATCCATTCCTTTTGGGTGATGTATATAATTACCAAGGATATATTATATTATTTTTATAAATAAATTTATTGGTATCTAAATATCCATTTTATTACATTTCATTCATTTGATTTATGTTCCAAGTGTTACCAAATCCTTTAAATAATTTTTTCTCAATTTTATTTCTCTGAGACACATTCCATGTTATGCACCTATAATTTTTAATTAAGTGTATATAATGAATTTATAATTTTATATTGTGAATATACTTTTTTTCATGATATTTAAAGCTTAAATTAACTGTATTTACTTACATGTGGTGTATGGTTCAATGTTACCAAGTGGTAAGATTTTATTGAAAAAATATTATCGCATTTTGAGATTGTTTATGTCTATGTTTCCATAGAGGATATTTTATGATCCATCTCTCAAATAAATTCATGAATTTTGATTTACTATGGTTATTCATGATTTATTAAAAAATTGGTACCATTTATTCCACTCTTTTGTATATAATATATTTAAGAAAGTGTTTTTAAGGAAACCTCGCATTACCCTCTCTTAGGTCAGAAATCTGTGTTCCTTTAAAACCATGTTTTCTGAATAGGGATTCCAACAATATTCAACTAATATTCCGGGAAAATTAAAATAAATTTTACCTTTTTTGTATTTTACCAATGTTTTTAAAATAATATTTTTGTCACTTTCTGAATGATTCATTTTTCTAACCATTTTACCATGTAAAAGGATTGTTCATTCTACCTTGTAACTCATGTACATACTTATCCTCCATCGATCCTTTGATTATTTTCTTCATATTAAAAGGTTAATTGTTTAGAAACATTTTTTTAATTTTTTTTTAAATAAATGCTTTTCAGAAGATTTACGTGATTAATTTATAATTTTTGATGGAATTGTTTCTCAAAATTATTTCAGCTTCTTTTATATGTTTTCAGGGATAATGGTTTTCAAAATGTTTTCATGCCTCATTTAAGAGTTTGAAATTTATTTTCAGGTAAAATGTTTTTAAAAATATTTTCAATATCCTTTTACATTTGTTCATGGAAAAAAATATTCAAAATGATTTCATGCTTATTTTATAATTTTTCATGGAAAATCGTTTTTAAAACGTTTTCAATAATTTTAATAATTTTCCAAGGAAAAATGTTTTCAAAATGTTTTCAAGACTTCTTTCTATGTTTTCAAGTATTTTCAAAGGAAACCGTTTTTAAAAGGTTTTATGTTTTCTGGATAAATTTTCAAAGAATAAATAATATTTTTTTTAAGACGTGTTTTCAAAATATCCATAAAAGTTATATTCCTTCTAAGAATACATATTTTGATGTTACTCATGCCCTTCTATGAAATAATATTAAGGTTAAATTAAAATTATTTCTTGAATAGTTGATTTTTTCATGGAATGGTTCTCATTACACCTGTTTATCATTCATAGTTTACATAGTTTTGAAACATCCCACATTTTAGGGGTATTCTTATGATTAAAGGATTATGAAACCTATATATTTTTTCACAGGTTATGATATGATTACATGTTTATGGTACCCATTTATTTTTATTATATATGATGTGATTCCTTATTATTTTGTGACATGTTTTTGTATTATTTCATTATGAGATTGGTGGGACATATATCTCCCTCCACTACATGGGGTAAAGATTTATACCTCATGAGATAGACATAACTGGAATGAGAAATAAACTCAGTTACATATTGCAGGGCAGGAATGAGAAATGAAATCGGTTCAATAATATAGGTATGGAAAGAGAAATGAACTTGGTTCAATATTATTGGGATGGATTGAGGTGTGAACACATTTCAGTAATACAGGGCTAGAATTGTGTGTGAACTTGGATTAGAAAAGGAATTTTCCCACTAAGAGGACCTTGGGAACAATGCCTTGACTACTAAGAAAATCATTATATATGCCTATATGTTTACCAAAATTATATATTCTTTACAATGTAATGATTTCATGTCTAATGTTATTTATTTTGCTTTGATTCATGTCTTATGAACTGTTGAGCATTATGTCACGATTCTTGTTTTTGATATTTGATATGAAGGGTATGATATTATATTTTCATGATCATGTTCTCATACCCTTATTCTTATGATTATGCTTACATGTATCCCTTGTTTACCCTTACTGAACATATAATATCACCAATTTTCATGTTTCCTTCCCCATAATATGATGATATATTTTTTTATAGGTCTTAGAGGGGTTTTAGTCTTGGAGAACCTATTGAGAGATAATGTAGCTCACTCATATACTAGTGATTATGTTTCCATAATTTCAATATCACTAAACTAATATAGTATTTGGGAATTTTATTGTATAATTTATTAAGTATTCCACTAAATTGATGTAATATTAATATATAAAATGAAAGGATCCTTATAATAAATCCCCAAAAAATGATTCTTGTTTGTGGTGTGAAGTGCTAATATCAATCCCCTATAGAAAATAATTTTTGGCAGGAGACATTCACTCAACCACCGCTGAAAATGAATTTGTTTTGTCATCTGAGGTAATGACTTAACCTCACCAACAAATAGAAATCATATAAAAACATGGAATTAGTTTTGTTTCCTTTTGAATAGTACCTGGTATTCTAAGTGACTGTTTAGTCATTTTAGGGAAATATTTTTTCCCATTGCCTTTAAATACCTAACGTTCTCACCAAAAATTACACACACACAGTAAAGATATGATAATGAGAGAGAAGGGGAACAATAGAGAATACCATGATAGAGATTTCTAGTTCAGTAGGTAATACCCTTACCACATACTGTTATAGAAAGTGATACAACTAAGAGCCCCCTCCCACAAAGTGATACCACTCATAAGAAAAATGGCATGTTTGTTCTTCTATAAAGGGGACACCAATTCAGTCATGAAGGAAACATATCATGAATAAATACCATTTTATTAATAACTCTTTTATGATTCCCTATTCCATATATCCATAAAATTATGAGAGAAGGGGTAATTATACGGTATTTTACCCTTTATGTCATGATATCATCCATCTACATAGTGATTGGATTCATCTTCCCCCCCTCACCAACTATCAAAATTGTTCTCACTAATCATCACCAAAACCAAATAATGACATCACTGAGACACCCTCCATGACCACTAGATCCATCTGGCCTGGTGAGGATACATATCTACATCTCCTAGTAAGAATTATGTATTATTTGGGTAAAGGGAGTGTCACATTTATCCTACCCAATATCTAGAGTTCTCAAAATTCTTACATTCATGAATTATCAGGGTAAGGAGGATCCCATCCTTAGCGATGGTGGAAGTGTTTTAGGTAAGGGAATATATTTCTTATGTGATACATGAAATGTGAAGAAAATCATTTTATATACATATGGATAATAAATCCCCACCCTATAGTTTGGAAAGAGTTAAGAAGATAATAATGGATAATGTCTTCCTTTCATCATAGTTTTCCTACCATAGCCTCGCCCTCATACACAAGGAGATGAGAATCATGTTTCTCCCATGGGATTCCCAATGAATTAAGGAACCATAATTTATAGTTAAAAATTATATTCCTCTATCCTTCCATATATCCTTTCTATTCTACCAATGGGTGAGTAAGAAATGGAAATTTGGGTTTCTGATTTGAGTATAAGTCCCTCCCACATATTATTGTACAACATTCTAATCATATACTATCTCATGCTTCTAAAATTAAGAATGACTCACATGTTCTCATATATCAATTGTGATCATAAAACTATTATGATCAGTAATATCTAATGGGCCTTCTACTAAGTGTAAGGCCTAAATATTTTTTTTGTCTTCTCATATTGGTATATTCCTTATAAGAGTTCCATTTATATGTCCATATTCCCAATTAAGTAAAAAACGGGCCTCTAATTCATGTTTAATACTTGGAACATCATATATAATGTGTGTTTTGATTCCCATCTCGATGGGATACTTAGTAGGCCTCTATGAGGTTCATCCATGAAATCTCAAATCCACTACCACTTTTAAAGGGTCATATTCTCATTAAGATCTCATTCACATTAGAAGTCATATTCCTTCTAGTTCACCATTCGTCCTCACCAGTCTATAAATATAGATATATCTACCCGCATAGAGTTTTAATCCTTATACGACTAATTCAATCCCATCAGAAAATATTCCCATGGGGTAAAACAAAAAAGTTCACTCGTACATAAATCCCACACCATCCTTGTCTATGAACATTTTTCATTGGTGTCCACACCATGTGATGATAAAACACATGGTTTAAATTTTTCACATGAATAAAAATATATGATGTGTCCCATTAAGTGTCACAAAACTAATTGGGTTCTAAATCCTTTCATAAGGATACATAGGAATCATTTTTACTCGCCATGACCCTAACTATGAAACTCCACCACCTCTTTGGACGGAAATAAAATTATAAAGCATCATATTATAAGGATTTAAATCAAAATTATATAAATTACTTTGATCAAAATTGAATATAAATGACGATATATAGAACCTATGATACAAAAAAAATGTATTTCTCAATGTAGAACCTGAGATACATACATATGGTTCCATTGATAGAGAACCTCTAGTACATATAGGTGCTTACTCTCATCTATATATGTGAATGATTACAGATGTGGGGGGTGATTAGACTTATACTAGGTTTTAAAAAGAGACCATGAATATGAATTAAATCCATAACAGTGTCCTAGAGTATGTAATAATTACCCTAAAAGGGTGTGATGAGCCTAACCTCTCATCCTCTCAGTTAATGTGAGTCTGTAAGTGTCACAAGAAAATTTACCAGTGATTGGTTTCCTCTGGAATGTATGTCTATATCTTATATGTGGGAATAGTTTGATGTTTAAAATTCAATTAATCACCCCCTTTTTAAACCTCCATAAAAATATGTATGAAACAATAACATAATCAATATTACATTTTCCATATAGGCGTAAAACTGAAGTAAACAGGGACGGGTTATAATGACCGAATGAATAATAAAATTATATTTAATAATGGTAATATTATGTTTTTAGAATCATAATTATGTAAATAAGATAATAATTTATGGATAAATAATATTTATGAATAGGTATAATAATATTAATTGGATGAATGATAAGAGAGGATAAAATATTTATGTAAATGAAGCTTATCTTCTCTTGGAAACCTCTTTCATTATGAAGGAATTTGGGAGATTTATATGGACTAGAATCAAAATAACATGTGAGAGGATTATTTGGGAAGAGAATGAATTATATTATATGGGATAATATTACATTTTTTTTATTTTTTTAGGGGTTTTGTAAGGATCCTTTTATAAGTTAAGGGAGTTTTATTTTTTAAAATAAATATTCATCATATAAAACTTGAATTTCATATTCAAGACAATTGGATCTGAATATGAAATTTAGATAATATAATAAGAGTTTTTGATTTTAATACTCTCATATAATCTTATAGAGATAAAAATTTGTTATATTTTATAGTCTTACTCCTTGAATTGACATTTTTACATTTTTAGCATTAACTATAGAGATAAATTTTGACATAAGTAGTTTATTACTATTACTAAAAAATAGACCATTTAACCTAATTTAATCTCTAAAATTTGAAATACGAAATAAATTTTAATATATAAAATTTACAAAATAGTTAAAATTTACATCTAAAATAATAATTGTATAATGAATAGAAACACTATTTTTAAAAAATACATTTTAATCATTGAAATTATTTTGAGATAAAAAAAAATATAGGTTATTAATTTTCATAACAATAATTAGATTATTAAATACCAAATGTGAGTTATGTGACTTTCAAATAAATCGATATCAAAACTAAATCTTTTTATTACTTAATTAAATTAAAAGGACCAAAAATATTTTTTATTCAAATAAAATATTACTTTTTGTTTTAAAATGTAAAACATAGGTTTATACATTCAGATTAATATTTTTAAATAAACTATTCAACCCATTAAACATATATTTGGTAATTAAAATGGTTTTATATATTTTTATTCCTAAATTATATAATAATTATTTCATAAAATTAATCAAAATTTTAAAAACTCCATTTTTCAGTATTTACCTAAAAATCAAGTATTTCTAAAAATTAGAGAAAATATGCCCTAGGATAATATTGATATTATAAATTTACAAATAAATTTAATTTTTTCAACACAAATTTTAAAAAGCTATGGAAATTAAATTTCATATAAGGATTCATCTCTGGAAAACAAAAAAACATATAATATGACTTTTTTATTAGTAAGCCTTTTTAAAACACCTAATGTGATAAAGTAGATGATTTATTAATAACTAAAACTATATCTCATTATAAAATCTTTCATAAATCACCCTTAAGAACATATCATAAAATCAAATTTTATGATAAGAAATGATAGAAGTTAGAGGTGGTGGTTTAGCTAGCATGGATCTCGTATTGATTTCCACGAGCTTAACCTTCTCCCACATATGATTTTTCTAAAGACATACTTATTGAAGTTTAGAGTGGGATTGGACTAGGTAAATCCATGGAAATTATCCTTATTTTAAAATATCATTGAAATTATATTCATAATGAAAAATCATTCTACTTGATCCCATTACATCTCCTTTCTACATAAATTTCGTAATTCTGTTATCTCTATTTATACCTACCAATTCAGCAATTATGTTATAACTAATAAATTTAATTATTTTATTTTATTATTATATCATGGTTCCCATTATTTCGGTGTAGGGTATAAAATAATTTATTCAATATAATATTTATTTAATTAGAAATATTTAATAAAATCATCGTTTATTTCATTCTTACACCTTAAAATGTATTTTTCCCTATAAATTTTCTTTTCATTGAAAATATATGTGAGTTTAATTTTGTACAATTATATATTTAGGTTTCATTATATCTTTCATAGACATGTGAATCTTTCTTAAAACATTGACCTGATGGGTGGTCCTATTCCACAACACCTTATCTTTAATCTAAATTCTATATTGTTTGTTCCTCATTTGAGAGACTATATTATAACTACATGGAATTTGAGTTCAATTCATGGGAATGGCCTGATATGTTCTTCCAAAAAAGAGATATGTGGAACTTTTAATGTACTTGGGAGTGGTGTGGAGGATCTTCTAAGTGATAATATTAATTCCAAATATGATCTAGGATCTCTAAGGGATTAATGTATCTTGGGATAATCTTCTCTTAATTCGAAAATATCACAACCCTCTTCTAAGGAGATATTCCAAGTAATAATTTTTCACCCACATTTTTGAAACCAAAAAATTTCATACATATATATTACATAATTTTAGAGGCATATTCCATAGATATCAAAATAATACATGCCCCAGAACAATAACATTTTTTTGTATTTATATACTAGATAGATTGTCATCATTTTTCGTGAAATATCTCTAACATATCCAATAAATAACACCACAAAAATTTCTCTTCTTAGACATAACATGCATAAAGGGTTTATTCATAACAAGGGGGAATGATACATAAGAAAATTTGATCTCAGATTCTTAAAAAGGGTGGAAAAAGGAGATATCATTAAATGATCATAACAGAGTATAAGATAAGTATAATTATATGTGAAAATGGACATAACAAAAATTAAAAAACCCACTCAGTCAAATATCATTAATCATAAATCATCCTATAAGGATTTTCATAGAAAAAATAAAAATTCATAAGTGCGTGAAATCATCAACAATCAATCATGTGTCATGAAAATATATATCACAAGCATAATACTAAGTTTTTTTATAAAGGTGCATGGTTTTTTAGAGCCCTTTCTTTTTAATTCATGTGTTCTTAATGGTTCGGGAGTAATTTCCTATATTTGGATGTTTTTTAGAAGATTTTTTTTTTAAAATTTAGTGGTTTAAAATAGTTTTAAAAATTATACTAGTAATATAAAATATTTTAAAATACTAATTAGGGATTTAATTAAGATATTCATAAAGTGATTATAATATATTAAAAGTGATTTGGGAGTTTATAAGTGATAATAAATCCTTATCCAAATTATGTTTACGATTTTGTAAGTGAGAATTTAAATATTTATAGTAATTATTCCACTTATGCCCAACCATGATTCTACGTAAGGGTAACACCTCTTTTTAATAGGATGTTTAAGTGTAAATCTGGATTTATATAGGTTATTTAAAGGTAACTTGAATCTCCTATAAGCTATGTAATGGAAGGTCGTACCTTTTATAAGGGTAGTTTTGAAATCCATTCGGTTGGGTATGCGTACTAGATCATGTGAGGGTGAAGTTGTGTATAGGTTGTTTTAAATTTATTATGGTTGCATATGGGTAAATTGAAGCTCGCATAATGGTATCTAAGCTTCCAAACAGACTTTTTAAAGGTAGGTTTGTCCTGTGAAATGCTCATATGAGATTTCTTAATACCCAAATAAGGGTAAACTAGTACATTCATAAGAGTAACCCATGAATTTGAATCTTGAATAAAGATCATCTGAGTCTAACATAAGTTTTAGATGAGTTTTTAGAACCTCGTTTAAGGGTAACTAGCTATATAATGGTAAAATTACATTGCCCTTATGTAGTATTTTCCCACTAGGTATGGTTAAATGAAATTGTTTGAAAACTACACATATTCATTATCAATCATCCTATATCCCATTATCAATGTAATTATGGTTATTTCATGTGGAAGTCATTGATTT
This sequence comes from Viscum album, assembly GCA_963277665.1. Classification (NCBI taxonomy): domain Eukaryota; kingdom Viridiplantae; phylum Streptophyta; class Magnoliopsida; order Santalales; family Viscaceae; genus Viscum; species Viscum album. The sequence goes on along the minus strand of OY728147.1, from coordinate 872,106,337 downwards.
TTGTCTTGGATGAGAGTTTTAAACGTGATCTATTAATTTCCTTAAATTGGGAATATTTAAATATGTTTTTATGCAAATGTGCTACCTAAAATTAGGTTTACCCAGTACTAGGGTTTTAGCGTCTCTTGAAAAAATGAATTAAAAAAAACCCATTTCTTAGTACTAGAAATAGCACAGTTAAAGGGGGTCATTAACAGTTCATTTTTTAGCATGGTAAAATAGTGTCTTTAATAGTGCTAAAACAAAGAAATGTTTAAGGGGGGCCTTTATCGGTGCTTGTAAAAAAGCGCTGAAAATTGTGCATTTATCATTGATTCTATAAAAGAGTTGATAAAGTGGGACCTTTATCAGTTTTAGTGAAAAATGCGGATATATAAGTTTTTTATTTAACATAACTTTTATAAATTCTGAAAAGATCCCCTTGTCATCACTTTTTTACTTGCACTAATAAAGGGTCTCTTTCCAATAAAAAATATTTCATTAAAAATATTATATTAATATATTAATATAGATATAAATATAATATATATTTTTAAATATGTTTTCAATAGGGATAAATAGGAATATACACATAATATATAAGATATTTAGTGAAAATGGATTATTACTCTAGAAACCCTTAAAACACAAAAAATTTTAAGAATCCCTAAAAGCCCTAAAACCCGTAACATCTGATCCGAGAGTCTGTTTCAACTCCACAACCAGTCAAATATATGATTATAAATTTTTTTAAAACCAAATGCGATTTAAATTTTGTGAAAATAAAAGAAATAAAATATAATATGATTTCCAAAAAAATTATTAATCGATATCGAACTTCAAACAACCATAACTTTTGATCTTGGTGTCTGGTTGTGATCTACCAAATATCAAATCAAATACTGTGATGATCTTTACACCATGTCTTTTTGGTACCTTCTCTTCATGTTTTGTCACATTTTCCAACAAAATGTTCCAAAACGCCTTCGAAATACAGATTTTATTAACTGATCTGAGTTTGTTACAATTCACATGGATATAACTTCTGATCTGGGTGTCCTTTCTGCATATACCACAAATCATATTGAATCATATTTCATGAGCTTCAATTTGACTAGTTTTTGAGCTAAAAAATACTCATGCATCAACAGTTATGATCGTTTCAAGGTTTTATTAGTTTTAGGGTTCTTAGAGTTTATTAACATTTTTATATGTTTTACAGGTTTTGAGAGTTAATATCCATTTTAAAAATATATATCTAAATAAATAAATATTTATAAATTTATATATATAAATATATATATACATATATATAAAAATATGGATAAATAAATATATGGAAATATATAACAATATATAGATAAAACATAAAATGTAAAACAAAAAATTATAGGTGAGTGGAAAAGGAATTGTTGTATAAGATGGAGGTCCCATGTTCGAAACTCACTGGTGGTAGGGGAACGTGTTAAAGAATTGATAAAGGGGTTGGAGATGTATTGATAAAGGGGGGGAACTGATAATGGGGGGTAGAAAATTAATTATACCATTTATCAGTAGGGACTTTATCAACATTTTTTTGTGCTGTTAAAGAGGGCCTTTAACAGTGCTAAAATAAGTGCTGATAAAAGGGTCCTTTAATAGTGCTAAAAAGGGATGATAAAGGAGGACTTTAACAATTCTAAAAAATTAAAAAAAGACACCCTTTATCATTGATTTTTTAGTGTCGTGAAAGAGGGACTTTATCATCACTTTTTATGAGCATTGTTAAAGCTAACCCCATAACATCACTTACATTTTCTATGATTCTATAGTACTGATAAATCCCTTTTACTGGCACTGTTAATGGCCTAATTTTTAGCTTTTGTGGTTTTAATATGAAATTTAATATGGATTAAATTTCTATGTGGGGTTGTTTTCGTCTACTCTAAAATACCAGATCTCGCCCTTTGAGTCCTTATTTTATCTCAAGTATGAATGATTTGAAATCCAACTTTGGAATCTTTAAATTCCATATGTAGTTGATCTGATATCTCCCTTATGAGCTATTATGAGTTTTTAAGATGAAGGTTTTTATATCTCTTTCTCCTCTATCCATCTATCTGCATCTATTTACATTAGAAAATAAAAAGAATTATGGGATATATGAATTCTAAATAGTTTCTACTATGAAAGTGTAATGTCCTGACTTGGGGTACAATTAACCACTATCATGAGTCGGTGGGTCACATTGTCTAAAGAGCACCTCCTCGAATGATATAGGATTCCATCTAGTAGTGAGGGTGTATGGTGGTATGGTGGGGAGACTATACCCTCATATCAGACTATCATAGATGATATAATAGTCTAACCAGAAGTAACTATAGCATAATAAAAAGGAATATCTTTCAGAAAAATACCATAAATAACCATCGAAGCATATAAATCTAAGAAACTACAATAATATTAAAATTCAATGAAGTATGATTCATATACAATTATCTCATGGCATGTGGCTATAAAAAGGGCCAACATTGAACATGGATACAATATAGGATATAAAAATCTAAAAAAGGAATAAAGATCTCTCAAATATAATCTCAAACATATGATTGGTCCTCTACTCTCATGATACATACTATAAGTAAATAAAATCATAAATTTGTGGCAGGGTTATTTCCTATATCTGTACCTACAGATATGTAATCTTCTCATGTACCAAAGGTGTCCTGAGTAGGTTGTGAGATAAAAAAATGTGGTCCATCTAAAAAGTTGTATAGAAATAATATAGTACATGTATATAATAACAAAAGTGTGAAGGTATAAGAGTAATAAAAAAATTAAATAAATAAATATCAACCTGCATAGATTCATACAGGACACCTAGTTGGATCTACCAGCATTGGAAAAGGTCGATTTCATATTCTGATGAGTAACCATATATATAGTAATAATATATATATATATATCGTATAGTTATATATTGTATCCACATATATTCACGATTTATTTGGTGATGTAAGTAGGCATATACCTGGATACTTGGTGTTGTCTTAACCTGGGGTCTAAATCATGAATCCATATCAAGTTTAATGATATATTACCTCTGGAAAGGGTATGTTCCCTGAATTGCATAATGGATATGATACATTATCCTCAACACTTGAGATATTATGGGTGTGATTTCATGCCCAACCTCAGAATCAAGGGAACATGGAATGTCATTCCTATCATCTAGATAATATTATAATGGTGAGATACATCTTTCTCAACACCGAATGTAAGGGATAGTGAAATTTCAAAAAAAAAATATCTTAATCATTTTCCCAAATCCAATTCCAATGGATTATTCATAATAAAAACAACAATAACTTGAGTTAAGAACTCTATATCATCATATTCTTCAATAAAATTCTATAAATGGGTGTCACAGTCCATGTAATAAATATATGAAAGCATGCATCAATAGGTGCATTATTTTCCCCCATAATTATTCATTTCAGTACATCCATTTAATTCATTTATGTGAAGCTATGTCATTCAATTATAATTGAAGAAAATTACATTCCATGATAATCCAATAACCTAGGATGTTCTTTGGTTAATTAAACAATTATATAAGATTGGTAAAATCCATTTACAAGACAAGACAAACACATAGATGGTTTTACAGTCATTTGAAAATTTATATTAAAGGGGAAATTAAGTTGTCACACCCACAGGGGTGGATATGGATGATGTTAAAAAACTACATTTCATGGTTCAATAGGATAATAATAACATTATTAATTAATCTGAAATAAAATAATTTCTTTTAAGGCAACACACTACAATGACCGGTGTGTGGCACAACAGAGATGCTATTAGAATAACTCAACATTGAGGAATAAATTCTTGACCACTAACCTTAGGTCCATATATGATTCCTCATCCTATATCAGCTTCAATTTCAATGTGTATTTGAAGAAAAATTAATGGAATTCCATCATCCTGAAAATAGGGTATATGAGTTCCCACCAAAATAGGGAAATAGACAGAAAGTAAAATTTGGTATGTAAGGAAGAGGATTATAGAGCCCACATGAAGATTTCCAATTCATCTAACGACACATGATTTGGAGACTTTTTCATGGAGTTTTCAATGAACCTAGATAGAGGAGGAAAAAAGATCACAATGGAGGAGAATAAGGCTTAGTCCCATGAAATGATAGAAAAAAGGATTTTCATCACGTATAAATTTCATTAAGGTTAAAATTCTAAAATCACTAGTCCGAATATGGGTGCACGATTTGGATGCATAGTTATCCAAACTGTGTGCCAATAGTGTGCCATAACACTACCTAAGGAGGAACCCATGCAGTCTAAGAGAATCATTTTTCAAACCATGTGCAATCCATGTGAGGAACACTATATAAAAATCAAATAAAACTCACACAATAATTATTTTAGGCTCACACAATTACATACAACCTATACAGAAACCCTAATCTCCAATAAAATGCCTCACATGTCTAAGAAAAATTGGGTGGGCCAGGTGTCATGGGTTCTCATAATCATGTCACCTATTCTATTTCTCCAAATTCCAAGGTTCTGGGCTCCAAAAAATCCCAAAAATCCCTTATGACCTCTATGACTCCATTATGTAACAATACAAGGATTTTACTAATTACATAAACATAAAAAAATAGTACTAACATCATGAAAGTTCAGGTCATTAAAATCTCCCCAACATTAATCAACACATCCCCGAGTGGGCCTTATATGGGTAAAGAGGTATCATCCAAGAAATGTTCTGACCCCTAGGCATGTATATAAGACTCCCACTCATGATTATCATCGTTTACTCTGGCTTACTACCATAGCACATGTACTAATATAAATTTCTTGCCTCGTAGTGTCATCACACCCAAATACACAATAAAAATTGGAAACTCTTCAATGCAAGAATCCATATCCAACTCATCCTTATTAGGTTGGAAAACATGTGATGGGTCTGGATAGTACCATTGAAGTTGAGACATGTGAAATACATCATGCATATACCGTTAACAATGAGAAAGTGGTAAATGGTTAGCCACTAGTTTGATTCATTTCACTACATCTATGGTTCCAAAAAATCAAGGAGAAAGCTTACTCTGCCTTTGAATTCTACTAATGCCGAACATAAGAGAAACTCATAAGAAAACCCTATCTAAGACCTAAAAATAAATAGATATTATATATCAGTTGGAATTTGAATTTTATCATAAATTAGTTGTAATCATGCACTTTTTAATCAAAATGACCTACTCTATAGTCTTATGTATAAGACATGGACCGAGTAAAACTACATCTCTTGACTCTAACAAGAAAATAGGTGATAAAAAGGTCCCACCATATAACAATTAATATGGACCCTTATTAATGGTAAAAAAATCTATTATTATACGATGACACAATAAGGCTTATGTGTCTCTCCTAAAAACCCCTGAGGTCAAGGACATGTGCATGGATCATGTCCCATAATAGATGAATCATACACTCTATCATTCCATCCATATGGGGATCATAGGACATGATCCTAAGAACCTGTGTACCCAAGGTCGTCTATAAACCAATCCAGAATTGAGACATAAAGATAGAATCCCAATAAAATATGATATATCATCGAGCTTCATGAATATGTACGATCTCCCTAACGTATAGCCTCTTTATATCTACAACTGATAAGGTCTCATGCACATGTATTAAGTGATCTTAATTCACCAATATATCAATGAAAACCCATATTTAATCAATTATGTGAGGTTATTTTGATCTACTAAAGAAATCTATAGAAACGTAATCTCATTTCCAATTGGTGATGGTAGATGTTTTTAAAATTCCTACTACATGATGATGGTCTGGAGTCACCTGCTTACAGGTGTAACAATGAGTGATGAAGCCAAAAATATTTTTTTTCATAGCATACATACAATACTAGAAATGTAAATTATGATACATCTAGGTGAAAGAGGATGTTCTTCCCATGTTAAGGAATTAAATTCTAGCATTATCTCCTTCGTAATTTCTATTGGGACCCAAACATGACCATTAATGCTTAAAGTCTCATCCTCATCCATGATCCAACAAGATTATAAAAATAATCTATGATATTTTCCCTCATGACCAGGCCTTTGAGATTAGAGAGTTTCTTCATTCTCACCCATTCTAGAAGAGTATAGGTCACTACTAGGGATAGAAGGATAGTCTACCCATGAACCTCAAAAACCTCAATGTTTATCTCTAACAACAAATTCGTGAGCTTCCAATGGTCAGTAGCCTCCTACACCACCTATGTTTGAGTCTTCCATCTTAGAGCATCAACTAAAACATTTACATTCCCAAGAATATATGAAATATCAAAATCGAAATATTGAAATTACATATCCCATTTTTGATTTGTGAGATTTATATACCACTTTATAAATATGTACTTGAAATTTTTTTTATCAGGGAATATAAAAAATACTCCCCATGTAAATTGTGTCTCCAACAATGTAGATCATGGACTATATCAACTGTTGAAAGGTCATGTGTTGTGAAATTATACTCATGATGCCTCAACTAGAGATACCTATATGCTAGAACTAACTCATTGTGAATAAAAACATCTCTTTCCCAGACAACGGATGTATCATAGTAAAAAATATACCTTGTTCTAGAATATAGAAGAATCAGGATCAGTACTGAATTCAATCTACCCTTTGACTCTCGAATGGTTACTTCAGAAGATTTTGATAATATGAATTTTAAACCCATTTTAGTCATTCCCATTAGTGGTTCTACTAGGAATGATAAATCCTGGATTAACATATAGCCCCAAGAAACTCTGTATGTCAAACACATTTTTGGGATTCTCATAAGAAACTATATCTATCACTTTATATGGGTTTAAAAAACTCATGACATCTTCATGATGTGACCTAGGTTGTGGACATTTTCTATTTTGAAGTGGAATTTTTGGAGTTTTTCATTAATTGGATGCTCCCTTAGATTATTCAGAATGATATCAAGATGGTCAGTGTGGTTGTGTCTAGAAAGTGAATTTAATATGTTTTTTCCAAAAATACTACCATGAATGAATACAAATACAGGTGGTAACCATAATTTATCAAGTCCAAGAAGCCAATAGGTTAATTCATGAGACTAAACAACATAACCTGGTACTCATTAATTCAATACCTACTCATAAATTATTTGTGACATATGTATGAGGACCTATCACACACTTGATGATAGGATAAACTCAAATCAATGTTTAAGAACAATTTCACTCATCAGATCTGATCAAAGAGTTTTTCTATTCAAGTCATGAATATTGGTTCTTCACTTTAAGTTGGCTCAAATATTTTTAATCCATGAATATACTGATGGTACCATCTCCATCATTGAATAAAGGACCGATAAACCACAAAGAGAAGTGTTGTGTCATTTAAATCCATCATCCTAAATATCCTCCAACCATTTCATGAGATACAAAATCCTTACAGGTTCCATCATGTATAGAGAAATGGTCACTAGTGCTATTTTTAGAACTCGCTCAAACGTGAATTATACCTCTTTTACTAGAGGTATCCCATAGAATTTTTTTGATAAGATTTCAAAGAAATGATCAACTACATGAGGGAAAACATCTAGTCATAAACCATGATCATATAAGAAAATAGTGGGAATATGATCTATAACTATTCCCAGTCCCAGATGCTCACATCCTACTCGAGATGTATGAACATCCAATTCTCCTTCATTCACATTACAACCACCATCTGATAAATTAAAATTCCCCCTCCAATGATAGTAGTAAATATAAGTTTAATAGGGTACAAACCATTACATCTCGATGATTACATCAAACCATATCTCACTAAACATTAGAATATACCATATGAATAAATATGCACATATATCAAGGGAAAAATCATTAAAATAATGAACAATCACTAATATGATACTTAATATTGTATTAAGTGTCATTGTTCCATAAATGTGTTTGATCTCGAGGCCTAGACTCACCTTTATTACCTCAGATACAAAATAGTGTGACACACCTATATCAATAAAATAAGACACTAATTTTGTGGATACTATAATAATACATCATATAGTATAATGTTTGACACTATTCTACTCCTACATAGGCTACAATGAATGTACCCAACACATACCATATTCTTGAGTCACAGCCTAACCTCCTTGATAAAGCCTTCTTTTCTAGAACTGATAATCATGAGTCTGAAAACAACTGCCTATAGCACTACCTCAGCCATAGTGGGCAGTGGTATTCTTGATACATGCATAGAATGATATTATTGGACCTGTTATAGAACATGGAGTAGGTGTATATCCACCATCTCAAGGAACTAATGGAAATGTCATGTAGAAACGTTGGATATTCCCCACCCTTCCACGAACTCTACATTTAATTGTATCTTGTAAACATTGGGGTTTCATATGCCTTGTCATCCTGAACTACTGACATATGAAGAAGCTGTCATCACAAGGAATATGACTCTTGATACCCCCATGGAAATCTATAAAATGATGTTTTTTCATACTAGAAGAACCATTATATGATCTGGTTATTGAAATACATGGTATTGCACCAGCACCATCTCTCTTATTCTTCTCAGTAATGAGGGATTGGTTGACTATCATAGAAATAATATTCAACCTAAAAACATTAACCAATTATCAGATGGTGTATACCAACCCATCCCCATGTTTCTTTGTGGTCATAGTATCATCACTAGATAGATTCGGTATGAACCACTATAGCTTAGTAAATCAAGAAAAATACTCCATGACAGACATGGGCTTGGGGTAATCCTAGATGATAGACTAGAAGTCTTCCCAGATTGTATCCTTATGCTAATCTTTCTAGGTAATAGCATCCCACCATCACTTTGTAGAATCATGTAGTATATATATGGAAAGTATAAACCTCTATTCTAGAGTCATCTCTAAATTCCCAATGTTAGAAGTCATGGCCTCTGCCTATTACATAATAAAATGTTTTCCACTATCCTATGAAAAGGTAGAACGAGGCTACTATTTGAACTCCCAAGTAAAAACTTCCATTGTTGAGGAAGGTTAAGATATAACTTTCACATTCTGTAACATAAAGAGAAATCCATCTCAGAACTAGGCATCAGTTCTGATATCAGGAATATGAATAGGTTCCATAGGTGGAAATATAGGTGGGATCAATGGAGGATTAGGTCATTTCACAACAAGTGTATGGTCTTCATCACCTTTCAGACATACAACTTGAGGACATCATGGAGGCATGATTCAACAATACCAAATTCATGCATTAATATATAATTTAACTATTAAAAGATAACAAATAGATAACATGGATAGATAAATTTCATTCCTATGAAAATATCACACCTCTATTACTACTCTAAAATCTAGATCAATGTGGTAATGAAAAGTACAAGTCAACCTATAAGAATATAAGAGCCAAACCACTTGTCATGACCCGTCACCCAGGGCCTATGTTGTGACTACCCCAAGCCCACCTTTTATAGGACAGGTGTTGGTGACTTGCACTAGAAAGGTGTATCCCTAAAATGGGAAGGCATTTCCATTAAACCACTACAAACACACATCCCAAGAACACAAAAAGATCCAACCACGAAGTAAAACTACAGTAGTAAAAGTGTGTACTAAAAGTAAAGTGACTAGAATACAAGCCCAAATAAAAAGCTAAAATTACAAAAAAAATAGTAAACAGCTCTTGAGATCATCCACCAAGTATCCTACCTGATGGATAGGTACATATCATCTCCACATGTCTCTACATCAACCATCACCACCATCCACCATTAGGTCATAGCTCCTCGAGGCTCAGTCAAGGCTGCCCATCGTCTGTAGAAGACACAATAGGTACGGGAAAAGCCCGTGCAGGGTTGAGTTTAACAATACTCAGTAGGGACCGCAAGACCTCTGAAGGTCTCTCATAATTTCAAAAAATAAAACCACAATGTATTAAGGAATAGACTCAGAACAAACTATGTATACAACTTAGTGAAATAAGAAATAAGATATTGATCCACACAAGGTCTCTATATAGCAGATCCATGACAGGCTACTTTATGTCTGGTCCTCGTCAGGTCACTATGATGATGATCCACATCGTGTTTCTATGATTTTTATCCACATAGGTTCACTATGGTATTGATCGACACAAGATCTCAATGATGTTGATCCACACTGAATTTATATGAAGTTGATCCATGACGGGCCGCTTTAAGGCTAGTCCTCGTCAGGTCATTATGATGCTAACCCACACATGGTCGATATGATGTTGATCCACATAGGATCACTATGATGTTGATCCACATAGGGTCTATTGAAATTTTTATCCACACAGGTTCTCAATGATGTTCATCCACATAGGCTCTCTATGAGTGATGATCCACATAGGGTCACTATGATGTCTATCCACATAGGGTCGCTATGAATGTTGATCAACATAGGGTCGGTATGATACTAATCAACACAGGGTAGCTATGAATGTGATATTCAATCACATTATTCCACAAAGTTGAAACCCAAAGTTTCTCCATGTATTTAGGGTCCCAATGCAACAGACGACGCGTCAATCTGACGCCCGGTCTGTGAGTTATATGCATTTTAGTGCCAAGGGCCTAGTAGGATTCGGGTGCGAACCAACCTAGTCATACTCCAAATTTCACCAAAACCCAGGTGGAGTATATCAAAATGATTTTCTTGCAAAAAAATATCCTAGAACCGTATATGGTTCATTAAACAGACGTCTGGTTCGCAAGATACATCTCCTTCAGCACAACTGGGCCCAACTGGGCCTGGGTCTGGTCCGACCCGATCTTGTCCGGGTCTGACCTGGCCTAGCCCGGCCTGCTAGGAAATGAAACCAGCTATGCTATCACAGCTCTCCAGTCGGGTGGTCTCCCAGCTCCCCGAACGGCTCAAAGAACTATTTGGGTCCTCAATCAGCAGTGCCACGTGGTGCCGCCACGTGGTCCATGAGACCCACGGGGCATGGGTCCCCCTCCATTTTGGATTCGATGCCATGAACCCTTCACCACAGAAAATGATGGAACACCACCTCACCAACTTGTTTGAACGAGTGCTGGGTTCCCCTTCATGTCTGTTGCAACGCCGCCCTCTTTGGCGGTCCGAAAATGTTGGCCGCTGCCATCGCCGCCGGCACCAGTCACTAGTGCTGCCATGCCAGCGGAACCTCCATGGGCCATCAGGTGAGCTCTGGTGGTCCGTTTTTCCTTTATCTCATACCTACTAGCATTATGGGATGTCATAATCACTACGTGCCTCTCAGTTTCAAGATTTGGAGGAGTCGAAAATATATCCCCCGAAAAACATGACAAGAATGAAGTGACGGACGGTACAGGCAGTGTTTGTTTGTCCTTCTCTCTCTGTATTAGCATCATAACAAATGGGAAGAAATAAATTCATCATAATCCACTTATAATTAAATCAATTCAATCCCTCTACCTCGAGAATCATTGGAGTCACCATGGTGGTGGATAGAGAATACACATATTGATGAAGTCTCAAGAGTTCATTGTTCGAAGTTCAATCCCTCCGACATTGTTATGCAAGCTCTAGTTCCTTGTCTATGGAAGACACTGCAACACTTCATCAGAGGTTCCTCGCTTGATGAAGCCATGTCAAACCGCCCCTGATCTCCATTTAAATAGATGTAGGAAGAGATTTTAACGCAACGTAGCTTTAATGAGGTTCATTATTAAATTAATTAATTCACCTCTAATCTCTCAATGGAGTGGTTACAGAAACAAAGGGTCAATACATTATTGGCTTGACAACTCATCGGTCCTTCCACCACCACTCAATTATTGGAGAAAAATAAAATAATGATTTCATGTTATTTTATTATTCTTTTAAAACTATGAAAATTACCTTTTTCCTAACCTACAGTAGTCAAAGTGAATACTCCCTTAAGTGATTCTTGGTGCTACGGATTCAATGGTTCCCTTAGATGTTTAATATGAGCACCGGTGTAAAAGATAGAAAATTACACTAATGGGTTTGTTGATGGTACCTTGAAAATAGTTCAATATCTTGTTTCGGGAAAACCGGGCCTCAAAATCAAGTGCCTTCAATTTTCACAGACTCATAATAATCCGAAATATATTAAAAAATATATATGGATTTTCGTGTCATTAAATTCTCACCAACATAGGGAATTTCATCCCTGAAATTTACAACAAAACATGGGGAACAAATGGGGTTACTGAGCACGTATCTATGCATGTCATTCCCATGTGCTCTCCAATAAATTCCCAAACTACCAACGATCGTGCACAAGAGGAATCAACCAACAAAAAGCACACACTTATATCGGTCCTCTATCTCTATCGGGAACTCTGAAAACATCACCCCATCATCGATGTCCAGCTCGCCCTAGTCGATAACATGTGATGGATCATGTATGTACCTCCTCAGATACAACACATAGAAAACATTATTCACCCGGTGCATATGTGGGGGAAGACCTATACGGTAGGTCACCTCACCTACTCTGCTGATGATTTGGAATGGTTCGATGAACCTCATAGATCATTTGACGCCCTGGCCAAATCTTGGTAAACCTCTTTGAGGTGAGTCCCGTAGGATGACATTTTCTCCCTCCTCAAACTCCAAAGGTCTCTGTCTCCTATTAGTGTAATAATTATGTCATCTTCTTACAGTCTTCATACTCTCTTGGTTGATCTTCACCTTCTATGTGGTAGCTTGAACCAACTCTAGACTCATAAGTGCGGACTCCCTTGGTCTGTACAGAAAAGAGGGGATCAACATGGTCTCTTATAAAATGCCTAAAATGGATCCATGCAGATGGTGGAGTGGTAAATATTGTTGTACGCGAACTCCACAAGGGGAAGGTGGTCCTCCCAAATGCGGCTCAAATAGAGGACACAATCGTGAATCATGTACTCGAGTGTTTATATGGCCCGCTCTGTCTGACCATCCATTTGAGGGTGAAAGGCAGTGCTCAAGTGTAGTTGAGTCCATAAAGCCTCATGTAATCCCATCCACAAAAGGATGTAAAATGTGCATCGTGATATAAGTCTATCATCGATGACACCTCGTGAATCTATACAATCTCATGTACGTAGAGGTGTCCCTAGCTCTCTATTGATCCCTACTCTCTCATGGGTAGGATTTTGGCCAACATGGTGAGTCGGTCAATGATCACTCATATGCTATCATGGCCTCTGGACATACGTGGTAGCCCTATCACGAATTCCATGGAGATACCATCCCACTTCTCCTCCATCACCTTGAGTGGATGAGCTAAGCCTATTGGTACCTGATTCTCGGTAATCACTTGCTGAAAAGTGAAGCATCGGGATACAAACTCTACCACGGCTTCTTCATCCCTGGCCACCAATACTAACATTAGAGGTCTTGGTACATATTCTCTACTATAGGATGTACTGCCAAAGGGGATGTGTGGAACTCCATCAACACCTCCTCTTGTAGAGTCTTTGATACCATGGTGCACCCTCTGAAGAGGATGATGTGCTCCCCACCTTCAGGAAATTCTCTAGGAACATGTCCTGAAGATATCTAAGCCAGTCAGGCCTCACAGTCTACATCCCAAAGTTATTCCTCCTTGACTCACTGAAGGAGTGGAGTAGTAACTGTCATTGACTGAAGGTATGATGATCCATCTCAATCCACAGAGGATATCTACAACACGGCTATCTGGTTGGTCACCTCACTCAGCAATTGTAGACCGGACCTCCTACTGAGTGAGTCTCCTACTACATTCCACTTCCCAAGAGTGTAGACTATCACAAAGTCATAGTCCTGGAAGAACACCAGCCATCTCTACTATCTCAGTTTCATGTCATTCTTATAGAAGATATACCTTTGACTCTTTTGATTAGAGTAAACATTAAACCATACACCCAATAGGTAGTTCTTACACATATTCAGTGCAGAGACCACTACTGCTAACATCAGGTCATGGGTAGTGTAGTTCTTCTTGTGTTGTCTCAACTTTTGTGAGATGTATGCGGTTACTGATCACACCTGTATCAAGACACAATCTAGTCTGGTCCCTGATGCGTCACAATATACTACATACCCAACACTCTCTTTTGGTAAACTCAAGCTGCGGGAACTCGTCTGCCTCTTCCTCAACTCTTGAAAACTCCACTGGTATCTCTCCATCCACAATATGGGTATTCCTTTATTTTTCATAGCTGACAAGGGTGTCACAACTCTGGAAAAGTCGGGTATAAATCTCTGGTAGTACCCATCCAATCCCAAGAAACTCTGCACCTCGGTCACACTCTTTGGTGACTCCCAAGAAAGAAATGCCTCTATCTTTTTGGGATCCACTACAACTCCAACATCCAAGATAACATTCCCTAAGAAGTGGACTTCTCATATCCAGAACTGGCACTTCAAGATCTTTTCATAAAGATGGTGCTCTCAGAGTGTATCCAAAACTATCTATAGGTGCATGGCGTGCTCCTCCTCCAATGCCGAGTATATCAAGATGTCATCAATAAATACTACCACAAATCAATCAAGGTAAGGAAGGAAGGTCCTATTCGTGAGCCCCATTAACACTATATCTTTGTTGGTTACAATGAAGGAAATCAAAGAGAACTAGTAATGGCCATACTGACATCCAAATGTCGTCTTCAGTATATCCTCATCTCATACCTTGAGCTGATGATAGCCTTATATGAGGTCTATCTTTGAAAACCATCGTGCTCCCTTCATCTAGTCAATGAGATAATAAATCCTTAGGTGTGAATATGTGTTCTTTAGGGTCACCTAGTTTAGTTTCCAATAGTCCACAAAAAGACTTATATTCCCATTTTCCTTCTTGGAAAACAAAATAGGGGATGCCCATGGAGAAACACATGGCCTTATGCACCCATTCTTATGAAAGTCCTCCAACTGTACCTGCAACTCACGAAGCTCCATGGGATGCTTCCAATACGCTGGAGTAGATATAGTTGTCGTCCCAGGGTACAGGTCGATGTATATGTCTACCTATCAATGAAGAGGTAGTCCAAGAACATCATCAGGAAAGACATCGGCATACTATTTCATTACTACATGATAATTCAAACTCCTCATGTCAACTTCTCAAGGGGTAAGGCTAGAAAACTGATGAGTGATTGGATAAAAACTCTTTTGAGTAAGTCTATCCTATTTAGAAAAGTTTCCCTTCTCTCTAATGAATGTAAACATGATCCCATCCTCATGGACACACCACACATTGAACCTAAAACAATGGATCTATGGAAGGACTATGGATGACTAGTCCATACCCAAGATTACATCATAATGACTTGATGCCACTACTAGGAGATCCCAACCGATGCTCTCACCTCTGAGATTGAGCTGACACTATGTGAAACAATGTGTAATCATTAAATCTTCTCTTATAGAAGTCTCTAATCGTAAATATTGATCCAACGGATCCATTGGAATCTTCGAGCTATGAACGAGTGTCATGGAAATGAAAGAGAGACTAGAACCTATGTCTATAATTACTGCATCTAGGGTGTACTAGACACATATCATACCTCTAATCATATCTGGAGTGTATTGGTTGTAGGCCTCTGCTACTAGAAGCTGAGCTTACCACTGTCCACCTACTCCCTATGGTCCGGGTGAACCACTTGGGGGTGGTGGTTGTAGAACATTAAACCCTCATCCACCTCCTACTATATGACCAGATCTTATACCACATTCTCGGCCCTTGGGACCTGCTCAATAGATCCACAACCGCTACATCAGTGGTCCCTCAACTGTCTGCTAATCGTCGGTATGGTGGGTCGGGCAGTCGTGATCTATGTGGCCCCACCCGCCACACGTGAATCACAGTCTAGTTCCATGTTGACCCTCTCTTCCTTGTGAGATCTGTACCTCTAACCCTACATCTTGTGGTCACCCTATAGAATACCTATCCTACTAGAACCTATGTATCATAGACCTTCTACCTCCTACAGATAACATGACTACCTGTCATATGGTGGTTTCTCTCATCGTCAATGTCTACTCAGCTAAGAATATCTCCAACAATAATGCTCGCTCATGAAATCCAGCCTGCGGTGGGACATTGATTGATACAATCGATGATCTTATCTACCACATGAAACCATTATCAAAGGCCTAGGACCTGAAAAATGGGTCTCATACCATGTTGGTGGACCAACGCAAGAGGTCATTAAATCCCGCTGAGTATTGGGCCACTGATAGGTTTCCCTACTATAAGTGCAACAACTCCTAGATACAGACTGAGCATAGAGTCGCTGGTACAAAATTTTCCCAGAAGAGGGTCTTGAAGTCCAACTAGGAGAGTGTCACCACCTTATGCGTCTGGAGTGTCAGACTCCACCATCTCCCTATTGTGCCCTGTAATAGGCTAGTAACTAGGATCCCTATCTGATCTATTGGAATCTCAACTAGGCAAAACACATGTGCCACATCCTACATCCAGTACGTAGCTTCCTGGGGATCTATATCGCCTAGAAACCTAGGGGTCTCTATCTCTAGAACTCGTGAAATATGCTTAGTCAGTGTGTACGGTCTTCCAGTGGGGCTGGTGGCAACTGCTGCCCAACGGGTGGTAGTGCTGCTGGTGCACCACTCGAAGGTTCCATCACTATAAGAGGGACCTACATCGAAGCCTTGTTGCTCGGTGGGCCATCATCGTGTACTATATATGGAATCATGGATGGTTTTATACAAAACAGAATCCGGAAAATAAAGAGGTGCACCATAGTAAATAAGTTATACTAGGTGAGCTGACTCAAAAGAGATCAAAAGTAAAACATTTCTAAAACACATGCAATCAGTGTTTTCATGCAGCGAGTTGAAAATCAGAATTAAGGGTCCTGGTGTATGGATACATTGGCCGCCACACCAACACTGGACTCCCCAAACTAAAAACTACACTCAAACCACATAACATTATTCCTCTATTAGAAATATCAGAGTCCTTGTTCTTCGGTAGAAACGACTCCTTTGATACCACATTGTCACAACCAGTCCCCTAGGGCCTATGTCGTGACTACCCCAAGGCCACCTTCCATAGGCTAGGGGATGGCGACTAGCACCGGAAAGGAATAACGAAAAACGAGATGGAATTTCCATTAAACCTATACAAACACATACCCCAAGAACATACCAAGATGAAACCATGAAGTAAAGTTGCAGTAGTAAAAGTGTGTACTGAATGTAAAGGGTTAGGAATACAAACCCAACTCTAAAGATACCACTACAATAGAAAATTGTAAATAGATCCTGAGACCATCCACCAAGAATCCTACCTCAATGGTAGGTACAACTTGTCTCCATAGGTCTCCCTTTCAACCATCACCACCATCCACCATCAGGCCCTAGCTCCCTGAGTCTCAGTCAAGGCTACCCATCCTCTACACATGACACAATAAGGTGCGTGCGAAGACCGTGTGGGGGTGAGTTTAACAATACTCATTAGGTACCACGAGACCCCCGAAGGTATCTTAGAATTCCACAAAGGAAAACCAAAATGAACAAAGAAATATACTCAACTCAAACTTGGTATATAGCTCAGTGAAATAGGAAATAAGATGTTGATCCACACAAGGTCTCTATGCAGCTGATCCATGACGGGCCTCCTTAAAGATGGTCACTATTTGGTCTCTATGATGTTGATCCACATAGGGTTGCTATAATGTCGATCCACACAGGGTTTCTACGATATTGATCCACACAGTGTCTCTATGATGCGGATCTATATAGGTTCTCTATGATGTTGATCCACAACAGGCCTCTCTAAGGCTGGTTCCCGTCGGTTCGCTATGATGCTGATCCACATAGGGTCACTAAGATGTTGATCCACACTGAGTCTCTATGATGCTGATCCACACAGGGTCACTATGATGCTGATCCACATAGGTTTGTTATGAATTCTGATCCACACAGGGTCTCTATGAAGCTGGTCCTCATAGTGTCTCTATGATTGTTAATCCACACAGGATAGTTATGATGATTATCCATAAAGAGTAGCTGTTAATGTTGATCCACACAGGGTCTATATGATGTTGATTCACATAGGGTTGCAATGAACATGACATCTAGCCACAGTATTCCCCAAATTTTTTACCCAAAGGTCCTCCATGTTGTAAGGGTTTCAACTAATGAGACGACATGTCAATCAGATGCCCGGTCTGTGAGTTATAGGCATTTTAGTTCCTAGGGCCCGGTTGGATTTGGGTATGATCCAACCATGCCATACATCAACATTCTCTGAAACCCAATTGAAGTATATCAAAAGGATTTTCTTTCTCCAAGGATCCCAGCATCGTAGACATTTCATCAAACGGACCTCTGGTTCCCAAGATACGGCTCCTTAAGCGATGCTGCGATCGAATGGGTCGGGGTCCGGTCGGACCTGGCCCGACCCGACCCGGTTTGGGTCAACCCGACCAGTTTAGGTCAACCGACCTAGTTCAGGTCCGACTCGGCCCAAATCGAACAAGCCTGGGCCGGCCCAGTTGGTCTTGGCCCACTGGGCCATAGACCGGCATGGCCCGCTGGCTGGGCTCGGCCCGGTGTGCTGGCGCGGCATGCCACCTAGGGGGCTACCCTGCTCCCCGAATGGCTCAAAAAGCCATTCCACACTTCAATCAGCGGTGCCACATGGGGCCGCCATTTGATTTGCAGGGCCTATGGGTCATGGATCCTTCTCCATCGCGGATGCTTCACCGCAGCGCAAGCCACCACACCAACCTGGCCAACCGAGTGTCGGCCACCACTTTGGGTACTCTACGGCATCGCCCTCTTCTATGGTCGGCGAATGTTGGTCGCTGCCTTCACCGCCGGCAATGGTTCCATGTCTACAGAACATCCATGGGCCACCAAGTGAGATCTAGTGGTCCTTTTTCCTTTCTTCTCAATCCTACATGCCTTCAGGGTTGTCGTCGTCACTGTGTGCCTCCCAATTTCAAGATTATGAGGAGTTGAAAATAAGTCCCTGAAGAACGCGACAAGAATGAAGCGAGGGAGGGTCCAAGCAATGTTTGTTTGTCTTGCTCCCTCTGTGTTAGCATCGTAACAAATGGGGAGTAATAAATTCATCATCATCCACATATAATTAAATTAATTCAAACCCCATACCTCAAAAATTGTTGGAGTCATCACGGTAGTGGAAGGAGAATCCACGATTTGAAAAAATCCACTGGAGTTCGTCATTCCCTGTTCAATCCCTTTGATGTTTCTATCCAAGCTCCCTCTCCTACTCTGTGGAAGACACTGTATCAGTTCATCATATGTTCCTCCCTTGATGAAGTCGTGTAAACAACCCCATCCCGAGCTCCATTTAAATAGACAGAGGATAATAGTTTAACGAAACATTGCATTAATGAGGTTCATTAATAGGTTAACTAATGCACCTCTCATCTCTCAATGGAGTGGTTACGAAAACAAAGGGTCAATACATTAATGTCTTGAAAACATAGCGGTCCCACCACCACCGCTCAACCACTTGAGAAAAAAAAATAAAAAATACATGTTATTTTATTATTCTATTAAAAGTCAGAAAATTAACTTTTTCTCCCAACCTACTACGGTTGAAATGAAACCTCTCTTAATCGATTCCCGATGCTGCAGATTCAACTAAGACCTCAGATATTTAATCCAAGTACTGTTTTAAAAGATAGAAAATTCCATCCAAACGTTTACTAAGAATAGCTTAAAAAATGTTCAATATTATTTTCTTGGTACACCGGGCCTCAAAATCAAGCGCTGCCAATTTTCGCAGACTCATAATACTCCCATATAATTTAAAAAAATTATATAGAATTATTAGGAATTTACACCACCACACACTACTAATGTCAGGTTTGGGTCTATGTATCATGTCAAATGATATAGGTTTCGGTATATGGTGTTTCAAATGAAAGGTATATAGAAAATTTATTTTTACATTAAAATTGTCATCCCATTTAAGGGTAAATTTTTTTAATCAGATGTTCAATTTCATTTAGGTTTTTAGTATTGTATATAGATTACATATATGTCGGTCTAGAATAAGTATGTTTATAACCCAAAACATGGTACAATCGGCATATTAAAGTGGCATTGCCAATCTATGTGAGAAAACACCATTTAGATTATTGTGGAACATTAAGGTATCGAATTATTTTCTTCCTTCATTAAATGTCTACATATTTCAATATATAATAATTAGGAAGTAACCATATGCCACCGGAAAATGCGTGAAGAAAGTATATACCGTGTAGAAAAGTGAACTTTATATTAGTATTATTGTGTCTATGTTGATGCATGTAATAACCCACCCTTGTTTCATTGGGAATATCCTTTAAAATCTCATTGAAATATCACCAATAATAATAACATCAAAATTCTTGGGCATCAACCAATGTTGAAGTCATGTTAACAAAAACATGCATAAATCATAACATTAATAAAACATCTCAATAAATTTGGATTTCCCCTATATGTCGATTACCTATTCCTAGAAAAAGGCTCATTACCAAATTAAAATACCTCCTAGTCTCCTGTGTAATTCCCAAATTGTAAGACAAAGGAATGAAGAACCCTATAATACCACTTTGGAATATCCTAACCAAGAATCATCTTAACTTGTGCCCCGATCTAGTGCATCACATGACCCCTAGCACACCACCCCATATACTAGTGGCTTCTAGATAGCACTGAGGGTCTATGTTTGTATGATGCAGAGACTATACCCCCATATCAGAGTGAAACAGTAGATATAATAAACCAATTGTCAATAATAAAATCATGATATAATAGAATAAAATGGTGGAAAACAAATACCCTAAATAATTGTGGAAGCATAAATAACCAAGAAATAGTAATAATATCAAAATCTAAAAAGATCGAGTCATATTCAATGATTTCAAAGAATGATGATACAAAAAAGTTGTAAAAGGGACATTAATATACAACAAGATATACACAGATAAAAATGTACTAAAGACTTCTCCACTATAATCATCAGAATATTCTCAGTTCTCTACTCTCATGCTCCATACTATCAGTTAAAAATTCAATCATTTGTTGTAGGGAGCATTCCCCTATCCATAACTGTATAAAATTAATATACTTGGTACCTATGGTGACCCGATTAGGGCGTGAGAAAAAATCTCAGTAGTCCACCAACAATGATATCTAAAAATAATTTGGTCTGTGAACAAAGTATCAACAGTGTGTCGGTATAAGTTTAATAAACTTCACAGAATAAATAAATACCAGCCCACTCAGGTTTCTATAGGACAACTGGCTATCTCTACCTACTTTTGCATAGGTCGGTTCTAGAGTCTGATCAGTAACCTTATATATAGAAATAGTATTTATATATAAAAAAATATTATAGTTATATATTGTATCCACCTATATTCAATAAGTATGTGGGGGTGTAAGTAGGCATATACATGGATACTAGGTGCGGGTTGGACACAGGGCATATGTGAAGTGTTTATAACCATCCAAATGAGATATAGGATCCATCAAGGGTGTTTTCCCTTACTCTCATAATTAATTTGAGATATCATGCCCCAAAATTGATAATGTTCAGGTGTTGTGTCATTCCTTACACCCGAAGCTATGGAATGTCGAACATCATATATATCATCTAGATAATATAATAATGGTGAAATACATCTTTCTCAACAAAAAATATAAGTTAGAGTGAAACATCGCGCTCTATAAGTCCCTTGACCATTGTTCCATATCCAATTTCAAAGGTGTAATCATAATTATAATAATAACATGAGGGGTTACCTCTATAGCATCATAATCATCAAGACCATTTTATAAATGGGAATCACATTTCAAGTAATAAATAAATAAAAGCATGCATCAAAAAAAATTCATTTCCACCCATTATTATACATTTAATTCATTTATGTTTGAAAACTATCATAAAGCTAAGATGTTCAGTTATAAATTAATGCAATTTCATTTCATGACATTCTAATCACATAGGATTTGCGTTGGTCAACTAAAAAATTATATAAGAGTTGGTAAACACAATTTACAAGCAAAGACGAACAGTTAGAATGTGTTCCTACCATTTAAACATTTATATTAAAGAAGAAATTAAGTTGACACAGCTAGAGGGGTAAATATGGTTGCGGTCGACTGTAGCATCTAGACTTGTTTTCCATACATTAGTTCCCCAAGACAGATTGGTACATGAAATCATCCATGACTCCCCAAACACCGTTGTCTATTGACTAGAAATGAGGGTATGATAAGTCGATCATGGGGGGATTATAACCTATTTTATTATAGTAATACACCTGTGGAAATAATAAATAAATAAAATAAATTATATAACATATCCATAATAATATTAACATGAAAAGATGGACAATATATGGAAAGACAATATCAAAACTGAACAATAGATATACCATTCCAGTTCGTTCCATGTGTCATAATGAAAACCCAAAATTTAAGACACTGAAAACTCCCATGTAGTTCTTAAACCGTGTCTAGAACCCCACCCACATTTCATCCCAACTTAGCCATCCAACACACGACCTTCTCCCTTAACCTGTCCATAAAACACAAAGTCTATTCGGGAACCGATATGCCAACCTGAGTAGGGTGTGAGTACAATATAGTAGGCCACCAACAACGGTGTCTAAAAAAAATTCAGCCAATCACAGTTTATGCAATTTTATAAATAATTAAGTACAATTCATAAATAAATAGTTTATTATATTATTAGATATTCTCTATTTGACCACATTAACCCTTGAGTTCCGAAGGACACACGAACCCCAATACCTGCTTAGTCTTATACTAGAGTCTGATATCTCCACAAGTCATATCACATTTGAATGTACATGTTGCCATTCAAGATACATGGCTAAATGCACATGTTACCATTTAGAATTTGATAACATACTATTTAATAAGAATGTAACGATTCATAACACTAAGATGAACTTCCATTTAACCGTTTACCATATCACAACCAAAGGACCATGCTACCATTCTTAACATAACAATCGAATGACTGTGTTGCCATTCATAATATCACAATAGAATGACCATTCTAGCTTTCATCAACACATAATTAATACAATAATTAATTATCCACATCAATGCCATCACTAATTCAAAAAATAGGTACACACAACAATTCCATTAGTTATCTCAACAATTATCTAATCACATTAACTACATAAATTCATTAAATAATTAATTGTTCGCATAAATTATTCTAGTTAATTAAATAATTAACTCACATTAATTATTCTAGTTTATTTACTAGATAACTAGTCACATTACTAATATTAACTATTTTTTAATTAATTAATCCCATAAAATACATTAATTAATTCAAAAATTGTTTAATCACATCTATAATATTAGTCAATAAAACAATTAACCAATCAAATCAATAATATTAGTTAATTCACAAATTACTTAATCACTTGAAATACATTAATTATTTCAATAATTAATTAATCACATTAACAATATTAATAAATTTATCAATAAACTAATCACACCAATTCCATTAATAATTCAACAATTAGTTTATCACATAATTCCCCATAAATAATTTCTCAATTAAATAAAAATTGAAATCCATTAAATTAATCAATTAATTAATTAGTTAATATCCACAACTCAAAATCCCATAATTTATTCCAAAATTAAATATCTCATTCACAATCTCAATATTTCATAATTTATCCCATAATTATGTATCTCAATTATCATATCTCATCAACTCATTATTAATACATAGATTAAATCTCTCTATTAAACAATCTCAATATATAATAATTAATTCAAAAACTAATTATATAATTCACACAATTTCATATACACAACTATCCCCATCAATTAATTCACAAATTAAATAATCTAACTCATTCCACTGCCTCAATTCAACAATCCCCATTAATTAATTTGCCAATTAATTAAGATTGATAATTCTATAAATTAATTGGTCAATTATTTAATCCCTAAAATCCCATTATTTAATTCAATAATAAAATTATAACATTACTCACATTAATTAGTTATTCAATTAATTAATCCCTCCAATCACATTATTTAGTTCAAAAATTAAATAATCACATTAATCATATTAATCAATTCATTAATTTATTAATCTCATTATTTAATTAAATAATTAAATAATCACATTACTCACATTAATTAATTAATCAATTAACTAATCATATTATTTGATTTTTCCATTAAATAATCACATCACAACCATTAATTAATTATACAATTAATTATTTTTGTTCAATCCCATTATCTAATTCATCTGTTAAATAATCAGATTACATGAATTAATTAATTCTTAAATTAATTAATCTCATAAATTCCCTTAACTAATTCCATAACTGATTAATCTCTGTAAATTCCATTAAGTTATTACACCATTAATTATCTCAATTCATGAGATCTATTTCACATAATAACTTTTACCATTAATTATCTCAATTCAAGATATCTATAACACATAATTAAATCCACCATTACTTTTCTCAATCCATAATATATATAACATAATTAATTCCACCATTAATTATCTCAATTGAATATATCTATATCACATAATAAATTCCACCATTAATTATATCAATTCAAGGTATCTGTTTCACAAAATTAATTCCACCATTAATTATTTCAATTCAAGATATCTATAACACATAATTATATCCACAATTATTTATCTCAATTTTGGATATCATTATCTCATAATTAAATCCACTATTAATTATCTCAATTCATGATATCATTATCCTATAAATAACTCCACCATTAATAATAATATCAACATCAGGTAACTAATTTCACCATTAATTTTGTCAATTAATAATATAAATATCACATAATTAATTATACCATTAATTATCTCAATTTTTGTTATCAATATCATAAAATTATATTTACCATTAATTTTTCCTGAATCCCACAATTTCACAATTCCGTCATTAATTTAATCAATAATTAATAATTAATTAATCAAGATCTTCAATAAATTTAATTGGTAATGAACTCTATAAATTCTACAATTTTTATAAATGTAATAAAAATCATGAATATGGGAAATGAATATTAGTCCACCTGCATTAATTTATCGATGAACAAATTCTCATTGAAAAATCTGAAAAAACTGAGCTTTACAACAACGTAGAACGAGATCCATATCTAGATACCCTAAATTAAGATTAAATAAAATCAAGATCTAGTAAATATAGAAAAATATATAGAATAATATAACTAGATCTCACCAAATATAATTAGATCTAACCGAGACAAGAGATTAAATTGTTTAGAGAATGTGGGTGGGATGAGAGAAGAACGCGAGAAGAACCGGGATTGGATTCACTTTCCGAGAGAGGTGCAGGTCTTTGATATGGGCTTCGAATCGTGAAGAATGGATGTCAAGAAGGCTTGGAATTCATATGGGGATCTCCAAAAATGAGAAAGACCATATAGGGATGAATGGGAGTAAAATAGGAGATTTATGGGGTTCCTGGTATTTTAAATTTAAAAGTTGTGTTATATTTTAAACTATGCCCAGTTTATAGGGAAGGGCACATATATTTCAATAACCATGCACCCAAACATTGAAACAATTATTATTTGGGCAGATGGAAACTATTAAATGGGTTCATAGCTTGGTAAAACCATAAAACAACCATGAACAACGAATATTTTTTCCATTTTTCACAATTTCTCCCAAACACACCCCTATATAAAAACAAAAATGAAACGTACTAAATATAAGGAAAAAGAGTACCTGCATTTGAGCCCGAAAAAACTCCGCAAAATTTTGGGATCTTTAAATCTCCTATTATTATATAAAATCATCCTCTATATGTACTCACGTGAGTCTTTATGATTTCAAGTCAAATTAATTAGGCCATTAAGCCAGCATATCTACTTCTCTCTCCCATGTTTTCTTCACAACCCATTCATGTTTCCATAATATATGAACTATCGGCAGAGTATTTTCCCACAACAATTTCTCACTGTGATCCAAAACAAGTATAAGATTCCCCTCAATGGATGCATCGATCTCATGATCAAATCTCAATATATACCCTATGCATTTCCCAACTCACTATTCTAAATAACCAAAAGAAAATATCCAACATTAGCACACAGCCTTGCCAATAAAATAAAACTATAATGTACATACATCCACCACCTCTAAGGATCACATGGCCTTTATATAATGAATTTAATTAACCACCATACATTTTCTTCATTTTCATTATAATTCAACTACTTCCAACTTAAGGTATTTATATATTCACCTACTACATACACATTGATCCACACCTTTGGAGGATCGTTAACAACACTTTTCATGAAACTAAACCTCCACGATACTCATTTACCTCTGCTACCTATTTATAATATCATCTATAAACTTTAGAAAACATACCTCACTCCAACCAACTCAATATATATACCACTTCATAAGAACAACTACTAATAGTCACCATATCCAACCGAAAAACATTTAGGTAGCTAGGTGTAATTGCAAATATTTTTTTGCATACTTGATACCATTTCATGGTAGGTGACATGATCGTAACTATTTAAAAGTATGATAAGAAGTTGTGGATGAATTCTACAAAAAAATAATCCATTACTGATTTTACAACCCATTATGGAAACACTTAAACCTATCGAAAGGCTCTGGCTTCCCTACCCACAAACATCTAACCTCACTAATCCACAAAACGATGGTTCCTCACACAAATCATGATCGATTTCTAAAACTAAGGAATTCTCCCTACCCAAACTAACCACATCAAGGGCCAAATAAAAAACAAAGGATTCTTAATTCACAATAATAACATAGTTAACAATAGGGATTTAAACAAAACCCTAACAATTCATTCCCTATTTCCCACCACTTGGTCAAAACTGAGGTACTATATCTACCATTAACCATCCTAAATCTATGTAATGGTTAAAAAGGTAAAAAAAATTTAATTATTCATGATTATAATTTAGAGACATATTTATTCTGCTATTGCATCATTTTACCATCTTTCTCAAATTTTGTGTTAGGTAAAATTTTCATTTCAATTTCACAAGTGAGGAAAAGTAGTTCATGTTCAACAACTATCCCATAAACCATTTTCTTATTAATGTCCAAAATGATGCATGCTAAAATAACCCTGAGTTCCTATAATGATTCATGAAATCCCAACTCATGTTCTATACCAGGCCATGAGTCAATTTTAAAAAATATCAGAAAAAATAAATCACATGACACAAAAAGTGATTCACCCAAGGTGAAATAATAATCAATGGTAATAGAAAACTCCAATAACAACTTTCCCACCCTGGGTACTTGGGTTCTCTCCCATATATGGGTTAGATAATCCCATGAATGAGGTCATAACCAAGACTAGACTCTTTATAGTCAATATATACCATTCCCAAACATTAATACAAAATAAAAAAACATGGCTCTGATACCACTTTTTAACATCCAGACCTGGGTTCCAGAGATCGGTGCACCGAGGTGGTTCACTACATGACCTCAGGTTCACCTCCTCAAATGCCAGAGGATTATGCCTAGAATCAAGGCTCTAATGAGTCAATCATGTGGATATTATACCCTATTTTATCACAACAGTGCACCAGTGGTAATAATAATGTAATAACAGAAGTGATATAAAATATCTGGAATAATATCAACACAATAATATAGCCAAAATAATAAAAAAAAATATCAAATCATAATAGTAGATATTCTGTGATAAGTATATTCCCTGTTACAAAATGAAAAACTAAAGGTTATGATACTAAAAACTCCCACGTAGGTCCCAACCCACGTTCGGTTCCCTCATCCATGCTCCATCCCAACTCAGCCATCTATCAAATTTCATTTTCCTATAACCTATCTAAAAACACAAAGTCAATATGGGTATTTATTAGGGTGACTTAGTAGTGTGTGAGTAAAACTCAGTAGATTACCACCAACAGTGTCTAAAAAATCCATTCAATAAATGTTTTTGAAATTAAATAATGAATTAATTGCAATTAATAAATAAGTAGTTATCATATTGTTACGTATTCTTCAATTAACCACATAAATTCTCGGGTTCACGAGGAAACCCAATCCTCAATAGCTGCTTCATCCCATACCAGAGTTATTTATATTCCCATGGGATGTGACATGTTAATTTCTATGTTACCATTCCTAATACTTGGTTGAATTTCCGTGTTACTACTCAACATTTAATAAAACATAAATTAATGATCATGTTACAATTCACAATACTTGGTTGAATTTCCATGTCACCAATTACCATATTAGAACTAAATGACCTTTTCACCATTCATAACTTCAGAATCTAATGAACATTTTACCTTTCATCAACCCCTAAATAATTTAAAAATTAATTATTCACATTAGTACCACTAAAAATTAAACAATTAGTTAAACAAAATATATCCATTAGTTAACAACCAATTTTATAATCACATCAACAATAATAATTAATTAAATATTTAATTAATCACATCAATTACTCTATTTAATTCAACAATCCACTAATCACATTAATTCATCTAGTCAATTCAAAAAATTTATAATAATATTAATAATTTTAATTAATTTCATATTTAATTAATCACATCAAATTCAATAATTAACTTAACACTTAATTAATCACATTCATAATATTAGTCAATCCACAATTAACTAATCAAACCAATAATATTTATTAATTTAACAGTTAATTAATCACATCAAATACATTAATTAATTCAAATATTAAATAATTTCATCAATAATATTAGTCAATTTATCAATTATATAATCTCACCAAATTCATTAGTAATTTCGAAATTATTTTATCACATAATTACCCTTAATTAATTCCCTAATTAATTAGCTACGTCAATCACATCAATTAATTGATTAATTAAATAATTAATATCCAAAACTCAAAATCTTATAATTAATTCCACAATTAATTATCTCATTTTCAACATAAATATTTCCCAATTCATCCCATAATTAATTATATCAATTATCAAATCTCATTTTCTCAAATTTAATTCATAAATTAATTTTAAAAATTCAATAATCCTTATATCTCTTAATTAATTCCTCAACTAATTACCTATTTCTCTAAATTGCATCAACATTACAATTCATATCAATTAATTATTCAATTAAATAATATTACACATTCAATTGTATCAACACAACAATACCCATTAACTAATTAACAAATTAATTAATCATTATACTTCAATTAATAAATTCGGCAATTAATTAATCCCATCAGTCCCATTATTAAATTCAATAGTTAAATAATCACATTTCTCACATTAATAAATTAATCAATTATTCAATCCCTTCAATCCCATTTTTTAGTTCAACATTTAGATAATCACATTAATTAATTCATAAATTAATTAATTTAATAATTTAATACAAAATTAGTTAAACATATTAGTCTCATTAATTAATTCAATAATTTATTAATTCAATTATTAAATTCATCCATTAAATAATCACATCACTTCCATTAATTAATTCCATAATTAATTAATCTTATTTAGTCCAATTATCTAATTCGTCAATTAAATAATCACATTACATCTATTAATTAATTCATAAATTAAATAATCTCATCAATTCTCTTACATAATTCCACAATTAATTAAACTCTATCAATTTAATTAACTAATTCCACCATTATTGACCTCAATTCATGATATCTATATAAAATAAATAATTTCATCCTTAATTATCTCAATTCAGTAAATCTATATCACATAATTAATTACACCATTAATTCTTTCAATTCAATATATATATATATATATATATTAATTCAACCATTGATGATCTAAATTCAGGATATCTATATCACATAATTATTTACACCATTAATTATCTTAATTCAAGGTATCTATATAACATAATTAATTCCATCATTAATAATATCAATTAAAGATATCTATATCACATAATTAATTCCACCATTAATTATAACAATTTAAGATATAAATATTAAATAATTAATTACACAATTAATTATCTCTATTCAAGATATCTATATTACATAATTAATTCCACCATTAATTATCTCAATTCATGATATCTATATCATATAATTAATTACACCATTAATTATCTCAATTAAATATATATATATCAAATAATTAATTCCACCATTAATTATCACAACTAAATATGTCATTCTCCCATAATTATCTCTCCCATTAATTATCTCAATTCAGGATATCATTATCCCATAATTAACTCCACCCTTAATTATCACATAAAATAATATCAATATCATGTAACTAATTTCACCATTAATTTTATCAATTAATAATATTAATATCACAAAATTAATTATACAATTAATTATCCCCAATTTATGATATAAATATCCAATAATTAATTGTTCTTATATCCCACAATTTCACAATTTTTTCATTAACTAATTTGGGAAAATTAATTAATCAAGAATGTTAAGAACCAAAATTTCTAATGAAATCTATATATTATACCATTTTCAAACACATAATAAAAATCATTACTATGGTAATTTAATATTAGACCACCTACCTAATTTTTTTGATGAACAAACACCTAATAGAAAATCCATAAAATTTGAACGGCATAATGACGTAAAATGAGATCCATGTCTAAAAAATGTAAATAAATATTAAAAAATGATATTTTAAATATATATATATATATTGAATCATAGATCTATATCACAGAAAATATATTTATATTTAACCCTATTAGAATATTAAATCATAGAAAGAAGGTGAGGTGAATGAGGGAATAATGAGAGATTTGTTTGGATAAGTTTTAGATACCAGGAGAGGATCAGAACTTTGATACGGACACTGAATCCAAAATAATGGAGTTCAAGAAGGATTGGAATTTGTATACGGAGCTAAAAAAACATGAAACACCTCTTAAGGATGAAAATAGGTAAAAATTTGTGAGTTTATGTGGTTTGGGGGACTTAAAAATTAAAAATTGAGTTAATTTAAAATACTGTACAATTTTCTTAGAAGGGGCGCACCGTTTTCCATAAATATTATCCCTAACCGTGAACCAATTATTATAGGGGTGTATGGTGACTTCTAATATGTCCTTCGGTTTGGGAAAACCATGATTGAACCATATATAATCTTCGTTTCTTCCATTTTGTCCTATTTTCACCCAAACACACTCCAAAGTAAAACCCAAATGAAAAGTACCCAATATGAGCAAAAAAGATTAATATAAATGATCCCAATACAACTCTATAAATGGTCAGAATCTTACATTGACATATTTTGGAAACTTTTAATGGGTCAATGGGAATATAACAATATGATTCAATTAATTTGAAATGAAAGAAAACATTCTAAGGAAACGCCTGACACTGGATGATGTGCGGCACATTAGTGGAGATTTTAAAATCACTAAAAATTGTGGAATAAATTATATACCACCAAAATTGGGGTTGAAGATTACTCCTCATCCAATATCATTGATATATTTTCAGTGGATCATAATGAAAATTGAAGAATGGTCCAACATACTCAAAGTAGGGTAATTGATATTGCACCAAAATAGAACAACAAACTCAAACAGAAACATATAACAAAGAGTATATGATTTTTGAACTCACCTTAAGCAATCCAAATCTTATGAAAACACTTGGTTTGGAGTCTGGATCAGCGATTTGTCAAATTACATTGATGAAGGGAGAGGGAGATTATGGGAGAGGGGAAGAAGGCTCAACCACTAGAAATAAAAGGAAGAAGGTGTGGGGTGAGGTATAATATCACTAATGGAAAAATTGTAAAATAACTCATCCAAATAAGGGTTTGTGGTTTGGCCGCATAGTTCTTCAAACCATGGGCCAATCGCTCCCTATAGCACTACCTATGGAGGACATTGCATGAGGTAGGTGTGTGAGTTTTCTAACTGTGTACAAGACATGTGATACCCACTTTCTCCAAACCCTCAAAAACTCACATGGTCATCTGCATGGGCTCACATGGTTATATTAAACCCATATAGACCCATAATACCCTTTGAAACACCCCTCTCTTTTTATGAAAACCATGCAGGTTGGGCTGCACGATTTCCCCTAATCATGCGACACTGTTTTTTTTCTCTCAAAGTTCTGAGGTTTCAAGATCTTAACATTCCCCAAACACCCCCATGACCTTTGTGACTCCATTAGGTAACATTATAATTTTTGTATTAATTATATAATATTGAAAAAAATGATTAATACCATCATTAATGGTTGGGTCCTTACAAAAAGTGTAAAATTGTCATGATTTAGGGTCCTCTTCATAGATTAATGTGATTAACCATAACGATATAATATTTTGAAAAAAATAGTTTCGTCAATAATGAACATGGGATGATCTAGAAATTATAATAGAGTATGATGATATGGATTATATGTAACTATTTTAATGACTATAAAATTTTAATAATTATGGAATTTTAAATAGAATATTAATTATGTCGTAGAATGTTTTGTACCATTAATACTACAATTTCTTATAATAGAATTAATTTGGTATGTCAATAAATTAAGTATATTTTGTAATAGTTAGAGAAAATAGATAACCAATTGTTGTTTAATTTCCAAAATTTTATATGAAATAATATTAATTCTGAAGTTAAATATAAATAACATAGAATTTGAAAACATTATCTATAAATAAATATCGTTGAAAACAATTTCAATCGTGGTAATTAATTAGTTGGTGTATATAGTAGACAAAAATATTTGATAATTTCTGTGATTATTATAAGAAAAGGGAAATAAATAATTGATTATTGTAGAATAATGAAAATTATTCTAGTATTATCCGAGAGATTGAAATACATAATTTCTTTCTACATTCGAACTAATATTTGATAAAATTAAAATGATATAATTCCATGGTCTTATGAAAACTAAATAATGGTGATGATAATTATGTAATTATTTGGAAATTTAGAAATTTGAATGGATACTATCCCATATGTTATTCTTATTTATAAATAATATTAATTAATAATTTCAAATTTATTCATGATTCTACATAATAATCACATGTTATAATTAAATTAAATTATATCACATTGACTATTATCGTATATGGGACTGTTAATATTAATATTAAAACTCTTCTCTTTATCACACATTAATTCACAATTTTTTACAAATTATTTATCATCTTTCTTCATGGAAGATCAATCTGTCTGGTGTCGTAGGGAAATAGTTACATTACATAACAACCTAAAACACAATATACATCACAATTATTGAAATAATCCTTAACATGCTCATATTATTCCTTCGTACTAAAAACTACATGGATAACCTAGGGACTTACATTAGAACGGGGTGATCTACAAATCCCAATAAATAATTAAACATTTCATAACATGAAGAATTTATTACATGTTAGATAATAGGTGTATCATTAAGACATAAAATGGGTTACAATTAGAAAAATGAACAATAAATCATGGTATATCATGAGAACAAAAGGCAACATAAAAATTTGACAACAAAATAGAACATGGAATCATAAAAATAGGTCAAGGATAACATCCATGAAACCAGGATTGAAACAGTCCCATGATTAATTAAGTTTATTACCTAATCTATTGAATGATGGCTCATGAGACAGAAACATTACTCAATGCACTGGAGTGCTATATAATTTTTGGCACACCAATCACATCAATATCAATCGAATATATAAGTGTTCCACATAGATCATAGAAAAAGGAATCATTTTTCATCACATTTTACTCCATGATTGAGGGTTTTTGGATAAATAAATTTAATCCCCTAGTAAATGATGTATGAGTGCATAACGGTGAAAAACCATGGTAAAAAATTGGTATAGGTATTCAAAACACATTTGATTGGCATGGAAAATCATGGTGGAGTTTTGGCAGCATAATAAGGGTGTATAAATGCTTATGGGAGGGATTAAAGAGAGTGAAAGGGGTGTCTAATAATTTATACATAATTAAAAAATTATAGTACGTATGGAAAAATATATCCCAACATTATTAAAAAGACATAAAAGGTATAATAAAATTATTACACATGAATAAAGTGGAGAAAGTGAGGACCCACTACTTTGATAGGGTGATTCCAAATGACTGGGAGGAGCTTCTTGAGGACTTGGGGGGACCTTGGTAGGAATATAAAGAGGTTAGGTAATATTAAGGATTTTTTCAAAGTATTTTTAGTGACTATAAATGGTATATTGGGTGATTTTATATAGGAAAATAGTGGGGGACTCTTTATTAATACTCCAACATAGGTATTAGACTCGATATAATAAAATAACCAATAACAAAAACCTTTCAATTGTTTTTACCATTCTTTCTACCAAAGGTGAGATATTTTAATTATTTTTTAAGGCCATGGTTTGAAATTATTAAAATAATACCATTGGTTATTTGGAAGTGATTCATTCTCTTAAAAAATAATTTTGAAACCGTAAAATGTAGTATAGGTTTTGGAGGATTCATACTAGACATATAAAGATAATCAAACAAACATAAAATCAAATTATTATAAATGGAAAACATTTATTTGGTAATTTGTACACCTTATAGTTTTTATTAAATTGTTTTTGGGTAATTATGATTTTATAATACACACTTTATATTTATACCATATTTAATTTTTTAATAAAATATTCGAATCTCTCAGAAATATATGAGATGTTCACCATTGGATAATTATGAAATTATTATTCCAAATATAATAATTATTTTACCAAAATTATTTTCAAAATATTTTGATTTTTACTTTTTTAATATGACTCTATATTTATTGATAAATTTATTGTTTTTTGAAAATAACGAGTTTCAAACCCTTATAAAAATTACTTTTTATTTCTTAAAAATTATATGATCATTAAATTTAATAAA
This sequence comes from Viscum album, assembly GCA_963277665.1. Classification (NCBI taxonomy): domain Eukaryota; kingdom Viridiplantae; phylum Streptophyta; class Magnoliopsida; order Santalales; family Viscaceae; genus Viscum; species Viscum album. Next base: position 872,071,381 of record OY728147.1, on the reverse strand, counting down.
AATTATTTAACAAAATTATTTTAATAATATTTTATTTATTAATAAGTCCATAAATCCATAAAAACAAATTCATTAATTGAATTTGAATATTACCTAGAAATACAATTTTTGTTTTATTGTATCAGAATCAAAATCATTTATAAAGTAACACTAATATGATAAAAATATAACAATTATTCTATTATAAATAATATATACATATTAATTTCATTATGGTTCTGGTATATATTCCTTTATTACAACATATAAGACACTAATGGTGAAGTTCATTATGGTGACACTTTCATGGGGTGGTTTGGCATACATGGTTTTGGCAGTGAACTCGATGAGATTCAACATATCCCGTAAACAATTTCTATCATGCTTATGTTATTGGACCCTACCATGGGATTGGTTAAGAGAAAATCCTAGTGATTTTATCTCCCTAGTAAGATATAAAAAATTGTCTTCGTAGAGTACGATCCTACTAGGTGAGGTCATGACATCCTTTGGCTATGTCAATTAGAGTTTCTAAAACCCTATATTTATACTAATCATTTGATCATTGTTCAACAACTATATTAACAATGCTAGTTTTTCTTAATTGTATTTAAAATAAAATTGGATATAATAAATACAAATTATTTCATGTGTTTTCTATACCATAAAACATAATAATACATTTAATTAAATCACAAGGGGAATTTTATTTATAAAAGCTCGGGGCATTTTAGTCTTCCCCACTTTCAAAATTTCACGATTTTAATTCCTATTTTTCTCAGTAAAATAAATGAGGGTAATTTTATTTCATCACCACCTCTGATCACAACATCTCTTCTTTAATATTCTGGTCTCTCTCTAACAATTTGACCAGGTGTATTGTCTTATTTTGTAGAACTTTGTCTATATGATCTAAAATTTTTATCAGATCCTCCTAATATGAGAAATCAGACTCCAGTGGAACAACCTCTATATTGATTACATGTTATTGGTATGGTATGAAATTACTCAAGATGAATACAGGGAATATATCATATACTTGAGATTTTATGGTGGAAGTGATAGTTGATAGTCTACCTCTCTGATGAGATCAAGGATCTCAAAGGGAATGATGCATCTTGGTCTAAGACTTCCCTTCTTCTGAAATATCATGACATTCTTCCTTTGAGATATGTGGAGGAATACCTTCTCTCTAACGAAAAACTCTATGATTCATCAAAGATTGAAAAAAATAGTTTTGAATCTGATAATCCTTGATGTTTTTATGGACGGTGTAGACCTTTTTCACTGTTTCCTCAACAATTTCACAACCTAGTAGTTTCTGTTCCCTAACATCATCCCCACATGTGAGTGTTCTTCACCTCTTCATAGAAATGGTTTCATAGGGAACCATATAGATTATTGAGAGGAAACATAATGTTAGTATAACTCTTCCAATGGAATATGTTGATCTCATCCCCTATTCAAGTCAATTAATCTTGTCCCTACATGTCCTCGAGTTCCCAGATGGGTCGCTCAGATTTACCATTAGTTTGAGCATAATGGGTTGTGATGAAGTTCAAACTAGTCTTTATATCATTTTTTAAGACTCTTCTAGATCATGAAGTTAATACTTGGGTCACAATTATATACAATTGATAGTGTTGTTATAGGCATCCTTCACACTTCTCTAATGGATATCCATTCATGTTGATCATGTGTGAAGACCGCTTGAATTTTACTGAAGTGAGAAGTATTTATCAAAAGATTCACCACAACCTATATATCATTATTACTCTTTATGTATTTAGAACACAAGTGAAAAAGTCAAGGGTTATGTTTTCTCATTTCCATATAGGTATGAGTGATGGATGCATCATGCCCTTGGGTTTTTTCCTTTCCGCCTTCATTTACTGTAATACAAGACATCTTGATATATATTTCATAATCTATTTCTTGATATCTTCCACCAATACTGCACTCAGAGATCTCGATACATAGTTTTTCTCCCTGGATGGATGGATAAGGTCTAGCTATGTGCATCATCCAATAGAACCTTCTTTAACATGGTATTTAATTGTACACATAGTCGTCATCTAAATCTTAAACCTCCTTCCTTAACATTGAACTATGAGAATTTACCTTTTCTTATATCTTCTACATTCGTTGGAATTTCTTCCTCACCTCTTGGATAATCCTTTGTCCTCTCTATAAAAGGTAGTTGAGAAATAAATTTTGATTGAATTGAGTATGTTCCCTCCACTATGATTATTATATCACACCTCTTCAATTATATTATGATCAGATCCTTCTTAATTATCATAAATTATAAAATTGATAGATCATTTCTAGTTATAGAATCTACCACATTACATTCATTCCGAGAATGGTAGTGTATTGATTAGTCATAGTCCTTGATGATCTCTAACCATTTTCCTTGGCACATATTTTTCTCTTTTTGTCTAAATACATACTTGAGGCTATTAGGATTCATATATATTTCGCACTTCTCCTTGAAAATATAAATCCACCATATTTTCAATATGAAGATCACTATAACCAACTCTAGATTATGTGTTGGGTAGTTCAATTCATGAAATTTTAATTTCTTTGATTCACAGGCTATCAATTTTTCATTCTGCATTAACACATATCCCAATACCTTTTTTGGATCATCTCTGAAGTCTATGAGAAGTATCCCACTTATGGGTAGTGTGATTAATGGTGCAGTTATAAACCTAATTTTCAACTACATGAATCTCCCTTAAAATTAGACATTAAAAAAACCTGAAAACCTTCTGAGTAATCTTGTCTATATGGTTTTACAATCATGAGAAATCTCTCAAAAATTGAAGAGTGTACTCAGTTGATCAATAGAAAATATATATTTCAGTCAAATATATTGGCATCAAACATCCTTCATTTTCTTATATCTTTGAAAGGACCACATATATCTCATTACTTGTGATAATATTCCCCTGGAATGAGAGTCCCATCAACCATAACTCACATTTTTTAACTTTTCATTAATCTTCTCCTTTTATATGGTCTTTAACACAGTACTCAGAAGCTCCTCATTCTCCTTCTTTATTATACATTATATTAGAATATGGTGTATAAAACCTAAAGAAATAGGCTTAGGTGGTTTTTAAAGACTCTATTCATCGTGTACATGGGGTTTTATAGAGAATTAGAGATTCTCAATGGCATTACTAGGAATTTATAGTGCAGATAAATTGTATTGAAAGAAGTATTTGGGATATCCTCATAATTCACCATTACATGATAATACCCCGACCAATGATCAACTTGGAGAAGTATTTTGTTCCAGGTATATGAATGAACAAGTTATAAATCCATGGAAGAATATACTTTTTATTTATTTTGTTCTTGTTTAGCTCCTGGTAATCAATGAACAGGTGCACTACCCACCATTCTTCATGACAAATAGAACTTGTGTACCCTAAGGTGAAGCACTTGGGTACATAATCCCTTTAACCAAATTAACTAGTAGTTTTTTAGATCCTCATGTTTCACAATTAAAATTCTATATGGATTCATGAACAATGGAAATTCCAATTTTATAATATTGATTGGAAATTTAACCTCTCTACTTGGAGGAAGACTAGGAAATATTTCAAAAAACTCACCAGTGTATTCCCTCACAATGAGAATGTATTTAAGGATAATATTTTCTTTATAAAAAATAATTTTACCTAAATATTCTTCTTTATAGGGATATAAAATCAATGATGATATGTATTTTGGTTCTTAATAAGATTCATCCTCTTCAATTCACATGAACAGAATTGGAGGACAATTTGCAATAAGGAGAGTGATTTCCTTCTTGGGGTAATTTATGTTTTATCTCTATAGAGAAATAAAATACATGAACCAAAATTCATAATATTATAATAAGGGGAGTATCGAATGCATTTCTAGGTAGTTCAACCCACAAATTGGGATAGGGTTGGAGTTAAATACTTGGGATGCCATTTTTTCCCCATTTCTATTTTCCCCAAAAACATTATTTGCATGATATGTAGTGGTGTTTAGATAGATTTATTAAGATATCATAACATGAAGGAATGCGTATAACCAAAAATAAAAAATTATATTCACTCTTCATGAATGAATAACAAACATACCTATCACCACTTCATTTTTGTGATCCACCTCAGTGGTTGTGATGGCACAAGCTCTCCATTTCTACCATGGAGGTTGTTGTTTGTCACCACCTTGTCTTAGTAAATGTTTTACATATTTATATGGTTATTTTCAGTTGAAAATATATATAACACATTGAGGGTTGATCAAAGGATTCCTTTCCTAAATTGCATTAGTGGGTTTCCATATTCAGAAATCTCTATAAAGGTGGCCTTCCTTCCCGTACATAAATCATTTCTATATAACCAATGGAAAAATTTTCAGGTTCTTCATTCTACACTTTTTATAAGTTTTATTTTGAAATTTCGTAGAACTGTTAGATTTATTCATTGGACTTCAATAACTAAATTAATCTTTCTTCTTCTTATCCCCATGACATGCTTGAGATTCTCCTATCTTCATTTCTACCTTGGGGGAACATTAGAAAATTTTCTCACAGCTATCAATGTCTCCAATCACTCTGAATTTTCAAAGACTATTTTTTTATCTCTCCAAATAAGCAGCCAACATTATAATTGAGGGTAACGATAGAGCCAGAGGTATATTGTTCTTGTCTTGTGAAGTTTAACACATACTTTCTGACTGATTCGTCATATTTTTTCTTGAGGTAAAAGAAATCCCTTTCCAATTTAATTCAGAGATTTCAAAGAAAATATTTATCAAAATTGTTTTCTAGAATTCCTTCAATCCCATCACTTAAATATATTCCTAAAGCTTCACATTCTTGATCAATTTCCACCACTGATTAGCTTCTCCCACCATATGATAAACAACCAACATTATGTTCTCTTTATTAGTTATTTAAGGATGGAGAATATTTGTTCAATGGTATTGATCCATTGTTCCTTGATTGATGGATCAAATAAACAATTTATTTTCAAAGTCCTTAATCTCATAATGGAATTAATTGAAAACATTTATTTCTTAGGGGGTTTTGGGAACTCCTCCTGATCCAGGATTCTATTCATAACCTAGTTCATCTGAGATATTTTCATTAAAAGATATTTATTACTGCTGCAATTAGGTTGCTTATATCATTTAGGAATTCACGACATTTCCCTTAAAATGTATTTTAACTTTGTTCCTCATATTTCTGGCCATTGGTTAGAATAAAAAAATTAGGGATGAGAATATTTAAAAAATTATACATGTAAACTGGGAGCCAATAACATTAAAGGGATTACTTATATTGGGGATTTATTTACTTAACTTTTTAATTTCTTGGATTTGATCCATGTTATCCATGATCTATTCTCTAACATAGACAAGTATGGGGAATTTTTTGTTCCCTTAATAGTGGTGAAAAGATTTTTAATTTTTCAAAGAATATCCCACATTAGTGTCAAGCCAAGTGTGATTCAATGACCATTTTAATACGCCAATACCTAGTCATGTCTAGCTCAATGTAGTGATTTTGGGTTATACCACTTTGTACATCTATGCATGAGCCACATCCAATTGTAGTATGCAGATAGATATTTATTTTCTTAGGAACCACATAATGTATAATTTACCACAATTCAAGGTTAACTTGTTATGTCTAGTCATATTCTTAAATATTTCGTTAGAGTTTTCTAATCCAAAGATCAAAAATAACTAAACTTTCCATAAATTCCAGATATGAAGATCTTTCTCTTTGTTAGAAATTATTTTATGATTTATTACATAATATCACACATAATACAACATTTAAGATTGATAAAACTTGTGTTTTTGGGAATTAGGTACTGTACATAACAACTAAAATAGTCAATATATCTCTGTTATTATAAACATCTTTAACATTGTCATATTATTCTTTCATACTTAAAACTATATGGGATAACCTAGGGGCATATATAAGAAAGAGGTGAGATATAAAGTATAGAAATGGAATAAAAATGGTGTAACATGAAGAATGTATTACATGTTAGAGTATAGTGATATCAATGAGACATAGAATGGGTGACAATATTAAACATGAACTATGAGGCATGAGATATCATAATAACATAATGACAACATGAATATGTGGTAAAAACAAAAAACATGGCATCATAAACATATGCTAAGTCTAACTGCCAAAAATTAATGATAAAAAAATTCCCATTATGGATTAGGTTCACTCCCTAAATCCATGAATGATTTATGATGATAATAAAACATTTCCCAGTGAATTAAAGAGCTATATAATTCTGGGCGCACTCATCATTTTCATATAAATCAAAAGAATAAGTGTTTCACATAGATCATCCAACATGGAATCTTTTTTCATCACATTTTATTAAATGATTATGGTATGTGTAATACATAAATGTAAGCCCCAAATTAAATAAGTGTGATTTCATAAAGTTCAACTTCAATTATAAAAAATGTGTATGGGTATTCACTGCACATTTGTTTGGCCTGGAAAATCATAGTGAAATTTAGAGAGCAGAACAGGGGTGTATAAATGTTCTAGGGGGATTAAGGATAGTTAAGAGAGGTATTCATAATTTATAAATCATTGTCTATGTAAGGAGGATATGGAATAATATATCCCATCATTACTAAATATAAATTAAATACATATGAAAATTAAGATACTTGAATAAAGAGAAGGTGAGGATCCCTTACCTTGAGAGGGTGATTCCAAATTCATGGGAGGAACTTTTTAAGAGAACGGGGAAACCAGAGGAGGAACATAGAGAAGGTAAGGAAGATTAATAATCTTCTTAATGGTTTTTAGTGAATAGAAATGGGATATTGTGTGGTTTTATATAAGAAAAGAATGGGGGATTCTTTATTATTTCTCAAATATATGTTTTGGACTCTATATAATAAAATTACCAAAATGAAAATCCTTACCACGGGTTTTCCCATGGATTCTTGAAAAGGGTTTTTTTATTATTTTATAAGTACAAGGATAAAAATACTATAATATTACCCTTGGTGATGTTGATGTGAGTCATTCTATTAAATAAATAATTATAAAACCTTAAAATGTAATATATGTTTTTGCAGATTCATAAAATATTTATATAAATAAAAAATAAACTTAAAACAAAATAATTTTAAATTTGAAACATATATTTTGTCATGGATACCCTTTATAGAATTTATAAAATCATTTGTTTCATTATTATATAATAATATACACCATATATTTATACCTTATTTAATTTTTTACTCAAAAATTCGACTATCTCAGAATATTCTGAAAAATTCAACATTCAATAACTTGAACAATATGATTCAAAAAATAATATTTATTTTAAAAAAATCACTTCATAAATGTGGCAATATTCATTTTTAAAATAAGAATTGACATTTATTGATAAATGGTTGGTTTTTTTAGAATAATAGTTTCCGAAATTACATTTGAATTTATAAATATTATATGGCCATTTATATTTACTAAAAATTATTTAATAAAATTATTTTTTAGAATATTATTTATTTAAAAAATTTATTAATTCATCAATATAAATTATGTAATTGAATTATAATATTAACCAAAAATACCATTTGTGTTTTTTGTATCAAAATCAAAATCATTTATAATGTAAAAAAATAATCGTAAAATTTAACAATTATTTTGTTGAAAATATAATATACATATTAAAATTATTATGGTATTGATACATATACCTTTATTAAATTTGAAAATTTTCTATGGGCGAGGTGTGAGATGATTATACTTTCGTGTGGTCAATCTACATACATGGTTTGGGCCATGATTTCGATGAGCTTGAACTTCTTCCATAAAAGGTTTCTCAAATGATTATGTTTTTGTATCTAAACATGAGATTTCTCAATTGAAAATCTCTATGATTCTATCTCCCTTTAAATCTTTTATAAATGGACTACATAGGGTATAATTCTACTAGCTAAGGCCATCACATTCTTTGTCTGTTTCAATTTGATTTTTTAACACCCTTTATTTATACTAATCATGTGGTCACCATTCAATGGATATATTTTCAATGGTAATGATACATAAATATTTGTTAAATAAAATTGGATATAATAAATCCAAATGAGTTCTTGTGTTTTCCTTAACCATAATACATAATAACACTTTTAACTAAATCACTTGGGGAATTTTTTTTAAGGTTGGGACACTACAATTCATGTTTGAATAATTTAGGATGTGTGATAATATGATTTTGATGTATATTTTGTTTCCTCTAAGATTTAATATATAGTTTTACAAATATTTTTATAGTTTTTAATCATGGTTGATATTCTTAGATATGAAGTGAAAGCATAAATCTTGTAATTCTTTGTTTATAAAAAAGAGTCTTACTGAAATGATTTTCATCAAGATTGATGATATAAATGAATTAGATGGTTAGGGTGGTATTCCAAATTAAATAAACTATATGTATCCTTATAAATTTTTAATCCATTACATGATGGGATTAATTTTCACATTTATCAATTAATTGAAGCCTATAATGAAAAATGAATTATTTATTGAATCATTTCTTTGCGAAAGAGTGAGAATAATATTTTTATAAATGATAGAATAAGATTTTTGACTTTATTCTAGTCACTTTTACAATTATGATTGTAATAATAAATTTAATATATATTTTTGATATATATATATATATTTATATATATATAGATCTATGATGTTTTTGAATGATAATATTGTTTGTTTGTAATGTGGGTGGGGATTCTTGAGGTTGTGATGTTACTGATGGGTGTCAGTTATGATTACAATAGTGGAAGGGGATTCCTAGGGAAGTGATGGTGTCATGATTTTCCATTATCATGATGATGATGTTTTCATGGGATTTTATATGTGTTATTACATGAAGTGGTTTTTTGGATTCCACTGAGATTTATATAACGAACTAAAACAGGGACTTCCCATAGATATTGTTATGAAAGTAGGGATGCTTGATTGATGTTGAGTATGCATGCTTAATGACCAATTATAAGGGGTTATTTATATAATCATATTTCAATATTAGGAGGAAGATGGATATCATGCCCTATGAGTGCATATTTTATGTGGTATCCTAGTTTGAAACATGAGTGCCCAGATGATTAAGGAATGATAAATTAATTAATAAAACATTAAGGTTGGTTCTTTATTAATGCCTTATACAAATGATATAAATGAGAATAAAATCAAAGAATCAATAGTTCCAATGGAAATATGATCAAAATATTAAAATTTCTATCTTGGAAAAGAAAACTAAAAAATAGTAATTAAGGGATCATTAATTTATTAATGTTGAGATTGATTCTTGTATGACATTTATACAGATACCTTAGCAATAGTTTTTATAAGTCCTTTTTAATGTTACTAGAAGATGGATCTAAGGCTAGGTAGTTTCCCATAGTTTGGTTATGAGGTTTATATATATCATATGTTTTTTTATTTCAAATGCTACACCACCCATTTCTGTATAGAAATTGACACCAAATGAACTCTATGAGGTTGTTTTCCCCAACATTTAGGTTGGTGAGAAATAGAAGGTTGACTACTCTCTTTGACACATATCTCTTCTACTGATAGATTATGTATAGGCCTAGTGTGAATGGTGTTTATCTTTCCCTGTATATTTCTATAGAGGTTTGTATTGTAATGTGGTTGTTTCACACATGTATATCTCTAGATATAGTACCCAAGTTGTTATTATTTGTTAATTTGGTATGGGTTGTGATGGATTGTTTTATAATACATGAAATACCTGATGTGGTGGATCCAAGAAACTACTTGGTTACTATATGGATATGTGGATGCTTATGATGGGATAATATGACGCATGGGGTGCATGGTATATAAGCACATGTGTCTCTAGATATACTTTAGAAGGGAGATTGATTATATGGTGCAATATTGGGGTAGAAAATCAAACCTGTGGGGAAGAGTTAAAAGGGTACCATATTTTATGATAAATGTTATATAATTAATTGTATGTGATATTTGGTGAGTGGCCCATGGTGATTATAGGAAAAGAATAGTAATTTTTTTTAATTTATGAGTTGATTTAAATTTTTTACTCAATAGGATTTAGGATGCTTCTTTCACATTTTTTATGATAGGTTTTAGAAATAATCCAACTAAGAATATATGTTACACTCACCCTATGTATATATAAAGAGTATTTCAGGTCAGCAATATATGTCTCCTAATTGAGATATACTATTCTATTTCAACGAGTTTTTCAAGAGATTTAAGAGATTCATGATCACTATTGACGAACTATTCTATTGTTTTCCAGTCGTTTTAGGTGTATTTCATTACATTAAATCACTAAATTGGATTGTTTCCTTATTTAATATGATCAGGAGTTTTTTTGTTTTTTTTTCTCATCATATATCTTACGCATAAAATCATAATGTGTAATGACACTCATCTATGTGTATGTTATACCATTAGTTCTAGTAATTAACATCTAGCCTATTTGAGGTGGGTTTTGGGAATCATTTTGTATCTTATGTCATTGAGTGACTAGGAAGGGTACTATCAAGTGAAGGGGTAAATGAAATAGTTTAAGAGAATATGATGGTTGAGAGATAGATTGGATTTCATATGTACACATTAGTGAGGATTCGTGGGTTGGTAAGAAAAAAAGTATCAGTTGGGAATTGTTTGTGTATAAAATGAGGTATAACGGTCAAGAAATGCGATATTAGGTTATCCTATGATCTGATACATGGACCATTTAATTTATTTTATACTCTATCTGATGTGATGATTTTTATAAGGTAGATACCTTGGAAAGGATAATGCATCATGCCTGCATGTTATTGTTTCTTAATATGGTATAAAATCAAAAAAGATCAAAAATTAAGTAACTACTGTACCTTAAATAATTTGTGTATTGGGATTGGAGTCCCTATAATTTTATATTTTGCAGGAGTGGATCCAAGTAAACCTCCCCATTAGGTTCGTGCTGAATAAATTTATAAATATGTTTCAACAAATCAATACATAGTGGATGATGATGATGACGATATTTCTTGGTGGTTATACTTTAAGAGTTCTACTGCTAGAGCCTACAAAAGTTTAAGGGGTCCATTTTAGATCATGGTATAGAAGTTGGTTTAGATTAAGTGGTGATAACATTAAGGTAGAATCATAATTAGAGAGATAACTAGCCTTCATTATATGTAGAAATGTTCTGTGGGTAAAGTCATCCATTGTGGTTTTTCCCCATAGCTTATGAGGGGTTGGTGGTTTTTAGGGAATATGTTAAGATGATATTTCAGACTAAGTATCTTTCTTCAAAGCTAAGAGTGGAATCTTTTCAGTCAGTGATATTTTTCCTTTATTTATGGGATTTATATATTCCAATTTTTATGCATTATAAGTCCTTTTAATTTCCTTATTAATTATAAAAACCTTTGATTGTTATCCCCATGAAGTTAATGACCAGGTTTACAATCATTCTTTTATGGTTAACCATTCAAAGTGAGTACAGGGAAACCTCGTCATTCAATTGATTGAAACCACATAAAAAATATTTCAACCATGATCATTTTTATCTCCTCAACCATTTGTTTCCCACCAAAACTTATTGGACTTCGGTGATGGTAATAATAAATCATCTCTTAGGCCTTGTTTTGAGATGCAGATATGGTCTGGGGAAAGTTGTTCCTTAACCTTGTTCGTATCAGAACATTAATCTCTTCCCATTCCATTTTTTGGTTAGGGGTAAGAGTTTTTATATCTATGTTAATCATTTTCTCTTCTCTTAGGCCTAGTGGGGTCGGGTTTTGGTTAGGGGAAGTGTTATTGTATTGCATCCTTTTTTAATCAATAGACTCTTCACTTGATCCAGGTGATATTGACCCTTTTTCTGGAAACAATAAATATTTTATATTTTAATTTATTTTATTTCTTACTAGTATTGGATTAATTACTCTATCTATTGTGAAAAAAATTATTTTATATTTTGGGTTATACATGTGGCTTTCTTTATGACATGATTGTGGCTTTGTGTGTTTACATCCCTGAAAGTGATTTCTCTCATACTGGTAATGTGTGTGTTATGGACTTGAGGATATGAATATGGTAAACTTCACAAATCATGATGTGTAATATTATTACATTATTTTAAACTATGTGGGTGGGTTAGTACCAACCAAAGTGATAATATCATGGAATGGTGGATGGGTTACCTTGAATTGTATGATGGTGGAAACTCTATTGATCTTGGTGAATGTGGTGATTTAAAAATGTTATGCGACATTTATATTTATCTACTGAAATTAATAGATCACACATGTGTTAAAGGATATATTATATCCTTTGAAACATTTTAACAAGTATACCTCTTGGTGAATAAATTTTTGTTGAAAATATATATGAGAAATTTAAATATAGATAATGTGGATAGTTTAAAGATCAGCCTTTATTTGTAATGAAAATATTTTGATAAATTTTAGTTTTACAACTTTTAGAATTTATTTTTATTAATTTAATTTTATAAATATCATGGTAGAGTCATGTTAGTTTAATATATATATTTTGATAAAACCATGTATGTTTCTTATGTACATGAGTTATCATGGAACACATGATTAACTGTGAAATGTTTTTATAAAATGGATATTTACATTCAATAAATCCTACTTGAATTTTTTCTTTATGATGTATACTCATATTTAGTGATATAATATTGGAAATTTTTTTTATGAATAAAATATTTCTTAAATATTCTTGTAAAATTCCACCATGAAACCTGTATTGTTTTTAAATGTGAGTTTGTAAATCTATAGAATTTTTTTTCTCAAATAAACATTTGATAAAGTAATTTTTTTGAAGAATGATAAAAAAGGATTTTCATTTCAATATTTCGTAACCTTCGATAATAAAAATAAAATAGACTTATTGAAGAAAAATGTATTATCATGTTCTCAAATTTTCAAAAATTTTAATGTGAAATGTTTGGATACATGTCTGAAAAAAAAAGAAATATTTTTGAAAACATGTGTACGTTTTTTGTCTCTTTAACCACCATAACATAATAAACTATTGAAAGTATCATATCCAACTTTTTCAATAAACCAATATGAAATCATTTAATATACTATTTCTCATGAAATTATAATAATGAAATATATCCTTTGATGTGTCCTTTTAAGGTATGGAAAATCATGTATGTATTCTTATTTTTCCATGATGTTGAATGATTATTTTGTTTGGATAACAAATCTGATATCATGATGGTATATGAGATAGATTTAACCCCATTATGTAATGTTTTCTGGATTTCCATTATAATATTTGAGATGTATCTCCCTAGTATATTGTTTGGGAACTATTTTAAATAGTTTTTTAGGTTTACCTTTTGATCCCTTGGTGTGGTTATTATGTTTTTAGTTTAGAGATAACCTTGGGTGGTTACTTTTGGTGTGAATTATTTCTCAATCTTCACTTCCCTCTCTTTTATGATTTTGTTTTAATTCTCAAGGATAAGAATTGTTTGAGAGGTATCTAATATATGGTTCTATATTTTCATGAGCCCTTCCCCTACAATTATTGGGTTTCTAGTAGTTTCAGGATAATTTTATAATTTTAGAAGATTATTTAGAATTAATTTTTAATTGATTAAGCCACTTTAAAATATTTTAAGAATTGTTTAATTAATTTAAACTGATTTAAAATATATTTTTTGAAATTAATTTGGAAGATGTAATGTGATTCTAATATTTTAAAATGTGTTTTTGGGAGTTTTTGAAGTGATAATAATGAATTATATAAATTATTTTGAACTTTAGGTAAGTGAAACATTAATATAAATAATTTCAATATTACCCTTATTCATGACCATTCATATGTATGATGGAAAAACTTATTTCTAAATGAGTGTGTAATAGTAAATGATATTTTATATCAGTTACATAAGTATTACATGGATCTCATTTGTGTTGTGTAATTGTAGGATGTACATTGCATAAGGGTAGTTGGGAAATCCTTAAGGCTCTGTCGGGGTACCAGCTTGCATAAGGGTAGAGTTTCATAATTGTAGTTTTGAGTTTATCAAAACAATATAAGTGTAAGATCAATATCACATAAGGGTATATGAGTTTTGAAATAGGATATATAAAGGTATATTTAACCTATGTAAGGGTCAGATGAGATTTACAATACTAGTGTAAGTGTAAACTAATACATGTGTATGGGTAACCCATACAATCTAAAACTCGCATAAAGGTAATCAAAATCCAATATAGGGGTTAACCATATTTCTCCAAACACATGTTAGAGTTACTGATTCTATAATAGTCAAAGCACATTCTCCTATATATCACATGCCTCAAATGTAGGGTTAATATAAATTGTTTGAAACTCCATATTTCCTTTCCCAAACTTCCAATTACTCAATTTTCAAAATAATTTAGGTAATTTGATTTTTAAATTAGTGGTTTTTTCTTGGTTGACATTTTCCAATACCATATTTTATTTTCCGTTAATTTTTAAGATTTAAACATGTATTTTAATAGAAGTTATTATAATATAAAGTTTTATATGAATTAAATTTCTTTATGGGTTTGTGTTGATGTATTTTAGAAAATCAAATCACCCCTTCAAGTATTTCTCCCTTCTCGGGTCTAGATAATCTCAAAACATTATTTGGATTTTTAAAAAGCCATCTGTAGTTGATATGATTTTTACCTTCGTGTTTTGAGCATGTGTTTCCAGTATAAAGGATTCTCTATCTCTCTCTCCCCTCAAACCATCTGGGTGCATCGATTTACACTGGAAAAGAAACACTGGGTAGGGGGTCTGTGAATTTATATATTTTATTCTACGTAATTGTAAAATTGTCATGATTTTTAATCATCATCATAGATGTATGTTTTAATTCCAAGATATTTTAAAAATGAAAACTATGTTTGATAGCGTATATAATGTGCAACACTAAGAAAAAAATGAACCATGAAATATTATTATTTAAAAATGAATGGTATAGCCTATCCATTAAATTGGAAATTATAAATACTGTTTATTTAATTATGAAATATATATAAAGAAACATCTCAATGAAAAATAATTTATAATTATTATTAAATAATAATTCAAATTTTTATTATTCATTTTAAACAAAAAAAATATGTTTTCTTTGAAATGGTTTTTATTAATTTTTGTGGGATATTAATATAATTTTTTAAAAAGTTTATAATTTTTTTGATAAATTTTTATGATTATTGAAATACTCATTTCTAAATTATCTTATGGTAAAATTTTGAGATTTTTCTAAAGGATTTATATTTCCACGAATAGTAAAAATAACAAATCATTCAAATAGTGTAATTTCATTCCATTAAATCAAGTAATTCCAAAGAAAGATTATATATTGGATATGTAATTAATATAACATATTACTTATTATATTTACAATAATATAATTAAAATCATTTTAAAATAAATTCAACATTTTAGAATAAGTTTATCTGTATGATTAAAACATGGTTTTTTGAAAACAATTTTTAAGTACTTAATGTTTATCAATTTAACTAATTAAAGTAACCATTAATGAGGATGAATTTAAATGAAATTAATAGTTTATATATGTGCATGTGTGTCAATTTAAATTGAAATAATGATAATTACTAGTTGTATAGTTAATACAAAATCATCTAATGCTTGAAAAATATAATTCTTGAAAAATTGGTTCTTGATAGATTTTGTAGGTTAGTTTTTAAATTAAATTCAACCACTTAAGTGTATTTAATTTTATAAAAATTATTCCATATTTTTAATTATCAAAAATAATAATTTTTAATAATGTCAACTTAATTTTTGGTCATAATGAATATTAAATATAGTCAATATTTTCTTCTATGATAAAAGGGTAAATCAAGTCAATCTAATTCAAAATCAAGTGAAACGACAAACATTTTTCATATTTATTTTTATTGGATAAATTTATTTACACCCTTATCATATTACACTCAATATTAAATTATTTATGGGACACTTTTCCTTATAATTTAACTATATAATAATTTATGAAAAAAATATAAAATTTCACTCTCTTACATTTAAATATCTATTATATTTTTACGTAGGAATAAAAACGAATTATGAATAAATATTTATGTTTATTTTGAGTATTATTATTAAATGATCATGGTGTTAATTTATTTTTCATTTTTTTATTATATATTTACCTTAAATAGATAAACAACGCAGACAAAAATCTTATGCAATCATTTGAAAAATCAAGGTAAAATTTTTAAAATAAATTAAAACTATTGTGTTTAAATGAGTCCTAGATATAATAGAATTTTATATTTAATAATAATTTCATATGTAGTTTAAATTAGTAATACTAAAAATTAATTATTATCTTTTTTATTTAAAATCAAATTAAATGAATATTGTTAAAAATGAAATAAAAGATATATTATGATGAATAATATTTTATTAAATTACTTATAAGACCTAAAAATAATTAAGTAGGTAAATTAAGAGCATAATACTCAAAAATTTCATCCCATTTCCATTTTTGATCAATTTTTTGTCCTATAAGTAAAATTATAACCCTTTCATTTTGAAAATTTATTTTGCATAGTTATTGTAAAAACAGGTTTATTGGGTGTTAAAACAAAATATAAAGATAAATTTTTCAATTAAAATTTTCTAAGGATGTATTTTTAACTTATCATATACGACCATGAAATATATTTCTATTTGTATTCATTTTTCTTTTGAATTAAAATATCAATTTGTTTTCTTTTATGATGATTCCAAGTGTATTCCCTCTCTCACAATTATTAAAGGACACCCTCTATCCTCTCCCCTCCACATTTAAATATCTTTTATTATATCCAATCCATACCCAAATAACTTAATTACCCTCATACCATGTCCATGAGACCTTTTTGGATAAAAATTCCAATCTAGGGATATGTTTGGTGTAATCCTTAAGAGGTTGTCCAATGAAGAGGTATAGTTCATAATCAAACTTTTTTATATTCATTTCTTCTTACACATCCATAAAATTATATTCATCCTTTATTATATAATACAATTATTATTTCCCATATAATTATATTTTTATGATAATTTAATACCCTATATTCATATCATCTTCAATAAAATTGGACATCAAACTATCATTCGTGTGTACAGCGGACTATCACTTCATGAACTGGTGTAATTTTTTTTCCATAAATTCATCTTATGAATAGTTTTTATGATGTATTTAATGAATATATATTATATTCAGGAAATAATTATCATTCCGAAAATAAAATTTTCATTTACTTTCATTGATTAATATTTATTGAAAAATAATAATGTCGTTCGTGCATATGCGTGGACTACCACATCTATGAAACAATGTGATTTATTCCTTATCACCACATCACATGTATGATATATATAGGTATATTTAAAGAAATAATATGGTATCTGTTATATTACAACAAATATTTAATGTCAAAATAATACTTTCAATTTTTCATTAATGATCGTTGAAAAATGGAAACATTAATCATACATACGTCCAGTCTATCGTCGCCATGATGGTAACGTAGTTTATTTTCCATAAAAGTATTTCACGGTTGGTATTAAAAGTATAATTTATGTATATAAATGATAATTTTATCATTATTATTATTATTTATATGATTTAATAATGACCACTTTTAACATAGTCAACCTACTAAGGTCATTTTGGACAAATGAACCAAATATCTACAAAAAACCCAACATGAACTGAATTAATTTAGTTAATAGATATAACATGATAATAAATAAAAGAAAATGAGTAATAAAACTGAAAATTTTTCTTAAAAAAATTAAATAATAAAAATTATTTTATTATTCAAGAGTATTTAGTATGTACTTGATGAGTCTAACTCAAGGCAATGGGTTTCTTAACTCAACTTCTAATTTATTGGGTTATAATTATAGTTTATTGACAATGATAAGACATGGTATTACATATGATCCTATTATATTATATTTACACTTGTGTTGTTTTGGTTTTACATTTGATACACATAATGACTTCATTGATTAAGTCACACTTTAACATTATGATCATTGTAAGGGATTTCTTCCCAACATCCCTTATGTGAGAAATAATATATTTTTATGTACCTAATTTATGTTATATAGTGTATATGATACCCGCTTTTAAATATTATACCATAAATACTTCATATTAAATTTTATTTTATGACACAATTTATTTTAATTCATCCAAGGGTATTTGATTTGAATGTTACCAAAGAAGTATGGGTTTTATGTAACAATCACTTTTATTTTTGAGATTATTTCTATACAAGTTTCCTTTAGGGTAAATCACATAAAATTATTTTATTGAACCACATATATTTCATTATCATATGATTATAAATTCTGACTTCATTTTTTTTATTTTCTCCCTAATTCAATAAATAAACCTCAAGAATTTGCATTATGGGTAATACTATTCTTGTATCCACTTTTCAATTTGTAATATTTCTCTTCCATGTTTATATCTTAAATAAATTATTTTTTAAAAGTATTTTTACTATTATAAATTGATTAATTAAATAAATTATTAACCATGTTTTACTTTATACCAAATGATCTAAATGAAATCTTCATATCATTTTCTGGATAGATAAATTTTTAAACCTTTTTACAATGGTTTGAAAATAATGTCTTCATTTAACATATACAACATAAATTGAATCTTTTTTCGTCATGAACAATCAATGATTTTAGGATTCCTATAAAAACATCCATGGTGACTTTCAAAGAAAAAAAATTCTATAATTTTTTGTAATTTTTTATATTTTAAAGAATTGATTTCAAAGAGATAAGGATATTTTCCTCATGAAATATCCCATGTAATCTTTTAAAGACATTTTCATTAATGATATAATCCTTTTATTTTATATATTGTTTCAAAATTATATATCTTAGTTTATCCTACTTATATTCTAGGATTGTTCTCCCTTTATTTTACATGTTAATATATACAACATGTTCATTTATCAAATTTCTTATTTATGAAGTCTCATTTTTTTATTATATAATAAATGATTATGTAACCAACTCTATTTCCATGGGTAATTATTTTGTTTTTTTCCTTATAATGTTTTTCATTTTTATCACAAAAAATCATAAACATGTTATGATGGTTGCACCAAGATATTACTCCAACAAATTGAGTAAATATTTTTTCTAATGAGACATTATGTATGGGATTAGGGAGTAACCCTAACCCATTATGGGACATTGTCCCCCATGTGATATTTTATAGTCAGTTTTCCATGACTCGTGTTTATGTTATTTTGTATGTCACAGTCACATTTCATTTGATTTTATGATCTTATGAAACTATTTCATATATTTTATTCCTCCATGTAATTACTCATGAACCTCCGCTTTTATTATATCATGTTATAAATTGGAATCACATGTTATGCTTCCTAATAATATTTACTACCTTACTGGTATCTTTAACCCACCCCCATATTTTATGTATTCCTTAGGTTTCCTATATAGTTTTTGGTGATCAAATTAATTTAGGATATCATTCTGGATAATAAAAGAGAGTTTTCATGTTTAATATTCATTTTTATGTATTATTAACATAGTCTTATAAATACATTAGGCATCATAATATTTAGGTTGTAATTGTCAAAATGTTTATTGTAAACAATAAGGTGATAATATGTGTAAAAGGAATGGGATGTTATATTTGGTATCTGGGGAAGATTTAATTTTTTTAAAGATTTATATTTT
Source organism: Viscum album (assembly GCA_963277665.1). Classification (NCBI taxonomy): domain Eukaryota; kingdom Viridiplantae; phylum Streptophyta; class Magnoliopsida; order Santalales; family Viscaceae; genus Viscum; species Viscum album. The sequence goes on along the minus strand of OY728147.1, from coordinate 872,051,574 downwards.
ATAAAATTCATTAAAAAACCATGAAGATAAGTCTATAAATTTGAAATAATAATAATGTTTTGTTAATGATGATATTATGTTGTTTTCATTGCAATAAATCCTAGACCTGATACTATAAGGGGATGTGTTTTTAGAATAGATGCATATATGGGTAATAACCCCTAAAATGTTTCGTTGTGTATGTATCAACAATAATTTTAATGCATGGTCGGTGTATCTATAACAAACCTGATATTTATTACACACATAAACATGATTTATTACATTAAATATTCACATTATACAACATAGAAGATCGAGAGGTCATGTGTTTTTTGGGGATTGTGAACATTACATAACAACATAGAACATAAAACACACAAAAAATTTATTACAAAATTCATTTACATAACCACAACATTCTCTCATACTTAGCATTTCTTGGGATAACCTGAGGATATGCATAAGAAAGGGGAGAGCAATAAAGCCCATTAATAGAGTAAACAAGGTATAAAATTAATAATATTATACATATTAGTAAATTGTAATATCAATTTAGAATAAGGGAAACATGAACATAAATTCATGATAAATCATTATTATCACAATATGGAAATGTGGAAAAATGATTAACATTGTATTACCATAATCCAAGGCTCATTGCACATGGAGCATGAGTAAACCATCATTGCATGTGAATTAGAATGAGTAAATACTTATTGCACTTGAATTATCATGAGTAACCCCTCAATTAACTTAACGTATAATGATACTAATCTTTACATAATGCATTAGGGCGCTATCAGGGTGCACCCTTCGTACATATTTCATTTCATGCATAACTGTACCACATGGATCAAAAAATCGCAGTGCAATTTCGGCAGCATAACGGTGAGTCATAAGAATTCATAAAAATGGTTGATGAGAGAGAAAAGGATTTCTCATCATATGTTCCTGAAATTTATATTAAGGTTTTTATATAGATACATGTCCCAACATATGTAATGGAATTTAGATTCATAATACATAATAATTTCTTGAATGCAAATGAGTAGAGAAAATTACTTACGAAATTTTATCATGGTAACAGGTGTACATGGGAGGCATTAATGGAGAGAAAGGGGTCTATCATCATTAAAACATAAATAGGGAAGTATGGGGGAGGTGAAAAATCATACCCCAACATTTTAAATTTAAAATAAAAGGGCATAACAACTTAAAGAAAATTGGAAAAAATGAGAAAGGAAGAAATCACTTACTTGGAATTGTGACCCTAAACGCTTGGGAGGTGCTCGAGAGAGGCTTCCAAGGAGCTTGGGAGACTTTGGAAGGATTATAGAGAGATGAGGGCAGAGGTTGGTTGAGATCCAAAGGCTTAGAGTGAAGAGTAAGTGTGATATTGGGTTGGACTATATATGAAAGGAGATGGAATTCTTTATTATTTTGGTTTGGGTCACCACTCATTAACAAATCCAAACCACTAACTAGCCCATGGTTTTTTCCAAAGGGGAGTGAAACATAACATTTTATAAGGCCAATATCCTAAATTCTTAAAATAATTTGGTTGATTATTTGTAGGGGATTCACACTTTCAAGGAAATCAATTTTAAAAGGTAAAATGTTTTATATGTTTTGTAGGGTCCACTAAAGCATTTTAAAACAAATCAAACAAAACTATAATCACATTATTATAATGGTAAAACATATATTGGCCTAACATAATATTTATATTATTTTATTAAATCACTATTGGGTCATTATGATGTCATAGAACACATTATATATTTAAATGGTATTTAATTATTAGCCAATAATTCAATTGTCTCAAAACATTATGAAAAATTCACCATTAGATAATTTCGATGTACTGATTCGAAAAATAATATTCAATTTATCTAAATAATTTTATAAATATTTTAATTTTTTTATTTTGAAATGAAAACTGACATTTGTTGAAAATTCATGGGTTTTGACAAAAATAGCCTTCAAACTTTAATAAAAAACACAATCATTTTCAAAATAATTATATAGTAATTTATATTATATAAAAATTAGTTTAGAAATAATATTTAATTAAAATATTATATAATTCTAAAATCCATTAAATAATCAAAATATATTTCATAATTGAATATTAACTAAAAACACTATTTGTTCTATTTACACTGTAATAATAATAAAATGAATGTATATTATTTATTATATACAAAAACAATGCACATAATCATGGTGTTATGGTCTTGTTACATAACCCCTTATAACACCTATATAACACCGAAGTGTAAGGTGGGCGATGGTGACTGAATCTTGGGGTGGCTCATATAATATCACTCGGGTGGTAATCTCTATCAACTTCCACTTCTCCCATAGCTGGTCCCACTCGAGCTTAACGTGTTGAAGATCAGCATGGGATCAGTCAAGAGTGAGGCCCAATGATGCCACCTCCATTTTGATCTATGAAAAATAGCCTTCGTACAAGGAAAGTCTATGTGATGTGCCCATCGCTTCCTTTTTCTAAAAAAATTGGATTTTTTAGGGCCCTATATTTACACAAATAATGTAATCCCTATTCAGCAGCTATATTAGAAACGGTACGAATTCGTATCAGTATTTTGTAATCCAAAAACATAAAACCAAGGAAGTACATATTTTATATAACAATTTTGTAAAATAATACATTTAATTAGATCAAGAGGAATTTTCATTGATACAATTTTGGGAAGTTGAAATCTTCCCCCCATAAGAAATTTCTCCCTAAAAATTTCCTTTTCCCACTCTAAAATAGATTCGCGTAACTCTACTTCATCACTTCCTCTAGTTCCCATGTTTCCTCTTCAAACATGTGGTTTCTCCACAACACCTTGAGGAGGGTAATTGTCTTATTTTGTAGAAATTTTTTCCTATGATCTAAGATCTTCACTAAATACTCCTCGTAAAAATATCATCCTCTAACTGTACTACCTTAGAAGAACGTATATTTGAAGGGTATGGTATGTACTTCATTAATTTGGATACATGAATGACATCATGTACTTTGTCCATGGTAGGTGGAAGTGCTAGTCAATAGGCCACATACCCGACATGATCAAAAATCTCGAAGGGGCCGACGTACCAAGGACAAGACTTCCCTTTCTTTCCAAACCTTATGACCTTCTTCCACAAAGATATGCATAGAAATACCTTGTATCCAACTTTGAACTCAATGTCTCGTTAATGGTTTTATACATAACTATTCTATCAACTTTGGGAGTCTTCATATGATTTTGAAGGGTTTTTACCTTCTCCACCATTTCTTCGATCATTTCTAGTTCTATCAGCTTATGCTCACCAACTTCATCCCAACACGCTGGTGTTCTACACCGTTTCCCCTGAAGGGATTCATATGGTTCCATTCGGATGCTCCAGTGGAAACTATTATTGTAGGATAATTCAACCAATGGGTGATGTTGGTCACATCCTCCTTTGAAGTCTATATAACATGATATTAACATATCTTCCAGTGTCTGAATAGTTCACTCAGATTGTCCATAAGTTTGACGATGATATGTAGTACAGATGTACTATTCAATGATTATATCATGTTGGAGACTTTTCTAGAACTTCTAGGTGAATCTCAGATCACAATTGGATACAATAGATAGTGGTACTCTATCCAGCCTTAACACTTCATTGATGTAATTCCATGCAAGTTGATCCAATGAGAAGTCCACTCGAATCATGATAAAGTGAGTTTTCTTTGTCAGACGATCCACAATGACCAATATTGCATTGTTTCCTCTAGATGTCCTTGGAATTCCAGTGACAAAGTCCATGGTGATGTTTTGCCACATCAATGTTGGTATGGGTAGTGGTTTCATCATCCCATTAGACTTTTCTCTCTCATCCTTCACTTTCTGACATACCAGGCACTTTGATGTATATTCCGCAATCTACCTTTTCATATTGTACCACAAAAAGTTTTCTCAGAGATCTCGATACATCTATGTGCTCCCTGGGTAAATAGAGTTGGTTGAGCTATGTGTGTCATCCATAAGATCCTTCTTTTAATCTGGATTAGATGGTACATATAATTGTGACAAAAATCTATTAATTGTTTCCATATCAACCAAGAACTCTGAGGATTTCCCTTTTCTGATTGCTTCCACCCTTTTAGAATATCCACATCCTTTATTTGAGCATCCTTTTTTTCTCCATGAGGGATGGTTGAGAAATCATTTGATAATGGATTGAGGATCTTCCTCCCTTCATGATTCTCATGTCCATCATTTTAGGATCTAATAATATTTGATATTTTTCAATCCTCATCATTGATAAAGATGCAGGATCCTTTCTACATGGATCATGTGCCACCTTGTTTACCTTACTGTGATGGTAGTTGATTGGGTTATCATAATTTTTAATGAGCTCTATCCATATTCATTGGAACATAATAAGATCTTTTTGTGTGAAAATATATTTGAGGCACTGGTGATCAGTATATATCTCACACTTTCTCCCATAGAGATAATACTGCCAGATTTTCAACGTAAAGATCATAGCTGCCAACTCCAGATCATATGTGGGATAGTTTTTCTCATGGATTTTCATCTACCATGAGGTGTAGGCTATCACTTTATCATTTTACATTATCAAAAAAAAACCCATCTTTGAAGCATCACTGTACACCACAATGAGTTCTCCACTTATTGGGAGTGAGAGTACAGGAGCAATGATAGGACTCTTTTTAAGCTCCTTGAATCTCTCTTAGAATTCTTCACTCTAATAAAAATATACTCCCTTGCATGTTATCTCATTAAGAGAGTTAGAAAATCATGATAAATTCCTCAAAATTCAGCAATAATATCCAGCTAACCCCAGGAAGCTATGGATATCCATTACCTATATTGGCCTCGGTCATCCCTCGATTGCAGCAATCTTAGAGGGATCCACAGATATCCCATTGGTTGTGATGATATGACCCAATAATGAGACATCCTACAACCAGAACTCACACTTGTGGTAATTTTCATTGAGATTCTCCTTTCACAAGGTCTCTAGTATGGTTCTTTGATTATCAACATTCTCCTCCTTGGTTATGGAGTATATTAGAATATCATCTAAAAAGACTACTACAAATTTGTCAAGGTAATATTTAAAGACTCTATTCATCATGTCCATGAAGATTTCTAGAGCATTAGTGAGTTTGAAAGGAATTACTATGAATTCATAGTTCCTATACCCTGTATGAAAAGCTATCGTGGGGATATCCTCCTTCACCCTTACATGTTAATATCCCGAATGAAAATCCACATTGGATAAGTATTTTTCTCCACATAGGTGATCAAACAAGTTATCAATTGAAGGTAGAGGATACATGTTCCTTATCGTGATTTTTCTGAGCTCGTGATAATCAATGCAATGGCGCATTGACCCATCCTTCTTCTTGATGAAGAGGACTGGATCACCCCATGTAAAAGCATTTGGGAATATAATCCCTTTATCTAGATTCTCATGAAGTTGTTTTCTTATCTACTCAAGATCCACAACAACCATTTTATAAGGAGTCATGGATATTGTAAATGTCCCAGGTGTATGTTCTATTTAGAATTCAACATCTCTTCAAGGAGGATGACCAGGAAATTTGTTGGGAAACACTTCTACAAAGTCCTTCACAATAGGCATATCATCAATGATGGTTTCATTATTAGACTCAATCATTAGAGATATATAATCATGATTATAGGGTAGTAATATCCATGCTTGAGATGATGGTGCTAAAGAAGATTCATCTTCCTCTCTGCACTTATATAGAATCATGGGTCAATTATCAATATAGAGAGTGATTTCCCCTCATGACAATTTATGTTGGCTCTATATAAGGAAAGACAATCTATACTAATAATTGTATCAAATCCCACCAGAGAAAGTATGAACTGGTTCGTAAGGATGTTCACTCCACAAATTATGACATGGGGGGAGTTTATTAATTGTATGCAATGATTTCCCCATTTTCTGTACTCACCAACATCTTTACTTCCATGATTTGTGGTGGTGTTGGGATTGTTCTACTAAACATTCGGGATATAAAAGAATTCATTAAACCAAATCAAAAAGTACATTCTCTATTCTTGAATGAATAACTATCATACCTACCCCCACTTCATTTTCGGTGTTCACTTTGGTGGTAGTGATGGAAAAAATCCACCCTTATGGCCTTAGAGGTTGTTGGGTGCCTCCAAAAACCCTTGGATTATGTAACTGATTTTCAAGGTGAACTGGTTCTTTCTAGTTTAAGTAAAGAACAGTGCATTGAGGGTCAAAAAAAGTGTTCCTCTCTTCTTTCACAGCCATGTGTTTCTCTAGTTGGTAGTTAATATCTAGGTGCCCTTCTATTCTACACCTAAAGCATTTCTTCAACCCCTTGAGGAAGTTTCTGGGGTTCTTCTTTCCATACCTTTGGAAAGTGGGGTGATGGGTTTTCATAGCACCGTTAGATATACCCATCAGACCGCCCGAATTGAAGTCCACCTTACACTTCTTACCCCCTTGATACCCCGGAGATTTTCCGATCTCTATTTCGACCTTGAGGGAACATTAGACAGTTTCCTTATAGCTATCGATGTCAAGGATAGCCAGGGATTCCTGTAGGTTTGGTTTTGTCCCACCAAAGAAGTGGTCAACCTTGTATTCGGGGATAATGACAATGTCGATGGCATATCGTGCAAGCCATGTTAATTTTTCCTCTTACGCTCTAATGGAATCATCATCTTCTTTTCTTGAGGGAAAGGAAGTCGCTTTCTATCTTATGTCAAAGGGTGCATGGAAAATATTTATTGAAAAACATTTTCTAGAAATCATTCCATTCAAATGCCTTGATCTCCTCCCCATGATTCGTATTTTTGATCAATGTCCACCATTGATCAGCATCACCCTCTATACGATAAGCAGCTATAGGAACCTTCTCTTGTTCATGACATTGAAATATGGAGAATATATTTTCAATGGAGTTTATCCATTGTACTGAAATTGAGGGATCGGATAATCCATTAAAAGATGGAGGTCATTTTCTTCTTAAGCTCTCAATTTCAACTTGTTCATTCTTAGTGGGGGTTGAACATTCCCCTTGACCTATGTTTCTATTCAAATCATGAGTTAACTGATAGAGTATCATGCCAATGTTTGGGATTCTTGCTCCCATCATATTGGGAATCTCATTAGAATAGTCAATACATTGCTTTTCGCATCGGTTAATAGCATGAGTCCTCCTATTATCAGCCATTGGCTGGACTAAAAAGAATGCCATGGGTAACACATAAAGGGTAATCCAGTGATAAAAAATGAATGACTTATAAATATCATTTAGTTCCTTATCTTTTGAATCTATAGGCTTCAATATATTTTATCCATGAATTGTATTTTAACATATATTTTTAGGGGTATTTTTTTAATTCCATTAAATAATGGTTCATACTATGATTTTGAATTTACCAAAGCATATCCCCTGGGAGTGTCATAACAAAGAGTGAAACAAGCCCTATTGTCATGTACTGGGATACACAGGGTCATGCCCAAAACTCCTAGTATGAGTTTTCACTCCTAGGTACATATGTGCCAGAGCTGCCTCTACCTATTCGTATCCACATAGGGATGTATTTTTTTTTTTGATAAACCACTTACTCAATACTCATAAAAATTTAGGGATGTTTTTATTCTACTTATTCTTATCCACAAGGATCTCACTACCGTTTTCTATTCCTGATCCAAAAAATTACTAAATATCTATTTGATAGTAACTATAACAACATTTATCTTTATTACACACTTAAACATGATTTATTACATAAAATATTCACTTGATACAACTTATTATATCATTAGGTCTAGTGAATTTAGGGATTAGGAACATTAAATAACAACATATGACATAAAATACACAACATTGTTATTGAAATCATTTTTTACATACCACAACATTCCCTCATACCTAGCATTTCATGGGATAACCTGAGGACATGAATAAAAACGGTGAGCTATAAAGCCTCATAAGAGAGTAGAAATGAATAAAATTAATAATACAATACATGGAATGAAATAGTAATATAAATGGTGCATAATATAAACATGAACACAAAGGCATTATAAATCAGGATTATCAAACTTTAAAATGTTGAAACAACACTTAACATGGTATTAGCATGAGCGAAGGATGATTGCACATGTATCATGAGTAAACACTCATTGCACATTAATTAGCATGATTAAATCCTAATTTCACTTGAATTAGAATGATTAATCCTTCATTTCACTTGACATATCATGTTACTAATCTTTACTCAATGCATTGGAGCGCTATCAGGGTGTACCCTTCTTAAACATTTCATTTCATGCATAAGTGTGCCACATGGATCATACAACATGGGATCACTAAAGATCTTAATTTATTCTATGATAAAGTAATGTGTAATTCAGACATGAAAATAAATAATCAATATGTAAATGTTCGTAAAGTTGAATACTCTTGATAGAGAAATGGGCATGGTATTCACAATATAATGACATTGGATTAGAAAAACACGGTGCAATTTCTACAGCATAGTAGAGTGACATAAGAATTCATAGAAATGGTTAATGAGAAATAAAGGGGTGTCTCATCATAATTACATTAAATGGACAGTAAGGGGGTCATATAGATACCTATACCAACATAAGAAATTGAATTTTATATTCATAATACAAAATAATTTCTTGAATATTAATGAGGAGAGAGAAATTCCTTACAGAATTTCAACACGGTAACAGGTGTAAATAGGAGGCATTAATGATAGAGAAAGGGGTATATAATCATTAAAACATATATAGGGTAGTATGGGGAATTTAGATATCATACCCAAACATTTTTAATTGAAAATAAAAGGGTATAACAACTTACAGAAAATTGGACAAAAATGAGAAAGGAAAAATCCCTTAATTGGAAGTGTGATCTCAAAGGCTTGGGAGGGGATTAAGAGAGGATTATTGAGAGCTTGGGGCGGCTTGGAAGGATTATAGATATATTATGTCATGTTTTAGTCAATATCCAAAGGCTTTGAGTGAAGAAGAAGTAGGATCATTGGTGGGATTATATAGGAACAGAGAGGGAATTCATTATTATTTAGGTTTGGGTCACCACAAATTAAACTAATCCAAACCACAAACCAGCCCATTTTATTTGCCCATGGTTTCTTCCAAAAGTGAGTAGAAAAAAATATTTTATAGGTCCAATTTCCTAACTTCTTAAAATAATAGGGTTGCTTTTGTGGAGGTGAGTCACACTCTCAAGGAAATCAATTTAAAAAGGTAAAATATTTTATAAGTCTTGATGGGTCCACTAAAGCTTTGTAAAATAAATAAAAGAACTAAAATCACATTATTTTATTGGTAAAACATATATTGGCATAACATAATGTTTTTAGTATTTTATTACAACACTATTGGGTCATTATGATGTCATAAAACACATTATATATTTAAATGGTATTTAATTTTTACCCAAAAATTTGAATGGCATAGAAAATTATGAAAAATACACAATTGGATAATTTTGACATCCAGATTCCAAAACTAATATTCATTTTATCTAAATAATGTTCTAAATATGTGAATTTTTACATTTAAAATAAAAACTGACATTTATTGAAAATTCATGGGTTTTGACAAAAATAACTTTCAAACCTTAATAAAAAACAGAATCGTATTGAAAATAAATATATAGTAGTTTATAATATATAAAAATTAATTTAGTAATAATATATAATTAAAATATCTATTTATTAGTAAAAATTGATTTCTTAATAGAATATTAACTAAAAATTCTGTATTTGTGATTTTCAACGTAACAATAATAAAATGAATGTATATTATTTATTATTTAAAAAAATAAGTCACATAATAATAGAGTTATGGTATTGTTAAATAACCCCTTATAACACCCGCATAAGACTAAAGGGTATGGTGTGCGATGGTGACAGACTCTTGGGGTGGCTCGAATAACATCGCTCGGGTGGTAATTTTTATCAACATCCATATCTCCCGTAAGAAATTCTGCTCGAGCATAACGTGTTGAATCTCAGATTTGGTTTGATCAAGGGAAAATCCCAATTAAACCACCTCCTTTATATTATTTGATAAATGGGATTCGTACTGGGAAAGTCTACAGGATGAGGCCATCACTTCCTTTGTTTACGTAAAATGGATTTGTTAAAGCCCTATATTTATACTAATCATGTGATCATTGTTCAACGGCTATATTAGAAATGGTAACAATTAATAATATTATTTTGAAATCCAAAAACATAAAAACAATGAATTGCATATTTTATATAACCATTATTCATTTTATTCCATTTAATTCGATCAAGAGGAATTTTCATTGATAAAATTTTGGGTCATTACAGTCTTCCCCCCATAAAAAATTTCTCCCTCAAAATTTACTTTTCCCACACAAAGATAGATATTGGTAACTTTGCTTCATCACTTCTTATAGGTCCCATGTTTCCTCTTCAAACATGTGGTTTCACGACAACACTGTGACACCCCAAGCTTCCATGGCACGCTTCTCTTTGATTAATACAGTAGCATGTGTTGTAAGCAACTTCGAGTTCTAACACACCTCGACCAATCAAAGTAGTCGTTATGAATAGTAATAACCACTTTTGAATATTTATTAATTATATCACTCAAAATTGACTTCATTTTTGTATTCGGAGTATCGAATTTAGCCTAAGGTGAAATTTTGGTACTTTTCAGATAACTTTTATATTTTGATGAATAATGAAAATTACTAAATTTTAATTAAAAACATCTTTTTTATTTGAAATAATTAATATTGATAAATTATGAATTTTAGTTGTTTTAAAGTATATTTAGAATATATTTTTACCATTTAATAAAATGTTTGTCATTGTATATAATTTCACAATTAAACCAGATATAATCAAGTGCCAATCTTTTGATAGTTATTATCTCTTAAAAACAAGCTTTTTGTTTTAACGACGGGATTTAATTTTAAATTAATTTATTCCACTTCTATATTTTGAATTTTGAAAAATGGATTCCATATTTGGAATCAGTAAGTCCAAATTGTGTAAATAAGTAACTTTTAAAATTAGAAATTTTGAATAATTACTTCGGTAAATATTTTATTTACCATGGTTAAAGGGTAAATCCGGTAAATAAGGGTCAAACAAATAATATTATAATAATACTAATTACCCTAAAACGTGTCATAACCATATTTGTGGATACATGTCCGACCATGTGCATCTTTGGGTCGATTTTGGGACCCCAAAGAGCCACTTGTAGGTGATAGGGACACTTTATTTTAATTAAGTTAAAATAAATACAAAAATGACATAAGCATATATCTTTTAGGAAAAAAATTTTAACATAGGGTTATATATGTTTGATTTTCTACTATAAATATTAATTATAATTATAAAACGATTTACTACATAATGGTATTTTATTTATAATTTTTAAACATTATATAGGTTAATGTATTTATGACACAATGGTGATGCAGTAATTACCTAATTAATAAACCATTAGAATAATTGATATTATAAATACCCAATTAAATGTAATTTGAGACTTTTTATAAATAAAAATAATTTTATAGGATAATATGACATGTTAGTATTTATTTAATTAACCTTTTAAGGATTAATAATTCTGTTATGATTTTTACAAAAATCAATTATTGAATAGTGTCAAAATTGACAAAAAAAAGTTTTTAAAACAAATATTATATTATTAATTGATATTATATTCCTAAAAACCTAAGGTTAGGCCAAGAGACTTATATCATGATAGGTGTATCATTAATGGACTACTTGGGGGTCACTTTGATGTATATAGTAAGTTTATTAACCATATAATATAAAAATACAAAGAGACATTGTAAAAGTGAAAGTAATTAACATAGAGTTAATACTTAAAGATAAGGTTAATATAGTGACCCTAACCTGTCTAAATCCTATTGGTTGAGTGTTTTTAGACCTATACCAAAATTAACCTTTAAAGAATCCACTTATGAGCCATTATAAACTGAATATGAATTTATTATAAAATAATATTTCTAGCTTTTCCAAAGGTGCCCGCTCACCCCTCTTATAAAAGGGAACTCCACCTTCTCATTAATTCACACCTTAAATGCATTTTGGTTTGGAAAAATCCTGCCCAAATACTCTCTCAAATTCCATAAATTCATCCTCTAGGCCTTCCTTTAGTCATAAAATCAACCTAAGGAGCCCTTTTGATCAAATCAAAAGGAATAACCCGAAGAAGAGGTAATGATTTCACCACATTTTTTCAAGTTCCTTTCTTCTTCCACTTCTTCTTTCTTTGTTATTAACATTATAAAATAATAACTCCAGTATATTATATATACTTTGATGTTATTATAAACATGATACAACCATATTTCAGTATTCTATCCACCCTTTGAATAACATGTCACCATACGTGCGTACGTACGGCTTACCATCTCCACGTCGTGGTGTAATTGTTATTCAAAACATTATTATTTGGATGGGTATAATAATGATGTGTAATTCATGTAAATAATAAATATAACATGTTAATGATTCTGTATATATGATATAACAACGAATTAAATATTATTTTAATATCAAAAGAATGGTATTGTCGCTTGTGCATACGTACGGACTACCGTCTCCACGAACGCGATGAGATTCATTCTCCATCGTATCCATTCAACTCTAATTATCATTTTAATATTAACAATAATGTTTAAGGACTTAATATAATTCTGGATATGAATAAGATATAACCTATCCATAAAAAACATGGCTTACGTAACAAAACATATAAAAGAAAATGAGTAAGTTAACAGCCGAAACGAAAATAATATTAAGATATTATTAACAATGAAATATTAAAAGATCATATATGATATCATATTAATGTATATTATTTTTGTATAATTCAATAACAATTTTTCACCATTATATAGAAGGTTATCCTACCTACGAACAAGGAAAAAGTAAAAAGTAAGGGGTTTCCTATCTCACTTTTAATTCAGTGAGATTTCCATTGTTCACCACTTATTTATTGAATGTGGTGTGTGTACTGCCAATGATTGTATTCATTGTGTAATATAATTTAATTTTTGGATATCTACATCATCATTGTATGATACTTATTTCATGGGTGTATGTTTCTTAAGTTACCAAATTGATAAGAGAATTTGAAATTTCAATTTCCACTCATTCGGCGTTACGCATACTTCATTGATTATTTTACTCCAAGATTATTTGTGGAATCACTATTAATTTGATTATGTCATAATTTCCACTCACCTTTATGTGGATATACATTTGATACACATAATCATTCCATTGTTAAATTATTAAGTCATCGGTATGAACTTGATAAGAGTAATTTTTCTCAATCTCTATTTGTTGAGTTAAATATCCAATTCATTGGTGTCGCTTTTACAAGAATATTTGTGAATGTACATTGATTGTTTTACACTGGATATACAATCATATTGAGTGTATTTATATTTTCACACATAATTATATCGTTGATTTATACTTAACCTAAGGATACTGTCTTTATAATAGATTTCATCTCAATTTACATTCCATTGAGACTTCTTTGTTGTTATACGCCAATTCACTTTTATATGGTGCATATAATGTACCTTGACATAGTATATCATGAATCCCTTTATTCTCATGATATTAAAATGTTTTTATTACCTCAATTAATTTTATTCATGTTTCTCTCTTTTGGTTAGAAACTCTAATTCAAATATAATTTTTAAATATTTTAAAGATTTATTCTTCTAAATCTTTCTCATTAATGTCCACATTTTAAAAATAGTTTTAAGGATTTCTTTATATAGACATTAATGTTTTAAAATTAAAATTACTTTTAAAAGTTTCAAAGTGGTATGGGACACTTTGATTAAAAAATCTATTTTTAAATGGCTTCTTGACAAATAGTGTGACTTTTAAATGATTTCAAAAAAGGGGTATATTTCTCTCTAATAGATTTGATGATTATTTTCATCTATGTCAATATCCTTAGTTATTCTCTATTGTGGTTTATATGATACAATACAATCTTCTATATTGTATCGAATGAGTTATGTTTTACTGTGGATGTGCTATTTTTATAGCATTCATGGTTTGTGGTTAATGTATTGAAATTTTGTATGCTAGTTTTAATAAGAATGATTATGTTATGTTTAAACCTGTTCATATGAGGAATGCATTAGACTTAGTAAGTGATGGGTGGAGCCCTCTATAGCTCCTCGATGCATCGGTAGGTCTATTGAGAAAAACTAGTGTCTTGGCACATGGCCTTGACAAAATCTTATTTGTAGTCTTGTCATGAGGCCTTGGCTATGTGGTTATGATATTCAGGCACTATGCATTCCATCATTATGAAAGAGGTTATTGATATTCCATGTGATTATTCGATTATTAGAATATCCATGTGAATAAGTAAATGGCATTATTTCATTTTATTTTTTCCATACTATGTTGAAGTTCAAGTTTAAATGCCTTTTGTTTTAGTTATACATTGCATTAAATGTTTATTAATATTAATGAAAATTTCCTCTATATTGTTATGCTTATTGAGCATTTGGGCTCACCCATTTTCTATGTTTTATTTTTCCCAGGATGTGAAGAAGTAATTTATGAATGACCTGCAGGGATAGTATGAGGGGATAAGAGTGTGGAATATGGAGGCTATATTGTTGTAGTTTTTATTTTATGATATAATGTAAACATTATTAATGTATCTAGTGTTTCCAAGGCTACTAAACTAATCGATCTTTCGAGATTTGATCTTTCTTGTGATCATGCCAATGTTATGTAATAATGCACCGACTCTGGGTAACTGGGGTCGGGGCGTTACAGTTGGTATGAGAGGAAGTTAATAAAAACCTTGGAAGTTAGATTTAGATAAACTCTGATAAGAGCACATTGATTTAAGATGGACTTTGAGAATTAGTATAGAAGAACTTCATAGAATTTTGGTATTGTAGAGATTTTGTGAGTTTTCCGAGAAATTCATCCATGTCTGGATACGAGCAAGTAGAGGCCGCTCTGGCACAGATGTACCTATGGGTAAAAACCAAAAACACCCCTTTGAGGTAGAATTGAACGGGAACGGGTGGAAGATAACAGGCCTTGCTGCACTCTTGGTTACGACACTCCCGGGGGATATGCTTAAGATAATTTACATTTTCGTCACAAACCGATTTGAAGTATTATATATAAGATGAGAGTAAATGACCTTGGTTAATCCTAATGTGTTTCAAATTGAGAATATGGTGACATGATATTCATTAAATTATTTTATGACTACTGTTACTCACACAATGCTTTCTGGTTTTAGTCAATGGATGGATTCCAAGGAATTCCTAGTAACTTTGGGAATGATGTACACGGTGGGAACAGTAGTGGTAATGAGCAACAAAATGGAATGTTGATAGGTGTAAAAGATATAGTCTTCATGCCAAATCAATTTTCCAAAAATATGATCAACAATATATATATTAACCAATTCCTGGAATCAACAAAAAAGAGAAAGGTGTTGAATGATAAGAGCTCCAGTAGTGGAGGCCATAGAAAAAGGAATCCTCAATTTCCATCATGCAGTAAATGTGGAAGGAGAAACCAAGGAAAGTGTCTCAATGGAACAAAGAAATGATTTACGTGTGGGAAGGAAGGACATAAAGTGAAGAATTGCTGAAGAAAAATAAAGAGTACTATGGAAGAAGATAAAAATGGTCCCAAGAATCCATTTACAATCATTTTCCGTAAATGTAGGGACCTGGCCATTACCCAAGTGAATGACATATTCTATAGGATATTTTCTTGGTCAAAGAAGAAGCTATGTGGAAATAAATGACTGGAGAAATGTTTAAAAAGTGTTAGTGCCCCTTGTTGATGGGTTTACATGGGAATAATTTCCTCTTGTATTTGTAACCCTACAGTTTTCCATGTCAGAATGATATTTGAGGAAGAATTATCTTTTCTCTTGTGGATATAGTTATAAATAACCATTTTGTTTTATATGATCAATGGGTTTGAGGCAATTACAAGTTATTATAATTTGTGATCAAAATGCAAGGTATGAGATAACATTTGTGGTTCAATTATGTGATGGTTATTTTGAGGAATTTATTTCATTTTGGTAATGTTATAAAACATAGTTTTTGAAAAAGGACAACACACAGACCGTGTGTCAACCCGTCGCATCAGACAAAGCTGTGGGAATCGAATCCACAACCAAAGTGCGATTGGGATTTATCGCCTACCACTGGACTACGTTGATTCCCTGGTTAGTATGACTATTATTTTTAGTTTCATGATTTTATTGATCAATAATAAGTTTATTTGGTATCTTATGTCTTATCAAATGGATACCCTTAGTATAAGAAAATGATTTTTTGATTAAGTGACGAATGTTATTTTGGAAGATGTTCACTTTGTTGGGAACACTATATGCCCAAGGAAAATAGAATTCTATGGGATTTCATTTGAGGAGTAACGGTGGATTTTTATCTATGTTTTTTATTTTGGATTTATAGTAATTTGAGTTATTTATGTAAATGATCAACCTATAATAGAGAATATGTGATTAGGTTAATCACTTTTAAGTGTGTGACTTTAAGAGTGGTTGATGTCATTAGGAGATACAATTTAACGTGGAAGACTACATAACTAAATTCTTCTAAGTTTTGGGTTTCAATATTTTTTTTGATTATATTGAAGTATTTTAAGGACAATTGATTATTGAATGGTATTTGTTTAACTTTTGGGTATTGTTGGTTTAATTTTAGAAATTAAGATTACTGTTTTTTTTTCTTTTTCTCTAATGGAATATCTATTTGGGGAATCATCAAATCTTAAACTAACCATTTTGGTTTTTACTATTCTCTAAAGACAAGGTAAATATATAGTTTATCCTACATGGATCATGTTATTCAATATAAGCTCTTCCAGTGTGACCAGGTCTTCTTGAATTCTCATTGTTCAAAAAAAAATTGAGTTAGTGGTAGAAATTTATTAAAGAATGAAACTCTACATAAAAAGTAAGTATATAGCTTTATGTTATTAGTCAATATCATAAATGAATTCCTCATCCTTATGTAATGTAACTTAAAACAAAAAATGTTGTATGTTTACTTTTCCAACTGAGAGACTAATGATCGTTTGTCCCAACACAAGTTGGTGGTTTTCTTATTGCTAACTTTCCCCTGATCATGTTTTCTATCCCTCTCCATCAGAACTTGACACTTAGTTTATCGTCCATATCCATGTTTTCGTACATGGAATCCTATTATGGGTTATTTTGGGTGACCTTTATACTTCTCTTTCTTTCTTTTAAAGTGATAGCTTTATTGAATCTTTTTCCGATATGGGAATTTCAATTATATTCAAATTCCCAATTTTAAAAATTTTGAGGTCGGAATTTATTGTAGGAGGGGAGAATTTAAAACCCCAAGCTTCCCTGGTACGCTTCTCTTTGATTAATACAGTAGCGTGTGTTGTAAGCAACTTCGAGTTCTAACACAACTCGATCAATCAAAGTAGCCGTTATGAATAGTAATACCCACTTTTTGAAATTTTATAAATTCTATCTCTCACAATGGACTTCATTTTTAGATTCAATGTATCGATTTTAGCCTATGTTTAAATTTTGGTACTTTTCGGATAAATTTTATATTTTGATGAATAGTGAAAATTACTAAATTTTAATTAATAATAACATTTTTAATAGAAATAATTAATATTGATAAATTATGAATTTGAGTGGTTTTAAAGTATATTTGGAATATATTTTTACCATTTAATACAATGTTTGTCATTGGACTTAATTTCACAATTAAACCAGATATAAACAAGTGCCAATCTTTTGATAGTTATTATCTCTTAAAAACACACTTTTTGTTTTAACAGCGGTAATTAATTTTAAATTAATTTCTGCCACTTTTGTGTTTTGAATTTGGAAAAATGGATTCCATATTTGGAATCAGGATGTCAAAATTTTGTAAATTGGTAACTTTTATTTTTAGAAATTTTGAATAATTACTTCGGTAAATATTTTATTTACCATGGTTAAAAGGTAAATCCGGTAAATAATTGTTAGAAATATAATATTATAATAATACTAAATTACCCTAAAACGTGTCCTAACCTTATTTTTGGATACATGTCCGACCATGGTCATCTTTGGGTCGATTTTGGGACCCCATGGAGCCACTTGTATGTGATAGTGACACTTTATTTTATTTAAGTTAAAATAAATACAAAAATGACATAAGAACATATCTTTTAGAAAACCAATTTTTAAAATGGGTTATCTATGTTGGATATTCCACTATAAATATTAATTAGAAAGATAAAAAGATTTCATACATAACTGTATTTTATTTATAATTTTTAGACATTATATAAGTTAATTTATTTATGACACAATGGTGATACAGTAATTACCTAATAAATGAAAAATTAGAATAATAGATATTATAAATACCCAAATAAATGTTATTTGAGACTTTATATTAATACCAATAATTTTCTAGGATAATATGACATGTTAGTATTGATTTAAATAACTTTTATCGAATTAATCATTCTGTTATGAATTTAAAAAAAAATCAATTATTGAATAGTGTCAAAATTGAGATAAAAGCGTTTTTAAAAAAAATATTATATTATTAATTGATATTAAATTCATAAAAATATAAGGTTCTGCCAAAAGACTTATATAATGATAGGTTTATCATTAATGGACCACTTGGGGGTATCTTGGATGTATATAGTAATTTCATTAACCATATAATATAAAAATACAAAGAGACATTGTAAAAGTGAAACTAATTAACTAAGAGTTAATAGTTAAAGATAAGATTAATATAGTAACCCAAACCTGTCTAAATCATATTGGTTGAGTGGTTTTTGACCTATACCGACCTTAAAATTTAAATAATACACTTTAGAGCCATTAGAAACCAAATATTAATTTATTATAAAATAATATTTCTAGCTTTTCCAAAGGTTCCCCTCACCCCTCTTATAAAAGGGAACTCCCCCTTCTCATTAATACACACCTTAAATGACTTTTGGTTTCGAAAAACCCTGCCCAAGTACTCTTTAATCTTCCCTCAACTCATCCTAGAGTCCTTCCTTTAGTCATAAAGACAACCTATGGAGCCCTTTTTATCAAATCAAAGGGAAGAACCCGAAGAAGAGGTAATGATTTCACCACTTTTTTTCAAGTTCCTTTCTTCTTCCACTAATTCTTTTTTTGTTATTACCATTATGAAATAATAAATCCATTATATTATATATAATTTGATGTTATTATAAACATTTTGAAACCATATTTCAGTATTCTATCCACCCTTTGAATGACATGTCACCATACGTGCGTACGTACGGCATACCGTCTCCACGTCGTGGTGTAATTGTTATTCAAAATATTATTATTTGGATGGGTCTAATAATTATGTGTAATTCATGTAAATAATAAATATAACATGATAATTATTCTGTATATATGATATAACAACCAATTAAATATTATTTTAATATCAAAAGAATGATATTGTTGCTTGTGCGTACGTACGGACTACCGTCTCCACGAATGTGATGAGATTCATTCTCCATCCTATCCATTCATGTCTAATTCTAATTTGAAGATTAATAATAATGTTTAAAGACTAAATATCATTCTGGATATGAATAATATAAAACCTATCCATAACAAACATGTATTACATAACAAAACATATAAAAGAAAATGAGTAAGTTAACACTCGAAACGACAATAATATTAAGATATTATTAACAAAGAAATGTTAGAAGATCATATATGATATCATATTAATGTATATGATTTTTTTATAATTATATAACGATTATTTCACCATTATACCGGAGGATAATCTACCGTCGACCAAGGAAAAAGTACAAAGTAAGGGGTGTCTTATCTGACTTTTAATTCCGTGAGATTTCCATTCTTCTCAACTTATTTATTGCATGTCGTGTGTGTACTTCCCATGATTGTATTAATTGTGTCATATAATTTAATTTTTGGATATCTAAATCATCATTTTATGATCCTTATTTCATGGGTGTATGTTTCTTAAGTTACCAAATTGATAAGGGAATTTGAAATTTCAATTTCCACTCATTTGGCTTTACCCATACTTCATTGATTATTTTACTCCAAGATTATGTGTGGAATCACTATTATTTTTATTATGTAATAATTTACCCTCCCCTTTCCGTGGATATACTTTTTATTCACATAATCATCCAATTGTTAAATTCTCAAGTCATTGGTATGAACTTGATAAGAGTAATTTTTTCTCAATCTCGATTAGTTGAGTTAAACATCAAATTCATTGGTGTCACTTTTACAAGAATATGTGTGAATGTCCTTTGATTGTTTTAAACTGAATATCCAATAATATTGAATGTATATATATTTTCACACATAATTATGTCATTGATTTATCCTTAACCTAAGGATACGGTCTTTATAAGAGATTTCATCTCAATTTACATTCCATTGAGACTTCTTTGTTGTTATACGCCAATTCACTTTTATATGGTGTATATAATGTACTTTGACATAGTATATCATGAATCCCTTTATTCTCATTATATTAAAATGTTTTGATTACCTCAATTAAATGTATTCAAGTGTCTCTCTTTTGGTTAGAAACTCTAACTCAAATATCATTTTTAAATGTTTTAAAGATTTATTCTTCAAAATCATTCTCATTAATGTCCACATTTTAAAAATAGTTTTAAGGATTTATTTATATGGACATTAACGTTTTAAAATTAAAATTACTTTTAAAATTTTCAAAGTGGTATAGGAAACATTGATTCAAAAATCTATTTTTAAATGGCTTCTTGACAAATTGTATGACTTTTAAATGGTTTCAAAAAAAGGGGGATATTTCTCTGTAATAGATTTGATGATTATTTTCATCTATGTCAATATAATTCATTATTCCTTATTGTGGTTAATATGATACAATACAATCTTCTATATTGTATCGAATGAGTTATGTTTGACAGTGGATGTGCTATTTTTATACCATTCATGGTTTGTGGTTAAAGTACTGAAATTTTGTATGCTAGTATTTATACGAATGTTTATGTTATGTTTAAACTTGTTCATATGAAGAATTAATTGGACTTTGTAAGTGATGGGTGGAGCCCGCTATAGCTCCTCGATGCATCGGTAGGTCTCATGAGATAAACTAGTGTCTTCACACAATGCCTTGAAAAAATCTTATTTGTAGTCTTGGCACGAGGCCTTGGATATGTGGTTATGATAGTATGGCATTATGCATTCCATCATTATGAATGTGGTTGTTGATATTGCATGTGATTATTCGATTAGTAGAATATCCATGTGAATAAGTAAATGGCATTATTTCATTTTATTTTTTCCATACTATGTTGATGTTCAAGTTTAAAAGGCTTTTGTTTTAGTTATACATTTCATTAAATGATTATTCGTGTTTATGAAAATTTCCGCTATATTGTTATCCTTACTGGGCATTTGAGCTCACCCCTTTTCTATGTTTTATTTTTACAAGGATGTGAAGAAGTAATTTTTGAATGACCTACAGGGATAGTATGAGGGGATAAGAGTGTGGACTATGGAGACTATATTGTTGTAGTTTTCATTTTATGATGTAATGTAAACTTTATTAATGTATATAGTGTTTCCAAGGCTACTAAACAAATAGGTCTTTTGAGATTTGATCTTTCTTGTGATCATGCCAATGTTATGTAATAATGCACCGACTATGGGTAACTGGGGTCGGGGTGTAACAACACCTTCACGAGGGGCATTGTCTTATTTTGTAGAACAGTTTCACTAAAATCTAAGATCTTCACTGGTTTCTTCTTGTAAGATAGATCATACACTAATTGTACTAACTTGGAATATAGTACATGTCATATTTACAGTATGTACTTCCTTAATAGGGATACATGAATACATCATGTACTTTGGCCATGGCAGGTGGAAGTGCTAGTTGATAGGCCACAACCCCGACACGATCATGAATCTCGAAGGGGCTGATGTACCTTGGACTTAAATTCCATTTCTTTCCAAACCTTATGACCTTATTCCACAGAGATATGTGTAGAAATACCATGTCTCCAACTTTAAACTCAAGGTCTTGTCAGTGGTTATTTTTGATACTCTTCTGCCGAATTTGGGCTATCTTTATATGTTGGTGAATGGTTTTAACCTTCTCCATCATTTCTTCAACCATTTCAGATCCAAGATGCTTATGCTCACTAAATTCATCTCAACACTCTGGTGTTCTACACCATTTCCCATAAAGGGCTTCAAATGGTTCCATTTGGATAATTGAGTGGAAATTGTTATGGTATGAGAATTCATCCCATGGAAGATATAGGTCCCATCCTCCTTTGATGTCCATAGTAGATGATCTTAAATTATCTTCAAGTATATAAATAGTTCACTTAGATTGGATATCAGTTTGAGGATGATAGGACGTACTGAAATTTAGTAATGCTCTTAGAGCATGTTAGAGACTTTTCAATAACTTCAAGGTGAATCTCGGATCACTATTGGAAACAATAGATAGTGGAAATCAATGCAGCCTTACCACATATTTGAGGTAAATCCATGAAATTTGATCTAATGAGAAGTCCTATTGAATCGCGATAAAGTGAGTTTTCTTCATAAGATGGTCCACAGTGACCCATATAGCATTGTTTTCTCTATATTTCCTTGGATGTCCAGTGATAAATCCCATGGTAATGTTCTCCCACTTCCATTATGGTATTGGTAGTGGTTTCAACACCCCCTTATAAATTTTCCTCTCAATCTTCACTTGCTGACATATCATGCACTTTGATGTATATTCTGCAATCTCCATTTTCATATTATCCCACAAAATGTTTTCTCAGAGATCTTAACGCATCTTTGTGACCCCTAGGTGAATAGAGAAGCTTGGACTATGTGTGTCATCCCTAAGCTCCGTCTTTTCCAATGGATCGGATGGTACACATAAATGTCACCCAAATCACTCAATTCCATCCCTATCAACCACAAACTATGGGGATTTACCTTTTCAGATAGCTGCCACCCTTTTTAGATTTTCCACATCCTTTCTTTGAGCATCCTTTATTTTTTCTCCATGAGGGATCGTCGAGAAACCATTTCATAGGGAATTGATGATGTTCCCCTCTTAATGATTCCCATGTACAACGTATGCAAATCTAATAAGATTGGATCCTTTTCAATTTTCATCATTGATAAAGATGAAAGATTATTTCAACTTGAAGCATATTCCACCTTGTTTGCCTTACCGAGATGGCAGTGGATTGAGCTGTCATAATCCTTGATGAGATAAATTCATCTTCATTGGCGCATATTAAGATCTTTTTGTGTGAATATATATTTTAGGCTCTTTTGATTAGTATATATACCACATGTATCCCCATAGAGATAATGTTTTAAGATTTTCCATGCAATGATCATTGCCGCAAACTCCAGATCATGTGTGGGATCATTTTAGCACATGGGGATTCAGCTTCCTTGAGGAATAGGTTATCACTTTATAATATTGCATTAGCACACAACCTAAACCCCTCTTTGAAGCATCGATGTACACCACAAAGAGTTACCCACTTATTTGGAGTGTGAGTACGGGTGTAGTGATAAGACTACTTTTGAACTCCTTGAATCTCTCTTCAAGTTCATTACTCCATGCATACTTTACTCCCTTCCATATTATCTTGGTAAGAGGGTCCGAAAATCGTGATAAATTCCTCAAAAATAAGAGATAATATCCACCTAAACTGTGGAAGCTATGTATATATGTTACTGATGTTGGAATCAGCCATCACTCAATTGTAGCTTTCTTGGAGGGATCCACAGATAACCCATTGCTTGTGATGATATAACCCAAGAATGAGACTTCCTTCAACTAGAACTCCCCCTTGGTGTACAATGAATTGATCTTATCCTTTCGCAAGGTCGCTAGTATAGTTCTTAGATGCTCCTCATGCTCTTCCATGGTTTTGGAGTACATTAGAATATCATTTATAAATAATACTACTAATTTTTTGAGGTAATATCTAAAGACTATGTTCCTCAAGTCCACGAAGAATGTTGGAGCATTAGTGAGTCTGAAAGTAAATACTATGAATTCACAGTGCCAGTAACTTGTACGAAAAGCATTCTTGATGATATCCTCCTTCATCACCCATACATGGTAATATCCCAACCATAAATCAAACATGGAGAATTATTGTGCTCCACGTAGCAGATTGAACAAGTCATCAATTTGAGGTAGAGGACACTTGTTCTTTATCGTGATTTTTTTGAGGTCACAACAATCAATTCAAAGGTGCATTGAACTATCCTTCTTCTTGATGAAGAGGACTGGAGCACCCCATGGTGAAGCACATGGGCATATAAACCATTTATCCAGATTTCCTTAGAGTTGTTTCATCATCTCATCAAGCTCCACAACATCCATTCTATACGGAGTCTTGGATATTGAAAACAACCCAAGTATAAGGTAAATTTAGAATTGAACATATATTCTAGAAGGAAGAGCAAGCAATTAGTTGGGAAATACTTCTGAAAATTCCCAGATAATTGGCATGTCATCAAGGATCATTGCTACCTTAGACTCAATCATCAGATCCAGATACATGTGCTCATAGGTCAGTAATATCCTTACTTGATATGATGGTTATAAAGAAGATTCATCTTTTTCCTTGAACTTGTATATAATTGGGGGTCAATTATCAATATTGAGAGTGATTTCCCTCTCACGGTAATTTATGTTGTCTCTATATAAGGAAAGTCACTCCATGTCGAGAATTCCACAAAATCACACCATTGGGAGAATGAATAGGTTCACCAGCGCGTTCAATCTAAAATTGTGATATGGGAGGATATATATTCATTGAATGCAATGATTTCTCCATTTTACGTACTCATCAAAATGTTTACATCAATTATTTTTGGTGGTGTTGGGATTTTTCTACTAAACATTCACAATATAAAATAATGCGTAGAAATTGAATCAAAAATTACAGTGACTATTATTGAATGAATAACTAGATTACATTTCCCAACTTTTTTGTCGAGGTTCATTTCAGTGGTAGGGATGGAAGAAGATTTCCCTTTTTTATGGATTTTGTTTGTCGCCTCAAAAAATCCTTGGCTCAGGGAACTAATTTTCAAGGTGGCCAAGTTCTTTACTGTTGTAGAAAAGAGAAACGCATTGAGGGTCAAATTAAGCATTCCTCTCTTATGTTGTAGCTACAGGTTTTTCATGTTGACAATTAATAGCTAGGTGTCATTCTCTTCGACACCTAAAGCATTTCCTCGTCCCCTTGAGGCAATTTTTGGGGTACTTCTTACCGCACCTTTGGTAAGTGGGGTTCTAGGTTTTCATAGCACCGTTGGATTTATCCCTCAGAACTCTAGAATTAAAGTCCACCTTATGCTTTTTATCCCCTCGATACCCCTTAGATTCTTTGATATCTATTTCTACCTTGAGGGAAAATCGTACAATTTCATCAAGGCTATTGATGTCAAGGATCGTTAGGGCTTTCCGTAGGCTAGGTTTTATCCCACCAAAGAAGTGTTCAACCTTGAATTTGTGGGTAACAACAATGATGGACTCATATCATGAAATCCTTGTTCTGTTTTCCACATACACTCCAATGGAATCATTTCTTTTTTTCTTGTGGTCATGGAAGTCCATTTCCATCATATGTTAGAGGGTGCATGGAAAATATTTATCGAAAAACATTTTCGGAAAATCCTTCCATTCCAACACCTCGATATCCTCCTCATGCTTCATATTTTTAATCAATGTCCACCATTGATAATATTCACACTCCATATGATAAGAATACAAATGAACCTTCTCTTTTTCAGAATGGTGAAGGATGGAAAAATCCATTCAATGGAGTTGATCCATTGTTCGGCAGTGGAGGGATCAAATGATCCCTTAAAAGAATGATGCCATTGTCTCATGAAGTTATTGATTGAGACTAGTCCTTTCTTGGTGGGGTGGGGGGGTTGAAAGTTCCTCTTAACCCATTATTCTATTCAAAGAACCAGTAAAATGGTAGAGAATTGTGGCAATGTTTTCGATTCCTGCTCCCATTAGATTAGGAATCTCATTAGAACAGTCATCACATTGATATTTTCATCGGTTATTATCCAAATTCCTACTATTACCGGCCATTGGATGGAATTAAAGGAATGTTTGGGGTAACACATAAAGGGTAATCCAAGGACAAAAGTGTCTGACTTATAAATATATTTTATTTCAATAATTTATGAATCTATAGGCTTTAATCTATTTAATCCATGACTTAATTTCTATCATCTATTCTTAGGGGTATTTTTTAATTCCCATAATAATGGTTCATACTATGCTTGTGATTTTTTCCAAACATATCCCCTAGGAGTTTCATAACCAATAGTGCAGAAAGGACCATTTCTGGGTACTAGGATACCCTAGGTTAAGCCCAATACTCCTTGTCGGAGTTTTCATTCCAAGGTACATATGTGTCAGAGTTTCCTCTACCTGCTCGTATCCAAATATGGATGTATTTTCCTAATAAACCACTTACTCAATAATAAAAAAAATTATGGATGTTTTTTTATACTTATTCTTATCTCTAAGGCTTTCACTAGGGTTTTCTAATCCTAATCCAAAAAATAACTAAATCTCCCTCTGATACCAACTGTAACAACCCTAATCATTATTACACACTTAAACATGATTTATTGAATAAAATATTCACATAATACAACATAGAAGATCATGAGGTCTATTGTCTTTGGGGATTAAGAATATTACATAACAACTTAGAACATAAAACAAAAAACATCTTTATAGAAAACTTCCTTTACATTACCACAACATTCCCTCATACTTAGCATTGCATGGGATAACCTGAGGACATGAATAAGAATAGGGTGGGATATAAATCCCAATAAAGGAGTAAACAGGGAATAAAATGAATAATACAATAAAAGTTAGGAAATAGGAATATCAATGGATAAAAATAGACACATGAACATAAATTAATGATAAAGCATTATTATCACAATGTGGAAATGTGGCAACAACACATAACACGGTATAAGCATGAGCCAAGGCTCATTGCACATGGAGTAGGAGTAAACCCTCATTTCAGCTGAATTGGAATGATAAAATACACATTAAACTAAAATTATGATTATTAAACCCTCATTTCACTTGACATATCGTGTTACTAATCTTTACCCAATGCATTGGAGCGCTATCATGGAGCACCCTTCTTAAACAATTCATTTCATGCATAAGTGTGCCACATGGATCATACAACAAGGAATCACTAAACATCATAATTTATTCCATGATAAAGGAATGTGGAATTAATTCATGAAACTAAATAATCAATAATTAAACATTGATAAATGTGAATACCACTGATATAGAAGTAGGAATGGTATTCACAACACAATAACATTGGCTTGGAAAATCACAGTGCAATTTCGACAGCATAACAACATGACATAAAAATTCATAAAAATATTTGGTAAGAGAGAAAGGGGTGTATCATAATATTTAAATGAAATTGAAAATAATGGGCTCATATTGATACTTTTCCCAACATATGTAATCGAATTTTAGATTCATAATACAAACTAATTGCTTGAATGTAAATGAGGAGACAAAAATTCATTACGGAAATTCGGCATGGTAATGGGTGAACATGGGAGGCATTAATGATAGATAAAGTGGTTTCTAATCATTAAAACATAATTTTTACATCATGGGGGTGCGAGAAATCATTCCCCAACATTTGAAATTGAAAATAAATGGGAATGACAACTAAAATAAAATTGGTCAAAAATGAGAAAGGAAGAAATCCTTTAATTTGATGTGTGATCCCAAAGGCATGATAGGGTATTGATAGAGGATTATTGAGAGCTTGGGGAGCCTTGCAGGATTATAGAGAGAGGAGGGAAGGGGTTGGTCGAGATCCAAAGGCATTGAATGAAGAAGACGTGTGAGCTTGGGTGGGTTTATATAGGAAATGGGAGGGAATTGTTTATCATTTAGGATTGGGTCACCACACATTAAACTAATCCAAACCACAAACCATCCCATGGTTAATTACAAAGGGGAGTGGAAAAAAAATTATAAGGAAAATATACAAAATTCTTAAAATAATAGGGTTGCTTATGTGGAGGTGAGTCCCACTCTCAAGGAAATCAATTAAAAAAGGTAAAATGTTTTATATGTCTTGAAGGGTCCAGTAAATAATTCTAAAATAAATCAAAAACATCATATTATTTTAATGGTGAAACATATATTGGCCGAAAATAATGTTAATAGTATTTTATTACTTCACTATTTGGTCATTATGATGTCATAAATCACATTATATATTTAAAAGGGTTTTAATTTTTACCCAAAAATTCGACTATCCCAGAAAATGATGAAAATTTAACCATTAGATAATTTCAATGTTTGGATTCCAAAAATAATATTCATTTGATCTAAATAATTTTCTAAATATGTGATTTTTTACTTGTAAAATATAAAACGACATTTATCGAAAATTATTGGGTTTTGACAAAAATAGATTTCAAACCTTAATAAAAATCACAATCGTAAACAAAATAATTATACATTCATTTATATTATATAAAAATTAATTGAGTAATAATATTTAATTAAAATATTATTTATTTCAAAAATCAATTAATTTGTCAAAATAAATTTATTAATTGAATATTAACTAAAAATACTATTTTTGCTATTGACAACGTAAGAATAATAAATTGAATGTATATTCCTTATTATATATAAAAATAATGCATATAATCATACTGATATGGTCTTGTTACATAACCCCTTATAACACCCACATAACACTAAAGGGTATGGTGTGCGAGGGTGACAAACACTTTGGGTGGCACGGATAACATCACTCGGTTGGTACTCTAAATCAACTTCCACTTCTCACGTAGGTGGTACTGCTCGAGCTTAATGGGTTGAAGCTCGGCTTGGGCTGGGTCAAGAGAGATGGTCAATGACGCTACCTCCTTTCTGAGCTCTGAAAAATGGGCTTCGTAGGCGGAATGTCAATTGGATGAGGCCATTCCTTCCTTTATCTAAGTAAATTGTATTTTTTAAATGCCTATATTTATACTAATCATGTGATCATTGTTCAACAAATATATTTTCAACTATAACAATTCATAATGGTATTTTAAAATCCAAAAATGTAAAACCCAGGAAGTTCATTTTTTATATAACCATTTTTCATAATTAGAGTTTTTATTAGTTCAAGAGGAATTTTCATTGATAAAAGTTTGGTCTGTTACAATATAATTTTTATATGCTTGGTTTGAAACATCAGGGGGATACGCTTACATTAATTCAAATATTCTCAATGAACCATAATGATGAATTGAAGAATAGAAACTATGGAAACCTATAAAATTCAATAAATTTATGATATAAACCTAAACTGTCTTGGGTTTATAATTCTACGTCAATACATAACATTAAATTCATGTATAACCATTTTAATGGTTTATGTGATGCGAGTTTAATATGATGAATGATATTTTTAAGAAAAAATTATGGGAATAAAATAGTTTGGTTAGTTGATGTTTTAGGTATTTTAGGTATAGTTATTTTATATTTTTTGTATATAATTTTAATGTTATTGATATCATTTGGGGTTAATCTCATCATTGATGTTAAGGTAATAATAAAAAATTAGGATTATTTTGTTTTTTGGGAAAAATTAAGTTGTATATAATACTTTAGTTGTTAAAACCTGATTTTATGTTTAATATTATTTTGAGGATGTTTATCTTATTTTTTGGAACATTATAAATGGATAACACACATGTCAATCATTAACCTGTAGCATCTAGTATAGTTCGGGCGATTGAACCCACAATCGAAGAGAAAAAATGGAGAATTACCTACAACTAGCCTATTTGATTTCATGCTTAGTATGGCACTATTTATTCATAATTAAATTTTTGGATAAATAGTAGATTTATTTTGGGATATATATTATTGGATCAAATCATATTTTAATTATATTTTTGTGACTAATGATATTTTTTAAATTTATTTATTGTATTAAGGTATATGTAACCCTTCAGTTTAACATGTGATACAACCTGAAATATTTATTGGAAAAAACAAAATTATTTTATTTTATGTTTAACATATTTAATATGTAGGGTTATTTATTTTTGGAATAACATTATTTGATCATATAGTATAAATTTTGAGGTAAAATGTATTATTTATTCATATGACTATTTATACAATTTTTTATTATCTTACGTTGGGGTTACCATTTCAGTTTGGGTTAATATTTAAAGACACAAGAAATATATTATTATTATTTTATGGATCTTATGATCCATTAAAATTTAATTTCTGTTCATCAGACATACCAAATTAATTTTTGATATTCATTCCCTAAATTATTAAATGAAGTGGAAATTGATCGAAGCACAACAAAAGGATTCAATTTCCGTTATGAAATTGTAAAATATAAAGTAAGTATATTTAATTATGTTCTTATTCATGATGGTAATGTAATTCCTCAAATAATGGAAAAAGATATTGAAAAAAAAATCCTATTATAATAATTTCTGATAAATTTATATCCTTTTCATCCTCCATAGATTTATGGCTTTGTGGTCATTAACTTTATCATAGTCATTCACATTCTTATTATCAATGAAGTATGTAATTTTACATCATTATTTAGGTATTATTTTTATCATACATGTTAATTTTTTAACTTCCCACTAATTTTTTCTTACATGGAAACCTAGTTAATTGTTATTCTAGATTACCATCATAATACCTTTTCACTCTTATCAAGAAAAGATTTTATCAACCATTTTTATGATATGGTTTTTCAAAAAAATTTATTTTCAAATGAAAAATCATTTATTAATAAGATCAAATTATAATTTAGAGGATGAAAATTATTAAAATGTGTGAAAATGTAATACCACGATATTTTAATAAAAACTATTTTAGATTGTGTATATGATATGAAACACTAAGCCTAAAAACCCAGGAAATGTTATTATTTAAATATGAAACTCTTAACCCAGTAAAAAAATTACAACACATGGATAATATTAAATATTTTATGAAATATATATCACGGTATAACTTGAATTAAATGTATTTATACATTCATAGTAAAGAATCACTCAAATTTTAATCAAAGACCATTTATTCATCAAAAATATGTTTTCTTCAAAATGGTTTTTATTTTTTCTGGAAAATATTCTAATTAATATTTAGAACTTTTAGATATTTTATTTAATAAATAAAATTTGTTAAATCAGAGATCGAAATCATCTTATCGTGAAATATTGAGATTTTTAAAAAAAATAGATTTTTCAATAAATAGTTAAACTTACAGTTTTTTCAAATATATTCATTTAGATCTATTAAATAAAGTAATTTTTAACTCCTATTATAGATTTTATTTTTTGTTAAAATGAAATATAAACCATTTTATTTAGGATAAGGTAAATAAACTCATTTTAGTCATCAATTTTAATGATTTTAGAAAAAAAATATTTATTCTTAAGAAGGTAGTTTACGGAAAACAATTTTTAATTGCATGAAATATATCGATTATAATTAATTAAAATAACACCTAATAAAAAATTATTTCAATTAAATTTATATATTATATATCTATATATAATAGTTTAAAATCATATAATTATTATTTCTTATAATAGATTTAATGAAATATAATCTTTTCTTGGAAATAGATATTTTTCGAAAAAACTATTTTTTGACATGATTTGAATATTAAATTTTAGATTTAATTATTCAAATTATTTAAATTGAATATGATAAAATGGGTTATATATTTTTAATAATCATAATTAATGTTTGGTAAGAATATAAACATACATTTTGGTCATATTGAATAGTAAAAATAGTAATTATTTGTCTCCATGATAAAAGGGTAAATCATGTTAACCTTGGTTAAAGCTAAGTGATAAGGCCACCATTTTTCATCTTAATTATTATTGGATTAATTTATGTATACCCTTTTCAACATAATATCATGATTCAAGTATTCATGTGACGCTTCCCCTTAAAATTTACCAATATAATAATTTAACCAATGAAAATGAAAAAATGTCACCCTCTTACCTTTAAATAAATATTATATGTTCACATATTGATAAAAATAGTTAGTGGATGAATATTGAAGTTTATTTTTATTATAATGAAATTATTTTAATTAATTTAATTTAATTTTAATTTTTATGGATTATATAGTTACCCTAAAAACTTATACAATTTTGACACAACATTTGTGAAAACAGTTGAAAAATCATGGAAAATAATTTGAAAAACATTAAAAGTAACTTATTTTGGATGAATTCAAGTTAAAAAAAAATTTAGAGTCAATAATTATTTTTTATTTATTTTTCATATCTTATATTCTAAATTCATTTTTATCTTCATTTCTTTTAAGTCGAATTAAATGAATAGTGTCAAAAATAACATTAATGATGTTTTATATTAAATATTATTTTATTTAATTATTTAAAAATACTAAAAATATATAAGGAGGAAAATTAGGTTTATAAATAGTCCTGAATTAATAAACATTCCATTTTTATCAAATATTTGTCAAATAATTAATTTTATAAAACTTTTAGTTTTAAAATTTAATTTCCATGGTCATTGTTAAAACTGGTTTACCTGGGGTTAAACCAATAGATAAGGTTAATTTTAAAATAAACTTTTCTAAATAATATTTTATGGATATAAATAAGTTTTATAATCTCCCACCTAAAAATATTTTTCCATTTGGAATCATTTTTATGAAATAAATTATGGGTTTATATACCATTAGGAAATTGCCATGCGGGTTCCCTCCCCCACTTATAAATGGACACACACTCTCCTCTCCTCTCCACACATAAAGTGACACTTTCTATAAAATAATATCTCATATACATTCCTTAATTCCATTAACATAGCTTAGATGGATTGGTTTTTTCAGAAACCAATTCTATGGATGCTTTTGGGGTAATCCTGATGAGGTTGTCCAAATAATAGGTATAGTTATAAATCATGTGTTTTTGTTTTTTTCTTCATCCACCTCCTTGAAATATTATTCAACCCTCATGATATAATAACATAATTATATAAAGTATTTTTAGATTCTATTATGTTAATGTAATACCTTATAACCATATCATCTTCCATTAAATCAAAAATGAAATTATTATTCATGCCAATGGCAGATTACTGTCTCAAGAACCAACATAATTCATTTTCCATCACATCCTTTTATGAAGTAATGTAATTATACATTTAATATATATGTGTATATGTATATTTATGTATGTATATATTATATTTAGTACATATTTACCATTATTGAATGATTTTATATCCTTTATGTTCATTCCTTTTTATTCACTAAAAAATGATAATGTTATTCAAACATACATGAGGACTACTACATTCATGAAGCGATGTGATTTTTCCTTCATCCCTTCATCATATCGATGATACATATAAGTATATTTAAATAAATCATATGGTATTAAGGATATTATTATCATTATGGAAAGATAAAATAACACTTACATTGAATCCATAATGATTGTTGAAACATGGAAACATTATCAATTCGTACGTACGACCTATCGTTTATATGATTGTAACATAATTATTTTTCATAACTAACAGTCAGGGTTTTGTTATACATGTATAATTTTACTATAAAATTGATAAATATGTAATTGTTATTATTATTCTAGATATTATGGAACAATGGACAATTTTAGCGATCAAACTACCAAAGTCATCTTGGACATATGAACTTAATATCAACAAAAAAGGGATGACGTGAACATAATTGATTATGTAAATAAAATATAAAATCAAGATTAATAAAAGAAACTATATAATAATCTTTAATAATGTTCTTAATAATGTACATAATTACCATAATTTTATTATTATGGAAGATAAAGTATGTCCATAATATGAAAAACATGAGAAAAGTGGTCTTTTAACTCTATTATCAATTCATTGGGTGTTAATTATACTTCATTGACTACTTTATTCCATAATATTAGTTAGGATTCTATTTTTTTAATATTATAAAAATAGTCACTTCATTTATTAACTCTCACTTAGAAATTATGATCACTGTAAAGGATTTCGGGTTAATTCCTCTTTATTGTGAAATATTTTAAAGTCTTGTGCCTGAATTAGTTTATATGGTTCATATGATGCCCCATTTTACATATTATATCTAGAATCCCTCATACAATATGGTATTTTATATTATAACATAATTTATTTAATCTAAGTAGATTTTATTTGAAAGCAACTATAGTTGTAGAGGATTTATGTTAGAATCTCCTTTCCTTCCAAGACTGTTTCTATTCAAGTTCACTTTTGGGGGAAATCACAAAAAAAATATTTTCATGAACCCCATATCATTCCTTATATTTTGATAATGAATGTGATTCACATGTTTTTTCCCATTTTATCCCTTATTTATTAAATAAACCTCTAGAAATTTGTTTATAAGTAATGTAGATCTTTTATACTTTTTATATCTAAAATTATTATCTTTCATGTCAGTATATTCCTTAAAATATTTTAAATAATGTATTTAAAATTATAAAAATATTTATTAAAGAAATTTCTACACAGATTTTTATTTTCTTACAAAAATATTTAAAAGGATTATTTATATCATTTTAATAACAATGTACTTTTTCATTTTTTTCTATGTAATTGTCAAATGAATATTTTTTTAAATTATATGAAATGAATGGAATCATTCATTTTGATGGCCAATAAATTATTTTAGGATTCCTATGTATGTTTCTATTTTTATTTTCAATAATTAATTTTCTATTTTTTTCAAAAAAAAATTATTTTAAGGAGTTGATTTCAAATTGAAAAGGTTGTTTTCCTCTAGAAATATTTCATATAATGTTTTAATGTCTTTTTCATCATAGATAAAATACTTTTATGTTTTGTATTTATTCTAAATTTTATATATGTTCCTCTAACCTACATAACTCGATCATTATACCTTCCATTGATGGGTTAATTCATTCCGTAAGTTCATTTAATAAATTTATTATTTATGAAATTTAGATTGATTAAGATATGGGGTAGATTATGGGGCCCATTTTATTATAATGGATAATTAATATGTTTAAAACATGTGATTGATTCCCTTTTTGGGGAAAACATAATAATTAACATCTAATTATGGGTATTAACCTATAGAACTCCACTTGATTAGGTAAAATATCACATGAGATGTTATATATAGAATTACGAAGTTAAACTAATCCATTACAGTACTTTTTCCACAATGTGAAATTGTTTAAGAAGTTATGCTTGAATCGTGTTTATTTCAAGTTGTATGTTACTATAATATTTCCTATAATAGAGTGATATTTTGATAACATATTATTTATGTTATTATTCCATGTTATTACTCTTCAAAATTTTCTTTTTTAATATCATGTTATACCTTGGACTCACCTGTTATGTTTCCTTATCGTGATTGTTCCCATACTGGGATTTATAGTAGACCATTTTCGTTTATGTACTCCCTAGGTTTTCCTATTTGGTTTTAAGAGCTCAAGGAAATTTAGGATCTCATTATGGAACCTAAAATAAGGATATCATGTTTTATTTTCCATTATATATATTATCAACCTAGTCTTCAAAAACAATGGTATTTATAATATTTGGTTTGAAATTAATGTTATTTTATGTTTAAAACCATGGGGTGATATGTGAAAATGGTATGGGATTTTATAAATTCAATTAACCATAATATGATAATAATATGGATAAATAATCATATGAATAATTAGTATGTGATAATATTGAAATTTTAAGAGGTAGATGATATTGATTCTTTGTAATTATGTTAATAACATTGAAGTGCTATTAAATCTGGATTGTTTAATGGAAGAATAAAGATTCAATAGAATCAATTCTCCTATTAATAATGTAATTTCATGTAAAATAATTAATGTGTTCTTTCATGCAATGAAATATAGGTTTTACATATTTCCAAAAATGGATAACTAATAATTGTTTAATTTCTAGAATTGACATATAAATAATAATATATATTGAGGATAAATAAATCTAACGTAGAATCAATAAATTTCTTCTAGAAATAAATATTTTTTATAATAATGAAAAAATGGTAATTAACTGTTTATTACATGAATTAGATTATAATGTTTGAAAATATATAAGATTATCGAAACAAAGGGGAAATTATTAATCACATATTATAGAATAATGATAATTATTATGGGATAATCCCAAAAAGATATTAAGAAAATTTCATACTAATATCTAACTAATATTTGTTAAAATAAAAATGATTATAATACATTGTGTTCAACTACCTACATGTTTTAATGATAATTATTCGATATACCTATAATTTATAAATCCAAAGGGAGATTTCTAGATATTTTATTCTTGTAGATATTGAATATTACTTCATGCGTATAACAATATTCATTCTTTGAGATGAATTTCACATGTTATAATTTAATTATATTATATAATCATATAAAACATTACAGGTGGGAATATTAATATTCACATATGCATTATTTGGGTTATTTGATATCATTATTTTGAAGTATATTGTGTTGCCTATGTGATTAACTAGGTTGTCTGTTATTTATTTTTTTAGTTTTAAAGAATGGATGATAGAAATTCATATTAAATAAGAACATAAATATGGTAGTACATTTTTTAAACAAAAATATGTATATTTAAATTATTATCATCTAGATTGATCATATATATGTAATAAAATCATATAGAATAACTACATATTTGATAAATAATATTATTCTAAAAATTTATAAGGCCATAACTGCTAGAATTAATTGTTCACGTAATCTTTTAATTAAATATAAACATAAAATTGAATGATTTATTAAATCATTTATTTAGAGCTAAGCGAGCCAAATGTTGTTTGATAAGGGTCATAATTCCTTGTTTTTTTGTCCACAATTTATTCTGAAATTATTTGGGGAATTATAAATTTAATATAGATTTATGCCCTATGGTTTTAATATGTATTTATGCTCTACGGTTGAAATATGGGTGGGTGTGTCCAAGGATATTATAGTGACACAAAGTGCCGGTTATGCTGATCCATATGGGAGGGGATTCTTATAGATGTAATAGTGGAAATGGGTTCTTGTATTATGATGATGATATTAGAATGGGATTCAGGATGTGTTATTATTTATAGTGGTTTCAATGATGGAACATTAAAAAATAGAAAAAGTTGATTCTTTGAATTCCCATTATTGTTATGCTGAAATATGTGATGAATTATTGACGATGAATATGCTTTTTAATGGCTTATTACTGGTGTTCTTTTATAAAATTAGTTACGAATTGTGGTAGGAAATTTGGTAACCTTAATTATTAGTTTATAATTTATGTGGTATCTTGGTATGAATCCTAGAGTACCAATATTATTAAAAAATGGTAAATGAATTAATAAAAGGACATGGTTAGTTATTGATTCTTTCTTTATGAAGATGAAATTATTATGCATGAAAGAAGAGAATTTATAGCTCAATAAATACATTGTTGAGAGGATTATAATGTTAATATTTGAAATGAAAATGGAATAATGTTAATTAATGCATAATAAATTAATTAATATTGATCATTATTATTGTATTTTTATTCCATGATCATAGATGTGGAACAATGATTCATGTGAGAAATTAAACGAAGACGAGTATCTTTCTAATTGGTTTCTCATAGAAAAGGTTGTGAGGTTTGTACATATTATGTATCTTTTGTGATTTCATATTCTACCCCAGCCATATTGGTTTGGTGACTAACACCTAATTGTCTCTAAGAAGGTATTTTCTCCAACATTCAGGTTGGAAAGGAATGGATGGTTGACTATCCCCTCTAACACCACTCTCTTCCCCTAGTAGATTATTTGTTGGTATGAATAAGGGATTTATTTACCATTATAAGTGTCTAGAGTGTTCATAAGGATTTTTGTTGTTTTACACACAAATATCTCGTGATATTGTATCATAATGGTTATTATAGGTATGTTTTGTATGGGTTGTGATGGTTTGATGTATAACACATGTTGTACGAGATGTGGTGGTTCCTATAAACTACTTGGTTACTATATTGAGATATATATATATTGATGATGGGATGATGTGATGCATGGGTTTCATTTTATATTATCCCATGTATCATTGGCCTAGCTTACTTTAGACCAGGTGTCTTTGGGTGGACTTTAGAGAGAGATGGCTCAAGACTTATAACATTAGTTCAGAGTGGTATACCAGTGGGTAAGTATTAGGGGGCATCATATTTCTATTTTATGTTCAATATTACATGATTAATTTTATTTGATACTTGGAGAGTGATCCAAAATGAGGAAAAGAAAATAATAGTAAACTTGTTTAGGTGATCATTTAGTATTATTTGTTTACTCATTAGGCTTTATTGTGCCTCATTCACTTTTTTCATGAGAGGTTATATGGATGATCCTACTGAGCATACATGTTATTATAACACTAAATATATATAAACTATATTTTAGGTTAGTAGGAACTCGTTATAAATCCAGATATACATATCCATTTTAAGGTGTTTTTCATGAGTTGTGGGAGCTTCGTGGTACCTTTTGAATATATTTTTTGTGTTTTTCATTTGTTTCAATTGTATATCATTACATTCACATTATTTATTAGGATTTATTTTTTATTTTTTATTTTTTATGGGAATTAAGTTTGTTGTTATTGTTTTCATATTATATATTACTTTTCAAATAAAATACAGTAATGCCTCACATCTGTGTGTATGTTATACCTGCAGTTCTAGTTTCTAACCAATAACCTATTTGAGGATTTATTTTGGTGTTATTATCTCTCTTAAATCATTATCATCCAAGGAGGGGTGACTTTTGGGGAGGGTGTCATGGTATATTTATACACATAAATAGAGAAAAGAATTTACTTAGTCAATTCTCACTTTCAAGACCATTATAGTGGATTAGATTCAC
Source organism: Viscum album (assembly GCA_963277665.1). Lineage (NCBI taxonomy): Eukaryota > Viridiplantae > Streptophyta > Magnoliopsida > Santalales > Viscaceae > Viscum > Viscum album. Next base: position 872,012,389 of record OY728147.1, on the reverse strand, counting down.
TCCTCTTTCAATAATTTCTTCTTCTAATGTTAGATCGCATGACTATCTTATTAGATAGAGTTTTTACTAAATTGGGTTCACTCCCCATTATAGGCCTTATTATCCCATTAGATCTATGTATTTACCTAATTAATTGGAGGGCTATGTAATTCTATTCCCACCCATCACATAATGAAAACCATTCATATGTGTGACACAATATCATTAATCATTCCTAATTGTATTATATAAAATCCCATGGAAACAAAAATGGTTTTATAAAAATTTCATCATATGAAAATTAACACATGGGAAAGACACATGTTTCATAGAATCATAATTAAATAATCATCATCATAAGACATATAGAGAAATAAAGTGGATGGTATCATATTATCATATCCCAATTGAAGATTAATTATCCTTAAAGTATTTAAACATAGATAAAAAATAACTTTAAATGAATATTTAATCCTTCCTATATAAATATAATAATTCTCTTCTACATTTTGATAAAATTATAACTCAAAATTACTATAATATTGAAAAAATTATTGCCATTGAATATAACCATGGAAACATGAAAAGTAATCATCAATTGAAATAATTGCTTTGATTATTTAAAAATCCATTTTTGCTGAATTTGATAAAAGAGAAGATTCTATTAACACTTTTTAAAAACTCAATAACAACTTGTTCGATTAATATATAATTAAAAACATTATTTTAAACAATTATAAATAAAAGATAAAGTTAATCATAAATATAGTTTTATAAAATTTAAAATTATTTCTAAAAACATCCATAAATGTTTTTTGAAGGGTATGGACATAGAAAAAAAAGATCATCGACCAAATAGGGAATAAGTTTATATTTTTTAAGCATTTTATCGATAATTTTACATAATATAGAAAGGAAAATTTTAATAATACAGAAATATTATACAATTAACAACTGTATATTAAAATAGATTGTGTTTATATGATAATATCCATATAATTTTACTCGATGTAAATTTAGCAAGGACAGCCCTGAAAAGAAATGTGATTGTAACAAAAAATCTTATATTAAGTCATGTCTTTCCTTTCATGTGTTCAAATATCCAATATCAAAAATATATTATATATATATATATATATTATATTATCATATTCATACATAAATTTAAAATTATATTTCATTATAATTTAAATTTATCATTTCAATAACAATTTCATTATTAAATTGAATATTCATGTGAAAGTATTTTGTTTTTTCATGAATGATTTAGTTTAACAGTTCTGGTACATGAAACTTGTTCATAGTTTTTCCATCCCCAAAATCATAATAATGGAATAAAAATAATATTTTTTCATCATATATACTATTATAATTATTCATATGAACTGATGATAAAAATTGAATTACATAACTTCAGGGAGACGATAATTCATACATACACATGAGTGATGTTTCCATTGTTTGATGGATAGAATGAAGGAAAGGTAAATAATAATCCACCATTAAATAATTATTAAAATATAAGATATATCATATATATTCATTAAATATAAATTTATCACCATCCATGTAAAATGGAAATAGAAACTGAATCGCATCGTTTTGTGGAGGTGGTAGTCCATATGCAAGCAAGAGAGATGTTATCATTTTCAAATAAATGGTAATGTAATAATATTGATAATATATTATTATTAAAGAAGTTTAATTATGACATAAATATAATATATAAATATATAATCATTCATAATAACCAACCATTAATGTTGTTGATGAAAAAATATACATTGATTCGTGAAGTGGTAGTCTACACGTACGCACAAACGAGAATTTTGTTTCCTATTTGTTGAAGAGGGAGATAAATAAAGGTTGATCACTTGAAAAAATAACATATAGTTATATGGGAGAAACAAATTTTATTATATAATAATGATCTACATAGAATTTAAGCATGTATATGTTGAGATAAAATTAAAACACTCAGTTAAGGACTATACAAATTCTTTAGAAAACCTCTATTGGATTACACCTTAAGACATATAAGGTTAGTATTTTGATAAAACCATTACATATAGATGATTTTTTTGGATTTAAGTAAGTTTTATGTATATTCATTTGTGGATATATAATTCATATTATGTGTGAGGAATATATGAGGCATGGTGTCCTCCTATAAGGGGGGGAGAGAACACACTTGTAATTTTTCAATAGATTACAATATGTTAATGTCGTACGGAATTAATTTCATTAAAAATTAGAATATTTTAAAAGGAATGAATATACAAGATATAAATATATAGAAAAAATAGTACTTATAATAGTTTATAAGTAATTTTATGTCTTATATTTTTAGTTTAAACCATTATAGCATGTTTTAACTCTTACTGTTGTAACTGACTTTTTTACCAATGTAACTATTTGTAATGACCAAAAGTTATGGTCACCATATTGAATAAAATTAATTAAGTTGTTTCAAAATATTGGATATGTTTTAAACCATTTAACATATATAAGTATAAAAAATCATTTTAAAATAAATATTCCACATGGAATAATAACTTTTTTAGAAAAATATATTTTAAGGAATAAAAATAAGCTTACCTTCAATAATTTCAATGTAAAAACTATCAGATTGATGATAAAATACTTCTCGAATATATTATATATAATGTTAATTAAAATTAATCAATAATATATATTAATTTAAATTATTAAAATAAAAACATATTATGTGCGTAAAAATAGTTTTTTTAGAAAAACATCACTTCTTCCATGAAATGTGTTTATTTTAATTCTTAAAAAATTAAACGATAATTAGTTAATATTATAAATATAAAAATAATACTTTCTCAAAATTAGTTACTAATATTCATACCCTCAAATCAAATGGCTAGAAAATAGTCATCACAATAAATAACAATAATTCAATATCATATCACAGTTTTTTTAAACATGGTTTTGAGTGTAAAGTAAGATATAAAAAAATAAATTTTATTTAAAGAGAAATATGTCATTAAATATCAAGGTGTTACACAGTTCAAAATCCAAATCTCTCAGATGGTTTTAAACATATCTTTTTGTTAATTTATGCTTTATATATATATATCACTTAATGATTTTTACCATATCTATCATTTCTTTGACATGATATGGTCTTATAATATTCTCCTCTATAACTTTATCACTACAAATTGGTGTCATACACCTCTTTCCATGAACATAATCATATGGTTCCATTTGAATAAAATAATAGAAACTATTATTAAAATAGAACTGTACTAGGGTAGGTTTTTTCCCAACATCCTTAGATTTCTATTGAACAAGATCTGATCATATCCTCTAGATTTTTAATAATCCTTTAAGGATAAATATCTACCTAATGGCGATAATAAGTGATAAAACTGGACCCCATATCCAATAATTTTTTATTGATTTTAAATAAACTCAATGTAAACCTCATATATTTGTCTGATAAAATAGACAGTGGTACTCCAGGAAGATTTATCACCACACTTATATATCTCCTGGTGAGTTGGTCAATATAGAAGTCATATTTCGTGGAAATAAAATTTACTAACATTGTAGTTGTATTAACTATAACTAAAATGTAATTATGTCCATAAAATGTCCTTGGGATTCCTAATATGAAAAAATTGGTCATGTTTTCTCATTTCCAAAATGGAATTGGTAATGTATGGATCATACACCTTAGACTTTTATCATTCATCTTTAACTTATTTACATACCAAGCATCGATATATATACTGTACAATTTCCCTCTTCATGTTATCCCAATAAAAGTTTTGGTTCATATCTCTATACATAAAGGTGAATCCTAGTTGAATAAAGAAGGATAGGTTATTCACATCATTTAAAATATCCCTCATTGGTTCCAGGTTTTACTAAAAATAATATCGAGTTTCCAAATAATATCAATACGTATTTATCAAAGTTGAACTTCAAATTACTTTATTCCTTTTTATAGCATTATATCATCTTTTTGGGTGTATTTGATCATTAAATAGATGGACGATTGATAATTAAATTTGAAAATACAGGATTTCAGCCCTTTACTTATGATTTAAAGATTAATATTTTGTATATCCCCGAGTATTGGGTATTTTTAAAACCACATCATGGATACGTTAGCATGATCTTTCCAGCTCAGAGCATTAACCACCTTATTAGCCTTCCTTGGGTGGGAATTGAAACACCATATGTTTATATGATTTATTATTTTACTACGAAACTAAATTTATTTTATGTTTTTCATTACACACAATACCATGTTAATGTTTCACAACATGCAACATTGGGTTAGTTTGCATTACACATGACACAGGGTTTTGAAAAACTGGGATATATTATTTAAATAGGACGGTTATAACCTGGACATTAAACATAGGGATATGAAAATTCATATCTAAAGTTTGAATATAAATTTAAATTTTATCACATACAAAAATATATTTACAAATAAGTATTATATTTTTGGTAAATTATTTATATATTTTAAAATTACTATTTTCTCAAGAAATATTTGTTTGGTATTATTTTTATGAATATTAATGGAATTAATTTTTCAAACCATTAGAAAATAATATTTTGAAATAAACATAATTTTTTAAATCATAATGTCAAAATAATCTTAGTGTCAATTTTGTAAAAAAAATTCAAAAAATTCATTTTTTTATAAATATTGAAAAATGCTAAAAAAATTAAAAAAGTTTCTTTCCATTTAATTTATTTATAAAGTATAATTATATTTAAATAATTTTTAAAATATAATTATCTAAATAATACATCTATAAATATAATTTATGTCTATGGAATAAATTTCATATATTCTTTTGATATAAAACCTCAATAAACCTTTGAGCAATATCACTTTTAAAACAAACCTTCTCATTGCGTCTGTAGGATTGATTTTAAATTAATTTTTTCCACCTCTAGGAATGAATTATTGAAAAAATTATTATATATTTTGAACGTAAATATATAATATTATCTAATAATTTCAACAAATTTTTTTTACCTAAATTAATATTAAAAACTGAAAAAATAAATTTTCACTAATAAAGTAAAATGTGCTTTCTATCGGGTTAATATAAAATGATAAGAGTTAAAAAAATACCAATAAAACTATAGAAACGCCATTTAATGACAAAATTTCAACCATATTACTTATATTCTCTATTATGGTTCATTTTTTGAGCCTCTTTAAAAGTAGAAAACATTATCAGAATTCTACCTTTTCAAACAATTACACGTGCGTCACTCACCTGATTTATTAATGGCCAGCCAATATCCTCTCTTATTCACACATTAAATCCCATTTAGTTCATCAAATTCCTTCAAAATCCACATTAATATTTCCCTCCTATCATCATATAATCCTAATTTTGAAAATAAATCCATCTTTGAATGGGTTTTGGTGCAATCCTAAGGAGGATACCTGAATAAAAGGTAACGTTCATAAACGAGAATTTTTGTTTTATTTATTAATCCTCTTCATTAAAATATTACTATACTATGATTATATAATAACATTATTTTATTAAATATATTTATATTTCATTATGTGAAGGTAATAACTAACAACCATCTCTAATTCCACCAAATCGGTTATGAAATCATCAGTTGTGTATACAGTGTACTGCCACCTCCCGAACCGATGCCATTCGGGTTTCCATTACCACATCTCAATGATGTAAATAATGATATATTTTTTATTAATTTATGATTTATATTATATTATTATACTTATTTTATTATTATATCAAATATCTCTTTATAATACCCCTTTTTGGGAATATAATAATGTCGCTCATGTGTACAATAGACTAACACCTCTCGAAGCGATGTGATTAATTCATGATTTACATGGAAACTATTAAAGATTTTTTTAATGAAAATATGTGATATATATGATAAAAAATTATTATGTAATGATATTATATTTTTTTAACTTTATTTATTTCAATTCTTAAAGAAAATCGGAACAATGTTCATGTGTATGAATAGTCTACCATCTCAATAGATGGTGTATTTCATTTTTTATCACTAAATTTTATGGATTACTATAAAAATATATATAATGAATATATATTATATTTATATCACGGATAAAATTCAATATATGATGAAACCATGATCAAATTAAGAGAACAAAAAAACGAAAAAAATCATATATGAAAAAACAAAGAAATTGTTTTTTTAAATGTAACATTAACATGGAATTATTAATAAATACATAATAAAATCTCAGAATAAATTAATATATGTTATTATATATATAAATATGGTTTTTAAATAAATTTATAATAAACTTATATTTAATAAATAGTATTTTTGGACATGTTTGATGGAAGTCAATACTTAAAGTATGGGATTTCTGTCATATTTTTTACCTCTATGAGACACATACCTTATTCACCACTTATTTATTTTATGTGGTGTATATAAATCCCATGAATTTAATTTATTATGGTTATAATGATATTTTTTGTGAATTAAATTTCCAACTTTGAATCTCTATTTCATGGGATTTGTGGTTCCAAAGATACCATAACGGTAAAATATTCTTTCCCAATTTTCCTTCTTTGATACTTAAGATATATTATGCACCTATATTGTTTAATTAGGTTTATATAATTTCCATTTTTCCTTTAATATTAGGAATTTATATATTCACATGTTATTTTAATCTCAATTTTATTTTTTTCTTTCATAGATATTTTAATTCAATATTACCAATGTGGTATTGATTTTACGTTACAATCTTATCGTTCATTAGGATTTTCAATGATTCTGTTTTCAATGATAAAATATTATGATCCATTTTTCAGAAAAAAAAAATAATATAATTATAATATGGTTCTTAATTATATTTTCATGTAATATTAACATTTTCCCACACATTGGTACTAAAAATAATTGAGAAATTATTTTTAATAAAATCCAAATTTATTTCTCTCTTCGATCATAAATTTGTTTTTCTTCAAAAAGCATGTTTTATATAATTATTATCAAATTTTCTTATTATTATACTACTTTTTAAAAAATATATATATTTTTACCCTTGTTTTACCCTTTTTAAATAAATTAAAAGGAAATTTTATGTTAATTTCAAAAGAATTTTCATTTTTATTTGACTGAAAATATGATATGAATATTTGTATCAACTTGTATGGTGTGAAAAAATACTCCAGTAATTTTTACCATTATTTTATTTGAATCTTACTTCATATATTTTCAAGGTTATTTTCAAAGAAATTTTTCTTTCAGAATTTATTATGTTTTTAAAATACTTCATAGGAAAGTATATTTTCTTCAAGAAATGATTTAAATGATTGGACAAAATAATTTTCTATCTATGATTACACATTTTGATGTCACCTATGACTTAATTGGAATATGATCCAAGGATACCATTCATATTATTTCTTTGAATGGTTTGTGTTGATGATTTTATTAGGTTTATGAATGTATTTTCTCTTCCATGAGTTATACCATGATAAAATTTTATGAATCCTGCTTCTTTTTCCATGGGTCATGCTACAATGATATGATTATTGAACGTGTCTCTTTTTCAAATGATGGGATATAATGAAATGATTATGAAATTCATTTCATTTCATGGGTTATGATATGATTATTGTTTTTATCATCTATTGGAACACATTAATATTGTTTTCATTATGAGACGTGTGGGGCCGATAACTCTCACCAATTAATTGGATAGAGATTTTTATCACTTAACATATACAAGACAATAATGGTGAGTGATCCTGGTACATTGTGAGTGTTTTTCTACTATAATGGTCTTGTGAGTGATCCTTTATTAATATGATTGGTTTGGTAGTGAACCAAAACAAATATTATTGTCTTGGAAGTAATCCTTGACTACATTTCAAATAATTTTTAATGCTTATGTGTATTCCACAATTCCAGGTTTTTTACAAATGTTATACTCTCATGGAAAAAGTTTTTTGGTTTCCTTAGGATTCATGTATTATCAAATACCAATCATCATAACATGACTCAATATTTTGATTTGTGATATGTAGGATTTGGGTTTCATAAGGCATGATCATGTTCACATACCCATATATTCATGTTATGCTATGGTATCTCCCTTTTCTACCCTTACTAAGCATCTCATCTCACACTTTCTTATTTTTCATTTCCCTGGGTTATGGAGAAAAGTATTAAGTATGATATTTATAATAAGGTTTATAGTTATGGTGGTCATAGTGGGATATGTTTTAGTTTTCTTATAAAGCATGTTTTTATATGTTTCTAAATACACTAATCTATTAAAGTCAATAAGAATGTGTTCATGTAATATAATTAATATTCATAAAAATGATGTTATTTCAATATATGATAAAATATGGTCTCTGTAGTTTCAATCATAGGGTATGTATAGATATCCTTTTTAAAATATGATGATAAAAACATAGTGATATATGTTGGACATGCCTAAGGATAAGTCTAAGTATGGGTTAATGTATAGTAAAATGTAATGGAATTTTGGTAAAAGATGGATTAAGTGGCTTCTAATAAATTGCATCCCAATTTGGACACCAAAAGTGGATGTGGATCTATAATATATATAATTAGTTAAAATTACTCCAAAAATATTGTATTGAGATGGACTTGATCACCATTTGGTTCATGAAAATTTTCCTTTTTCATACTTGGTTTTACACTCTCAGGGGATATGCCTTAGAAATTTATAAACTATTTAAAAAGAATCATAAAAAATTTAAAAAAATGGTGACTATAAATAAATTAATACAAACATAATTATTCTTATATTAAATAAGGTTTCATTATTTAGACTTCTTATAAGTGACTCATTATGATAATGTGGCTCACCATCATGATTATTGGTTCTTATATTATGATTTTTGGTTTTAATCAGTGAATGGAATCCAAATAAACCATTTTAATATTAATGGTGATAAAAATAAAATTATTGTACTCATAAGAATCCAAATGTAATGGGATATTGAATAAAGAACATCATTTTTATGCGAGCACCACTTTCTTCAACTATGAATCAAGATTTACATGGAAATGAACAAAGTAAGGAACAATATTATATTGAGTCTTTCATGAGTAAACCTTCACATTCTTTCAGCGGGTTCTCTAATCCACTAGTTTCTTGAATAGTGAATTAGGACTACTGAAAATTTATTTTCTATTATATAGTGTCTGTAACATGAAAATTTAATTTTGTTTGTCCATCATTTGGGAGGTGAATTGGATAAATTTTGGACAATTATAAAGAATACAATGAAACATGATGAAACAGACTACATGGATTTGATGAGTTCAAGAACATATTTTTCAATAATTGTGTTCCTCATAATCTTCTTTCAAATATAGAGAAGTATTTACTTGAGATGAACTAAAATGATAATGATCCACTTTGTACCTATGATGCAAAGAGTTTCAAGTCAGACTTCAGGTATTATCACCCAACCGAAAAGTATGGTCGGTTGATTCTTTACTGGATTAATACCATGGCTCAAAAATATTTTAGAAATAAGATACTTTAGCAGATTTTATTATATTTTTAGGTGTGATGTCAAGGTGGATATGGAGGTTGGAGTTACGTATCAATAACATGGGTTTGATAAGAAGATAAAAATTGAATTCAAATGAAAATATAAGAACCATAGAGGGAAGGAATAAGATTTTTGTTATACTAAATTTTTGGGAATAATTATGGAGGAAATTTTCTAAAGGGGGGTAGAAAATTTTTTCAGTGCATAAGGGAAGGTTATCAGGAAATTGAATAATGATTTTATGAGAATAAGTTAGTTAATGATGAAAATCGAGAGAGACATGAACCAAATGCACCACCCACACACTAGTGTTTTGAAGGAAAAGAATTTTGGAACTATGATTACTAATACCCAAATACAAAAGTTTGATGAAGATGAATGATGTAAGAAACCTCTTTATCCGAGAGATGGAGGGAAATATCATGTGATCACTATTTTTTATAAGTGGAGCTATTTGAATGTTGTGAAAGGTTCTCTTACCATCCAAATTTGAACCGCTAATAACTTATTTGAATCTGGATGTGACCATTACATGATATATAATAAAGTTTTTCATGTTATAATGATTCCAACTGAATTATTAGATATATATTTGTTAGTGAAAACCCCTAATAGTATTATGATTTCAACTCAAGTATATGATTCCTCTCTCATTGACTAGGGTGGGAATGTGATTCCTTAAAATCTTATCATTATTCCTCTAGATTAATTTGATTTCATCTTAGGCATGGATTCGATTTATATAGATAAATCCAACATCAATTGATGAATAAGGGAAGTCTCATTTGACATTCTGAACCAACCTAGGAGGTTATATCAATGTGATGATATGTCTAAGCATTTTATGGAGATCACATCCATTATATGGTTATTAATTCTCATTCATTAGGGGTATTTTCCTCATATGGTTGGGGATAAATTCTACATTTATTGTATGCCTATTGAGTGGGATTTGTTTGATGTCTTTTTGGAAATGTTTCCAAGCCTACCAAAAAATATAAAGTTGAGTTCTCAATAGAACCCAAACATTTTTCCATACTAATTTTAAAGAATCCCTATAGACTGAATGGGATTTAGTTTTAAGAATTTAAGAAGCTACATCAATAAAACCATGAAAATGGATTCATTCAAATAATTTTTCATCATTTAGGAATATCTAGTCTTTTTGTTAAAAAGAAATATAGATCAATGTGACTGTGTATAGATTTTCAGGATGAGAAGAGGAACTCAATTAAGAAAAATTATCATATTCCCCAAATAGATGAATTATTTTATCAAATTAATGGATCTCAATACTTTTCCATGTTTGACCTTTGTTCTTGTTATCATCTATTGAGTGTTAATAAGGAGGATATACCCAAGAAAACTATCTATGAAAGGCGTGGACACTATGAAAATATAGTGATTCCATTTTCTCCTACTAACTCCCCTACTATATTCATGGATTTAATGAGTAGTGTTTTTAGAGACTACCTTGATCAGTTTATGGTAGTCATTATGGAAGATATTCTTATTTATTCAATGATTAAAGAAGTTAATTAAGATTACGCGAGAATTTTACTAAAAACTCAAATGAAGGAGAAATGATATGAAAATTTTATGAAGTGTGAATTTTTTTTGTAAAGGTATCATTTAGGGGTAATATAATCTCAATATTGGGTATATCAATAGATCTATAAAAGATGGAGGATATTGAATATTGTATAAGACTAATCATGCTGACAGAGAACTATAGTTTTCTAGTTTAGATAGGTATTATTAATGGTTTTTGGATACTTTTTTAGGACTATATAATCTTCTGACCAAGTTACCACATATGTTATCCAAGCTCCATTGGATAGATGAATATGAGAAAATTTTCAATGAACCAAAGAGAGTATTTTTCAGATCACCTGTTCATATATTACCCTATAGTGATGAATTGTTTTTAATGTATAATGATGTATCCAAGAAAGGTTCGGGATGTGTTATTATGTATAATGTTGTGGTTATAGATTATGCCTTGTGAAAATTGAAGATTCATGAGAAAAATTACCAACTCAAGATTTGGAGTTAGTTTTGGTAATTTTCAAACTAAATATATGGGGGAATAATCATTATGGAAAAAATTGTGACATATATACAAATAATAAAATTCTAAAGTATATATTCATATATATGGAGTAGAATATGAACCAAATAATATGGTTGTAGTTGATTAATTATTATGACTACTGAGTTCATTACCACCATAGGAAAGAGAACAAGGTGGTTGAAGCTTTTAATCGGAATTTAATGGTAGTTTAACTATGAGAAGGATTACAAAATATCAAGAAAATATGCATTTTAATAGGATGAATCCAAAAAATATTAATGAAAAGTAAAAATATTAACTTTCTCAATTGAATATTTAATCATCTATCCTAGTGAAGATTAATGTGGCGTAGAAGGATGATGTCGATTAGTAAAAGAAGTTTATAAATTTTCTTGTGTTTTACCTTGATCATGATATAATGGAATGGTTTATAAAACATGTATGTGTTCCATAAATACAATATTATAAGGAGTTGTTAGTGGAATATCATAGTTCTTCATTTTCAATTCATGTGTGAAGTATAATGATGTATAGTGATTTGAAATCGTATTTTTTTATTGGATGGTATGAAGGGAGGTATCTTAGAGTTTATATCAAAGTTCTTGGTATGATAGCAAGTTAAGGTTGGAAGCAAAAATTCTTAGGGGATGTTACATCTATTACCCTTACTAGAATGGAAATGAAAAAACATCACCAATTATTTTGTCATTGGACTCCCAAGAATGTATAAAGGGAATAATTCTATATGTATTTTAGTCGATAAACATACTAAGTAAGCACGATTCATCACTATTAGATAATAATTATTTATGGATCAAATTTTCAGGATATAAATTAAGGAATTAGTAAGGTTTCATAGAGTACAACATTATATTGTCTCTGGTCAGGATATGAGGTTTACATACATGTTCTAGTGAAGCCTTCAACATGCTCTTGATAGGGAGTTGAGTTTCAATACTGTATATCATCCTAAAAAATATGTTCATTTGATGAGAAAAATATGAACCCTATAGTATATGTTGATATAATTTTACCTGAATTTATAACGTGTTTAGGATCAACACCTTCCTCTAATTGAGTTCTCATACAAAAATAGCTATCACTCAATAATTTAGATGGATTCTTATAAATCCATTTATGGAAGGAAATGATGTGATCAAACATGCTCGAATGAATTTGGAGAAAGAAATATATTTTACACTTGAGATAGGCAATGAAATGGTAAAGATTGATAGATTCATTCAAAAACACATCAAGGTAACACATGGATTGTCAAAATGTTTTTCTAATAATCACAAGTGTGATTTTGAATTTGATGTTAGGGACAAAGAGTTTCTAATAATTTATCTATTGGAGATCATTATGAGATTCGTGAATAAAGGTAAACTAATCCATGGGTTTATTGGTCCCTTTGAAATTATTGATCATATCAAGATGGTAGTTTATCTCTTGGTTATTACATAAAAGCACTCTCAAGTTCATGATGTATTCCATATAAATCTCCTGAGTAATTACAAACCTAACCCTTATAATGTACAAAACTATATGGTAATACCATTGGAAACATACATTTCATATGAAGAAAACCTGTTGGTGATTCAAGATCATATAAAGAATGTTATACGAAGAAAGACCACCCGCCTAGTCAAAATTTTATGAAAAACCACCAGTTTCACAAATGTACATGTGTACTTGATGATATGATGAGGTATAAGTATCCACTTTTTTTATCAGAGTATTGAATTTCTAGGAAAAAAATAATATTAAAAGAAGTATAATGTGACACCCCACAGTTGTGTGAATTAGTTTTTTCAAATAAAAAAATTCTCTGATATCTACTATTACAAGAAACACTGAGTTATGTTTTCACTGTAGGAAACATTGGGCCAACATACATTACACATGACACTGAATTTCAAAAAAACCCATGTTATATTAGTTAAAACATGACCATTATAAAATAGTTATTAAACATAGTTATATGAATATTAATAACAAATTTTAATATATTAATCACAAAGTATTTATATAAAAAAAATACATTTGTAAAAAGTTTCATAATTTTCAGTAAAGTCTTTATATGTTTTAAAAATACTATTTTCTCAAAAAATCATTTTATTTATTTTTGTGAATACTAATAAAATTATTTTTCACAATTTTTGAAAAACATATTAATTTGAAATTAAATTTTGAAAGAAAAATTTAAAAATCATCTTAAGGTTAAATTTCTTGATTTTTATGAAAAGATTCATTTTTTCATGAAGAGTGAGTGATAAAAATTTTAACTGAAAAATAAAATTTTGATTAAATTATTTATAATGTTAAACTATATTTAAAATTTGTTTTAACGTAATATTAGGTCATGTATACATTCATTAATCCAATTTAGGTCATTGGAATCAATTGCATATTGAATTTTGATATAAAATATGTGTCAACGTTGGACATTTTCTCTTTGAAAAACCACATTCTCGTCGCATTTATAGGATTGACTTTAAATTAAAATTTTACACTTATATTAATTTTAAAAAATAGGTCACATATTCTTAATTAGAAAAATTTATATTATACAATAAGGTAAAATTAATTTCTTACCAAAATTAAGAGTAAAAATATTAAACATTATTTACAGCAGTTATGGTAAAAATGGGTTTACCGGGGGTTAACCATGGAATAAAAGATATAAGATAAACTAGAAACGTTTTAAAAAACCTATTTTATGGATATGTATATATATCAATTATCCCCTTGTGGATTAATAATTTAAAATTAATTAATCTCTCTGTAATGAAATAAACATGGGTGGGATTCTCCATTTTTTAAAAAATTGCAAGTGAGCCACTCACCTCACTTATAAAGGGCCACCCATTTTATCCTCTTTATAACACTTTAGAACCCACTTTATCATTATAATATAGGCCAAAATAAATTCCCATTTTTCTCTATCTCATCATATAAGCCTTAGTTTTGACATAAATCCATCCCTAGAAGGATCATGGTGCAAACCTAAGGTGGATACTCGAACAAGAGATAATGTTCATCAATGGGAATTTTTTTATTCATTTATTTCCAAAAAACTATTATTTTACCATGTTAATATAATAAAATCATTATAATAAATATAATTAGTTTTTTTATGTTAAGGTAATGACCTAAAACCATCTCCACTTCCATAAAATGGGTTATTAAATCATCGATCGTGTTTACAGACGACTACCGCCTCACCAACCGAGGTCAAATGTTTTCCCATTACCACCTCTCAATGATTGAAATAATAATGGATTTATTTTTTAAATATTAAATTTATTATATTTTATTAATTATGGAATCATTATGTCACACACACCGTTATACTTTCCATTTTTTGGGAATTCAATAATGTTGCTCGTGTGTACAGCAGACTAGCACCTCATGAAGAAATGTGATTCATTCACATGTAATATGGAACATAATAAGGATGGATTTGATTAATATATGTGATATACATAATATTAAAATTATTATTTATTAAAAATGTATCATTTACTTATTATTATTTCAATCTATCAAAAAATGGGAACAACATTCATGGTTATGTATGACCTATAGTCTCCATGAAGATTGTATTTAATTTACTATAAATACATATTATGAATTAATATAAATACATATATACTATATATATATATGATATTTATGTTTTTTTATTTTTTTATATGATGAAACCATGAACAATGCAATAATACCAAAAATAATATATCAAAACATATACAAGGAAAAGGTGTTTATTACCTTAAAGGTACTTTAACATAGAATTGAATATAAATGGGTAATAAAATGTTTTATGAAAATAATATTCAGTATGATATTTATAAATATGGTCTGATAATAAATTTATAATAAAATTATATTTATTATAAAATTGGTTTGGATATGAAAGATGGATGTCAAAACTTATGGTGAGGGATTTTCGTCTTACTTCTTAATTATCTGAGACACATACCATATTCACCACCTATTTGTTTTGAGTGGCGTATGAAATTTCTAGGAATTTATATAATGATTCCTCTCCTAAATTTTTTTGGAATTTAAATATATATTTTAGGATATATCTTTAAAGAGGTTTACATTTAAAAAGTTACAAAGCATTAAGGTATTTTTTTCTCAATTATCCTTCTTTTAGAGGTATGTTGTGTTATCCACCTATATTATTTCATGAGATGTATATATAGTATTTTTCATGTAACTTCCTGAATTTTTTTATCTTCATGATATTTAAATTTCCATTTTCTATTATCCCCTCATTTGTATTATCATTCAAAGATAACAATGTTGTAGTGATCTTATGTTATATTGACATTTTTTTCAGGATTATTTATGATTATGTTTCCAAAAAAATATTTTATAATAATTATCTCATGATACTCAAGGAATTTATTATTTTCTATTTGATCATGATATTTTCCGGAAATATTATATTTTTCTACTCTTTGGAACTAAAAATAATTGAGAAATTATCTTTCATAAAATAGAACTTTATTTATCTCTTTGGTCAGAAATATGTTTTCATCCAAAACCATGTTATCTATAAATGTTTTATAATTATTATTTAATTTTTAAAATTCATTTTTACCATTTTTACCTTTTTTTAATAAATAATTAAATCTATTTTCAGGTCATTTTACAAATAATGCATTTTTGGGTTTTACCGATAATTAAAAAAGTGTCTTTATTTTAACATGTATGAGATGAACAAATCATCCCATCATCATGACCGTTATTTGATTTTAAGATTCAATTATAATTATTCTTGGTTTTTTTCAGAGAAACATATTCTAAAAATTTTTATGTTTTGAAATTTTCTTTACAAAGAAAAAATGATATTTTCATAAATAAATGTTTAAAATGATCATTCAAATCATTTTTCTTCTGTGACGACATGTGTTGATGTTAGTTATGAATTACTGGGGATATGACCCAATTATAAAATTCCTATTGTTTCTTTGAATGATTTTTGTTTATTGTAATACCCCAAGATTTCATAGTATGTTATTTCTTCAATGTAATTCAATAACTTTCACTACACGCAACACTGAGTTCAAGCGCATCACGACTTACCAAACTAGCCGTTCAAAACGGTTATGAATAGTAATAATTGAATTCTGAACTATATATTATCCTTATAATTTTAAAATCCATATTATTAGTTTCTTAGACATAATGTAAGAACAAATACATTTTTTCAGATAAAAGAAGTATTTTAAAAAAAATGAAATTTTACCGCCTTTTAATGGCGAACCCTTTCTAAATCCAATATTTGAAAATTTAATATATTCAATTTTAAAAAATAAACTTCTTATTTAGAATTTGGACATAATAATTTAGTTTCAATAAAATTTTGGTGTTTTTCGGATAAATTTCATATTTGGGCGAATAGTAAAAATACTATATTTTAACTGAAAACAACTTTTTTATTCAAAATAATTTATAGTGTTGAATTATACATCTTAATGGTTTGGAAGTATAATTAGATTATATCATTACAATTTAATCAAATGATGGTCATTGTAAGTAATTTCACATTGAGATTAGACATTAACTTGTGTCAATCTTTTGATAGATATTATTTCTTAAAAATAAGTCTTTTGGTATTGACAACGGGAATTAATTTTAAATTAATACATGAAACTTCTATGTTTTGAATTTGGTAAAATAGACTTCATTTTTGGATTCAGAATATTGAAATTATCCTTGGGTGAATTTTTGGTATTTTCTGAAAACGTTCAATTTTTGATGAATAGTAAAAAACACTGAGTTATCATTTAAAACCGAATTTTTATTTAAATAATTATTTATTTTATTTAATTTTATTTTAGGTCAAAATAGATACATAATACCTATATTAATTCAATGTAATTCATTGGAGTCAGTTTATAATAATTTTAGATATATAAAATTCTTTATAGAACATTTCACCGTCTTTTACCCACCTCTAAGGAGAATTTGCAAATTCACATAAAACAAAATTTTACCGCTTCTATGAATGGAATTTCGAAAATCTGAGAGACACGGTTAATATAGAGGAGTAAAATGTGGTTCAATAAGATAGAAATGATTTTTGGTGAATAGTAACTTTTTACTTTTATTTACCACGGTTAAAAGTGAATAGGGTAATTAAGGTTAAAAATGATATTAATATTACTCTAACACATGTTATAATTCTATTGGACAAGTGTATCTATACCCAAAACAACCTTAGTAATAAAATATTATCAATTAGGTCCACTTGGATCATATTAGGACATTTATTATTATTTAATTCAAAGAAGAGTTAAAAGAGTTAAAATCAATGTTTAATAACTAAAACATTTTTAATATGGGGTTATACATAAGATAAATTAGTTTATAAATATTAATTAGAAATATAAATAGATTTCCCAAATAGTGGTATTTTATTAATAATTTTTAGACATTAAATAATTAAATTTATTTATGACACAATGATGATGCAGTAATTACCTTATTAATGAAAGAATCAAATAAATGGAATTATATATATTAAAATAAATATAATTTCAATGTTTTTATGAAATACACGAACTTTAAAGGTGACTATGACATTTTAGTGTTGATTCAATGTATCTTTTTCGAAGTAATCAAGTTGTGATGACTTCCACAAAAACAAAATACCAAATAGTGTCAAAATTGACATAAATTAATTTTTAAAAAAAAATACTCTATTATTGGTTTATATAATATTCCTAAAAATCTAAGGATTGGTCAAGAGACTTATATCATGATATTTGTATCATTAATGTACCACTTGGGGGTTCGACTGGAAGTTTATAGTACGTTTATTAACTATATAATATAAAAATACAAAGTGACATGATAAATGTCAAACTAATTAACTAAGACTTGAAACTAAAAGATAAGGTTAATATAATGACCCAAATCTATCTAAAATCTATTGGTTGAAAGTATTTCGACCCATCCCAACCTGAGTCTTTTAATAATCTACTTTGGAACCATTGGAAATCGAATATGAATTCATTATAAAATAATACTTTCAGTATTTCCTAAAGAGCCTCTCCTCCCCCTTATAAAAGGACACCACTTATAACGAATTCTTCACACCTTAAAATCCTTTTGGATCATCCAAACCCTTCCCCAATACTCTATCAACTTCCCTAACTTTAACCTAGAGGCTTTAGTTTGATCATAAATCCAACCTAAGAACCCCTTTTGATCAAATCAAAAGGAAGAACACGAAGAAGAGGTAATGTTTTCACCACCCTTTTTCAAGTTCCTTTCTTCTTAAACTTCTTCATTCTTTGTTATTTGCATTCTAAAATAATAACTCAAGTATCTTCTATATACTGTGATGTTTTTATAAATATGGTACAACCATATTCATTATTCTACCCACCCTTTGAATGACATGTCACTATACGTGTGTACGTACGGCTTACCGTATCCACGTCGTGGTGTAATTGTTATTCAATACATTATTACTTGGATGGGTATAATAATGACGTGTATTTCATGGAAATAATAAATATAACATGATAAGGATTATGTATATTTGATATACCATCCAATTATTTGTAATTTTAACATTAAAAGAATGATATTTTCGCTCATGCGTACGTACGGATTACCATCTCCACGACGCGATGAGATTCATTTCCAAGTTCATCATTAATCGACGATTATAAAAATATATATTACTAATAAGTAAGAAATATATGAAATAATAATGCTACTGGAGATATATATATTTAAATTTATAAGTATTTATTTACATACATATATCTTATTCATTTACTTTCGTTCAATACTATATGAAAACGGAAACAACGTTTATGCGTACGTACGGACTACCGTCTCCATAAACGGTGTTTTCCATTTCATATATACGTCTATTATACATATTTATATTCTAAATATATACGATATATAAACCATTTTTTATATTATGGAAGTATTTATATCATGATCTAAGTGATACAATCAAGAGTAACAAGTTAAAACACGTACGATAATGAAAGCGATTATTACCTAAAATATTAATATAACATGGAAATTATTATTAAATGGGTAGTATAAATTAATAAATAAATAATAAATGATATCATAAATATTAATATGGTTCTGGTACAATTTAATAACATACTATAGTCTTCATATAAGAGGTTAAACGTACCCTAGACTAAAGGAAAGTGCAAGGTAAGGGGTTTTCATCTCACTCCTTATTCCCGTGAGATTCATGCCATATTGCCACTATTACCATTTGTGTGGTGTATGTACTTCTCATAATTATATTATTTGTATAATACACTTTAATTTATCTATATTTATATATTCATTGTATGATACCTCTTTCAAGGGGTGTATGTTTCATAAGTTACCAAATTGGTAAGGGTTTAATTCATAATCTCTTCATTATCCGAGGTTGTTTATACGTAATTATCTACTAGGTCCTCTTTATCGTTCACATACATGTTTCTTAAAAATGAATTTCAAAACATTTCTACTATTTACTAGACAATGGGTTAAATTCATTTATACCCTTTTTTTACTTTTATATGATGTTTGAAAGGATTCTTTCTATCATTTTCCAAACAAGGTACTTTATAACCTTTTGGAAAAAATTAAGGTAAGAATGTTTTTTTAACTTATACGGCTAGTCTGGTTATTCTCTGCCATTATTACACCTTTGAAGCTTCCCTTACAAGCTTATAAGGATATTTTCAAAATAAATTTTTTCTATATAATTATATGACTTTTAAATGATTTAAAAAAAAGAGATATTTCTCTCAAATAGTTATGATTTCATCTATGTCAACATCCTTTGAGGGATTTTAAGCTTATTTGAAGTTGATTTATTATGATACAAAACTTCCATATTTTATTGAAGGTTCTGTGATATGGTTGGCTATGTATGAGTTATTTTTATGTCATTCATAGTTTACGGTTAAAGTATTGACATTTCATAAGTTTGTTTCAATACAAATGTTTATGTTTCATTTCTTCCTTTTCTTAGCGTGAATGTGTTGGACTAGTATGTTCTGGGTTGGGGTCCGGTAACAGCAGAACCTCCGGGTTGGTGTCTGGTTATTAGAGGCACATCGGGTTGGTGTCTGGTTTTGAGAGGCACTCTGGGTTGGTGTCCAATTATCAAAGGCACTCCGGGTTGGTGTCTGGTTATCAGAGGCACTCCAGGTTAGAGTCCGGTTACAGAGGCTCTCTAGGTTGGATTTCAGTTAATGTTAGCCCTTAGGTCTTGGCACGAGGCCTTGACATAGAAATTAAGGTTCTGCATTATGCATTCCATCATTAATAAAGTGGTTAGTGATATTCCATGTGATTATTCAACTAGTATAATATCCATGTGAACAATTAAATGGCATTACTTCATTTAATTTTTACCATATTATGCTATAGTTTAAGTTTAAAAGGATTCTGTTTTAGTAATACATTGCCTTAAATGATTATCCTTATTTATTAAGGTTTCCACTGTATTGTTATCCTTACTGAGCATCTGAGCTCACCCCTTTCTATGTATTATTTTTTCTAGGATTCCAATAAGTGTATTGTGATTGATATGCAGGGTTAAGCCAATGTAATAATGCAATTCGTGAAGGATTATTTATGTTGTTTTGTATGTTTTGAAGTTTAATGTGACATTCATGTATGTAATCTATTTTCCAAGACTACTTAACTAATCGGTCCTTCGAAACATGATTCCTTGTAATCATGCCAATGTATTAAAATATTGCACCGACTCTGGGTAACTGGGGTCGGGGCGTTATAGTTGATGTGAAAGGAACTTTATCAATATCCTTGGAAGCTAGAATTAGATAAACTCTGATTAGAGCACATATCCCTAAGATAGACTATGAGGATTATTATAGAAGAACTACCTAGAATTTTGATATTTTAGAGATTTTGTGAGTTTTCCGAGCAATACATCCCTGTCTGGATACGAGCAGGTAGAGGTGGCTCTAGCACAGATGTACCTAGGGGTAAAACCTGAAAGCATAGCTTTGAGTTAAACTCGAACAGGAACTGGTGCACGACATAGGGCCTTGCAACACTATTGGTTATGACACTCCCGGGGGATATGCTTATGATAATTCTCATTTTCTTTACCAACCATTATGAAGGGTTTAATAGTATATACTTCTTCAAAGAATAAATTTTTATGATTATGGATTATATCCATAAACTGATTAATTTATGTTAAGTGTTTTTAAAGTTTGGGATTAGGTATTTCTATTCATAAACTAATCTAATTTATGCCAATGTTTAGAAATGGCGCCCAGTAGAAGGAATGATAACTCCAGTAACACACATGATCCAAAGGGTAAAAAGATCATATCATTCATGGTATTAAACTAGAATTTTGATGTGAAATAGTCTCCCATGTATTATCATCATATGAATAAATAGTATCATGTGTTGATAAGATAAGTAATGAATTATCGGAGTCCTGTGGCTTTGTAGGGAATTCATAGAAGGAAAGGATGGTAGAGAGAATGACAGATAAAGGTAAGAAGGTAAAGAAGGGTTTTCCTATATGTGATAACTATAGAAAGAATCACCTTTTAAAATAATTGAAGGGAATGGGAGTATGTTATAAGTGTGGAGAAAAAGGATACCATGTACGCAACTGAAAGGGTTAGAAAATAGTTTCAAATGTACAATGATTCATCTGCAAGGAGTTTGGAAACTACGCGAACCAATGTCCTAGTCATCATACTATGTTGCAAATGATGCTATTAGATAACAATCAAGTTATGATACTACCATAGATGAAGAAGAATGACTAGTGTTCTTATGTTGTTATTATAGAATTATTTCATTTTAGTGTTGTGTCAACAGTATATTGGTTACATGAATTATGGAGATAAATAAAGATTACACTACAGCACTATTTCATTTAGAATTTTAGATTATATGGTCCTGATACTAAGGTAGTAATTTTGGAATAAGGGATGGTTGATTTTGGTAATTCATGATGTTGTAGTGTTGTAAAATAATACACGATGAAGGATTTCACAAGTTATTACCTGGAAAAAAGGATCCTTATTATGTTTAAATTCCTTATAAACTTTGGAATGAGAGTTTGGATATAAGTATTTTGGATAATTCTAAAGGTTGGAATGTATTATTTTTGAAATTGGATACTATTGTTAAGGTTATTTTTGGATTTCCATAAAAAGGACAACCCGGAGGTCGGGCGGCAACACGTCATATCCAATAAGGCCGCAAGACTTGAACCCGCAACCGAAGGGAGGCAAGGGTGTATCACCTATCACTGACCCACGTGATGTCCTAGATTGAATAATGTAGTTTTTTTAAAGGGTATGATATGTAAATTATAAATTCATTATTTTTGGAACCCTATACGATTAGGATAAATAGAATATATATATATATTTTGAAATCTTTTAGAGTGAAAGATGAGTTTGTGGTAGGAATTAGTTGAAGGATGAAACTCTACTTGACAAGTATATATATATATATATATATTCTCTCTTCTTTTATGGATAAATTAATTATTAAACTTTAGGGAAGGGATCTTAAAAACAAAAATGTGTTATCCTAATACCTTACATTTTGTTGAACTGATGGAATTTTAAATCATCCTAGATTGGTGTCTTTGAGGCCCACAATTCTACAATTTTTTGTCATTGATGACCACAATAACTCCCTATAAATATTTACATTTTTCCTCCAATTATGTGTCTCTAATTTCTTCCAATGTTCTCCTCATCGTGATCAAAATTTGGTGGTGACTTTTTCATTCCCTTTCTCATCTTATTAAGACTAAATTTTATTAACCCAATTTCTGATGTGGATTTTCCCACAAAGGTATTTTCTATTTGCAAAAAATTTTTTCAAAGAACAATTTCAAATTGTGAGGATGCAATTTATTGAAGGAGGTTATAATGTAACACCCCAAGATTTCATAGTATGTTATTTCTTCAATGTAATGCAATTACTTGCACTACACACAACATTGAGTTCAAGCGCATCACGACATACCAAACTAATCATTCCGAAACAGTTATGAATAGTATTAACTTATTTTGAACTATATATTATCATTATAAATTTAGAATCCATTTTATTAATTTCTTAGACATAATGTAAGAACAAATACATTTTTTTCATATAAAAGAAGTATTTTTTAAAAAATGCAATTTTACCGCCTTTTAATGGAGAACACTTTTTAAATACATTATTTGAATTAGTAATATATTAAATTTGACAAAATAAACTTCTTATTTATAATTGAGACTTAAAAATTTAGTTTCAATAAAATTTTGGTGTTTTCTTGATAACTTTCATATTTGGGTGAATAGTGAAAAATACTATATTTTAACTGAAAATATCATTTTTATTCAAAATAATTTATCATGTTGAATTATACATTTCAATGGTTTGGAAATATAATTATATTATATGTTTACCATTTAATCCAATGATGGTCATTGTAAGTAATTTCACTTTGATATTAGACATTAACAAGTGTCAATCTTTTGATAGATATTGTTTCTTAAAAATACGAATTTTGGTATTGACAACAGAAATTAATTTTAAATTAATAAATGAAACTTATATGTTTTGAATTTGTTAAAATATAATTCATTTTTGGATTCAGAATATCTAAATTATCCTAGGCTGAATTTTTGGTATTTTTTTGAAAATGTTCAATTTTTGATGAATAGTGAAAATACACTAAGTTATCATTTAAAACTGAATTTTTGTTTAAATAATTTTTTATTTTATTTAAATTTATTTTAGGTCAAAATAGATACATAATACCTACATAAATTCAATGTAATTCATTGGTGCCAGTTTATAATAATTTTAGATATATAAAATTCTTTATAGAACTTTTCACTGTCTTTTACCAACCTCTTCAGAGAATTTTCAAATTCACATAAAACATAATTTTACCACTTTTGTGAATGGAATTTTGAAAATCCGAGAGATGTGGTTAATATCAAGGAGTAAAATGTGGTCCAATAAGATAAAAATAATTTTATGAATAGTAACTTTTTACTTTTATTTACCACGATTAAAAGTAAATAGGGTAATTTGGGTTAAATATAATATTAATATTACCCTAACACATGTTATAATTATATTGGACAAGTGTATCTCGACCCAAAACAACCTTAGGAATAAAATATTACCATTTAGGTCCACTTGGATTGGATTAGGACATTTATTATTATTTAATTCAAAGAAGAGTTAAAAGAGTTAAAATCAATATTTAATAACTAATTTTTTTTAATATAGTGTTATACATAAGATAAATTAGATTATAAATATTATTTAGAAAGATAAAAAGATTTAATACATAATAGTATTTTATTTATAATTTTTAGACATTAAATAATTAAATTTATTTATGACACAATGATGATGTAGTAAATACCTTATTAATGAAAGAATCAAATAAATAGTATTATATATATTAAAATAACTATAATTTCAAAGTTTTTATGACATCCAAGAATTTTATAGGGGACTATGACATGTTAGGAATGATTAAATGTATATTTTTCGAAGTAATCAAGTTGTGATGACTTTCACAAAAACAAAATACCAAATAATGTCAAAATTGACATTAATTAATATTTAAAACAAATACTATATTATTGGTTGATATAGTATTCCTAAAAATCTAAGGTTCGGCCAAAGGAATTATATCATGATATTTGTATCATTAATGGACCACTTTCGGGTCGATTGGAAGTTTATATTATGGTTATTAACTATATAATATAAATATACAATGTGACATGGTAAATGTCAAACTAATTAACTAACAGTTAAAACTAAAAGATAAGGTTTATATAATGACCCAAACCAGTCTAAAATCTGTTGGTTGAAAGGATTTAGACCCATACCCACCTTATATTTTGAATAATCTACTTTGGAGCAATTACAAACCGAATATGAATTTATTATAAAATAATACTTTAAGTTTTTCTTAAAAAGCCCCTCCTCCCCCTTATAAAAGGATACCACTTATAACCAATTCTTCACACCTTCAAAGCCTTTTGGATCGACCAAAACCTACCCAAATACTCTCTCAACTTCCCTCACTTCAACCTAGAGGCTTTAGTTTGATCATAAAGCCATCCTAAGGAGCCTTTTTGATCAAATCAAAAGGAATAACCTGAAGAAGAGGTAATGTTTTCACCACTGAAAAGACCCGTAAATTTCAAGAAATTTTTTTTCATGTCTTTGGAATTTTAAAAGTGCGCTGTTTCTGATGGCAGCAGATTCTGAGGCCCGGTGTGCTTGGAATTGTTTCCCAAAGTTTAGCTTGGGTACGTTTAGTGAACGAACGAGCGGGTTTTCCTAACTTTTGAACCGGTGCTCGGAATCGAAATCTGAGGGCACCGATGAAACTGTAGTGCCAATAATTGCTTAGGAAGACTTTTCTTGGAGTTTCATTTGCTCGGGAGGATATGTTAAAAATGTGAGGAATAAAAATAAAATTGTTTTTCAATTTATTTTTATTTCATTACCGATGGTTAAGTGTTGTGGAAAAGGAAGATGCAAGGAAGTTGGGGTGGGGCCCACATGAGCCCCCACCTACTTCAATTTCCCCAACACCCCATTAATTTCCCCTCTAGAAATTAGTTTGCAACTCCTTCACATTAAATTACATGCCAATAAAAGGGATCATTAATTGGACAAAACACGTTAATTAATTCGTGAATTCAATTTGAGTTTTCAAATTAATTTTGGCATGTGTGTGTGTGAATAAAATAAGACATGGTCTTATTTTATTTCTGTTGGAATCGTTGTGTGGGGTTCTTCTAGAGAGGAGGGCTCTAGTCTTGAATAACATTCATCCTCGTTGAAGAACGTGAAGAACGCCAGAGCACCCAGGAGATACAATGTGCCGATCTCTCCCTTCTCTGCAGCTAGTGTGAGACGACATCCTTTTCTTGGACGCTCACCAATGTCGTCAATGAAAAACCCTTGCGACGCCATTTTCCATGACAATCCTCTTCTGACTACTTCTTCGAGGTAGGGGTTTGATTTTGTTTGTGAATATACTTTGCCATTCAATTTCAATTTCATTATCAGCTTGATAATGAATTAATGGGAGGGGGCCGAACCGCACGAACACGGCCGACCCTCCTTCCCCTATGTGGTTGTATTCATTGCGGCTCGAACGAAGGTGGTGCAGTGCAATGACACCGCACGGAAACAAGGTGGGATGCGGTGAAGAAATGTGGCCCCGTCGCGCCACGTCGTTGAGGCCGAAAGAAGACGCGGCCCGAGTCGGGCCGTGGCGGTGGGGCGCGGCACCTCTGCGCGGCACCGGTCAGACCAAGATCGCGGCCTTTGGCCGCGGCGGAGCAGGGAGCAGCTGCTGGAACCGCCGCCCGTCGGCGCATGGAGGGTGGGAGAAACCGGTCCCGCGTGGCACACTGGCCGGCCTTTCCGACCGGACAGATCCAAAAAACTGGGGGTTTGATCCCCTAGTCAACGCACCAGGGGGACCCCCCCCCCCATGGGTCCGTCGTCCGGTTCGAAGGGGGTGGCGGTTCCACCCCTACCGCGGTCATGCGGCGCCCTCGCCGGGCCACCCGCACGAGGCCGGGATACCCGCGCCGGCTGGGCCAGGCCGCGCCATCTATGGTGGGCCGCACCCTGATTGGCTGGACCCAAACCCGGGTCGGGTCGACCCGGTTCGGGCCGGGTCGGTCCGGGCCCAAAACCCCCTAAAATCGGATAGGTTCGTTCATTTTCCCTTAACATGGGCTACGGACCTCCGAATGATGCACCGTCAATTTTGATGCGATCCTTGGATCGAGGCGGTCATTTTGATATATTACACTCATGGTTTCGGAAAACATTGGGTACATCCGGGTTGGTTCGAACATGAAACCAACCGGGCCCTCGGAGCCGAAATGCTTATAACTTGAGCTCCGGACGTCTGATTGACATGTCGTCAACTTTGTTGGATTCATCTTAGTGAGATGTACCTTTGTCTTACTCCACTTGAGGATTTGATGTAGTTGGAGTACGGTCAGGTTGGTTTTGACTTAAATATCAACCGGGCCCCTGGGACGAAAAAGCCAATAACTCAAAGACCGGGTGTCTGTTTGATGCGCCATTGGTCGTGTTGAGTTCCTAACGACGAGACAGAACTTTGGGATACATCAACTCTGGACTAAGTGTCTTTTGATGTATCGACCCCTTGTCTTGTGGTTCGGACCCTCCCAGAAACGAGCATGCTTTGTACGGGAACCCTAGAGCTGGCTGCGACTACGACAACGATGACGACTGTACTAGGATCCTCTGTGGGTTCGACAACGACGACGACTGCACTGAAATCCTCTGTGGGTTCGGCAGCGACAACGACCGTACTAAAATCCTCCGTGGGTTCGACGATGATTACTACTGTTCTTATATCCTAAGTGGGTCCGGCAGTACGTGACTATTGTTCTTGTATCATACCTAGGTCCGATAGTATTTTACTCTGTACTTGTATCCTACGTGGGTCCGACAGAGTGGCTGGTCTAGTATCCTATGAGGGTTCGATAGCTTAGCTGGTCTAGTATCCTACATGGGTCCCAGCTAGATGAATCAGTGGCTACATCTGATCATCTCTATCATCTTACAAAGAAGTATACATGTGTGAGCCGAGTCTTGACTTTCAATCATTATCATCGAAATGATTGACTTCCTATCCTATGTCGATTGGGTAGTGTTATACTGTGTGTATAGGATTGTGATATCTTTTGTATATTATATTGAACTTGGGCTCAGATGTTGGAGGTGAACTGGAATTGATGACTTAGGTATATGTATGGGAATATACCTAAGTAGAGTTGGTTGTTACTTCGTAATTGTATCTTTCCTTTGGGGATTCTGGGAGACCTTCGAGGGTCTCAAGGTCCTTACTGAGTAGCATATACTCACCCCTGTAATGGCTATGCCCGCACTATGTTGTGTTGGATGCAGACGATGGACATCACTGATCGTGGTTGAGGCTCGTGGAGCAAGTCAGTACCTGGAGGTGGACCACTGAGCGGGATGTACACGGAGCGGAAGGCTGGATCCAAGGAGATGAGGAGGCTATCTTTACCCACCCTTCAGGTGGGATTTCCAATGGACAGCTCGGCGTTGCTGCTTTACTTTCAATTGGTGGACTTCCTTTTTAGTTGTAGTTTACTTCAGTTGGGTTTGTATTCTGGCCCATTTACTTTCCAGCACTTACAGTTGTACCCAGTTTACTTAGTGTTTACATCAGCTTGCTTACTCTGTGGTGTTTGTTTGCTTTATAAAGGCAATGCCTTCCCTTTTTTTGGGAGTTACGTCTTTGGTGCTATTTGCCATCCCCTAGCCTATGGAAGTCGAGCTTGGGGTAGTCACGACACGGGACCTGAGGATGGGTCGTGACAAATTGGTATCAGAGGAGGTCGGTTCTACCGCAAAACTCAGAACTCTGATATTTATTCTATGTGAAGCAATAGTGTTAAGGGTATTGAGTGTGGTTATCAGTCCAGGGAGTCCAGTGTTGGTGCGGTGGCTGACGTATCCGTACACCAGGACCCTGACTTCTGGTTTCCAACTCAGTACACGAAAACATTGATTGCATGTGTGTTTCAAAAGTTTTCTTTGTGATTACTTTGTGTCGGCTCAACAGGTATACTGTTTTGACCATGGAAAAACTGTTTCTTTTTGGGATGGCCCCATGACGGTAGCCAACTAGGGTTCAGAGCATTGTGTGAGGTGACACCCCACCGAGCGACGAGGCCTCGGTGCAGGGCCCTTTTGCAGTGGAGGCACCGGCGGTACCTCTACACGCCGAGCCACCGATGCCTCCAGGCCCAACCGCTGAGAGTGCACGTCACCTTAGTGCAATGCATGAGTTTTAGTGTCAGAGACCTTCTAGGTTCCATGGGAAGATGGACCCTCAGGCATCCGAGGATTGGCTGGAAGCTGTAGTTTGAGTTTTCAAGTTAGTGGGGACACCAGCTGACCTCATGGTGATCCTTGCATCGAGTCTTTTTCACGCGGCAGTAGGTAGATGGTGGAGCCTGATGCTCCAGGTGCACGACGAAGAATCTCTCCTCTGGATAGACTTTGAGAGCCTCTTCCACTCAGAGTTCGTCCCAGCCCCCCTACGTGTGGTGCGCATTCAGGAACTACTACAGCTGTGGCGTGGCATCATGACGGTAGCCCATTACTCGGTGAGATTTACCGATCTCTCGTGCTATTCGATGGACATGGTAAATGGCCCATTCTTCGGGGCCCGGACCTTCGAGTAGAGACTGAGGCATGAGATCAGGGCATCGATGATCTCCCTCAGCATTCCGACAAAGGCATGAGTAATAGAGCGAGCCCTTCTCATAGAGAGCTTCCTTACTGAGTCTAAACAAGCAGCGAGGCCTACAACAAGGCGACACATAGCTGAGTCGTCTGCAGCTGGCTGTCGACAGACATCATAGGGGTCCAGTCAGACCAGACCAGCAGAAGAATGACCTCAGGACACTGGCTCAGAGGTGCGGGGCACACGGCACAGATCCAGCCTTCCGAGGAGCAGACAGTGCTACGCATGCGGTGGGCAGGACCACATGGCTCATGACTGCCTGACCCGCCGTGCAGAGGAGCAACAGACGGTTGAGGGACCACCCTGGCAGAGGAAGAGGGTCGACTGTGGCTGTCTTCAGGGAGCAGGAGGACGAGGCCGAGGAGCTGGCCGAGCAGTAGGTGGTGGGCAACGCTTTGAGGCTCTACCACCACCTCCACCAGGAGGTCCACCCCAACCACAGGGAGCTGGCGTGTAGAGGCAGACTCAGCTTTAGGTGGCGGAGGCCTACGACCACGGCATGCTAGAGATAATTGGTGGTACAATCTCTGTCTACTCCACCCTTGTTGTAGTTCATATAGACGTAGGAGCGAGTCATTATTTAATTGTCACTGCCCTTGTTCAGAGCTCGAAGATTCCGATGGAGCCGTTGGCTCGATTTTTGAGGCTAGAGACTCCTACGAGAGCAGACTCGACGATTACGCACTGGTGCCGATACTGTGATCATAATCTATGAGGTGAGAGCTTCGGCTGGGATATTCTTGTAGCGGCGTCGAGGCCTTATGACGTCATATTAGGCATATATTGGTTATCTATAGTCCATGTTTAGATTGACTGTATTAGGCGCAATGTGCGGTGTGTCTGCACCGATGGGAGCAGGTTCACCTTCACCGGTGAGAAGGAAGCCTTTGTAGCACAGAATGGATGCTTGCAGAGGAGATGACAGTCGATCACTCATCAGTTGGCTAGCCTCATCCTAGGACCTGTTGATGTGTGGAGTCCGAGTTTTCCTGTAGTGGTGGATCAATATGCAGACCTTTTTCCTAACGACGTTCCAGGACTACCTCCTCGCAGAGAGGTATACTTATATATTGACCTATACCCCGAGACAGCCCCGATATCCACTCCAGCATATCGGATGGCCCCCACTGAGCTTCGAGAGCTACGGGTACATTTGGAGGACTTGCAGGGCAAGGGATTCATCCGACCCAGTGTTTCACCCTGGGCTTCCCCGATTTTATTCGACAAGAAGGTGGACGGGGGCTTGCGACTGTATGTCGACTATCGTCGCATGAACCGGTTGACTGTGAGGAACAAGTATCATCTATTGAGGATTGAAGACCTCTTCGATCAGCTCAAAGGAACATGGTGGTTCTCGAATATAGACCTCAGGTCAGGCTATTATTAGCTCAGAGTTCGGGATGAGGACGTGCAGAAGACGACCTTTAGATTTCGGTATTTCCACTATGAGTTCTTGGTGATGCCTTTCGGAATAACCAATTCTCCAGTAGTGTTCAAGAGCCTCATGAATAGGATCTTTCAGCCTTACCTCGATCGATTTGTCGTGGTCTTCATCGAAGACATTTTGGTACACTCGACCACTGAGGAGGAGCACGCCTACCACTTGCGGGTTGTACTGGACACACTCCGAGAGCACCATCTTTATGGTAAGCTCTCTACGTATCAGTTCTGGTTACATGAGGTCCACTTCTTGGGTCACTTCATCTCTGGGGTAGGAGTTGCGGTGGATCCTGTGATGATCAAGGCAGTTCTAGCTTCGGATCCACCCAAGAGCGTGATGGAGGTGCGGAGTTTATTGGGTCTAGCTGGGTACTACCAGAGGTTCGTGCCAGACTTCTCTAGAGTTGCGGCACCACTATCATCTTTGATGAAGAAGGGGAAACCCTTCGTGTGGTCAGTCTGATGTCATCAGAGCTTCTAGGAGCTGAGACAGAGATTGACCAGCACACCGATCTTGAGGCTACCGAAGGAGGGAGTAGGGTCCGTAGTCTTCTGGGATGCATCAGGGACTGGACTCGGGTGTGTCCTGATGCAGGAGCGGGTAGTGATAGCCTATGGATCATGACAGTTGAGGTAGCATGAGCAGAAATATGCTACCCATGACCTATAGTTAGCAGTAGTGGTCATTGCCTTGATGATGTGGCGGCACTATCTGATGGGCGAGTGCTTTACAGTATATTCTGATCACCAGAGTCTCAGGTACATCTTGTCACAAAAGGACCTGAACCTGAGACAGTGGCGATGGCTCTAGTTCTTCCAGGAATATGACTTTGAGATAGTCTATACTCCTGGAAAGGGGAACGTAATAGCCGATGCTCTCAGCATAAGGATGGGCATTCAGCTAATTACGGAGGCGACAGAGCAGCTAGCCGCTTTGCAGATATCCTTCATGGAGAGAGATGGAGAAGCCTTTCTTTAGTCACTCACAGTCACACCTCCACTACTGCAGCGGGTCAGGGAGGCACATCGTGGGGACGATGACTGTGAGACGCGACGTGCACAGATTTCCACAGGATAGGAACATGATGATTTTTATATGGGAGGAGAGCACGTTGTTCTTCTTAGAGAACGTACCATGGTACCAGCTGCTTTACAGGAGGAGGTACTGAGGGAGTTTCACACTACCCCTTTAGTGGTACATCCAAGGGTAGTGAAGATGTACCAGGATCTCATAAGAATTCACTGGTGGCCGGGTCTGAAGAAGGATGTGGCAGAGTTCATTTCTCGATGCCTCACCTGCCAGCATGTGACGGTGGAGCACCAGGTACCAGCAGGCTTGGTACAACCTTTGGAGGTCCCGGAGTGGAAGTGGGACAGGATATCTATGGATTTCGTGACTGGAAATCCACGTACTTCCAGAGGTCACAACTCTATTTGGGTGATTGTTGACCGACTCACCAAGTCAGCCCACTTTCTACCCATCAGAGGGCAGGGCTCAGTGGAGAGCTTGGGACGCTTCTACGTTCAGAATATTGTATGGCTTAATGGTGTTCCATCATCTATCATCTCTGATCATGATGCTCTCTTTACATCCTGGCTTTGGAAGGGGTTTCAGGAGGAATTCGGGACGCAGCTACGTCTGAGCACCGCCTTTCACCCTCAGACGGATGGTCAGATGGAGAACCATTCAGACTCTCGAGGACATGCTATGTGCATGGGTCCTCGACTTTGGTCACGGTTGGGAGGATCCCCTACCATTGGTGGAGTTTGCGTACAACAACAGCTACCACTCCACCATCGGGATGGCACCATACGAGGAATTGTACGGCTGACCTTGCAGATCACCGTTGTGCTGGACAGACCCTGGGGGGTCAGCACTTGTGGGATCAGAGATGGTCCAGGCCACGACAGAGATGGTCCAGGTCATCTAGGAGTAGATGAGGATAGCTCAGAGCTGACATAAGTCTTATGCTGACAGTAGGTGGAGACCACTTGAGTTCGAGGATGGCGACCACGTCTTCTTGCAGGTCTCACCTCGATGTGGATTACGGAGATTTGGCTGGGATGACAAGTTATCTCCGTGCTTCATCGGACCATTCCAGGTTCTCAACAGGATAGGAGAGGTGTCTTATCACCTCTCTCTACCACCTTAGTTGCACCTGGTGCACGGCGTCTTCCAGGTATCTCAGCTGTGGAGATACGTGCAAGACCCGACACATATCATCGACCTTGGGAAGCTGTAAATTAATGACGGAGCAACTTTTGCAGAGGTCCCGGTGGAGATCGAGGATCGATAGGAGCGAGTCCTACATGGATGGTCGATTATTATAGTGCGCATCAGGTGGAAGCACGAGAACATCCAGGAGAGCACTTGGGAGCGGGAGGCTCAGATGCATGCTCAGTATCCTCATCTGTTCCCCTAGTTGGTGATGTATCTTTACAGGGACGTAAAGCCCTGAGGTGGGAGTAAAGTAAAGACCTGTAAATTTCAATGAATTTTTTTTCATAATTTATTTTTAATTTTGCGAGTGTGCTGTTTCTGAAGACACCTGATTCTGAGGCTCGGTGAGCCCGGAATCTTTTTCCGAAGTTAAGCTCTGCTATGTTCAGTGAACGAACGAGTGGGTTTTCCTAACATTTGAACCAGTGCTTGGAATTGAAATACGAGGGCACCGATGAAACCGCAGCGCCAGTAATTGCTTAGGTTGACTTTTCCTGGAGTTGCATTTTCTCGAGAGGATATGTTAAAAATGTGAGGAATAAAAATAAAATTGTTTTACAATTTATTTTTATTTCTTTAATGATGGTTAAGAGTTGTGGAAAAGGAAGATGAAAGGATGTTGGGTTGGGGCCCACACGAGCCCCCCACCTCTTTCAATTTCCCCAACGCCCCATTAATTTCCCCTCTAGCAATTAGTTTGCAACTCCTTTACATTAAATTGCATGCCAATAAAACGCCTCATTAATTGGAAAACACATGTTAATTAATTCCAGAATTTGATTTGAGTTTTCAAATTAATGTTGGCATGTGTGTGTGTGTATAAAATAAGACAAGGTATTATTTTATTTCTATTGGAATTGTTGTGTGGGGTTCTTTTGGAGAGGAGGGATCTAGTCTTGAAGAACGTTCATCCTCGTTGAAGAACGCGAACAACACCAGAGCACCCCGGAGAGATGACGTGTCGAACTCTCCCTTCTCTATAGCCTGTGTGAGACGACATCCTTTTCTTGGACGCTCGACAACACCGTCAACGAACCACCCTCGCGAGGCCATTTTCCATGACAATCTTTTTCCGAAGACTACTTCGTGGTATGGGTTTTATTTTGTTCATGAATATCCTTTTCCGTTCAACGTCAATTTCTTTAGTCGCTTGATATCGAGTTAGCGGGAGGGGGGCGGACCGCACGAACACGGCCGACCCTCCTCCCCCTTCGTGGTTGTATTCATTGTGGTTCGAATGAAGGCGGTGCGGTGCAACGACCCAGTGTAGAAACATGGTGGGACATGGCGAAGAAGCGCGGCGCCGTCGCGCCGCGCCGTTGAGGCCGAAAGAAGCCGCAGTCGGAGTCGGGGCGCGGCGCGTTGTGCTGTGCCGGTCGGACCAAGGTCGCGGCCTTTGGCCGCGACGGAGCAGGGAGCGGCAGCCGGAACCACCGGCGCATGGAGGGTGGGACCAACTTGTCCCACGTGGTACAATGGCCAGCCATTACAGCCGGCCAGATCCAGAAAACCAGGGGTTTGAACCCCGGGTAAACGTAGCAGGAGGACCCCCCCCCCCCCCCCCCCCCCGCCCACCTCGTGGGTCTGCCGTCCGGTTCGAAGGGGGTGGCGGTCCCCCCCCCCCCCCTCTTCTGCGCTCACGCGGCGCGCGGCGCCCTCACCGGGCCGACCGGCCACACCGGGACGGACCGGCCGTGCTGGGTCGGGCCACGCCATGATGGGCCGGACCCAGATCCGGTCGACCCGGTTCGGGCCGACCTACGGGGTCTCCGGCTGGGTCGGTCTGGGCCCAAAACCCCCTAAAATCGGACAAGTTCGTTCATTTTCCCATAACATTGGATACAGACCTCTAAATGACGCAATGTCAGTTATAATTCAATCATTGGATCGAGACGGTCGGTTCAGTATATTACGCTCGAGGTTTGGGATAACTTTGGGTATGGCCGGGTTGGTTCGAACACGAAACCAGCCAGGCCCTCGGAGTGAAAACGCTTATAACTTGAGCTCCGGACATCTAATTGACATGTCGTCGACTTTGTTGGATTCCTCTTAGTGAGACAGACCTTTGTCATACTTTGCTCAAGGTTTGGATGCAGTTGGAGTACGGTCGGGTTGGTTTTGACTGAAAAACCATCCGGGCCCCTGGGACGAAAAAGCCAATAACTCTAAGACCGGATGTCCGTTTGATGCGCCGTCTGTCGTGTTGAGTTCCTAACGACGAGAAGGAACTTTGGGATACATCAACTCCGGACTAAATGTCAGTTGATGTATCGACCCCTTGGCTCGTGGAGCGGACCCTCCTGGAAACGAGCATGTTGTGTGTGAGAACCCTAGAGTTGGCTGCGACTGCGACGACTGTACTAGGATCCTCCGTGGGTTCGAAAGCGACGACGACTGCACTGAAATCCTCCATGGGTTTGACAGCGAGGAGGACTGTACTGAAATACTTCGTGGGTTCAATGGCTATGACTACTGTTCTTGTATCCTAAGTGGGTCTGGCCATACGTGACTACTGTTCTTGTATCCTACGTGGGTCCGGCATTATTTCACTCTGTACTTGTATCCAACGTGGGTCCGACAGAGTGGCTGGTCTAGTATCCTACGTGGGTTCGATAGTGTAGTGACCCGAAGCTTGTCGTACATGGAAAATACATTACTTATGCAGAATACTTATTACATAACATGAATAGATAGCAAAGGACCGTAATAGTTTAGTGCCTTTGGAAACTTGGAACATAATCTTCTAATCTTGGTGAAACATCCCCAACATCTCCCATAAAGATCTTCCGTTTTTTCCTTACCTAAAACCATTCGTTATATCCTGGGGAAAAGAAAACATAAAAAGGGTGAGCTCAAATGCTCAGTAAGGGTAAGCACGTATAAAATAAAAGAAATCATATACATTTGAAATTAAAAACATGAACATAATGTTTAAACATCAAAAGCTTGAGCAATGACATAAAACATGGAAGTACGCAAGTCATAGATCATAAAGGAACATCAATCATGATAAAATAGCATGGGAATAAAACATGTAATTATTGAATCCATTAAGCACATGATATGATTTCCATAGTAGCCAAGGCATTTCTGCCAAGACCATCTTAGTGGAAAAAGTCCCTTTTTGAATCGACTTCACTCCTCGTTCCAGTCCTGTAACACTGAACCTGATTAACTTACCGTTCCAGCCATGTCTATCTCATGAGATATAAATCTTTACCCAATTCATTGGAGGGAGATATAGGTCCCACCCATCTCATAATGAAATCATTATTACTTGTGCCACAAAATAAATATACATACCCCAATAAATAAAATGGGTTTCATAAACATCATCCCATCATCACATAATCCATATAAAATAAATGGATATCATTTCATAATAAGAAAAGTGAAACCATGTTAATCATAGAGACATGATACTTGAAACATACAGAAATGAAATAATGTAATCTTAGATGAAAAATGGTTTTGATAAAACACTTGAAATGAATTCTTGAGGAAAATATCATTTTTTCTTCAAAATCATTCTCTTTTCACCAAATGTCGTGAAATTTTAAAAGAATTGGATTTTGTTGAAAATAATCACGAAATATTTTGGAGTAAGCTTCATGAAAATAAGGCTTTATAAAACCATAAAAATCCATTCATGTCGTATAAGTTAAAAAACATTCTTCTCGTACTTTTTCGAGAAAAGTCAAAAAAAGTACCTCGTAACATAAACAAAAGAAAGATTCCTTACATAACATGTAGCAAAACTCAAAAATGTTTAAAAAGGAATTTAAAAATACATTAAAACACTTTTATAAAACGTGGACATGGATGATAGAAATAACCCCAGTAAATACTTACGAATAAGAAATCTCGGATAAAAATGAGATTTGGAAAATTATCCCTTACCTTAGGTCCGATATGCTTCGTATGGATCCGAAACTCCTGTATAATGATTTAAATAATGTCATTGACTTATTAAATAATCATATTCATTGTTATGATATCATATATGTTTCACTTATGACTTTATATTACCCGTTCTTTTGTGAATTCAATGTAAAAGCAGCGTTTTGGGTAAAATCATTTCATTTATCGTATGTGTTTCAACTTGTTGTTATTGATATTATTACTTATATACTGATTTATATAATTCCAAAATGTAAAACATGATTTATATATGACATATATTCATCATATACATATATATTATAGATTGATAAAAGGAATGAAATACACAGTTCATGGAGACGGTAGGCCGTACGTACGCATGAACGCTGTTTTCGTTTCCTTGTTGAATTGAATAAAATTAAATAGATGACATACATATATATATACATAAATATAGTAGAATTATTATGTCATATAATTTATTATTATTCATTATATATACTTTATAATCATTCTTGAATGGTTAATCATGGAAAATGAATCTCACCGCGTTCATGGAGACGGTAGTTCGTACGTACGCACGAGCGATGATATCAATCCCATTATCATGGAATTTTATTGGAGTCTATGTATACTATTTCAGAATCAATATCAATTTACAATAATCATATATAGTCATTATTTAATCCATTATACCCATCCAAGTAAGGTGGTGGTGGCAAATAGATTACACCACGGCGTGAAGACGGTATTTCATACGTACGCACACGCGGTGATTTCGTTTTCCGTAGGATGGATAGATGGTGAAATAGGTTTATTTCATAATTATAATAACATATCAGTATATGAGAGATACTGATGTTATTACTTCATAATGAAACAACTAAAGAAGAAGAAGTGGAAGAAGAAATAAAGTTGAAAGAATCGGTAACGGACATTACCTCTTCTTTGAAGCGCCTCTTTGAGACCTTCTCTTAGGGCACTAAAATTGGTCTTTGATGAATACCAGAACCACTAGGATGTTTCAATGGAAGTGGATAAGATAGTTAGGTAGGGGTTGGCCGAGAGTGAAGGCTCAATGTGGTGTGAGGAAGAGAGGGAGGAGGTGCCCTTTTATAAGGGAGGAGAGGAGCACCTTTGGAAAAACTAAAAATATTATTTTATTATAAAGTCATATTCGGTTTTTAATAGCTCCAAATTGAGTTATTTTAAAGCTACGGTGGGTATGGGTTGAATTCCTCTCATCCAATATAATTTATACAAGTTTAGGTTTCTATTTTAACCATATCATTTAGATTTAACCTTAAGTTAAATAATTTTACTTTTACTGTGTCTTCTTGTTTTCTTACACTATAAGGTTAATAAAATTACTATAACAAGTCAAAAAAACCCCAAGTTGTTTATTATTAATATATATAACATTATCTAAGTCATTTTTCCAAACATTATATTTTTAGAAATAAAATAACAATTAATAATATAATATTTGTTTAAAAAACTATTTTATGTCAATTTTGACACTATTTGGTAATTGATTTTTGTGAAAATCATAACATAATGATTATTTCGAAAATCATTAACTAAATCAATAAAAACATGTCATATTAACCTAGAAAATTAGTGCAATTAATAAAAAGTCTCAAATTACATTTATTTGGGTATTTATAACATCAATTATGTCAATATTTCATTAATAAGATAATTACTGCATCATCGTTGTGTCATAAATAAATTAAATTATTTAATTTCTAAATACCATTATGTAGGAAATAGTTTTATCTTTCTAATGAATATTTATAGTCGAATTTCTATTATGTATAACCCTATATTAAAAATGATTTACTTATTAAACTTTGATTTTAACTATTTTAACCCTTCTTTAAATAAAATAATATTAAATGTCCTAATCTAATCCAAGTGGGCCTAAATGGTCATATTTTATTCCTAGGGTTTTTTTTGGTCGAATTACACTTATCCAATAGAATTATGACATGTTTTAGGGTAATAATAATATCATTTTTACCCTTAATTATCCTATTTACTTTTAACCGTGGTAAATAAAAGTAAAAAGTTACTATTCACCAAAAATATTTTCATCTCATTGAACCACATTTTAGTCCTTGATATTAACCGTGTCTCTTGGATTTTTGAAATTCCCCTCACAGAAGCGGTAAAATTATGTTATATGAAAAAATCAGTTTTTTTAACTACCACCTAGTGGTTTCACTATTCATCAAAAAATAAAAGTTTCCCGAAAAATACCAAAAATTAGGCCTAAGCTATATTTGATATTATGAATTCAAAAATTATGTCTATTTTACCAAATTCAAAACATATCAGTTGCATTAATTAATTTAAAAATTAATTCTTGTTATCAAAACAAATAGCGTGCTTTTAAGAGATATTAACTATCAAAAGATTGACACTTGTTTATATCTCGTTTAAATGTGAAATTACAACCAATGACTAAAATTGTATTAAATGGTAAAAAAATATTATAAATATACTTTAAACCCACTAAAATTAATAATTTATCACTATTAATTATTTCTATTAAAAAAGTTGTTTTTAATTAAAATTTAGTAATTTTTAATATTCATCAAAATATGAAAGTTATCCGAAAAGTACCAAAATCTCACCCTATGCTAATTTCGATATTCTGAATCTAAAAACGAAGTCCATTCTAAAATATGAAATTTACAAAATTTCACAAAGTTGTTATTACTATTCAAAACGGCTAGTTTTAATAATATTTTAATAGTATATCGTTGTTTAGTAAAACTCGGTATTGCGTACCACACAGGCTGCCGGGGAAGGTCGCGGTTACGTGTAAAGTAAGACAATCTAGTGTTGTGTGTAGTGAAATATTCTTTTAATGATTTATATAACATAAAAACAAAATATTTCTCATAAAAGTCTCGGGTGTTACATTCTACCCCCCTTAAAATGAATTTCTCTCTCAAAATTTGTCACTTTGTGAAAAACAAATGAGGATTCCTTTCCCTCATCATATCCTCAAGCTCCCATGTAGCTTCTTCTAATTGGTGGTTCCTCCAGAAATCTTTCACCAAGCGAGTGGTCTTGTTCCATAGTACTTTTTCACTACGATCCAGAATCTCTATCGACTGTTCTTCATAAGAAAGATCTTGTTCCAGGGGTACAACTTATGAGCTGAGTACATGTGAAGGATCAGGTATATACTTTCTCAAGGGAGATACATGGAACACGTCATGAACTTGGGAGAGATTCGGTGGAAGCGCCAATCGGTAAGCTACCTTCCAAACATGATCCAGTATTTCGAAAGGACCGATATACCTAGGGCTCTCCTTTCCATTCTTTCCAAATCTCATTACTCTCTTCCAAGGAGATATTCGTAAGAACACTTTATAACCCACTTCAAACTCTCGGTCTTTTCTTCAGATGTAGGTATAATTTTTTTTGTCGACTCTGAGCTTCTCTAATGTGTTGTCGAATATATCTGACCTTTTCTGCCATCTCATCAACAAAATCAGGTCCTAATAACTTTCTTTCCCCAACTTCATCCCAGAAAGTTAGAGTACTGAATTTCTTTCCATAGAGAGCTTCATAAGGATCCATATGAATACTGGAGTGAAAGATATTATTATAAGAAAATTCCACCAAAGGTAGGTGTTGATCTCAACCAACTTTGAAATCCATAGATCAAGCTATCGACATATCTTCTAGAGTTTGAATTGTCCTCTCAGACTGACCGTCTGTCTGAGGATGATAAGCAGTGCTGAAACTCAACTTTTTATCCAGAGTATGCTGAAGACTTTGCCAGAACATTGAGGTAAACCTCGAATCCCGATCAGATATAATAGAAAGTGGTACTCCATGCAATCTTACCACTTCCTTTACATATATCCTGGAAAGATGATCCAGAGTGAAATCCTCTCTAATCGCAATGAAGTGTGCTGACTTTGTAAGACGATCAACTATGACCCAGATAGCATTATTGCCTTTGGATGTTTTAGGAAGTCCTATGAAAAAGTCCATAGTGATGTTTTCCCATTTCCATTCTGGTATGGTAAATGTTTGTGACATCCCCTTGGACTTTTGTCTCTCATCTTTAACTTGCTGACAAACCAAGCATCAAGAGACATATTCAGCAACATCTCTTTTCATGCCATCCCACCAGAAGTACTCTTTCAGGTCCCTATACATCTTCGTGCTTCCAGGATGAACAGAGAATGATGAAATATGAGCCTCATCCAATAGCTCCTTCTATAATTCTGGGATGGGAGGAACACAAACCCGATTCCTGAACATTATTATCCCATCACAATCAAGGTTGAATTCAGGAATATTTCTCACCTTCTTTTGTAACTCTACATCTTCTTTATGCGCATCTTTAATCTTCACATCTATAGATGGTTGAACATTCAATTAAGAAAGATACGATTTTCCCCTTCCATTATAAATCCATGATCCATCCTTTGTAAATCCATAAATATTGGATCTTTTGTGATCCTCATCATGGATAAGCTAGCATGGTCTTGTTGACTTAATGCATCTACCACCTTGTTTGCTTTCCCAGGGTGGTAATGAATTGATCAGTTGTAATCCTTAATCATCTCCAACCATCTTCTTTGGCGCATATTCATCTCCTTTTGTTTGAAAATATACTTTAAACTTTTATGATCAGTATAAATATCAAACCGTTCTCCATAAAGATAATTCCTCCAAATCTTTAATGCAAAGATTACCGCAGCTAACTCCAAATCATGAGTTGGGTAATTTTTCTCATGGATTTTCAACTGTCGTGAGGCATAAGCTATCACAATATCATTTTGCATAAGAACACATCCCAATCCCTTCTTGGATGCATCACTGTAGATCACAAACCTTTCTCCACTACAAGGAAGTGTGAGCACAGGTGCAATGAATAACCTTATTTTCAACTCCCTGAAATTCTCTTCACATTCCTCCGTCCAATCAAACTTAACTCCTTTCCGAGTCAACTTGGTGAGTGGATTATATAATCATGATAAATATTTTACAAAACATCAATAATATCCAGCCAAACCAAGAAAACTTCAGATCTCAGTTACTGTTGTTGGTCTGGACCATCTTTCGATAACCTATGTTTATGCTGGATCCACAGATATCCCCTCTTTTGAGATTATGTGACCCAAAAATGCATCTTTTTGAAGCCAAAATTCACACTTGGTAAATTTGGAATAAAGCATCTCCTTTCTTAGGGACTTAAATATAATTCTCAAGTGATCTTCATGTTCTTCCTTGATCTTTGTATAGACAAGAATATCGTCTATAAATACTACCACAAACTGATCAAGATAGTCTCTAAAGACTCTATTAATCAGATCCATGAAGATAACAGGGGCATTAGTAAGACCAAATGGCATCACTATAAATTCATAGTGTCCATACCTTGTACGGAAAGCTGTCTTTGGTATATCCTCTCGTTTGACCTTTAATTGATGATACCCTGAATGAAGATCAATCTTGGAAAAGTATTGAGCTCCGCGTAGTTGGTCAAATAAGTCATCAATTCGTGGGAGAGGATATTTGTTCTTGATAGTGATCTTGTTAAGTTCTCGATAATCAATGCAGATTCTCATTGATCCATCTTTCTTCTTAACAAACAGAACAGGTGCTCTCCAAGGTGACGCACTAGGGCGTATGAATCCTTAATCAAGATTCTCTTGGAGTTGCTTCTTCAATTCCTGCAACTCAATTGGGGCCATTCTATAAGGTGTCTTTGAAATAGTCAAAGCACCCGGTACGAGTTCTATTGAAAACTCAACTTCACAATTTGGTGGAAGACCCGGAAATTCCTCCAAAAAGACATCGTCAAACTCCCATACAATTGGAATGTTCTTAATAATGTGTTTCTCAGCAACCATTTGAGAGAAATAACCTTCATTTAGTGGAATCCGGACCCATAAGATTGAAGAAATTTCCACGGAAAGTTTATGTTCATCCTTGAATCGATAGACGATCATAGATTGATCTGGAATATGAAATGTGACTTCCCTTCTTTGGAAATTGATATGAGCTCCATATAAAGAAAGTAAATCCATTACAAGAATCACATAATATTCCACTATAAGAAGGATCACAAGATTTTCAGGAAGCACTTTCCCAAAAACTTCAATCGGAGAATAATTATAAACTTTTGATGCGACTATTGTTCCATTAAGAGTTGTCACAGCTAACTCAAAATCTAATTGTTGAGGTAATACGATGATACCCTTAGAAAATTCTTCAGAAATAAAATAGTGGGTGGATCTATAATCAAATAAAACATTTGCTACTTTAGAGAGGATGGTAAGTGTACCTCTCACTACTTCGTTGTCGTACTCCACATCGCCGATAGTAATTGCATGTGACTTTCCGTTGTCTTTATCCTTAATAGTTTGTTGACGTAGATCATCATCATCAACCCTTGTATTTGGGCATTGATTGTCATAATGCCCCCATCACCTTGCACTAGAAACATTGAAGTGTAGTAGGTTCATTCTGTGTATCCCTTCCTTTGTTTGCATCAGTAGAAATTTTCTTCCCATTATTTCGACATTCAATCGCCCGATGACCTTCTTTTCCACACTTATAACATTTTCTTGTCCCCTTAAGAAAATTTCCTCCATGTTTCTTTCCACACATTGAGCATAAAGGAAAAATCATCTGCTTTTCATTTTGCTCTTTAGATTTTCCTTTAAATTCCATTTTCCTCTTCTTATCAAACCCATATGACTGATGGGTTACTCCAATCTCCATCTCAACTTTGAGAGCACATCGAACAATTTCCTCATATCTATTGAAGTCCCTTATGGATAACGCCCTTCGAAGACTTGGTTTTAATCCACTAAAGAATCGATCGATCTTACTCTCAGGTTGGATAATAATACCTGAAGCGTACTTTTCAAGTCTTGTAAAATTTTCATAGTAGGTACCAACAGATTCATCAACCTTTTTATTTAGTTCAAGAAACTCCTTCTCCATCTTTGTTCGAAGAATACGAGGGAAGTACTTATTGAAAAATAGGTTCTTGAACTCGTCTCATTCCATGGACTCAATTTCATCTCATTGCCTCGTATTCTTGATAAGATTCCACCATTGATCAGCATCTCCTTCCAAACGATACACTGCTAAGATGACTTTATCATGTTCAGAACATTAAAGAATTGAAAATATCATTTCAGTGGTACTGATCCATTGTTCAGCCACTAATGGATCATAAGACCCGCTGAATGAAGGTGGACACTGCCTCATGAAGGATTCCATAGAATGTTGCTCATTCCATTGCTCGTTTGGAAGTCCTACATGACTCATAGCTTGAAAGGTTGTGTGAGCATGGCTACAAGATTTTTTATTCCAGCTCCCATAACGTTTGGTTTCTTAGGGGGAAAATCATTTAATTTCCCG
Organism: Viscum album; assembly: GCA_963277665.1. Taxonomy (NCBI): domain Eukaryota; kingdom Viridiplantae; phylum Streptophyta; class Magnoliopsida; order Santalales; family Viscaceae; genus Viscum; species Viscum album. The sequence goes on along the minus strand of OY728147.1, from coordinate 871,967,444 downwards.
TCATATTCCACATTAACACAGTTCCTTCGGATTCCAACCATTGACTAAAACCAAGAAGAATAGTGTGAGAGGGAAAAATCATGCTAGGTAAAACAACATAGTAAAGGGGGAGTACCCTCAATATCTAACATCGTAGGTTAAATTCTAATACCGTTACCGTAGTTCTAGGACTATATCATATATGTATACTTATCCTTAGGGTCATCCCTAGACATACCTTAGAAATATCTCTAGGGATCTCACTAACGTTTTCGCATCATAGTTTCCAAAGGTTGACTAAACCTTTCCTCTGATACCAACTGTATAGACCTGAAGCGTGACGTACATGGACAATACATTACTTTTTCGGAATAATAATTACATAATAAAAACAGACACCAAAGGACCGTAATAGTTTAGTGCCTTTGGAAACTTGGATCATAATCTTCTAATCATGGTGAAAGATCCTCAACATATCCCATAAAGATCTTCAATTTTTTTCTCACCTAAACCCTTTCCTTATATCCTAGGGAAAAGAAAACATAAAAAGGGTGAGCTCAAACTCTCATTAAGGGTATGCATGGATAAAATAAAACAAATCATATAAATTTGAACTTAAAAACATGAACATAATGTTTAAACATCAAAAGCATGAGCAATGACATAAAACCTGGAAGTACGTAAGGCATAGATCATAAAGAAACATCAATCATTATAAAATAGCATGAGAATAAAACATGTAATTGTGAAAACCATTAATCACATGATATGATTTCCATAGTAGCCAAGGCATTGCTGCCAAGACCATCTTAGTGGACAAAGTCCCTTTCTGAATCGAGTTCACTCCTCGTTCCAGTCCAGTAACACTGAACCGGATTAACTTACCATTCCATCCATGTCTATCTCATGAGAAATAAATATTTACCCAATGCATTGTAGGGAGATATAGGTCCCAACCATCTCATAATGAAATCATTCTTACTTGTGCCACAAAATAAACATACATAAACCAATAAATAAAATGGGTTTCATAAACATCATCCAATCATCACATAATCCATATAAAAGAAATGGATATCATTTCATAATAAGAAAAGTGAAACCTTGTAAATCATAGAGACATGATACTTGAAACATACACATATGAAATAATGTCATCTTAGATGAAAAATGGTTTTGATAAAACACTTGAAATGAATTCTTGAGGAAAATATCCTTTCTTCTTCAAAATCATTCTCTTTTCACAAAATATCATGCAATTTTAAATGAAAATGATTTTGATGAAAATAGTCATGAAATATTTAGGAGAAAGCTTCAGGAAAATAAGGCTTTATAAAACTGTAAAAATCTGTTCATGCCATATAAGTTAAAAAAACATTCTTCTCATACTTTTCCCGGAAAAGTCAAAAAAAGTACCTTATAACGTAAACAAAAGAAGGATTCCTTACATACCATGTAGTAAAATTCAAAATTGGTAAAAAGGACTTTAAACATACATTAAAAAACATTTATAAAACATGGACATGGATGATAGAAATAACCCTAGTAAATACTTATGAATAAGCAATCTCGGATAAAAATGAGATTTGCAAAATTATCCCTTATCTTAGGTCTGATATGCTTCGTATGGATACGAACCTCCTGTATAATGATTTAAATATTGTCGTTGAATTATTACATAATCATATTCATTGTTATTATATCATATATGTTTCACTTGTGACTTTATATTACCCGTTCTTTTGTAAATTCAATGTAAAAGCAGCGTTTTGGGTAAAATCATTTCATTTATCGTATGTGTTTTTACTTGTCGTTCTTGATATTATTACTTATATCCTAATTTACATAATTCCAGAATGTAAAAAATGATTTATATATAATATATATTCATCATATACATATTTATTATAGATCAATAAAAGGAATGAAATACACCGTTCAGGGAGACGGTAGGCTGTACGTACGCATGAACGCTGTTTTCGTTTCCTTATTGAATTGAATGAAATTAAATAGATGACATAAATTTATATATACATAAATACAGTAGCATTATTATGTCATATATTTCATTATTATTCATTATATATACTTTATAATCATTCATGAATGGTTAATCATGGAAAATGAATCACATCGCGTTCGTGGAGACGGTAGTCCGTACGTACGCACGAGCGATGATATCATTCCCATAATCATGTAATTGTATTGGAGTGTATGTATAATATTTCAGAATTAATATCAATTTACAATAATCATATATAGTCATTATTTACACCATTATACCCATCCATGTAAGGTGGTGGTGGAAAATAGATTACACCACGGTGTGGAGACGGTATTCTGTACGTACGCACGCACGGTGATTACGTTTTCCGTAGGATGGATAGATGGTGAAATAGGGTTGTTTCATACATATAATAAAATATTAGTATATGAGTGATTCTGATGTTATTACATCATAATCAAACAACTAATGAAGAGGAAGTGGAAGAAGAAATAAAGTTGAAAGAATCGGTAACGGACATTACCTCTTCTTTGAAGCACCTCTTTGAGACCTTCTCTTAGGGAACTAAAATAGGTCTTTGAAGAATAACAGAGCCTCTAGGATGTTTCTATGGAAGTGTAGAAGATAATTTGGCAGGGTTTGGCCGATCTTGAAGGCTCAATGTGGTGTGAGGAAGAGAGGGAGGAGGTGCCCTTTTATAAGGGAGGGGAGGGGAACCTTTGAAAAAACTAAAAATATTATTTTATTATAAAGTCATATTCGGTTTTTAATAGCTCAAAATTGAGTTATTTCTAAGCTAAGGTGTGTATGGGTCTAAATCCTCTCATAAAATAGAATTTAGACAAGTTTAGGTTTTTATTTTAACCTTATAATTTAGATTTAACCTTAAGTTAAATAATTTTACTTTTACCGTGTCTTCTTGTTTTCTTACACTATAAGGTTAATAAAATTACTATAACAAGCCAAACGAACCCCAAGTTTTTTATTATTAATATATATAACATTATCTAAGTCATTTGGATGAACCTTAGATTTTTAGGAATAAAATAACAATTGATAATATAATATTTGTTTTAAAAACTATTTTATGTCAATTTTGATACTATTTGGTAATTGATTTTTGTGAAAATCTTAACAGAATGATTAGTTCGAAAAAAGTTAACTAAATCAATAATAACATATCATATTAACCTAGAAAATTAGTGGAATTCATATAAAGTCTCAAATTACATTTATTAGGGTATTTATAACCTCAATTATGTCAATATTTCATTAATATGATAATTACTGCATCATCTTTGTGTCATAAATAAATTAAATTTTTTAATGTCTAAATTCCATTATGTAGGAAATAGTTTTAGCATTCTAATGAATTTTTATAGTCAAATTTATCTTTTGTATAACCCTATATTAAAAATGTTTTACTTATTAAACTTTGATTTTAACTATTTTAACCCTTCTTTAAATAAATTAATATTAAATGTCCTAATCTAATCCAAGTGGATCTAAATGGTCATATTTTATTCCTAAGGTTGTTTTTTGTCGAATTACACTTATCCAATAGAATTAGGACATGTGTTAGGGTAATAATAATATCATTTTTATCCTTAATTATCTTATTTATTTTAACTGTGGTAAATAAAAGTAAAAAGTTACTATTCACCACAAAATATTTTTATCTCATTGAACCACATTTTTGTCCTCGATATTAACCGTGTATCTCGGATTTTCGAAATTCCACTCACAGAAGCGGTAAAAATAAGTTTTATGAAAAATTTAGTTTTTTTAACAACCACTTAGTGGTTTCATTATTCATCAAAAAATGAAAGTTTCCAGAAAAATACCCAAAATTAGGCCTAAGATATATTTGATATTATGAATTAAAAAATGATATCTATTTTACCAAATTCAAAACATATCAGATTCATTAATTAATTTAAAAATTAATTCTCGTCGTCAAAACAAATAACGTGTTTTTAAGAGATAATAACTATCAAAATATTGACACTTGTTTATGTCTGGTTTAAATGTAAAATTACATCCAATGACCACCATTATATTAAATGGTAAAAATATATTCTAAATATACTTTAAATCCACTAAAATTAATAATTTATCAATATTAATTATTTTGATTAAAAAAGTTTTTTTTTAATTAAAATTTAGTAATATTCACTATTCATCAGAATATGAAAGTTATCTGAAAAGTACAAAAATTTCACCCTAAGCTAATTTTGATATTCCGAATCAAAAAATGAAGTCCATTTTGAAAGATTAAATTTACAAAATTTCAAAAAGTGGTTATTACTATTCATAACGGCTAGATTTAATAATATTTTAATAGCATATCGTTGTTTAGTGAAACTTGGTATTGCGTACGACGCAAGCTATCGAGGAAGGCCGCGGTTGCGTGTAAAGAAAGCCAAGCTAGTGTTGTGTGTAGTGAAAGATTCCTTTGATGATTTATATAACAAAAAAAATATTTCTCATAAAAGTATCGGGTGTTACAGATAGCTTAGCTGGTATAATATCCTACGTGGGTCCCAGCTAGATGAATCAGTGGATACATCTGATCATCTATTTCGTCTTACGAAGAAGTATACATGTGTGAGATGAGTCTTGACTTTCAATCATTATCTTCGATATGATTGACTTTCTATCCTATGTGGATTGGGTTGTGTTATCCTGTGTGTATTGGATTATGCTATCCTGTGTAGATTAGATCAAAATTGGGCTCGGATGTTGGAGGAGAACTGGAATTGATGACTTAGGTATATGTAGAGGAATATACCTATCTAGAGTTGGTTGTTACTTCGTGATTACATCTTTTTTTGTGGATTATCCTTTGTGGATTTTGGGAGACATTCGGGGGTCTCGGGGCCCCTACTGAGTAGCATATACTCACCCCTGCACGGGCTATGCCCGCACTATGTTGTGTTGGATGCAGATGACAGACAACGCTGATCGTGGTTGAGGCTTGTGGAGAAAGTTGGTACCTAGAGGTGGACCACTGGGCGGGACGTACACGGAGCGGACTGCTGGACCCGAGGAGCTGAGGAGGCTATCTGTACCCACCCTTTCGGTGGGATTTCTAGTGGATGACTCGGGGTTCCTGCTTTTGTTTCAGTTGCTGAACATCCTTTTTAGTTGTACTTTACTTTAGTTGGTTTGTATTCTGGCCCATTTACATTCCAGCAGTTACAGTTGTACTCAGTTTACTTAGTGTTTACTTCAGCTTGCTTACTCTGTGGTGTTTGTTTAAATTATAAAGGGAATGCCTTCCCTTTTTATCCGTATTTACGCCTTTGGTGCTAGTCTCTAGCCCCTGGCCTATGGAAGGCTAGCTTGGGGTAGTCACGGCACGGGTCCCGAGGACGGGTCGTGACAACCACCCTTTTTTAAGTTCCTTTCTTCTTAAACTTCTTCTTTCTCTGTTATTTCCTTTCTAAAATAATAACTCAAGTATCTTTTATATACTGTGATGTTATTATAAATATGGTACAACCATATTCATTATTCTATCCACCCTTTGAATGACATGTCACCATACGTGCGTACGTACGGCTTACCGTCTCCACGTCGTTGTGTAATTGTTATTCAATACATTATTATTTGGATGGGTATGATAATGATGTTTATTTCATGTAACTAATAAATATAACATGATACGGATTCTGTATATATGATATACCATACAATTATATATTATTTTAACATCAAAAGAATGATATTTTTGCTCGTGCGTACATACGAATTACCGTCTCCATGATGTGATGAGATTCATTTCCAAGTTCACCATTCATCGACGATTATAAAAATATATAGTACTAATAAGTATGTAATATATGACATAATAATTCTACTAGAGATATATATATATTTATATATATAAGTATTTATGTACTTATATATATCTTATTCACTTACTTCCGTTCAATACTATATGAAAACGGAAACAGCCTTTATGCGTATGTACGGACTACCATCTCCATAAATAGTGTTTTCCATTTCATATATACGTCTATTATACATATTTATATTCTAAATATATATGATATATAAATCATTTTTTATATTCTGGAAGAATTTAAATCATGATCTAAGTGATACAATCAAGAGTACCAAGTTAAAACACGTACGATAAAGAAAGCGATTATTACCCGAAATATTAATATGACGTGGAAATTATTATTAAATGGGTAGTATAAAGTCATAAATGATTAAGATATGATATCATAAATATTAATATGGTTCTGGTATAATTTAATAACATACTATAGTCTTTATACAAAAGGTTAAACATACCCTCGACTAAAGGAAAGTGCAAGGTAAGGGATTTTCATCTCACTCCTTATTCCCGTGAGATTCATGCCATATTGCCACTATTACCTTTTGTGTGGTTTATGTACTACCAATAATTGTACTATTTGTGTAATACAGTTTAATTTATTTTTATTTACATATTCATTGTTAGATACCTCTTTCAAGGGGTGTATGTTTCGTAAGTTACCAAATTAGTAAGGGTTTATTTCACAATCACTTCATTATCTGAGGTTGTTTATACGTAATTATCTACTAGGACCTCTTTATCATCCACATCCATTTTTCTTAAAAAGGTATTTCAAAAAAATTTTACTATTTACTAGAAAATGGGTTAAAGACATTTATACCCTTGTTTGACTTTTTATAAGAAGTTTTGAAAGGAATCTTTCTGTCATTTTCCAAACAAGGCACTTTATAACCTTTTCGTCAAAATTAAGGTAAGAATGTTTTTTTAACTTATACGGAGGGTGCGGTTATTCTCCACCCTTATTACACCTTTGATGTTTCCCTTAAAATATTATAAGGATATTTTCAAAATAATGTTTTCTTGTATAATTATATGACTTTTAAATGATTTAAATAAAAGAGATATTTCTCTCAAATAGTTTTGATTTCATCTATTTCAACAGCCTTTGATGGATTTTAAGCTTATTTGAAGTTGATTTATTATGATACAAAACATCCATATTGTTTTGAAGGTTTTGTGATATGTTTGAATGTGGATGATTTATTTTTATGTCATTCATAGTTTATGGTTAAAGTATTTACATTTCGTAAGTTAGTTTTAATACGAATGTTTATGTTATATTTCAACATTTTCTTAAGATGAATGTGTTGGACTAGTATGTTCTGGGTTGGGGTCCAGTTAGAGTAGACCCCCTGGGATGGTGTCCGGTTATTAGAGGCACTCCAAGTTGGTGTCCGGTTATTAGAGGCACTCCGGGTTGGTGTCCGGTTATTAGAGGCACTCCCTGTTGGTGTCCGGTTATTAGAGGAAATACGAGTTGGAGTCCGGTTACAGAGGCTCTCCAGGATGGGTTCCGATTACAGTTAGCCCTTAGGTCTTCGCACGAGGCCTTGACATAGAAATTAAGGTATGACATTATGCATTCCATCATTAATAAAGTGGTTAGTGATATTACATGTGATTATTCGACTAGTATAATACCCATGTGAACAAGTAAATGGCATTACTTCATTTTATATATACCATATTATGCTGAAGTTAAAGTTTAAAAGGCTTTTGTTTTAGTAATACATTGCCTTAAATGTTTATGCTTATTTATGAAGGTTCCCGCTGTATTGTTATCCTTACTGAGCATCTGAGCTCACCCCTTTCTATGTTTTATTTTTCCTAGGATTCCAAGAAGTGTATTGTGATTGATATGTAGGGTTAAGCTAAGGGAATAATTATGTTCGTGAAGGATTATTTATGTTGTTTTGTATGTTATGAAGTGTAATGTAACATTCATGTATGTAATCTATTTTCCAAGACCACTAAACTGATCGGTCCTTCAGGACTTAATTCCATGTAATCATGCCAATGTATTAAAATACTGCACCGACTCTGGGTAAATGGGGTCGGGGCGTTACAGTTGGAATCAAAGGATGTTTAGAAATAACATTGGAAGCTAGATTTAGATAAACTCTAATTAGAGCACATATCCCTAAGATAGAATTTGAGGATTAGTATAGAAGAACTTCCTAGAATTTTGATATTGTAGAGATTTTGTGAGTTCTCCGAGCAATACATACATGTATGGATACGAGTAGGTAGAGGGGGCTCTGGCACAGATGTACCTAGGGGTGAAACCTGAAAACATCGCTTTGAGCTAGACTCGAATGGGAACTGGTATACGACAACGTTCCTTGCTACACTCTTGGTTACGACACTCCCGGGGGATATGCGTAGGATAATTCTCATTTTCTTTACAAACCATTATGAAGGGTTTAGGAGTATATACTTCATCAAAGAAGACATTTTTCTGATTATGGATTATATCCATAAACTACTTAATTTATGTTATGTGTTTTACAAGTTTGGTATTAGGTATTTCTATTCATAAAATAATCTAATTTATGCCAATGTTAAGAAATGGCACCCAGTAGAAAGAATGAGAAAAACAACAATATGCATGATCCAAAGAGTAAGAAAGATCATATTTTTATTATATAAAACTAGAATTTTGAAGGGAAATAGACTCCCATGTATTATCATCATATGAAGAAATATTATCATGTGTTGATAAGATAAGTAAAGAATTCTCGGAGTCCTATGGCTTTGTAGGGAAGTCAAAGAAGGAAAGGATGGTAGAGAGAATGACAGATAAAGGGAAGAAGGTAAAGAAGGATTTTCCCATATGTGATAACTATTGAAAGAATCAACTTGTAAAATAATTGACGGGAATGGGAGTATGTTATAAGTGTGGAGAAAAAGGATACCAAGTACGTGACTGAAAGGGTAAGAAAATGGTTTCAAATGTACAATGCTTCATCTGCAAGGAGTTTGGACACTATGAAAACCAATAACCTAGTCATCATACTATGCTACAAATGATGATATTAGATAATAATCAAGTTATTATATTACCACAGATGAAGAAGACTGACTAGAGTTCTTATGTTGTTATTATATAATTATTTCATTTTAGTGTTGTATCAACAGTATACTGGTTAGATGAATTAAGGAGATAAATAAGGATTATACTGCAGTACTATTTCATTTGTAATTTGAGATTATATAGTCATGATACTAAGGTAGTAATTTTGGAATAAGGGATGGTTGATTTTGGTAATTTAGGATGTTGCAGTGTTGTAAAATAATACACGATGAAGGCGTTCACAAGTTATTACCTGGCAAAAAGGATCCTCGTTATGTTTAACTTCCTTATAAAATTTGGACTGAGAGTTTGGATATAAGTATTTTGGATAATTCTAAAGGTTGAAATGGATTATGTTTGATATTGGATACTATTGTTAAGTTTATTTTTGGATTTCCATAAAAAGGACATCCTGGAGGTCGGGTGGCAAGCTGTCATGTCCGGCAATGCCGCGAGACTTGAACCCGTAACCGAAGGGAGGAAGGGGTGTATCACCTATCACCGACCCACGTGATGTCCTGGATTGACTAATGTAGTTTTTTTAAAGGTTCTGATATGTGAATTATAAATTTATTATTTTTGGAACCCTATACGATTAGGATAAATAGAATATATATATATATATATTTGGAAATATTTTAGAGTGAAAGATGAGTTTGAGGATGGAATTAGTTGAATGATGAAACTCTACTTGTCAAGTATATATATATATATATATATTCCCTCTTATTTTATGGATAAATTAATTATTAAAATCTAGGGAGGGGATCTTAAAAACAAAATCTTGTTATCCTAATAACTTACATTTTGTTGAACCGATTGTATTTTAAATCATCATAGATTGGTGGCTTTGAGGCCCACAATTATACAATTGTTTTTGATTGATGACTTCAATCAATCCCTATAAATATTTACATTTTCCCTCCAATTATGTGTCTCTAATTTCCACCAATGTTCTCCTAATAGTTATCATAATTTGGTGGTGACTTTTTCATTCCCTTTTCCCTCTTATTAAGACTAAATTTTACTAACCCAATTTTCGATGTGGGTTTTCCCCCAAAGGCATTTTCTATTTGCAAACTTTTTTTCGAAGAACAATTTCAAATTGCGAGGATGCAATTTATTGAAGAAGGGTAGAATGTAACACCCTAAGATTTCATAGTACGTTATTTATTCTAAGTAATCCAATAACTTGCACAACACACAACACTGAGTTCAAGCGCATCATGACTTACCAAACTAGCCGTGCAAAAACGGTTATGAATAGTATTAAATGAATTTTTAACTATATAGTATCCTTTTAATTTTAGAATCCATATTATGTGTTTCTTAGACATAATTTAAGAACAAATACAATTTTTTCAGATAAAAGAAGTATTTTTCAAAAAATGAAATTTTACCACCTTTTAATGGAGAACCCATTTTAAATCCAATATTTGAAACTTTAATATATTAAATTTGACAAAATAAACTTCTTATTTATAATTGGGACATAATAACTTGGTTTCAATAAAAATTTGGTTTTTTCTGATAACTTTAATATTTGGGTGAATAGTGAAAAATACTATATTTTAACTGAAAACAACTTTTTTATTCAGAATAATTTATAGTGTTGAATTATAAATTTTAATGGTTTGTAAGTATAATTAGATTATATTTTTACAATTTAATCCTATGATCGTCATTGTAAGTAATTTCACTTTGATATTAGACATAAACAAGTGTCAATCTTTTGATAGATATTGTTTCTTAAAAATACGCCTTTTGGTATTGACCACATGAATTAATTTTAAATTAATAAATGAAACTTCTATTCTTTGAATTTGGTAAAATAGACTTCATTTTTGGATTCAGAATATCGAAATTAGCCTAGGGTAAATTTTTGGTATATTTCTGAAAACATTCAATTTTTGATGAATAGTGAAAAAACACTAAGTTATCATATAAAACCGATTTTTTATTTAAATAATTATTTATTTTATTTAAATTTATTTTAGGTCAAAAATGATACATAATACCTATATAAATTCAATTTAATTCATTGGAGTCAGTTGATAATAATTTTAGATATAAAAAATTCTTTATAAAAGTTTTCACTGTCTTTTACCCACCTCAAAGGAGAATATGAAAATTCACATAAAACATAATTTTACCACTTCTGTGAATTAAATTTCAAAAATCCGAGAGACACGTTTAATATCAAGGAGTAAAATGTGGTTCAATAAGATAAAAATAATTTTTGGTGAATAGTAATTGTTTACTTTTATTTACCACAGTTAAAAGTAAATAGGGTAATTAAGGTTAAAAATGATATTAATATTCCCTAACACATGTTCCTAATCTATTTTACAAGTGTATCTCGACCCAAAAAAACCTTAGGAATAAAATAATATCATTTAGTACCACTTGGATTATATTAGGACATTTATTATTATTTAATTCAAAGAGTAGTTAAAAGAGTTAAAATTAATGTTTAATAACTAAAACATTTTTAATATAAGGTTATACATAAGATAAATTCGATTATATATATTCATTAGAAAGCTAAAAGGATTTCCTACATAATTGTATTTTATTTATAATTTTTAGACATTAAATAAAAAATGTTATTTGTGACACAATGATGATGTAGTAATTACCTTATTAATGAAAGAATCAAATAAAGGGTATTATAAATCCTAAAATAAATATAATTTCAATGTTTTTAGACATATACGAATATTATCGATTCCTATGACAAGTTAGGGCTGATTAAATGTATCTTGTTAGAAGTAATCAATTTTTGATGACTTTCACAAAAACAAAATACCAAATAGTGTCAAAATTGACATAAATTAATATTTAAAACAGATACTATATTATTTGTTGATATAACATTCCTAAAAATCTATGGTTTCGCCAAAAAACTTATATTATGATATTTGTATCATTAATTGACCACTTGGGGGGGTCGATTGGATGTTTATAGTATCTTTATTAACTATATAATATAGAAATACAAAGTGACATGGAAAATGTCAAACTAATTTACTAAGTGTTTAAACTAAACGATAAGGTTAATATAATGACCCAAACCTGTCTAAAATCTATTGGTTGAAAGGATTTAGACCCATCCCCACCTTATAATTCGAATAATCAACATTGGAGCCATTATAAACCGAATATGAATTTATTATAAAATAATACTTTAAGTTTTTCCTAAAGAGCCCCTCCTCCCCCTAATAAAAGGACACCACTTATAACCAATTCTTCACACCTTAAAATCCTTTTGGATCTGCCAAACCTTACATAAATACTCTCTCAACTACCCTCACTTCAACCTAGAGGCTTTAGTTTGATCAGAAAGCCTACCTATGGATCCATTTTGATCAAATAAAAAGGAAGAAACCGAAAAAGAGGTAATGTTTTCACCACCCTTTTTCAAGTTCCATTCTTCTTCAACATCTTCATTATTTATTATTTTCTTTCCAAAATAATAACTAAAGTATATTCTATATACTGTGATGTTATTATAAATATGGTACATCCATATTCATTATTCTATCCACCCATTGAATGATATGTCACCATACGTGCGTACGTACGGCTTACCGTCTCCACATCGTGGTGTAATTGTTATTCAATACATTATTATTTGGATGAGTATAATGATGATGTTTATTTCATGTAAATAATAAATATAACATTATAAAGGTTCATTATAAATGATATAACATCCAATTATATATTATTTTAACATCAAAAGAATGATATTTTCGCTCGTGCGTATGTACGGATTACCGTCTCCACGACGCGATGAGATTTATTTACAAGTTCACCATTCATCGACGATTATAAAAATATATATTACTAATATGGATGTAATATATGAAAGAATAATTCTACTAGATATATATATTTATATATAATTATTTATGTACTTACATATATCTTATTCACTTACTTCCGTTCAATGCAATATGAAAACAGTAACAACGTTTATGCGTACGTACGGACTACTATCTCCATAAACGATGTTTTCCATTTCATATATACGTTAATTATACTTATTTATATTCTATGTATATATGATATATAAATCATGTTTTCTATTCTGGATGTATTTAAATCATGATCTAAGTGATACAATCAAGAGTAACAAGTTAAAACACGTATGATAAAGAAACCGATTATTACCTGAAATATTAATATAATATAGAAATTATTATTAAATGGGTAGTATAAAGTCATAAATGAATAATTTATGATATCATAAATATTAATATGGTTCTGGTATAATTTAATAACATACAATAGTCTTCATACAAGAGGTTAAACGTACCCTCGACTAAAGGAAAGTGCAAGGTAAGGGATTTTCATCTCACTCCTTATTCCCGTGAGATTCATGCCATATTGCCACTATTACCTTTTGTGTGGAGTTTGTACTGCCCATAATTGTATTATTTGTGTAATACACATTAATTTATGTGTATTTACATATTCATTGTATGATATCTCATTCAAGGGTTTATGTTTCGTAAGTTACCAAATTGGTAAGGGTTTATTTCAAAATCTCTTCATTATCCGAGGTTGTTTATATATAATTATCTAATGGGACCTCTTTATCATACACATCCATGTTTCTTAAAAATTTATTTCAAACCATTTTTACTATTTACTAGAAAATGGTTTAAATTCATTTATACCCTTGTTTGATGTTTTATAAGATGTTTTGAAAGGAATCTTTTAGTCATTTTCCAAAAAAGGTACTTTATATCCTTTTCGACAAAATTAAGGTAATAATGTTTTTTTAAATTATACGGTGGGTGCGGTTATTCTCCTCCATTATTACACCTTTGAAGCTTCCCTTACAAGATTATATGATATTTTCAAAATAATGGTTTTCTATTAATTATATGACTTTTAAATGATTTCAAAAAAAAGAAATATTTCTCTCAAATAGTTTTGATTTCATCTATATCAACATCCATTGATGGATTTTAAGCTTATTTGAAGTTTATTTATTATGATATAAAACTTCCATATTGTATTGAAGGTTTTTTGATATGTTTTATTGTGGATGAGTTATTTTTATGTCATTCATAGTTTATGGTTAATGAATTGACTTTTCATAAGTTAGTTTTAATACGAATGTTTATATTACATTTCAACCTTTTCTTAAGATGAATTTGTTGGACTAGTATGTTTCGGGTTGGGGTCCAGTTATAGAAGACCCTCCAGGTTGGTTTCTGGTTATTAGAGGCACTCCGGGATGGTGTCCAGTTATTAGAGGCACTCCGGGTTGGTGTCCGGTTATTAGAGGCACTCCGGGTTGGTGTCTGGTTATTAGAGGAACTCCAGGTTGGTGTCCGGTTATTAGAGGCACTCCAGGTTGGAGTCCAGTTACAGAGGCTCTCAGGGTTGGGTTCTGGTTACAGTTATCCCTTAGGTCTTGGCACAAGGCCTTGACAAAGAAAAGAAGGTTCGGCATTATGCATTCCATCATTAATAAAGTGGTTATTGATATGGCATGTGATTATTCGACTAGTAGAATATACATGTGAACAAGTAAATGGCATTACTTCATTTTATTTTTGCCATATTATGCTGAAGTTCAAGTTTAATAGTATTTTGCTTTAGTAATACATTTCCTTAAATGTTTATTATTATTTATGAAGGTTTCCATTGTATTGTTATCCTTACTAAGCATCTGAGCTCACCCCTTTCTATGTTTTATTTTTCCCAGGATTCCATGAAGTGTATTGTGATTGATATAAAGGGTTAAGCCAAGGGAATAATGACGTTCATGAAGGATTATTTATGTTGTTTTGTATGTTATGAAGTGTAATTTAACATTTATATATGTAATCTATTTTCCAAGACTTCTAAACTGATCGGTCCTTTGGGACTTGATTCCTTATAATCATGCCAATGTATTAAAATAATGCACTGACTCTGGGTAACTGGGGTCGGGGCGTTACATTTATGATGGAATGATTTTTATGAAACTCATTCCTCTTACATGTGTGATGATAAAATTCTCATGAAACATGCTTCTTTTTTAAGTGTTATCATATGAAGAAATGATTATTAAATAGTCGCATTTCAAAAGGTTTTGATATAATGATATGTTTGTGAAACCCATTTCATTTCATGGGTTAATATATGTATATTTTTTTATGAACTTTTGGTACACATAAATGAGTTTTCATTAAGATTTGGGTGAGACCTATATTTTTATCCAATACATTGGGTAATATTTAAATCTCAAGATATAGACAATACTATAACGGGGAGTGAACTCAGTATAGTAAGGTACTTTTTCTTCTATGAATGCCTTGGGAGTGAACCATGTATACTGTGATGGTTTAGGGAGTGAACTCATAACGGTAATATTTCCTTGGTAGAAAGACATAACAATTATGGAAATGATTTTCAATTCTTAGGAGTAGGCCCCCAATTCCATGTCTTGTTCTAATGTTATTCTATCTAGACACATTTTACTTGATTTCATTAGGATTCATGATTTACGCACTATTAATTGTTATTTGATGAATAATTATTCTGATGTGGGATATCTAGGTTGTGTTTTTCACATGTTATTTTCATATTCACATGCCATTATGTTCATTTTATGCTTATACATATCCATTTTTACTCTTATTGTGAATCTATGCTCACCATTTCTTATTTTTTTTCTTACCCCAAGTTATAAAGAAATGTATTACATATGATATTCTAATAACGGTGAATTTTATGAAGAAAATATTGGGATATGATAATGTTTACCTATGGAGAGGGTTTCTATGGTTCTAATTCTCCAAATACACGAAACTATTATGTTAATAAAGTACATGTTTGTTTAATGTAATGAATATTCATCAAGAATGATATAATATCTACGTTTTTTATGCCTGGTTCTTTATAGTAATATATTAACCTGTCAATTTTTTTGATCAATTACAAATATATACATCGCTGAATAATTAAATAATTCTAGGTAAATATATATATTTCATGCTCTTTTGATCATTATATATATCAAATTTTTCACAGTAGAGGTAGTTCAAAAATATATTTAATGAAAATATTAATTCCTCTAGCTCCAAATCACATGTTAGTTAATTTTTATCCTGAGTTTTTAATTTATGTGAGGCATAATGAATTACCTTATGCATATCCCTTATTAATTATCCTAAAGTATTTCAAAATGAAATATTTTAAATTGATAATCTTCCCTACTATAGGTTAATGTAGGCATAGGTGCATTAACAAATATCTTCTTAATCTTCTTAATTTCTTCATATCGTTATTCTATCCTAGGGAACTTCAATAAATTTTTTTTAACATAGTTTCAGGATTGTATAGCTATGGGAAATATCCCACAAAGCATTAAAAGTATCTAGTTAGTTTCTGAAAACATTAGATATTTGTCACAGTGGAGGGTCTCAACCATTCTTCAATCAAATCTATCTTTGATTAATCTTATAAATTCCCTCACATGGGATTTCAATGCCTAAGGACAATGCTTTTTTTATTTTCAATCCACACATTCTAAATGTGGAATATAATATTTCCTTTAATTAGATATTTAGCACATTCCTTAAATCCTCATAAAGCTTTTCCCTACTCTAAGAATTTTTGATAATGTTATTAGTAAAGTCTACCACACATTTGGGAACGTAATATATAAAGATTATATTCATCAGATTCACAGAGATATTATGAGTATTCGTAAGTCTGAATAGAATCATTATGAATTCATAATGTCCATATCTTATGTTCAAGGTTGTCTTGGGTATATCTTCCATTTTCACCCTTAATTAATTATATCATGATTAAAGGTCAATCATAGAGAAATATTGAGTTCCTCAAATCTGAGCAAACAAATCATCAATATAGAGGATAGGGTTTTTTCATTCATCGTTGTCTTTTTTTCATGATATTAAATATAGAGATGCATGGATCCATTATTATTTTTATAAAAGAGGACTGATGCACCCCATGTTGAATAAATCAAGCATATAAAACCCTTATCCAAATTTTCTTGGAGTTTCATCTTAAATTATTCTAATTCAATCAAATCCATTCAATAAAGAGCATTTGATATTACAATAGCACTATATATGACTTCAATTGAAAAATCAACCACATGATCTAGGGGAAACCCAATAATTCCTTGGGAAATATATCAACATATTCTTGAACATTAGGTATATATCTAATTTTTATTTCTTACATAACCATTTTAGATAAATACCCCTCATTAGTGGGTATTAAGACCTATTTAATGAAAATAATCTTCTTAATGAGTTCATATGTATCCTTTCACTAACAGATAATCACAAGTATATATGAAATATAAAATATGATCTCTCTATTTTAGTAACTAATATAAAGCCTAGATATATCTAACTTATCCATTACCAAAAAATCAATTTTGTCTAAAGGAAGAATACATAATGTTCTAGGGAATTTTTCAATAAAAATTAACGTGGGATAAAATAATCGTACAACTAAAAGTTTTCTTCTATATAATATTATTATGGTGGTGAATTTATTATCTTATAAAACAACATAGATATATATTATAGTGGATAAAATGAAAATTCGATAATAAAACCCAAAATCTAAACAAAAGGATAAGTGAATCCTAATTTTCCTAATCAAACTCAGTGATTATCATATTATAGTACCTTCCTTATTCCCTTGGACATTGAGGATTCAGATTCTTATCATCCTTATTATCCCATAGATTATTCATTTAATTGGAAAATTCTCAAGTTCCCCATATTTAAGACATTGAACTATTAGTGGAACCTTATGATGATATTTCATTCCCTAAATCAAAATCTATATTTTTTCCAAAAATTGTCCACACAATGACCTCCTTTCTCATAAATAATATGTCTTCAGTCTCTTTAGAACATTTACTTAAGTGATTATTCCTTCATTTTTAACAAAAAGGGAACTGAAACATTTTCCTTCCACAGTCTCTATCCATAATACTTCCATAAATTTTATCCTAATATTATTTGGTGTGTTTCTTAATTCATCTAGATATAAGTAGTTAATCATAATTTACGATAGATGATTAGGCATTACCACAAGATTTCTCACATTATTTTTAACCTTTTTGTTTTCTCATAGGAAAATCAATTCATTATCCTTCATACCCATTGTTATCATGGTTCCTCATGGTTCAATACATTTACTAAACGAAATTAAATATATGGATGATAATTCTTAAAGAAGTAAAACTATAAATTTATAATAAATAACTCATTAGTAATGTTTATACCCAATCATAAAAATGTATATGTTTTAATCTTGGTTATCGATGGTCATTTACAATGAAGATTTATACACTAAATATATTCATGTATGATATAATAATTAATAAATTTAATATAAATTACCAAAATCATATCCCAAAGAGTGTCATACTAGGTTTGTAGTAAGCCCAATTTTTCATATATTGGGCGAAGATTGAGTTGATACCCAACCTACTATTCTAGGTTTATTACCACTAGGAGTATTTTTTAAGAGAATTCATCCAATTGTTTATATATATAGGGATTTAATTTATTGGAAACCATAAAATCCCATAATTACTAAAACCTCTGGATATTGTCCTATACATGGAAATATCCATAGTGTTTTCACTACACTTATCTCATCATAATCCCCTAAAATAAGTAAAACTGGATTTGGAATCCACTAATCTAACCCAAGAAATATATATATATATATATATATATATATTACATCACCTCTATAATATAAAAAATTCATTTCACAAGTAATATTAAAATCATGATGTTCTAAAAGTTTAGTGTCTTTGGTTATTAGGTTCATAAATACCTTATTACACAATATTACATAAATATATCTCATAACTAACTCTACATAAGACTTCCTTTTACACATTATCATGAATATAATTTCCTAGATAATGAAAAAATAATGGGTGAGCTCAAATTCATGGTAAGGGAAACTTTTCAGTGATCCATAATGGGTTATATCATAAACTTTTGTGAATACATGAATAATAGGTTAAATATCTGATTAAAAGGACCTTCGAATCATAATTGATAATCATAATCAATCATAGAAAAACATAGATCATGGAATAAAAAATAACCATTATAGAAATATGAAACATATACTATTTCTTGGAAACATGTTAAAGTAATGTAAACCATGTTAATATAACATAAGGAGGAATAATAACTTGTAAATTAGGAACATATTAAATAAATGGAAAAAATATAAGCATAGAAAAACATTATATGAAAACTTATAAATTTCTATTCTTTGTATGCCAACCCAATCATTTTCACACTTTGAAAATGTGAGTAAACAAAATCAATAACATGAATTTCAGCACCACATGATATATTAAACCTTAATCAATGCATGAGAGGGAATAAAAATGTAGTCATGGAAGATAAGTATCTGTTATAAAGTGTATGAATTATTCTTAGCAATATAGATTTTTTATTATGGAAGAATTTAATAAAATTGGATTATTTTGGTGTGAAAATGTAAATTATATAAATAGAAAAGATAAAAAACTCATATGTTATAGAGAAATGGAATAATAAAAAACTTCAAAGATCTTATTCATGGAATGTTATTAGGCCTCACTGAAAAAAAATTAGTTAATGGATTCTATTATCATTGATTCCATCTCAATCATGTCTGTAATAGATTCCAATATAATAATATACTCATTAATCATATATTCCAAAATATCATTCAAATTTATTAATTTTTTTAATAACATTCTATGTCAATTCATTACCTAATTTTCATTTTTTATAAAATATTAATTATTGGTAATTAGTGGTTTTAGTTTTTAAATATTTTCTGGTATAATGGTTCCAGTTTTCACTCCATATTTATAAGTTTTTGATCACTAAAATATTCAAGGATTAGAAATAGAAGTTATATAATGATTTTGTATCTTTTGTGTTCATTTTATTGAACTATGATGTATGATTCATAAATATGACATTTAAAAATATTTTTTTCGATATATTTTTTTGAATAAGTGGTTATTTAGTAATATTATGTTATATGTTGATATTTTTTTTGTTAGTGTGGATTTATCATGAGTGGGTGAATTGAGAATCCAAAAAAAATTTAAGAAAGAAAAATAAAACAAATTAAAATTTCAAAATGGATTTTTAACTAATGTTATTGGTGAATATAATTTTATATTTTTTGAAAGAGGATGATCAAAACCTGGTTAAAACATTTTAAAATAAATCAAACATTTGAAACAATTTTACTCAAACCAAAAATTGAATATATATCACTGGTAAAATATAAATATCAGTGTATTGTTTTTCAAACATAATTTTTAGATACTAATTAAAAATTACAATTGAATAAAATTTTAAAATTTAAATTAAAAAATATACTTCTTAATATAAATCTATTTAAACTAAGTAAGGAAAATATAATATCACACACAATAGAAATTAAAAAAAACATGAGGTTCATTTCTAAGCTATAACCTCTCCTTTACACTAAAAATTAACCCAATGCCAATCATGTTTATTAATACCAATAAATTGAACCATAACCAAATTAGGTTTTACATATTGTAACTTTCTCAAGGTAGTATACACTGGAATAAGATTACCTCATAGTTATTAATGATTAAAAAGAATAAAAAAATAATAATGAGTGTTATGGTACTCCAATTTATAGTAAAGGAGAAGTGCGTAGTAAATAAACAAGTAGTATAAGAAGAACTAAAATATAATTAAAAATAGAGAGATAAAAGAGTGAAGAATGTTTTTATTCAAATCATCCTATGCCTAAATTTGGTTTATAAATTTTATTTAAATATTTCCTTGAAACCCAAAGAAATTAACCTCCAAAGTATATACTCAAATATTGAAGTAATTTGCATAAAATAGAGTGTCATATAAAGAAGTATGTAATAGGTTATCCTTTTATGTTAATCAGTTTTACCCCTTTGTTTAACATGATAATTACATAGATTTATTTTTGGATAGTCTCTGAATATCCATTAAGTAATACTTATGGTTAATTCCTTCTAAATACTCCATAAAAATCATAAATGGAATGAACTTTATTAAATTATCCAAACTATCCATTACAGAAAATAATATTTTTATCTCAAATAAGCATGGTAGATGAAAGTATCCAAATAGACAGATAAGGGGTTACCTCACAGATGCACACAAGCATCATCACATTGGGGCATAAAATAAGTGACATAAAATATCAATCAGACAAGGAATGAAATAATGAGACTTCAAACTAAATCATCCATTCTTGTCATAAAAGATCCAATTCCAAATATGGATGATATTTACTTTATATTGAATATCATTCCTTCGCACAGAATATCTTTGCCTCTCATAGATGATTTGGTTCCCTAACATAAATGATCTTTCCATCACATTAAAGATATTTACTTTTCACCGTTTATATTTCCTTCTCACAAATTATTTTTCCTTATCATGGATGATCATACCTTACCATGAAATATATTTTCTATATATGATAAATTATTCACAAATTAATTTCAATCACATATTCATTAGACTTTCCTTCAAGGAAAATGTAGTTCATGAATAGAAAACAAAAACTCTGATGGAATAAAGTGTTTCTTTACATGGAAGAATAAAACTGATGTCGATAAAGAAGTTTCCTCTCATGGAATATGATTTTATACTTAGCATATTTTCATAAAATTTTATAAACAGACAAATTTTTATCAAAAATCCTATATTTTATTATTAAAAAAAATATTCATGGTGTGGGACCATTTAAAAAATATTTTCTAGACATTTCCAACAATCAACATCTCTACTATTAACAAAATATTATAGTTTAGAATATGACATAGAATATTTTAGAATAAAAAATTTATAAAAAAAATTAAAAATGATTATATATATTATCAACCAACTTTTTTCCCCTTTTGGGATTATAAAAAAGATAATAAGAAAAGGTAACATAAAACATCATATATGAATGATATGAAAATTGATAATTCACTAATAATCCAGTTAATGAGTACAATAACCAAGTCATAAAATTCTAGTAATATATCTTAATCTGAATATGAATTTGAAACGGTCTTCTTAGAGGTATTATGATCGACCGGTTTTTTTATCCTTTAATGTAGAAGGAATGAATTCATACTGTAGATGAGGGGTGGAATCCTAAAAAAATACCTCTAGTAATTGTTCAAAGAAGATGCATGGCCTAAGTTGAATCCCCTATTTTTATTAAATAAATTTTATATCTATGTAGATGAATATTATTTACATATCATAATAATCCACACCAATATAGTACATTTGTAGTATATTTTTTAAAATTTAACTATAAACCACTAGTTCATAAAATAAAAACATTATATCCCACTTATTTATTAATTAATAGATCCCTCTTCGATATGAAATACTTAATACCTTTCTTTATAACATGGGAAAGGAAACCTATGAAAATTGTGATCTTGGTTTCTTGTTAAGGGTAAATAAGGGAGATATCGATGATCACATACTCATAACATGAGAATAATGTTATAAGGACATGATATTAGCATTTAAAAACCACACCCTGTATATAAAAGATCATAATAATATGTCCTAGAATAAATCATGGTTGTTCATAAGACATGAATCATCATGGAACCAAATAACATAAAACATGAAAGTTTAACATAGGCATAATAAATTGATACATTTAATACAAATAATAATTGAAAATATTTTCATTAATATCCAATGATACTTTCCAATACTATCATAGTATAATTGGTTCACTCCCCAAATCATCGTAGTAATATTGGTTCACTACAAAGACTATCATAATTGGCATATTACCTTAATAAAATAGGTTCACTCACGATTAATATCCTATTTATCTCATGAGATATAAATCTCTACCCAATGCATTTTAGGGAGATATTGGTCCCACATATCACATTATAAAAATCATGGATATGTGTTCCCACAATTATAAAGTATTTGTCATATAAAAACCAATGAAAATAAATGGGATTCATGAATTTTTCATCATGTAATAACACATGGAAAAGAAATGGGTTTCATAATCATTTCATTACAAAATAACCCATAGAAAAGAATTAGATTTTGTAGCATCCCATCCCAAAAGACATTATATGTTTTCCTCAGGTGTCCAGCCATATGACCTAGAGTGCACCTCCCTATATTCCAGAGGCAGCTGAAAATAATCGAGGGCCTAGTGTGTGTGTGGGGGGATACAATTCCCTCATGAGAACAAATCTAGTGAAAAATAAATGGGAAGAATTTGGATAATAATAGATAATTTTTTTTTAATAATGGTCATGTAATGTAGCTATACAAAAATGAGTACATGGGTATAGGGGAAATATAAATATGCCACATACAATACAAAAAAACAAAAAACAAAAAGCTTCTACTTCTTACAGCATGAGTGTATGCTTATTCCTTTTCTCCCATACTCCATAAGATAAACAAAAATAAATCATCTAATTTTGATATATTCCATTTATCTATACCTTCAATCATGAAGAATATATGGGTACCATAAGAATCCCAATAAAGGTGGTAGATTTACTTTGTATTCCACCAAAAACGGTGTCAAGATCAATCTAGTTTGTGCATATACAAGAAGCAGTATACCAATAATAATGAACTCAAGGAAATAAATAAATAAAATACATCAAACCAGGTTCCTATTGGGATTCCCATTAGACTATACCTTCTTTGAGAAAATCTAGATGAATTTAAACCATGGAAACCTATGAAGTATAAGATATGATGTAACAACCATTATAAATAAGAATTAATTATTGGATTAATTCCAAGAATTTGATTTGGCTTGGAGAACGCATATCTAGAATTTCAGTTACACAAAATTGTTATTTAATTTACATGTCATTATTAAAACATAAGAAGAACCTCCATGACCCTGTCCAAGGGGATCTGGAAGGAATCCCAATAATCACATCAGTTGAACTATAAATACCTAATACTATAAGAGTCCATCCAAGGAGATCCATAAATGGAATTTTGAGTATCTCTCTCAACATGGTGTGAAATATCTCTCTGATCTCATCCCTAGCATCTCGTGTAGGAGATATATTATCACTCAAGACATGGTATGACCATCTAGACACTAATTCTATCCATGGTGTCTCATTTAGGTAAGTGGTATCTCTAACATTGAGGTAAGGTAAATGCATTGTGATAACATCCAAAGAATAACTGGTATCACTCCATGAATGTATAAAATCCATATGAAAAAAAATATTATAAATATTGACGAGCCCATCCAAGGAATCCAATAAGGTTCAAAGTATCTCACTTGGTATGAAATGAGGTATGTCTTTGTTTCAAAATCCAATTCCATTAACAAGGAATTACATTTAAGATACATTAATATATTTATAAAGTTATTTTAAATGATAGATTAGATTATAAAATGAAATATAGGGACCTGGATCATGTCTAATCAACCCTCTTAATTCAATTCATTAATTCAAAATCATTTATTTCAAGGGAAACACACATAAAGGGGTGTTAGAAAACTTTATGGCACAAGGAGGGAATAACATAAAGGAATGGAACCCCGAGAGTGGTGGCCCATGTTAATGAGAATATCAATGATGATATTTTTCATTAGAAACAATCAAATTAAGTGTGAAGAACCATTATAAATAATTTAATAATGATTTTGGAATCATCTTCAGAGATTTATGGTGGGTGGATTAATGGAACATAATATCAAATCAACCAAAACTGAGGTAAATAAGCTGGAGAACCTACATAGGTTGTGGACACTCTCATCATCTAGTTCCAACCCTGGAATTAATCATGAACAAGAGAAAAAAGAATAAAGGATCAATTACCTGAAAATACAGAAAATGATCTTACACAAAAAAAGTGAAACATATGGGAAGATAAAATATAAATAGAAGGAATATGAGTGTATAGATTTATGAGTGGGATCCAACGCACAGAATAGTGAATAAAATAGATATCATATGATGGAGTTATCAAAATCCCAAATTAAAGAGGAAGGACTGTTTCGGCCAAATTCTGGTGAATAAATACAAGGAGAAAAAAGGATTGAGTGATTAAAAATATAATAGGGGAATGGGTAAATTTAAATTTAAAATTGGGGTCACATGGTTTGTCCATATTCTTGGCCAAACTGTGCAACAACTGTATGATAGCCACTACCCAAGAGACCCACACATGGTCTATGTGCACAGTTAGGATAACCATGTGTAGACTGTGCAAAAAAATTTATCATGATTTCCTTCATTCCTGAATGGGAATGCGTTGTAGATCACACCATTGCAAAAAAATAGTACAACATCCCTTGTGCATTGGGTTCCTTAAACGATTGAGTTTCATGGTTAACACTGACCATCAACTAACCATGTCGCTAAGTCTACCACCTCATATTTTAGAGTACCAAGCTCCAAACCGGACTCAGAATCTCGCAAACCACTTCATATCCTTTAAATCACACCACTAGCATAAAATAATAGGTTTTGAATAGTAACATAAGATTATGTACCTCTCTAAAAAATTGGTTTGTTACATCCCCCACTTCTTAAAACAACTCATCCTAGGATTTACCTTCTAATTGTGGTAAAGAGTCGGATGAGAAAAGTTCTGACTACCATGCATGTATATTATATTCTTGATCCATGATCATATCAATTATATGGTTTTGATACCATAGCACCCAGAATAGTGAAACTAACCTTCCTCAGAGAGCATTTCTGCACTAATCATTTATATGTCTTAGATTGTTCTTGAAAGATGCATCTACGTACCGATTAATGTTAATGGGATCAAATGAATGTGATGGTTCAGCATAATACCAAAGAAGCTATGATATGTGGAAGACATCATTCATGGGGTGGTACCACTAAGGTAGATACAACTAATAGGCTACGGGCCCAACTCACTTCATGATCTCAAAATTCCTCATGTAACCGGGTGAAAATGTACCCTATATTCAAGTTTAACTATGACCCAATCTTGGAAAAACTGATAGAAAAACTCAATGTGCCACTATGAAATCTAGAGGAATATGGTGATGATCAGTAACACTTATTCATTGACCACTCTATAGACATATGTTTCTGAATTAGTTGTACTTAATTCCATATCTCTTGAATGAAACATGGGCCCAGTAGTGCTGCCTCACCATCCTCTAACCAACATAGATTAGAACTGAGTAGCCTATGGTAAAGAACCTCATATGGATCCATCTAAATCAATGCCTAAATTTTTTTACTGTAGTAAAACTCTACTAGAATGAATATATTCCTCCTATAAACCTCCAAAATTAGGGACTTATTCTTATTTCATATCCTGTAACACCTAAATTTTCCACTCTTACTGACTGTCAATTTGAGGACGATACATTTTACTCAAGACCACATGTGAACCTGGTTCCTTCTGAATCCCCTTTCATTACTTTGAGGTAATCCAATCATCTCAGTTCGATATAATGGAATGGGGAACACCATGAAGGTGCCCAACATCCCAGATATAAATCCTCATGATATCATCAACTTTGAAGTTATCTCATATTGGTAGGAAGTGTTTAACCTTATTTAACCTATCAACAGTCACCCATACAACATCACAACCTCAAGGGGATCTCATAAATACCATCACAAAATTCATGGTGAAATCATTCCATTTCCCCTAATAATAGAGAGAGACTATAAAAACTTAATTGGTTGATGGTTCTCTTTCTTCACCAGCTGATAGGTTGAACACATCATGAGGAAACCTAAAATCTACCTCTTCAAAACTGTCCAACAATGCTAATGATGTATGTTCCCGTACATATCAGTAACATCATAGTGAACTTCTTAAACAGAGGCATGATATTATGAAATCATCTCTTCATGTATGTTTAAAGGAATCCATATACATATTTATATGTTTGGGATACCATTCTCATTGATATCCCAACTAGATGATGGGTTCTCACCTAAGACACTCTCCCTTAGGATGAGGCCCTTGGAATATGATATCTTTCTCATCCACATCCATTATAGAAGGGATGGTTTCACTTCTTGATCCACCAGAATAGGTTTCTCATGACATTCCTAAATCCCCAAGAGCATCTCTAAAAATAGATTCACTAACTTCCTCTCACATTTAGCCTCCTAGATGGAAAATTTTTGATTATTCTGACTCTGGGTGAGTACTACTAAATTAACCTTACTAAGTGTAAAAGAATTATTGATGTTGAATGATTCCGGGTACTCTACCCAATATTGTTACATCAGATTCATGTCTCAATGTGTGTATATTTATTTCATACTTTTTTTATCCACATAAAAAATAAACTACTCTCCCAAAAGATAATGTATCCAAAATTATAAACCATGGGCCATAATTTCTATCTCAAGTTCATGTGTTGGGTAATTACAATCATTCAGTCTCATCTAGTAAGACCAGTACGATTAAAATTGATCTCCACACATCAAAACCACTCCTAGAATAATCCTAAAAGAATTAAAATATGCTTCATATATCCTACCTGGTATTAGTATGATCACGATCAATGTTGAAGTCAGTCCTCCCTTTAACTTTTGGAAGGCTATCTCACAAGTTTCTAACCAACCAAATTTCACACCCTTTTTAGTCAAGCTTGTAAGAGGCACTGTTAATCATAATAAATCAGGCATGAATTTATTTTAATAAAAACCCATCCCCAATAAAATGATTATATAAAATGAAATCTTGTGTTTCTCTAAATAATCCATGGTTATCACCATTTCTTTGTCAAAAAATACACCTTCTCCTAAAATTATACAACCGAAATAGTGAACCTTATTGATCCAAAAGTGGAATTTTGAAATCATGGAATATAGATTATTATCTCTCCCAACATGTTCTTAATATGGGTGTCATGTTTGTGTCTAGTTCAAGAATACCCCACGCTACCATAATTAATATTATCATAAAAATAAATCCTAGTATGGGTGGAAAACCAGATTCATCAAAGCTAGAAAAACTATTAGTGTGTTTGTAAGGAAAAATGGAATAAAAAGATACTCAAACAAGTTGTACCTATGTCAGAACCCTATACATGGCATGTTTTATTTCATCACATGAACCTGATAGTATCCTAACCATATATTGATCATAAATAAAACTACCACTCCTCCAATTTGGTCGAAGAGGTTGTCTGTACGGGGTATTGGATACCAATTCTTCACCATAAGCTAGTTCAACTATCTTAATACATTCACAACAAGAGGGTATCATCCTTTTTCATGGTGAAATGGATATGTGGACTCTATATAGAAATGTAAGGTTGGATAAAACCATTTTCTACTAATTATTCCAACTACTTCTTGTGTTCTTGTACTCTATAGGTTTCATCCTATATGGAGTAATAGACACTTTTGCTAGACTTGGAAGTAGCTCAATGGTTAAATCCACCTATCCCATATGATGTAATCCCTAGAAAACATCCTGTAATATGTCACTAAAATAATCCACCACAAAAGGGAATTCTTCAAGTTTCATTCCTTGATCACCCTTAAGGATATTCGCCATCTAGGATATCACTCTACATAACTTGTTATAATTGGTTCCAAATCGACTATCTTGGATATTTAATTCTCCCTCATGAATATAATCACTACACTCGGGTGATGTGAATGATGCCCTTTAGTGACAACAATCAATATGGTCATGGAAAGGCACAAGAAAGTCTATACTAATAATTACATTGAATCTAATCATCACTAGAATAGATACATTCCATAAGAAATGTTACCCACATATCTCAAGGGGGGACTCCATGCACTAGTGTATTCCCTCTTATCGGTACCCTAACTGTGTGTCAAGATTTGTAATAATGATAAAGTAGCCTATTATTAGGCATATAATTTACGTAATTATAGACGGTATAAAGGTGTGTAATTCTACCGTATCAAATAGGTAAGAAACTAAATTTTTGGATATTAGAATAGTATATGGTAGTGTAAATGGACCCGGAAAATGCTCCTTAGGTGTATGATATATATTATAGAAATGGACCAATATATAGATGTTATATTCAAAATGACTAACCTAGGTCAGTCCGCTCTACTGGCATTGAACCTATGATGTCTAACTACATTGGCCATGACCACCTCCATGGCCTATTTTTCTAGTAGTATCTAGCTCTTACCCAAGAATGGATATACTTACCCTATACCTAAACCTTTGTTGGTACAAATCTCTTCTCAATAGATATATAAGGTAATGTTCAGTAAAAATGTTGCAGTTGACCCATCTTATCACATTCTTAGCACAATATTGTGTTCCTCATGAACTATGGTTCTTGTGACTTATCTCGCCACACTGGTGACACACCAAATAACTTTTAGTTCATGGAATCTAAGTAGAACTACCCCCATGTGAACCCTCTAACCGGTTCTTCCTTCTTCTAGAAAAATTGTCCCCCTAACTGGGAGTTAATACATTATGACTCACATTTTCAACATCCCTCAGGTTTCACTCTTTGATGAGATCCTTGTTCAATATATCTGAAATAGTGGTAATTAAGGAAATGTTCACATGTTATCGGATGGCATAGACAATCCCATCCTCAAAATTTCTTATAATGGTCATCTCATCACTAGAAAAATGAGTACACTAGATAAAGTGGAAATAGGCATATTCCATATGAAATAATAAAATTCAAAAAAGTCCAAAAGCCTCTACTTCAATCATCATGATTATACACTCGATCCTTTTCTCTCGCACACTATCGCAGTAGTCTAAATAAAATATTGGAATATTTCTACATCCCTTTATCTATAACTTAAATCATGAAGTCTTATTTGGTATCTAATGTGGCCAAATAAATGTGTGATATATACTCATTAGTTCAACACTAATGATGTCTATATCAAACATGTTTGTTCATATACAAAGATAATTATTCCAATAATAAGAAAGTCAAGGAATAAAATATCATGTCGGAATCCTCTTGGGATACTTGGATGGTTATACATTCATTGGCCAAAGTCGGATGTCTCTAAATTATGGAAACATTTGACATTATGAAATATGGTCTAACAACCATATTAATTAATAATGAAGTGGTGGATCATCCCAAAGAATGTGATTTAGCTTAGCGGTTGTGTCTCTGTAATTTTTGTTATGTATCCTTATTTTTAATTTAACATACCACCATTAGATTTTAAGAAGAGGAACGCTGATCTTATCTAAAGAAATATTTAAGTAATCTCTTTTATTTCTCCATGTGAACATTAATTTACTAATACCTCATGATTCCATCCAAGTAATTCAATAAATGGAATCCCAGGAATCAATCTCTCCATGGCATGAAATAACCCTACGAGCCTATCCCAGATATCTCACATAGGGGAGTGAGTATCATTCATGATCTGGTATGACCATCTTGAAATCGATCACATTCATGGTGTATCCCTTAGGGAATAGGTATCACTCACATGGAGGTAATGTAAATGTATGGTGATACCATATCCATAATAATTGGTATCACTCCTAGAATGTATAAATTCCACATGAAAAAAATATTTAAATAGCTCGATGAGCCCTTATAAGGCAACCCATAAGGGTATAAGTATCCCTTTATGCTTGAAATGTGTTATGGATTTATATAGAAATTCAATTAATTTAATAGTTAATATAATTTAAGATGCTTTAATATAATTATCCAATTATTTTAAATGAGAAATTCTTTTATGGAATGAAATGTGTGTACCTAACTCATGGCCAATCATTCCAATTAATTAAATACAATAATTCAAAAGCATTTATTAAAATTGGAATAAACCTAAAGAGGTGTTTTATAAAATTAAGGCAAATGGAAATCATGCTATCAAGGAAGGGCACACCCATAGGGGTGTCCCATGTCAAGAAGAATAATCTAGGATGCCATTTTCCTTTTTCAAGAATCACATTAAGTATGAGATCCAATAAAATTGATTTACAAAGCCTTATGGAAGCATATATAGAGATATATAGGGCATGGAATGATGGTTCATAATATAAAGTCAACCACACATGAGGTAAATAATCTAGAAAACCTAATATAGGTATGTAGATCGCTCCTCATCAGGTGTTTTCCATTTAATTGAGCTATACTAGAAAAAACGTAAGAACAGATCAATTCCCATAAAATATGGAAAATGAGATCACAACTAATTAGTGAAATATAGATGATTAGAAATTATAAATAGAAAGAG
Source organism: Viscum album (assembly GCA_963277665.1). Taxonomy (NCBI): domain Eukaryota; kingdom Viridiplantae; phylum Streptophyta; class Magnoliopsida; order Santalales; family Viscaceae; genus Viscum; species Viscum album. The sequence continues at coordinate 871,936,285 of OY728147.1, read as the reverse complement.
GGGGAGTGTAATGATTACCAAGAGGGATCTAACGCACCTAATAGTGAAAAAATAGAGACTATATAAGGGAGTTTTCAAAATCCATAATTGGGGAGGGAAGAGAACATTTTTCAGTTGATGAAGAAGAAATAAAAGGAAGAATAATCCATGAGGGATTAAAAACATAATAGGGTAAAATTATAAATTACCCATCAAAATTAAGGTCACATAGTTTTTCAAAAATGTTGGCAAAATCATGCACCAATTGTGAAACAACTACTGAACAAAGAGACCCCTCAAACAGGTTAGGAGAACATTTAGGCTCCCCGGGCACATTCCGTGCAAAACAGATCTGTCAAGAAGTTCAACAATCACACAAGTGTGTTCTTCTTGGATTGCAAATTTTTAGATAAATTGTGTATCCTCTCTTATGCATTGGGTGCCTCAAATATTTGAGACACATAGTTAGCACTAAACGTGTGCTAACCATGTGGGTTAGTTTTACACCTCAAATTCAAGTGCTCTAAGATCCAGACAGGATTTGAACTCTCTTGGACCAAACCTTATCCATTGTTGGACATTACTAACAAAAAATTAGTGGTTTTTATCATTAACATAAGAGTCCATACCTCTTAGAAAAAACAAGGAATCACATGTTTCATTAACATTTTGTCATCATATTAATAACCCATCCATAGAAAGAACAAGGAAGGTATCCCATGATCGTAACACCAATAAATCATAATAATAATCAATGGTTGTTGTATTTTATGAATATGAATATCATTAAAAGACCATTTCAACATTATTGAGGAAAATTACATTCCCATTTTGAAATAAATTACTAAAAACAATGGAAATACAAATGAAAAAAATTTCTTTGAAAATAACCACGCAAAACGATAAAATAAGATTCCAAGAAAGAATTGTCCATGATGGTGGTAGAAGTTTCTCATACCGTATAATTTTAAAAACATTCCTTCAACACTTTTGTTAGTAAATTAAAAAAATTACATTTGAAATATGAATAAATGATTCCTTTCAAATGATTTTTAAAAAAGTAAAACATGGGTGAAAATGGATTTAAAAAAAATTGTATAATATTGAAAACTATATTTAAAATATTTATATAAAAACTAGACTCATTAGATAAGAAAAATCTACCGAAGTGAGAAATGTAGTAGATTTCCCTTAAACAAATTCAGATTGTTGTGTACATAAGTTGGGATGAATAAAATTAAAACATTTATTTTAAATAAATAAAAATAGTAGAAGAAACATCATGAGTATCATGAGAGGATTATCATAATATTTAATCAACAGTACTTAATCATAAACAATTTCAATAAACAATGTGATCATAACATAAAACTCATTACCTTGAGTTCACCTTACATCAAAATCACTCTAAAATCATGTATAATGAAATAAAATTTATTTTTATTCAATACTATATAATTTTTCATACATATAATCTCATATACATACCATTTATAATATTTCAATTCCCACTTTTATCAATAATTTTTTATTCTAATCGTTATTTCCAAGTTTTAACTGTTTCGTATATCATGAGTATTTTAGTTCATCTGTTCCTATCCAATCATATTTATATAAGTTACATCATCTCTAGAATATTATTTTTAATATAAATATCATATATATTCATTATATACATATTTAGTTAATCCATAAATGTTTGAGATAGAAAAATAAATTACACCGTTCATGGAGATGGTATGTCACACACACGTATGAATGTTGTTTTCATTTTTTAGATGATGGAACAATAGAAAGGTAAATATTAATTCACCCTTAAAAGATAATAATTATAACATATATATCATATATATTCATTAAATTCACCCAAATTAACATCCAAGTAAATTATAAATGAAGAATAAATCTCATGTGGTAGTCTACACGTACACATGAACGACGTTATCATTTTCAAAAGATTTAGATGGTATGTAGATAAATGTGATATTTTAATTACAGAAGTATTTTTTTTGTTTATAAATATCACATATAATCTTTAAAATAGTCATGATACTAATCTGTAAGATATGGTGATATTAAATCAATTGTATCGCTACATTGAGATAGTAAGTCATACGTACACATAAGAAATAATTTCACTAATCATTTGATGGTAAATACGGTTTATAATGGGGTTTTTATAATTATAAAAAAATTAAAAAATATTTATGGTACTAAATATAATATTTTATGACAAATACTATATATTTATAGGTGTAAACAATAGTAGAAGGAATTTTTTTAGTTAAAGAGATTATGTCGTCTTAGAAATTACTACTTTAGATCTTCTCTATAGGGCCATATGGTTGGAATTTTGTGAAGAAATGAACCTATAGATTTTGTATAGGGATGATTAAATGATAAATCATCCTATTTTTATTGATCTAGAACTCTAAATGTGGTGTAAATAAGTGATGGAGGATGTTCCCATTTTTAATTGAGGCGAGGGCCACTTTTGGAATTTCCTAAAAGAAGTAAATTAAAATAAATCTGTTTTTAATAAAAATGAATCCAAATGGACTGTTACATTATGATAAGATTGTATAGTACTGTAATATAATCAACCAGTAGAATTTAGACATGTTTTTATATCATTTTAAACCTTATCATTTAGATTAACTCTAAGATAACAAATTTTAATCTTAACAACGGTAAAACCTTTTTCAATACTAAAGGGTGGTGATTGTTACATATAAGTTTAAAATTGGACCATAATGGATGATTTATGATATTTTAGACCCCCTTGTATTACTCCATTATTTTTATTATTTTTAAATAATTTAATATTATATTATTTTGAAAAAATATCACTGTTAATTTGGACACTATTAAATTAATTTGACTTAAAATACATAAATAAAATGTTTTAATTGGAATATATTATTTTAAACCGATCTTAATATTTCAAATTGACCTATTTTGTACATGTAATTCAATAACTTACTCATATTATTTTAATTTTAATATTCTCAAAATCATTTATTTTATTTTTCCCTTAATTGAATAAATATTATTTTGGAATTGTGTAAGAATTTGAGGTAAATATATAATCCCAAAAAATTGAAAATAGATTAATATTGTTAATATAATTTCATTACGCACAAAATTATTATTAATTTTCATTAATTTATATTTTTTACCTATGTCAACACATAAAGAATACTTAAAACTAAAAGAGTCAAATTTTGTAACATTGTTTTATTTAAATAATATATAAATCATCATCACGGAAAAATGTACACTAACCTAATAAATTTAGATACTGAGTTGATAAGGTAAAACTTCCCTTAATCCAATATTAATTATTATAAGTCATTTTCACCTTGTCACTTATTTTTAATTTAGATTTACCTAGTTTACCTCTTAACATGGTAATAAATTTTATCACGATTACTATTTATATTGACCAAAAATAAAAGGGACCTATTTACCAAATTTTATCCCAATGATTCTAAATAATTAATTAATTTTATCAAATTTAACAACTATAAATACAAGAAATTAATTGTAACCCTATTTTGAAAAATGAATTGAAAACTTCTTTTTATAAAAAAAATACATTTTTAAGAATAAAACTGAATTTTTTCTTATCATATGTCTAGAAAAATATATTTTGAATGCTTACAAAAATTATTTAAATAAATTTTAATATAATTTTTTTAATATAATTCACCAATAAGGATAAATTAAATTTATTAATATAAAATACATTGTGTTTATAAAAAGATTTCAGAAAAAATATATCTTTAATTTTCAAATATTTCATATTTTTAATCATAATAATTTGATAACTAATGATTTCATTATATAATATTTTACTCCACATATGTTTTAATAATTTAGTAATTACTATTCATACCAACCAATATATTTTCCAGGAGATAATAAACATATAATATTTTAAAAATGTTATGTGATTTGCCTTAACTGGTTGTTGCATGTAACGCAAGCTATTAAAGAAAACAAATTATTTAAAGAGAACTATTTCGTAAATATTATAGGGTGTTACATTATCCCCCCCCATAATTTATACCATGAAATCCATATCTTTGTTAAAAAACAACATAGGGTAATTTTGCCTCATTATACCCATAGGTTCCCACATAACATCCAGAAATTGGTGGTTTTGCAAAAGAAACTTTTACCGAGTTAGTAGTATTACTTCATGGAAATTTATCTATACATTCCAAAATTCTGTTATTGATTATTCATAATAAATATATTTCTCCATATTTAGGACCTCGAATTATTTACATATGAAGGATTAAGTATGTACCTCCTCTAGAGAGATACATGAAATACATAATGAACATGATAGAGATTTGGTGGAAACCCAAATGTATATTCTACCATACTGATATAATCAAGACTTTTGAATGGTTTGATATATACAATTTTTAGATTGATGATCTTTCCAACTCTCACCGCTATCTACTCTAGATATATTACTTGGAATGCATTATCACCAACTTCAAAATCTATATATTTTTAACAATTGTCGGCCAAATTTTTTTTCAACGTTGTTCTTCTCTTAGATGTAGTTGAATAGATCTAACCTTCTCTTCCAATATATCCACTAAATAATGTCCCAATAGAATGAATTATTTAATATCATTCCTTAACAATGGATTTCTGCACTTCCTACCACAGAGGGGTTTATATGAATCCATCTAAATTCTGGAGTGAAATCTATTGTTGTAAGAAAATATCATCAAAGGAAGGTTTTTATCCAAAAATCCATTGAAATACATAGAGAAAAATCGTTACATGTTCTCTAGAGTTTCAATGGTCCTAATAGACGAACCATATATTTTTTTATGATAAGTAGTGCTACAAAATAACTCTGTACCTAGATCTTAGTGAAGACATCTCAAGAACATTAAAGTTATAATTAGATCATGATCGATACAACTGATTGTGGCACGAAATGAAATATCAACTCTTAATTAATGTATAACTGAAGAATTTTATCAAGATATAAATCTTCTCCAATGTAAATGAACTATTATGATATTTTAAGATAGACAACTATTACACAAATAACACTATGCCTTTTATATGTTTTGGGTAGTTCGATGGTTCAATACATGGTTATTTTTTCCCATTTTAATTTTTTCATGGGTAATGGTTGTAAAATACCATTATAATTTTTTCTCTCAACCTTATCCTACTAAAATAACAAGCACCAAGAATCCTAGACTGAAATATATCTCTTTATTTCATCCCACCATAAATACTCATTAAATTATTAATATATCTTCATAAATCTAGAATTAATAGAGAATGATGTACTATGAGATTCTTCCAAAATTTTATTCTTCAAATATTCTTACCTAAGCGACACATAAACAATTCCTAAAACATATTATTCCATAAAAATCATGGTGGAAATCATTAACATTTCTCAGCTTCTTTTACATTTCAACATCTTTGTTCTTAACCTCCCTAATTTTCACTTAAATAGTTGGATGAACACCCATTTGATAAAGATAATATTTCTTACATTTATTCAAGATTTAAAGATACATCATCTGTATGTCTAAAAATAAGAGATCGTTTTTTATCGTCATCATAGGTATGCTAGAAAGATCATTTTGACTCATAGAATCTTCTCCCTTGTTAACATTCCCATGGTGTTAATGTATTTACATTTCATAATCATTATTTTTCTCCAAATATATTATTTGGTGTTTTTTATTTATTCATGATTAAAAATATACTTTAAATAGTTGTGATCAGTATATATTTTATATCTTTATTCATGCAGATAGTGACTCGTAATGTTTATTTAAAAATTTACTCTAACTAAATCCAAATTCGGAGTTGGGACATCTTTATCATAGACCATCAATTAATATGAGGCATAATGTATAAAAATATTTTTCTATATAATGACAAATCTTAGTACCTTATTTGATGTGTCACTATAAATTACAAACCTATCTAAATCATAGGGTAGTGTAAGCACTAGTTCACTAACCAAGCTTCTATTTAGTTTCTTAAAACATTCCTCATATCCAAAAATAAAATGTTATATGGTTACCCTTTGAGTTAAATTGTTGAGTGGGTTCAATAATTCTGAAAGAATATTTATAAAGAACAGATAATATCCATCCAAACTAAGAAAACAATGGATCTTAGTCACAATGGAGAAATGTTCAATAACTTATTTCTTTAAAGGATATATTGATATACCATCACGTGAGAATATATAACCCAATTATATAATATTCTAAATAAAAATTCACACTTGGTAAATTTTTTAATAATGTTTTTTCTTCCAAATATTCTTTAACAAAATTCTCATGTAACCTTCATGATCTTCTTTTCACTATAAGAATATAACAATATCATCTATAAAGACTACCATAAAATAACCATATTTATCATTTAATATACTATTCTGTAAATCCATGGATATAGTGGGGGAATTAGTAATTAAAAATGACATCACTATAAATTCATAGAGTCCATGCCTTGTACGTAAGGTCTTGTTGGGAATATATTCCTTCTTAACCCTCAATTGATGATATCAAGAACAATTATAAATCTTGTATAAGTAATGTGCTTAATGTAGTTGATCAAAAACTTCCTAAACATAGTGTAGATGATACTTATTCTCGATCTTGATCTTGTTAAATTCTTAGTAAGAGTGGAATTTATTTATCTTTATTCTTAATAAATAGAACAGGTTCACTCCAATGAGACCCACATGGATGACTGGATCCCTTTTCAATATTCTCTTAGAGTTTCATAATTAATTATTATAACACAATCATGGATATAGTATAAAGATTATGGGAAATAGGTGTATCATTATGTATGAGTTTTATTGAAAACTCAAATTCAAAATTTGATCGAAGACCTATAATATCTTCCAAAAAGATAACAATAAACTCCCTCAAAATAGGAATATCACAAATATTGATTTCTCCTAAACCATATGAGAAAACAACCATTTTGAAAAGGAATCATGACCCATACAGTTGATTTAAATTCTATTGGAAGTTATTTTTTGTCATAACAATGATAGTAAATCATTGGTTGGTTCATAATATCAAAAATAACACACCTTTGTCAAAAAAAATTGTGGGATATATGTAAATAGGTTAAATTCATGCACAAAATAAAAATGAATTTAATTAGAGCAAGAATTATATGATTCTTATAAAAAAATAAAAAAAATCAACTATATTAGAATCATATACTTGGGTTGTGATTACCGTATCATTATGTGTTTTTACAACAAAATTAAACTAAAATTTATGAGGCGGTGTTGTTATACACTTAGAAAAATCTTTAGATATAAAATAGTGGGTAAATCTAGAATCAAATAATACATTAACATTTCTATATTTGATGGTAAGTGTACCACCCACCACTTTATTATCATACCCCTTATCAAAAATAGTGATCGTGTGTGATTTCCCATTGTTTTTAGGATTAATATGTTGTTGATTTAAATCATCATCATTAACCTTTGAATATGTGAATTGGTTATCATAATTCCCATACTATTTTTATTTAAAACACATGAGTATGGGTGGTGAATTTTAGGGAAATTTTTCTCTGTTAAAATCATTAGATAAATTATTCCCATAACATTGATATTAAATTTCTTTATAACCTTATTTTTCTCATATGAAACATTTACCAGTTCCCTTAAGAAAATTTCCCCCATGTTTCCTTCCACAAATCAAGAATAAAAGAAGTCTTATCTTCTTCCATATGTGGTTTTTCGAGATGGAGTTGAATTCCGTTTTTCATTACTAATCAAAACAATTACATTGATGGGTAACTCCAATATTAGATCTACCTTGATAGAATATAGAAAAATTTCTCCGAAGCTATTGAAGTCCCTTATGGATAATGCCCTTGAGAATATCGGTTTTAAAAAACTAAATAATTGGTAATCTTAAAATTCATTCTAGATGATAGTACCAAAATTATACCTCCCATGTATCATGAAATATTCCTCATAATTACCAACAGATTCATAATCGTAATACTTTTACTGAAGTAATTCTTTGTCTATTTTTTTAATGAATATGAATAATTTGATTTTTGGAAAATAAATATTAAATTCATCCTTTAACACCATGAACCTAGAACCCCGGATCCGGTTCATTATTTTAATACATTGGCATGATTACAAGGAATCCAGTCTTGAAGGACCGATCAGTTTAGTAGTCTTGGAAAATAGATTACATACATGAACCATACACTACAATTTCTAACCTAAAACAAAGAATAGATTATCCTTTGAGAACACCATTATTACTCTATATTAACCCATAATATCAATTACAAAAAACTACATAGAATCTAGGGGAAAATGAAACATAATAAAGGGGTGATCCTAGATGCTCAATAAGGATGAACAATATAGTGGCAACTATTACAAATAAGCATAAAATTTTAAGGCAAGGTAGAAAACTAAAACAGAATCCTTTTAAAATGTTATATTCAAGATAATATGGAAAAATAAATCAAATAATTCCATATAATCATTAACATGGATATTATACTAGTCTAATAATCATATGTAAAATCAATAACTAATCTCATAACGAGGGAATTCATAATGCTACACATCTAAAACATATCATCAAGGCCTCGACCAATACATATAAAAATAAATGGTTATGGCATCGAAAAAATCCATATCTAAAATTAATGGGTAGTTCCTCAGACATGTCCATATCTATTTTGACCCATAATACCTACTGATTCATCAAGGGGATATATTGGGCCCCATCCATCACTTACTATGTCCAATGCATTCCTTATATGAAAATTTTGAAACATAACACAACCATTCATATTCAAAACTAACATAAAAAATGTTAATACTCTATCCATAAACCCTAAATGGTATATAAATATAATATCCATATTCACACATATCAAAAACCTGTAATACAATATGTTAGATTGTATCATATTATATCAATCTCAATTAATCATAAAAAAACAAATAATGTTGACATAGATTAAAATAATCTAATAACATCGTTAAAAATCCTATAGAGAAATATCAGTTTTTACTTTGAAAACAATAAATGTAAAATAATTTATAAAAGAAGACATTTAAAATAAATTTTTTAATCCAAGTGTCCAATAACATATTGAAACATTTGAATGTAATTAACATTTAAAAAAATCTATATCCATATAAGTAAATCATTAAAACCATTTTGAAAACATAGACACTAATGAGAAAAGATTAGATCAATAAATCATTAATAATTTTGCTTTAGTTAAAGAGTACCTTACATAAAACCTTAAAATTATTCATTTTGAAAATACTTCTAATAAATAGGGACATGAATGATAAATATTTTTCCAATATATACTTATATATAAGCACTCTCACATAATAAATAGATTGTGAAATTAACCCTTACCTTAAGTCCAATACTCTTTTTATGTGTCTGATGCTCCTGTATAATGTTCATCAACATTTTATTAACTTCTACCAGGATCATAATAATATTTATTATATAATATATGATTGGTTTTATTACTCGTTTATTAATAATTCTAATTTAATGAAATGTTTCGGGTAATAATCTATTTCCTTATCGCGTGTGTTTTGACTTGTTATTCTTGATCATACTGCATAGATCCTGATTTAATTAATTTATTAATGTATAATATTATTTATATATCTTATATACTCTTATATATATATATATATATGAAATGGAATACACTGTTCATGTAGATGGTAGGCCATACAAACGCCTGAATGATGTTTCGGTTTTCATATCGTATTGAATGGAAGTAATTGAATGAAATATATGTACATACATACAGAAATATATGTATATAATTATATTAGCCTTATTATTTCATATATTTTATAATTATTAATAATATATATTTTTTATTGTCATTCTTGGATGGTGAATGTGGAAGATGAGTCTCACCACGCTGTGGAGACGGTAAACCTTATGTACGCACGAGTGACAATATCATTTTTATTAACGACTAACTCATATAAAATTGGTAGAATATTAAATTTAAATAAATAATTTCATGTTATATTTATTATATATTTCATTTATATTCATCTTTATACCCATCGAAATAAATAATTGGTGAAAACAGTTTACACAATGTCATAGAGACGGTAAGTTGAACGTATGTACGAATGCCGATATTATTTTTCATAGGATGGATTAAAGGAGGAATATGGTTTCACCTTAATAATAACAACATATCATAATATATTATATTCTTAGGTTAATTTTTATTATGGTAACAACTTAGGAAGAGGAAATAGAAAATGAAAAGAACTTTGAAAGAAGGGATAAAACGATTACCACTTCTTCGGGTTTCTCCTTTTGATTTTCCAAAATGGACTCTTTAAGTTTGTTTTCTGGACAAAGGGTGGCCTCTAGGATTTATTGAGGGATGTTTAGAAGATATTTTTTCATTTTTTGTCCTATCCAAATGGATTTGGAGGTTTGAATAAAAAAAGAAGGATAAGTTCCCTATTATATGAGAGGTGAGGGACAAAATAAGAAAGTCTTGAAATATTAGTTTTTTATAAATTTATTTTTTATTTTATAATGGATAAAAAGATATTGATTTATAATATAGGTTTTTATTGGTCTAAATATTCTCAACCAATAGGTTTTATACAATTTAGGTCATAGGATTAACTGTATATTTTAGCTTTAACCCTTTATAAAAAACATTATCTCTAACCACGTCTTCTTGTATTTTAAAAATATATTGTTACTATAGTTACTATAAAATGAATAGAGAACAAAAAGTAGATCATTAATTACATTAGTAACATTATATAAGTTAGTTTTCCTAATATTGGATTTTTAGGACTATTATATCATTTATTAAAATATTTTTTGTTTTAAAAACATATTTATTTCATTTTTCAAACTATATAGTAAATAATTTTTAATTAAGTCATAAATACATGATTTACTTGAAACAAAAGCATGAAATAAAATATAACATCTCATATTCATCCAAAATATTTTCCTATGACATAAAAACGTTAAAAGTACATTTATTTGGATATTTATCATATCATTAATTTAAATCATTCTTTAATAAGGTAATCATTACGCCCTCATCGTGTCCTAAATAAATTTATTTATTTGATGTCTAAAAATTATAAAAAAAATACAATGATATATAAACACTTTTTAGATTTATAAAGAAAATGTATAGTATGATATATCATTTATATAAACCAAATTTATATTCTTTTAGTAAGGAGATACATGTTTAGGTTGTATTTCCCTTTTCATTAAATTAAACATTATAAAATGTCATTATCACACCTAAGTGGCTCCATGAGGTCCTAAAATAGACCTAAGGATTCTCATTTTCTTCCTTATATCATAGAATAGGATTATTACATGTTTTAGAGTAGTTTTATATTATCATATTATTATATTTTACCCTTATTTACCTGATTTGCCATTTAACCACAGTAAATAAAAATAATTATTGCAATTAGTATTCATAATGTAAAAAAATACAAGGTACTTATATACACAATGTTGAACTTATGATTCCAAATATGGAATCAATTTTTATAAATTCAAAATAAATAATTGGATGAAATTAATTTAAAATTAATTCCCGCGGTCAAAAACCGAAATGCGGGTTTTTAAGATATAAAAAGATATTAAAATATTGACATGTGTTTAAGTCCAATTTAAAAATTAAATTCCTTAAAATGAATAAAATTGTATTAAATGATAAAAAAATTATTCAATCAAACATTAAAACCAGTTAAAAATATTATCAAACTATATAAAAAATATAGATGAAAAGTAGTTTTGAATTAAAATGCAGTATTTTTCACTTTTTTATAAAATATGAATGTTATCAGAAAAACACAAAAACAATTATCCAGACAAAATTTTTATGTCCTTATTTTGAATAAGAATTTCATTTCATCAAATTGAATATATATAAGTTTAAATTATTGGATTTAAAAAGGGATCCCCATTAAAATGTGGAAAACGGTATTTTTTGAAAAATAATGCTTTTATTTGAAAAATTAAAATTGTCCTTATATTATTTATAAGAAACACATAAGATGAATGTTAAAATTACATGGTATATATTTAAAATTAAAATTTTGGTTAATATTATTCATAAATACTTTTTTATCTGTAGTTTGATAGGTCATGATGCGCTTGAACACAGTGTTTCTTGTAGTGTAAGATATTGAATTATTAAGAAGAAGTGTACCATTAAAGCTTGGATGGTTACATTATCCCATACTTCAATAAATTACATCGTCACAATTTAAAATTATTATAGAGAACTAGGGGTTTGACAATTCAAAATATCTTAGTTTAAATAAAAAATAAAAAAATGTATTACAGAGAACGTTGTTTTAAAATTATGGAAGGTAAGTATGAAGGTTACCAGATATAACACATACTGGGAATCCATATATAAAAACATGGAAATGAAATAAAAGTATCTCCATAATGTTTGGATATATAGTGATAAAGAATATTATTCAGAGAAATATAACAATCAGATATCCATAAATCTAGGATGATCCAAGGGACCATTTGATTCATCGCAAAAGAAAGTAATAGTATAACGTTTTTGGTTTTCAAGATCCATTACCTAAAGACAAAGAACATGAGAAGAAATAATTACTTTATTTTGTTATAATATCACCATTGGTCATGCCTTGAAGAATTTTAAATTCATCTCTTATTGAATGAAATTAATTTTAATTTGACATTCCTAAAGTGTTGGAAGATCATGTGATCCATAAATTGAATGATAGTTCATTCCATTTATATCTACAAAAGTTTTAGAATAGGTTATCACATATGTGTAAGTCCACTTAAATCATATAATACATTAATCTAACAAATTTTAACTACAGTATAATGTATACTATCCATAAATGGATAACCTTATAATACTTCCAAAAAACTGAAAATCTATAACTTTATAAGGATGTTAACAAAATGATATTAGAATTTATCTACCATATGTCTTTAGAAAATTCATGGTGGTCACATTACAAACTTGTGAACACCTTCATCATGTATTCTCTTGATTCGTGGTAACAACCTGAATTATTAGATATTCTTATTTAAAATATGCATGTTTTCCTATTCCACAACATAATAGATTATTCCTTATATCCCCAAAATTTTCACACTTCATCCATGATATCCTAACACTATTGTGGAAAAATCATTAACTAGTTCCCAAGAAACTAGCATCATCCAAATTACTTATTCAAATACAACATATCTTTACCCAAGAATCATTATTTTAACATAAAGAATATATTAAGGGTTATCATTTCCTTAATCATATGTTCTCCAAATATAATCATACCCATAAATCAGTTCTCAAGTCCATTATAACTATTCAACATATTCTCAAAATTACTACGTGGAAAACATAAACTGAATAATCCTTATATATTTCAAAATTCAAAATTCTTGGATTTAAATACATAAATAATTTGAAACTTCTAATTTAATGGTTGGCATGGAATATGTCCTTCCTTGGTTTAGAGGTGGATTCTTATATATGTGCATTGAGTTGGGTAATGCCAATGATTTCCATATATGATACATTGTACTCCATAATAATTTGTCACCCTATGACCCTTTTTACCAAAGAGATAACATCTTCCCCTCCATTTGAGGTATTCCTCAAGGTTTTTCTTCCACTCCTTTTAACATGTAGGAAGTAAATTCCTCTATCCTCTGTGATTATTATAATTTCAAGATTTATAAAATTGAATTTTCTTCTTATTAAATGTGTTAGAAAAGTCATGATAAATCACATTGTTAATCATATATTGTGATAAATGATTCAACATAATCACCATATCTTTATCTCCAGTCATTATCCAATTCTATTGCACAAAATCACCAGATTTTCAATCAAAGTCAATGTTAATCCAATTTCATTCTCGTTTCGGCCATTAATTAACAATAGAAAGAATATATTGAGAAACAAATATCATTGAATAAAACCACATAATCAAGGGAAGGTACTTTCAATATATAACATCTTAGGTTTGTTCTTCGGATATCCATTTTTGTTATAAAACTTCTGGGTGGTTCTTATATAATTATTGTAAAAGTATATCATAGGGTTATAAACCCTAATATAAGTTTTCTGAATTTATTTCCAATATTGTTGCTAAAATTCCTCAAATACCAACTGTAACACCCAGAACCCAGAATCCTAGAGCCATTGAATTATTTTAATACATTTTTATGATTACAAGGAATCAATTCCAGAATGACCGATCATTTTAGCTATATTGGAAAATATATTAAATATATAAAATATATATTACAATTTTTAACATAATACACAGTATTGATAATCTACTGAGAACACCATTATTCCCCTAGATTAACCTTGCATATCAATCATAAAAATAATTCTTTCCATCCTAGTAAAAATAAAATATAAGAAAGTGGTGATCTAAAATGATCTATAATGATAAAAAAATATATCAAAATCTATCCCAACAATGCATAAACTTTTAATGATTTGTACTAAACTAAAACAAAGGCCTTTTAAAACATTATCTTCAGCATAATATGGAAAGAATAAATAAAATAATTATAGTTAAACATTTACATGGATATTCTACTAGTAGAATAATCACATGTAAAATCAATGAATAATCTCATAATGATGGAATGCATAATACTGCCATCTGAATCATACTATCGAGGCCTCGGCCAAGACGTCTAAAAATAAACAGTTATAGCCTCATCCAAATCTATATCAGAAAATAAATGGAAAGGCCTCAGCTATGCCCATATCTATTTTTTCGCATCAGACCTACCGATAGATCGAGGGACTGTAGTGGGCCCCACCCGTCACTAACAAAATCTAATGCATTCCACATATGAAAATTCCAAAACATAACATAAATATTCATATTTAAAACTAGCATAAAAAATGTTATTACGTGAACCATAGACCATCAATGGTATAAAAATAGCACATCCATAGTCGCACATATCAAAAAAACTACAATACAATATGGTAAATTGAATCATAAGGAATAATTCTCAATTAAGAATAAAATCTAATAAAGGATGTTGAAATAGATGAAAATAATCTAATAAAATCATTAAATCTCTTTGAGGGAAATATCCCTTTTTTACACTGAAAACATTAAAAGTCACGCAATTTATGAAAGAATGCATTTAAAATACATTTTTAAATCAATGTATCCCATGCCACTTTTAAAATTTTAAAATGAATTAATAGTTTAAAACATTTATTTTCATATAAATAAATCTTCAAAACAATTTTGAAAACATGGACATTACTGACAACGGTTTAGCAGTATAAGTATTTAAAACATTTATAAAGTTGTTTTAGTTAAAGGGTACTTTTCAAAAAACCATAAAACATTATTTTGAAATATTTCCTAACAAACATGGGCATGAGTGATAAATATTTCCCAATAGATACTTACATATAAGAAATCTTGGATATTAGAGAGATTGTGAATCTAACCCTTACCTTAAGTTTGAGACTCTCTTTATGTAATTGAAAGTCCTATATAAAGGTTTTGAACTTATTATCAACTAATACTAGAATCATAATAATATTTATGAAATCATGTATTGTTGATTTACATTACTCATTTATTAATAATTCCATGTTAATGCGACATTTCAGTTAGTAATCGATTTCTTTATCACATGTGTTTTGACTTGTTATTCTTGATTATGTTACATAGATCATGATTTACTTACTTTCAGAATGTACAATGTAATTTATATATCATATATACTCATAATATAAATATATATATAAGATATATATATATATATATATGAAATGGAATACACCATTCATGGAGAGGGTAGGTTATACGTATGCATGAACGTTGTTTCTGTTTTCTTATCCTCTTGAATGGAAGTATTTGAGTGGAATATATGTACATATATACCCATATATATATTATCCCATTATACCTATTATTTCATATATTTCGTAATTATTCATAATATATATTTTTTTACAATCACTCTTGGATGTTGAACATGGAAAATGAGTCTCATCGCATCATGGAGACGCTAAGTCGTACGTACGCGCGAGGGAAGGTATCATTTCCTTAATGGTTAAATTGTATGAAATTGGATTGAATATGAATTGTGAAGAAATAATATTTTGTTATATTTATTATTTAATTCATTTATATTCATCCTTAAACCCATCAAAGTAAAGTATAGACGAAAAATAGTTTACACCGTAGCATGGATATGGTAAACTGTACGTACGGATGCATGGTGATATTGTTTTTTATAGGAATGGTAAAGGGAGGAATATGGTTGTATCATAATCATAAAAAATATCATCATATATTATATTATTAGGTTATTATTTTATTATGGTCACAACTTAGGAAGAGTAAGTAGAATAATAAAATAACATTCAATGAAGCTATAAAACGATTAACTCTTCTTCTGGTGTCTACTTTTGATTTTCACAAAAGGATTCATTAAGTTCTTTATGCCCAAAGGTTGGTCTCTAGGATTTTATGAGGGAATTTGGGAGGACATTTTTTCATGGGATGGCTGATCCAAATGTCTTTGGGTGTGTGAATAAATGATAATAAGATGTTCCCTTTTATAGGAGAGGTGGTGGAGACTTTAGGAATGTCTTGAAATATAAATTTATTATAAATATATTTTCTGTTTCTAATAGATAAAAAGTGATATTTTTAGAGTGTAGGATTGGTATAGATATAAATACACTAAACCAATCTGTTTTATACAAGTTTATGTCACAAAATTAACCTTATCTTTTAGCATTAACCCTTAGTTAAAAATATTAACTTTTACCTTGTCTTCTTGTATTTTTATAATATATGGTTACTATAGTTAGTATAAAATTACATGATAAAAAGTGTATAATTAATGAAAATTTTACATTATAATAGTCATTTTTATGAATCTTGGATTTTTATTACTATTATATCATTTAATAAAATAATATTATTTTTAAACTCATTTTTAAAAATTTGGACACAATTTAGTAATTGATTTTTGTTAAAGTCCTAAAAACTTTATTGCTTCAAAAAAATAATTAACTAAAATATAACATGTCTTATTCATCCATAATTTTTTTTATGATATAAAAACTTTCAAATTACATTTATTTTGATATTTATAATATCATTTATTTCAATCATTCATTAATAAGGTAATCACTATGTCATTATTATGTCATAAATAATGTTATTTATTTAATGTCTAAATTTTATAAATAAAATACCATGATGTAGGAAACATTTTTATATTTATAATTAATATTTATAGTATAAAATTTTATTTATGTAAACCAGATTAAAATTATTTTAGTGAGGAGATACATGTTTATGTTATATTTCCCTTTTCATTAAATTTAACATTATAAATGGTCATTATCAAACCTAAGTGGCTCTATGGGGTCCTAAAATTGACCATAGGATGATCATGGTAGGCCATAAAACATAAAATAGAATTAGTACACTTGTTATGGTTGTTTTATATTATTATACTATTATTATTTTGCCCTTATTTACCCTTTAACCATGGTAAATAAAAATAATTACTCAATTTACTATTTTTAGTGACAAATTTTAAAGGTACATATTTAAACAATTTGGACATTCATATTAAAAATATTGAATAAATTCTTCCTAATTCAAAACACATAAATGGCAGAAATTAATTAAAATATAAATCTCATTGTCAAAACCAGAAAGTGTTGATTTAAGAATTAAAAATTATTAAAAGATTGACATGTGTTTATGTCCAATTTCATTATAAAATTACTTCTAATGACATGAATTATATTAAATGATACAAAAAAATTACCCTTTAAAACCAATTAAAAATATAATCTAAACATATAAATAATTTAGTTGAAGTAGTATTTTTGAATTAAAATGCAGTATTTTCTACTATTCATTAAAATATAAAATTTATAAGAAAAACACTAAATATTTATCCAAAATAAATTTTTATGTATTTATTCTAAAGAATAATTTCATTTTGTAAAATTTAATATATAAAAGTTTCAAATATTTTATTTAAAAGGGTTCTTCATTAAAAGGTGGAAAACATCATTTTTTGATAAATACTTATTTTATATGAAAAATTTAATTTGTCTTTATATTATGTCTAAGAAACACATAATATGAATATTAAAATTATATCTTATATATATATAATTAAAAATATGGTTAATAATATTCATATCTTCTTTTTAAATGGCTATTTAGATAGGTCATGGTGCGCTCAAACTCAGGGTTGCATGTAGCGTGAGTTATTGAATTATTAAGAATAAGTGTATTGTGGAAACTTGTAGTGTTACACATCCCAGTCCATAGATTCAATTTCACCTTGATATCTATTGTTATTATTAACATTCTACCCATGATCTACTTCTCCTTCTAAATGATAAATATATGGAATAATATTCTATTATTCCAAACACTAAATAATTAAAAATATATTTTCAATGGTACAAAACCCTTGCTCAGTAAAAAGTAGATTGGTGGACCCACTAAAAGAAAGTGGGTGTTTCATTATGAAGGACTCAACAGAATGTTTTCCCCCTATTTCTAATTTAGAATATTAGTGTGATTCATTTATTAGGAATGTTCTTTGAGAATAAAAACATGATTTTATCTTCCATATCCCAAAAAATTCAGTTGCTCAGGAGGGAAATCATTGAATTTCCATCACATTTAGCAATAACATGATTTCTCTACATTATATCCATCGAAAAAACCCAAAATCAATGTGTGAGAAATAATAATCATAGTGGAAACCCATATAATCATGAAAAAATTATAGAATTTCTAAATTATGACACCTTCTTCTATGGCATCAGAAGATTAATCTAGGACATTAATTATCATTACCAAAAAAATTGGATTCTCTCTTATACGTAGAATTATCCCGAGGGTTCTCACTAATGTTTTCTCATTATTTTTTCAAACGGATAACTAAAAATTTCTCTAATACCCACTATAGAAACCAATTATTTTCATAAATAGATATTACATTTATGTAAATGTATATTCCTTACATAATATAATGATCCATTCATGGATTGTACACGTCTAGTATCTTGGGAATGTTTGAAACATAAACATCATGTTCATAAATTGACTACATCATCACCCACTTATTTCTTAATAACTAGAACCATTATTAGACATATCATACTTAATACCATTATTTATAACATGTGGAAAGGAAATATAAGAAAATGGTGAGATTTGATGCTCTGTACGGTTAAATAAGGGGGATATCAATGATAATATAAGTATGGAAGGAGAATAAATTTATAATAACATGATAATAATGTTTGGAAACCATTCCCTATAAATAATATATTATGATTTTATGTTATTAAATAAATATTGGTAGTTCATAAGACATTAATCCTAAGGGAATTAAAGAACATGAATCATGAAAGTTTAATATTAGCATAAGACATTGATTTGTAGAAAACACAAAATCATAGAAAATAATTTCCTTTGTGGTCAAGGATCATTTTAGTAATTTTTTACTCTCAATAAAATAATAGTGGAAACATTCCCTTACTAAATTCTGTTCTCTCACTATTCTAGTCTTGTTTATCTGATATTAATATTTACCTCATTCATTAAAAGGTTTTACGTGTCCCACCCATCATATAATTTAATAAAAAAATATTTGTTTCAAAAGATCATAAATAATTCATCATATCATAATCTATGAAAATAAATGGGTTTCATAAACATTTAATCATACCCTAACCCATGGAAAATAAATTGGTTTCATAAACATTTCATCATTTGATAAAAGAATTACTCGTAGAAATGAAATGGTTTTCATAAACATTATGTCATCATATTCATAAATTATCCTTAGAATGAATAATTAATGTATCCCTAGATCATATAATAAGTAAAAACAATGTTATATCAAGTGTAATTATATTTTATGCATATAAATATCATTAAAATACAATTAAAGCATCGTAGTGGAAAACAACCTTTCCAATTTGAAATGACATATTAAAAAACTGAACAAATAAAAATGAAACTTTTTTTAATGAACCCTGTAAACATGAAATGTAAGATTAAAATAAAAAAATATTCATGATGGAGTGAAAATCCTCTCATGTCTTATAAGTTCAAAAACATTCCATCCGTATTTTCCTTGTAAATATCACAAAGTACCACATTTAGAAAATGAAATAAAATTATTCCTTTCAAACCATTTTATAAAAAGTTAAATATGGGTAAAATGACTTTAAAAATTCATAAGATAATATTTAAATTACTATTCAAAACATTTTAATAAAATATTGATATCGAATAAAAGGTTTTCTCAATATATAAGAGAAATGATGTGGATTTTACTTAAGAACACACTTCAATTTACTGAGAACATAAGGTAAGGAAAGTGAAAATTAAACTCTCATTTTCTAGATAAATTCATTGGATAAAAATATTCAAGGTTGAATTTATATTTGTATCATAATATTTAATCATTATTACATAGTCATAAAAATCCCTATAAACAATGAGATTGCAATATAAAACCCATTACCTTGAGTTTTCCTTGTTTCAAAGGCACCCTAACATCCTGTTTAACAAAATATTAATTTATTATTATTCTATACAAAATTAATTTTCATTATTATAATATCATATATGATCCCATTATATCATTTTAGCACACCCTTTATATATAATTAATCATTAAAATTGGCATTTCTGGGTGTTACCTGTTTCGTCTATCTTGAGCAGTCTAGTTCTGTAGTTTTTTTCCTTGTATATTTTTCATGGTTCCATAATCTCCATAATATTAGTTATTATAAATGTATAAAATATATCCATTATATATATTAATGTTCATATTCATCCATAAAATTTGGATATAGATAAATTAATTACACCATTCATGGATTTGGTAGGTCCTACTTACGCATGAACATTGTTTTCATTTTTCATTTGATGGAACGAAATAAAGGTAAATATTAATTAAAATTTAAAATATCATAATTATATTATATATATTAATATAATTAATCATCATTACCATCCATGAAAAATATAAATGAAAATAAAATCTCATCGCTTTATGGAGGTAGTAGTCTATAGTTATGCACAAACAACATTATCATATCCCAAAGGTTTATATAGTAAGATGGTAGATGTGATATTATAATTAAATAAGTATAATTACGTCATAAATATAATAATAAATCATAAAATTAATTATAATACACATCCATGAGATATGCTGATGAAAAAAGTATTGAATCTCAATGTGGAGACGGTAAGTCGTACGTATGCACGAGGAAAACTTTCCCTTTTCATTTGATGGGAAAGAGCATGTATAATGGTGTTTAAAACATTATAATAAAATTAAATAATATTTCCTACACTCAATTTTTTATTCAATGATAAATAAAATATATTTAGAGGTAGAAAGAATGATTATAAAATAAAGTGACTAGTTAAGGCGATTATCACTTCTTTAAAATGACTCCTCTAGATATCCTCTAAAAGAATCTAGGGTTGGTCTTTTGGGAATATCATCAGCTATAGAATGTGTATAGGTAATTTTAGAAAATAAATTGGTTGGTTATGGTCTATATAGAAGGATAAAATTTGTGTAAATTTGTGAGGTGGGAGGTTCTTGTTTATAAATGAGGTGGGGGCACTTTTATTGTTTCTCAAATGATTAAATTATAATAAATTAATTCACAATGCAAATGCATCCCAATTTAAATGGATTCAAGTATAAAGCAGTATAGGGTGATAAATCATCATAAAAGATAAGTTAGAAATTTTTTGGTGTTATTTTAATTCTTATCAATTTCATTAACCCTTTCTTGACCAATTTTAAATTTAATTATAGTCACAACTTCTTCAATATTAACGGTTTATGATTTCTAATTATGCGGTGAAAATTATACCATAAATGGAAAATTAACTAAATTTGTTTCCATAAAATTTCTAAATCATCTTATTTAAATAATTTTATAATTTTTATTTAATTTAATGAAATATTATGTTGTTAATATATCATTATTGTCAATTTTGATGCTATCTATTTAATTTAACATAAAATACATAACCAAAAAGTTGTAATTAGAATATAGTATTTTAACATAATAATATTATGTTATATTAACCAATAAAATTCATGGAACACTTTAACTTACTCAAATTATATCACATTTAATATTAATAATACCATTTAATTATTGTGTCCATTAATTGAATAAATTCTATTTTGGTACTCTATAAGCACTTAAAGTACTCATATAATACTTAAATATTATAAAAAATACATTATGAAAATAATTTCATTATACAAAAATTTACTATTAATATTATTTTATGACTATTTTTTCTTATGTGAACACATAATGTATATTTAACACTAAGAGAGTGACATTTTGTAACTTTCATTAATTTAAATAATATATTAATAATTTTCATTGAAAATTTTCCATTATACAAACACATTTCTAGGATATAGTGATAATGATAATAATCACTTCACAAAATAAGAATTAGGAGAAAAAATTATGATCATTCTACTTATTTTTAATCTATATTGAGTTGATTTACCCTTTACTGAGGTAATAATGATTACCATAGTAAATATTCATATTGACCAAAAAGGGACCTATTTACCAAATTTGAGAATATTGATTATAAATATGAAATGAATTTTATTTATATCTGTACCTATAAATAGAAAAAAATTAATTTTAAACTAAGAGCACAAAATACAAAAAAACTTCTTTTTTACAGGTGAAAAATATATTTTTAATCTTAAAACTGAATTTATTCTTATCATACTCCAAGAATTATATTTTTTCAATTTTTTTTAAAAAAAATATGGAGTAAATAAAATATAAATTTTATTAAAATATTTCTACAATATCAATTTATTTAATTTACTAACACAAAGCACATTGTACATAGAAAAAGATTTTTAGAAAAAAAATCACATTTATTTTCAAATAATTATAATTTTTAATTAAAAATATATAATAACTAATGAATTATTATTAAAAATGTGTGGACTGTATATTTTTTAATTTTTTAGTTATTTATATTCAAAAAAGACAAAATTTCTGCTAGGAAATAATGGACACATAATATTTTAAAAACATTAAACGGTTCTTCTTAACTTGTTGTTGCATGTAACACAAGATATTTAAATAGAAATTATTTAATGAAAACTATTTCATAAAAATATCAGATTTTTATTGCCTAAATTGGGGTGAAACCAAAGGTATGGGTTGATATAGAAGATGTGAAGACAAGGATAGTAGAGATATAGGCTAGAGTAGTGGATGGAATAAGAGAGGTTATAGGAACAATTGATTCTATATAGGATCTATATAAATAGGGTTCCATTAAAGATGAAAAATAACTGATAAAACTTCTACCATTTTCTATAGTGGAAAGTAACTACCACTTCTCTTCCATAAAAACAGTCAATAAAGAATAAAAAACCTTTAGTTGAACCACATGTTACTTGAATACACAAGAAACTGGTGGTACAATAAGATTCATTGACAAGTTCCAGAATAAGGAGATTAAATCATAGTTAGTGAAAATCATATATAGATAAGATTTTATATCCTTGATGATCAACTCAATATCCTTTCTATTTTTCTATTTATTTACCTTTAAAAAGTTATAAATATATTCACCATGAGTCATAATATTTGACCTAGAAACTTTATGGGATGTTTAAGAATATCCATTAATATCCTTTAGTTCCACTCTCACAATCAATCTAATAATAGAATCATCAAATTATGAAATGAAAATAGGAGTAGTATGAGAAAGAGTAGGAATAGGTCTACATGCTCCAAAAGAGGATGAAAAATATAAAAACTAGGAAAACAATTTAATAATCCATAAAGATATTTAAAATATAATGTCATTTATATCTCAATGAATAACTTTAATATACTAAAATATCATTTTATTTAATTTTTCTAGATGAATAACTTTGTTTAAAAATTGAGGATAGATATGATAAAAAATGGAAGAGGTAGCCATTGAAATTCACTCTTTCTAGGAATCCAAAAAACCAATTTCTAAATCTGCAAATATTTTCTTCATCATATTGAAAACATTTAGGTGAATTTCATTCAAATATTATTAGTTAATAACGGTAGATGGTCGATAAAAATAACTAACTAGAACTGAATTATACCTTCTATCATATGATACAAAAAAACCACAACAATCATTTCTTCTACTAAATTAATCACTTATTCAATAGTTCAATTTTGTGGTCATTCTCTATGATTAATAGGGTAAGGAGATAGAAATTATTTTCTTTTTTACACATCAATGTGATATAATAAAGACTCATCTAGAACATGAGAGATATTAAATATAAGTCCCAAGGCTTAAAACATTACTTAATCTTGAGTTAAAATAAGAATGTTCATTGAGAATATTTTTTGGTATAGTGTTTTATAGAATTAGTCCATAACTATTACATTACATCTCAAATATTACAAAGTAAACACTTCTACTCTAACCAATTTTTTCACAATAATAAAACTCCTTATATAAAATAAGAATTATTTTTTTGATGTAAATTTTCTTGTATTATTACTTTCTATTACCCTGCATTATAACCTATGAAAATCATTTCCAAAACAAGGGATGAGTAGAAAAATATCAGTAATGTATATAAAATAAGGAAAGAAAACATTAGTCCATCAATTCATACAAATCAATGAAATCATACTTTTTAATCATATAATTTTTTTCTCTTTTACATAACTCATGAAATCAAAATATTTATGAATAACACACATAAATCATAAATCATAAATGTAACATGTGGAATCTATAACATGCATAAATTTTATCTTTCACAGCTATATATAGACTTACATTTGGAATACCCATCATAGTATATTCTCGAGATCCCTTAGGAGAAATTTTAACGGTCACCTCTGTCACTTTACCCAATGCATTGGAAATATATCTCAGGCTCACCCATCCTTGTTTTTTCACAGAACCACCCATATATGTAAACAATTATTAATATTCATTACATAATCATACAAACACAAAAATTTCATAAAGTAAAGATAACATATCGAAATTTCAATCACAAGATATCAATTCAATATATTGATATAATAAATCCATTCTCAAAAAAAATTCAATAAAAAAATACATAAAAAGGTTATATGGAATTTCTTTTCCTTTTAAAAACATTACGTCTTATTAAGGAAGAAAAATAAAAAATAATTGTTGGGGTGGTGGAAAGGTCGATGTCTCCATGTACATTAATAAGAACATTCCTTTTTTTGTTTAGTAAAATGCTTCGCACAAAAAAAATCCTTTTTAAAATCATTAAATTGAATTAAAAGAAAAAGGGTATAATTATATATCGTATAAAATAAGGTCTTGTATAAACTAAAATATGACTCAATGAATGGAGATTGGGATGAACTCCTTTGCAAAGTTTGTATAAACGACGTAAGAATTTACCAATGGGGTGATTATGTGTATCAATAGTATATCCACACAAATAGAATTGGAATTTAAAGCATAAAAATATAAAAAATTGTACCATAAATAATCTGGTAATAATATAATCAACTATGTGTGCCTAAAACCCAATGAGAGGAGATTGAGTTTCGAAATTCCCTTATGAAATTTCGGCAGCCTAACAACGTCACTTAAATATTCACAAAATGAGTTGATTAGAGAAAAAAGGCCTCTAATAATTTTTCAATAAAATTTATAGAAATAAGGACGTAGAATAACATACCCAAACATAAGAAAATGGAAATTAAAAGTTATCATATAAAAATAAGTCTTTGACTAAAAGAGGATGGAGAAAGGTTCCCTTACCTTGAGTCTGACTCATCACGTATGTTCCATGTTCTTACTGAATAATAAACATAAGATAATTTATACTTTCTTAAGAACCTTTTACATGTTTATTATTCTTTTTATATCATTTATTATCACATTATAAAAATTACATAATTATTTATGTTAATATCGGTCGTTTTGTCGATTTTGGGTACTTGGTCGAAAATAAACTTGTTATCATTACAAATTGTCTATATGGTAAAAATCCGATTATGTACAGATTCATATTCATGATTTAAATATCATAAATATATAGTATATATGTATTTTGATCGAGAATATATGTCTTTATAATATTCTATAATATTTGGAGACAAGATATTAAAGGCACCATTCAAGGAGAGGGTAAGCCGTACGTACGCATGAACGCTACTTTCAATTATTTTTAATTTTTTAAGGAATTAAAACTAAATGATTCATATGTATATTATAATTAAAGTATAATATATATTTTATATATGTTACATAATTTCATTAATTTCATCCTTTATGTGTTTCATGTATAGCATTGATGAGTCATATCAATTTGAGGTGGCGGTAGTCCGCACTTCCCCAAATTAAATTATCATATTTACGCATTATGGAAAGCATAAAGGTTTTCTATAAAAGACAAATAAAGAAGAATATAGTAAATATAAATACCATATATATCATATATAAATATATTACCATCATAATAGCCACCATGAAAGGTGGTAGGGTAAAATCAAACAATCATCGTTTTGTGAGGCAGTAGTTCGCTGTACACAGAAATAGTATGTTCGTATCCATTAAATAGATTTGTGTGTATGTTTAGTTCTAAAAAATCTCATAAAATAATCCTTGTATATTTAAGATAAATTTTTGGTTTAAAATAATTGAAAAAATAGAGTTTAGAGGAAAATCAATGCAAGAATATAGAGAGAAGACATTGCCTCAAATTGGGTAACTCTTTTTGATTTAAAATAAAATACATTCATTAAGTGCCTTATTCCAAATGTAAGGATTCTAGGAGTAATAGAGGGATGTTGGGAGATTATTTTAGTAGATTTTGGATAAACCAAGTTTCATTTATAGGTGGGATTAAGGGTTATAGTTGATTTCATTTTATAAGAGGGAGGAAGGGAACTTTAGGAATGTCTTTAAATATTATTTTATTATAAACTGAATTTTGATTTCAAAAGGTTTCCAACAAATTTAAGTCAAAGACTAGGTGAGTAGTGTTCTAAATACTCTCAATAAATAGTTTTTAGAAAAATTTTGGTTTCAAATTTTACATTATAATTTATCTTTAACCCTTAGTTAACTCATTTGACTATTATCATGTCTTCTTGTCCATTCATACTATATAGTTAATATAGTTACTATATATTTCATCTGAACCTAAATCAGTTCATTAATTACATTTTCAACCTTATTTAAGTAATTTGGCCGAATCTTAGAATTTTAGGACTATTATATCATTTAAAAAAAGTATTTTTTAAAAAACCATTTATTCAATTTATATACTATTCATATCATGACTTTTAATAAATCCATAACAACTAGATTCATTAGAAAAACCACCATTAATTACAATATAACAAGTAAAAACTATCCCTAAAATTCTCTTGTGGAATGAAAAGATTCAAACCAATTTTATTTTAATTTTTATATTGTCATTTATTTAAAATATTTATTAATAAAGTAATCAATACATCATCATTATGTCGTAAATAAATTTATTTATTTTATATATAAAAATTATAAAAAAAATACAATGATGTCGGAAAAATTTTTATATTCAAAATTAATATTTATAGTCTAAGATATCACTTATATAACCACATATAAAATAATTATTAAAACATACATTTTTTTGTTATATTCTCCATAACATTAAATTAAAACTAATTATATGTCATTTTCACACACAAGTGCCTCCCTGGGGTTATAAAATCCTCACAAGGATTACCATTGTCAAAAAAGTCTCATCCAATAAGATTAACACTTAGTTTAGGGTAATTTAATATTATTATAATATTATTTTTTACCCTTATTTAATAGATTTACACTTTAACCATGGTAAATAAAATATATAATGATGCTACTATTCATAATGTCAAAAAATAAAAGTTAAGTATTTACAAAATTTCAACCTGTGGATACCAGATATGGAATCCATTTCTGCAATTTAAAAGCACAAAAATTTCAGAAATTAATTTAAAATTAATTCCCATTTTCAAAACCAAAATTCCCGATTTTAAGATGTAAAAACTAACAAAAGATTGACATGTGTTTATGTCGAATTAAAATGTGAAATTACTACCCATGACCATAATTGGATTAAATGACAAATATTTAATCAAATTATACTTTAAAACCAATTAATTGGGAAATATTACTATATAAATATATTAGATGAAAATGCAGTTTTGAATTAAAATGCATTGTTTTTTGCTATTCCTTAAATGATGAACTTTATCAAAAAGATAACAAAATTACATCCAAAGTAAATATTGATGTCCAGATTCTAAAGAATATTGTTATTTTGTCAAATAGAATATAAAAATGTGTCAAAAATAGATTTAAAATGGGTTCTCTCTCAAAAGGCAGTAAAACATCCCTTTAAAAAAATTAGAGATTTTCATGCTTAAATCTGATTCATTCGGGGTTTAAGCCTCTAAAACTTATTAGAAAAATGTAAAATAAATATAACAAACATGTGTTATCATAATTTTTTTATTTATGTTCATTACTGGTAATACAATGGATATGTGTTAACTACAATTTAAAATAATATTATTATTTTTCAGTATAACTCAAAGTTCTGTGAAATGTAAGATTTCAAAGAAACCCGTTGTTGCGTGTTTAGTACGCTATCAGACAAAGTTTACTCTTTATCATAAAATTAATATCTTATTCATAAATATTAATAGATATGAAAATTTGTTATTCTATAAATAATTGGGTCATTACATCCTTCCCATTTTGGAAATTTCATCCTCGCAATTTTAAAATTTGGCTTAGAAACTTCATCCAAAGCACAAATCAAAAACAGAGTCAATAAAACTATCAAATTAAAAGAAAGAAATATAAGTAAAAAAGTTTACTTGAGATAACCCTTAATAGGATTCCATGTAAGTAAACATTGATATGTAAGAGAAACTAACTATCATGTTCTGATGGAGTGTTGTAGAATACATGATCATGAGAAAGTTAACCACCAAAAAATCACAAACTTGTGATGGCTTAAAACGTATTTGATTTCAAAGTAGGAAAAATAAATGAAAAAAAAATTCTTTTAGTATCCTTTTCATAAATTTGATGAATTTATTTATGAGATTTACTGAGAACATTAGTAAACATACACACTTGTCATGTAAACTTTCATCCTTTACTAAACATCTACCACAAATTCATCTTTTCTCCATACTATGAGTATTCAAGATGACTTGGTCACATCTGAACTACTAGAATAAACTTATAGTGAATCAAATATTCCGAAAAGGATAAAATATATTTTCCCCTATCATTATACATTAACCAAAACCAAAATGGTTATCAAGGGATCATATAATCCTCAAGAGAATAATCCTTTATAAAAATAAATACTACTCTTAATCTCAAAAATTAGACAAATAATACACAAAGTTCAACAAAGATCATTCAATAAACAACCGTTCTTAAAATTATTCAAGATAATCTAAACTAAGTTAGAAACCCAAAATTTATAAGGCATTGATCACATATACTTCCACAATAAGTCTTAAAATTTATCTCCAAATAACATCAACCACTCTTAAAGTCACATTCATAAAATTAATTAACCTAATCACATAATCTATATGATAAGTAAATCATTTCCAAAAATAACCCAAATTGTTATTAGTCCACAATAAAAACATAGATTCTTCCAGAATAAAAATTCAACCATTACTCCTCAAATGAAATTCCATTGTATTATATTTTCCTTAGTCATATAGTATTCCCAAAATAGAAAATGTATTCCAGAATAACCTTCATCACATAATCAAAAAATCATTTCCCTATAATAAGGATATCTATATGTTCCCAAAATAAACTTATTTTTGATCCATAAAATCATTTAACTTAAAATAATAAGTCAAAATAACCGTGGACTTCATGTATACTAGTGGTAGGTGATGCGCCCTTATCGCCATTCGGTTTTGGGTTCGATTCCTATGGCCTTTTCGGATGTGATGGGTCGTCACCCATCCTATGAGTTGTCCTTTTTCTAAAACAATATCATCATTATAAGATTCTCAAAAAAATAATTTTCTCAAAATTATCAAAAACTTGCTTTATCCTCAAGCGTTATCTAATACCTTTCATTTTTCATCCCAAAAAACTAATAACCCCTAATTGCATAAAAAATGATCATATGAACCCCTAAGGTTATACATTATGTCCAGACAAGAAAAGATAATTCAACCATGAATAAAATTTTCACATATCAAACCTATGTTTTACATATACAAGAAAACTTCTTCCAAAATATTACAATCATTAATACATTTAAACATAAAATCATCCCGAGATCCAACCTAAATATTCAATTCCTAGACATCTTAATCATCGTACATTCTTCATGATCCTCTATCCACATTTTTTCATATTATTTCTTTTTTACTTATTTCCTACAAAAAATTCATGCATAATGTCCTAAGATTTTAGTAATTTCAAAATATAAGCTAAGAAATAATCCATACATTTTATAGGTCATTTTCAATTTCCTAATCTTCAATTGGAATGGAAATATGAATTGGTAAACATTTATATATATGGTACTGCTGATCCCATTCTTGTACTGTCACCATAGAAAATATAATTTCGTAATGACCATGTACACCATATTTAAAACATTTTATTGTTCCCTCAGAGAGAAATTCATTACCTTTCCAAGAGTCAACTGGATTCTTCCTTTTTCTATGGTAGCTTATTTCTTTATGACCTTCATTACCAAATATGAAACATCTTTCCATCCCTTTGAAGCATTTTCCAAGGTGTTTCTTTCCACATCCTTGACATATATGATTTTGAATATACTTACCTTTATGATTATTACCTGAAATTCCATTGGGATTTGTTTTTTGCATATATGATTCCTTATAAAAATCACCAAGGTTCAATTGGTCAATCATGACTCCAAATAGTTGGTTTAGAATAACCATAGAAGTTTTCATTTCAGCTCTCATATCATTCTATTTCTCAATCATAAAACCACCATAGTTTTCCTTACATCCATTGTTACTTTAATGCCTGCTAGATCCATCCATTTACTAAAACCAAAAATATCAGTGTGAGTATATGAGAAAAATCATCATATAATATATTATGAGGAGGGTAAACACTAATATTTACTTATTCATGTTATCTTAAACTCATTCAATATAACTAAAATAAATATGACTCTTTCTAATATGCTAACCATTATGGTTATGTCACTTATTCTTAATTAACACCCTAACCTCTAAAATTACTTAACCCGACCAATGATACACACTAAAAGGCCTCATCCTTAAAACATTATTTAATCCTGAGTTAAAAAAATAATTCACATTGAGGATATTTTTGGGTAAAGTGTTTTAGAGAATTAGGCCATAAATATTACATTACATCTCAAATATTACAAATTTGACACTTATACTCTAACAAATTTTTTTCACAACACTAAATTTTTTTAAATAAAATTAGAATTGTTTTCTTGATATAAATATTCTTGAATTATTAATTTATCTTACCCTTCCATATAACCTGTGAAAAAAAACTCAAAAACATGGTATGAGGATAAAAAGCTCAGTAGGGGTTATAAAATAAAGAATGAAAACATTAGTCCATCAATTCATAAAAATAAATGAAATATTACTTTTCACTCATATAATATAATCTCTTTAACATCCCACATTAAATCATAATCTTTATGAATAACACACAAAAATCATAAATCATAATGGTAACTTCTGGCATCCATAACATTCTTACATTGTATCTTTCACGGCTATATAGGGAGTTACGTTCAGAATATCCATCACGGTATACTCCCTAAATATCATAGGAGAAATGTTAACATTTTCCTTTGTCACACTACCCAAGGCATTAGAGAGCTGTCTCAGGCTCACCCGCCCTCGGTTTATCACAGAACCACCCATATACGTAAGCAATTCCCAAGAACCCTAATATAATCATAACACATAAAACAAGAATAAAGTAATTATATCATTTCTACATTGCAATCAAAAGATATCTATAAGAACACGGCCTTAAAACATTACATAATCTTGAATTAAATGAATAATTTACATATAGGATCTTTTCATGTTTAGAGATTTAGAGAATTAGTATATAACTATTACATATCAATAGATTACAAATTAGACACATCTACTATGTTTCTATAAAATAAAAACACTTAAAAACAAAACATGTCTAGTTCTGTGTTTTAGATAGCATGTATTTCCTTGATCCCATCCTTGATCCTATTCATCTTTAAGTCCTGTGGAAAACATTTCAAAAACTTGGGATTAGCATAAAAGGCCCAGTAAAGCATTCAAAAAGAAGGAAAACTATTAGTTTTTTCAAAACAATAAGTAAATCATGAATATTGTATCATAAGTAATACCTTTCAACTTTATGAAGTAGTAAATACTCTTCACTAAATAAAAGATCATTACTTACCCTTTTGTAACCAAAAGATTACCATAAAACCCATATAAAGAACACATAACATATAAAGGTAACATGGGACATAAACATACATAAATGGAATAACCATACGGTAAACTTGCACACATGTCACTAAATGAAATAGCAATATGGCCGACTTCCATACCCAATGCATTGGAGGTTATAATGTAACCACCCATCCTAGTATTCACAGCACCACCCATCATTCGGTTTATCACATAACCGCCCGTCAAATGTCTAAGTACCATTATAAAATTATAAGACATAAAACAAATATAAATGAGAGAAAACATTTCCACATTTCAATCACAATATATCACTTAAATAAATTGACATAACAAATCCATTATCAAAACCTTTTTCAATACCAAAATACATAAGAGAGTATATGGTATTTATTTTCTTTTGAAAACATTACAGCTTGTTAAGGAAGCCAAAGATCACGTAGTACTCACTGTGGCAGAAAAGTCGTTGTCACCGTGTACGTTAAAAGAAACATTTTTTTTGACATTTAGTAAAATGATTCGTAGAAAAAAATTCCCTTTGAATGAAAAGTAAAAGGTGTTTATACAGAGTATAAATGATAGTCTTGTATTAGAACAAAATATGCCCTAAGAATGGAGATTGAGATGAAGTCCCTTACAATGTCTGTATCCTAAGATTAAGGATAAATAAATTATGTAATTATGTGTGAGAAATATAAATATACCCAATATAAGAGGATATTAAATTTAAAACAATCAGAGGTCATCCACACATATTCATAGTAGGACATAATCTAGAAGTATAGGTTTTACCCAAAGAATTGAAATTAGGTTAAGAAGTTACCTTACAGAAATTTGGCAGCCTAACGACGTCACATTAATATTCAGAAAGTGATTTGATGAGAGATAGAAAGAGTATATCATCACATGGACATAAAATTTAAAACAATAAGGATATATAAGAACATATCCCAACATTATGAATTTGTAAATTAAAAGACTAACAAAAAGAAGTCTTTTTAAAAAAACGGTGAAAGGTTCTCTTACGGAATTGGGTAACTTTCAAAACGTACACCCCATGAAGGGAGGACTATAAAACGTTGATGTAAATACCCATAAACGAATTTATATTACACACAGAGTAGAATAATGGGCAGTATATACACCACTCATAGGATATAGTAACATATATAGCATGAATCTCATAGGAATAAATAGTGAGATAAAAACCCTTACCCCATTGTAATTAATCGAGTCGTATGACCAAAAGATAATAATCACCAAATGAATCACAGAATACCATTAATATAAATAGAATCATGATAATATATATCAAATTTTAGTACACAATACACCACATGAAATAAATTAGTGGCGAACAATGGAAATCTCACGTAATTAATAGTGAAATAAGAAATCCCTTACGAAAATTCTGCAACCTAACGGTTCCACATAGAACATCCAAAAATGGATTGATGAGATCAAATAGGGTCTCTAATCATAATAAAATATAAATTACAGTAATAGGAATATAAAATAACATCCCCTAACATAAGGAAGAGGAGATTAAAATAAATGTCATAAAAGAGAGTACTTAAAAAGAAACAGAGAGGTAGGATCGCTTACCTCATGTCCGACTTGTCTTGTTCATTTCATTATATTCCTAAATAATAAACATTGGACAATTTATAAGTGATTGAGAAACTCCTTTAAAGTTTATTATTCAATTCATATCACATATTATAATGTTATAATAATCAGTTAATTATGTGAGTTCATATCAGACGTTTTTGTCGATGTTCGGTACAAGAGTCAAAAATGAACTTGCTTGAAAGGAATTTTCCATGTAGTTATAAGTAAATAATCTCCAGAATAGTATTAATTATTTGAATATCCTATATATCAAGAATAAATTCATTTTACACTATTCCATAAAATTTGGAGATAGAAAATGAAATGCACAGTTCATGGACACGGTTGGTCGTACGTACGCATGAACGCTACTTTCATTTGTATGTCATATTAATGGAATTAAGAATAAATGATAGATATATATATTATAATTCCAGTATAATATATATGTTATATAGGTCAAATAATTTCTTTACTTTCATTCTTTATACATTCCATGAATTGCATGAACGAGTCACATCACATGAGGGGGCGGTAGTCCACACTTCCTCATATGAAATTATCGCATTTGAACAACATGTAATGCATAAAGGTATGTTTTAAATATAAAATACAGAAGAATATAGAAAAAATAAATATCATATATATCATATATAAAATAAAGTGACATCATAATGTCCACCATGAGAGGCGGTAGGAAATAATTGAACAATCATCGTTTCGTGAGGCAGTAATTTGCCATCCACCGAAACAGTATGTTCTGTAACCATTAGATGGAGGTGTGTGTAAGTGAAGCTTGAATAATTCTAATAAAAACATCCTATTATATTTAATATACTTTTTTTGTTACAAAAAAAGGAATAAAAAAAGTTTATGGGGTTGGAGAAGCAAAATAAAAAAAAAGAACATAAGAGAAGACATTACCTTTAAATCGGGTAACTCCCCTTGGTTTGAACCAAAGGGGTTTCTTGAAGAGCTTTCTGCCTATGGTAAGGCTTCTAGGATGAATAAAGGGATGTGGATAGACAATAGGAGTAGGGTTTGTAAGATCCAAGGGCTTGAGAGGTTTTTTTAAGGGAGTAGAGGTGGGGGCCTTTTATAAGAGGGCGGAGGGCCACTCTTGGAATGTCATGAAATGTTACTTTATTATGAAATGATTTTCGGATTTTAAAGGTCCCAAAATGATATATTTAGAGTATAAGGTGATAAGGGTTCAAAATAAACCCATACAATAGGTTTTAGACATGTCTATTTTTTAGATTTTATCTTATCTTTTCATTTTATTTAAATCGTTCATTAATGAGGTAATCGCTGCATCACCATGGTGTCATAAATAAATTTATTTATTTAACGTCTAAAAATTATAAAAAAATTACCATGATTTAGTAATAATTTTTATATTTATAATTAATATTTATAGTTAAAAATATAACTTATATAACCCCATGTGAAAATTGTATTTGTAAAACAATACATGTTTGTGATATTTTTATTTTAACTTGAAATAAAAATTTATTAATGTCTTTTTCTTTCCCAAGTGGCTCCATGGGGTCCCCAATATGACCCATGGATTGTATTGGTCGGCCATGACTCATCCAATATGGGTAGGAAATGTGTCAAGGTAATTTCATATTATTGAAACATTATTTTTACATTAAATTACACTAATTACCTCTAATCGCAATTAATAAAACTCAAAAGTTATTATTCACAAAAAATTAGTTTCATCCCATTGAACCAAATTTTACTTAATAATGATAACCATGTATGTTGGATTTTTATAATTCAATTCATAGATGTGGTAAAATTTCATTTAAATGACAAATCTGTTTTTTAACAACCACTTAGTGGTTTCCCTATTCATCAAAAATTGATGTTTTTCAGAAAAATACCAAAAATTCACCCTAAGATATATTTGATTTTACAAATTCAAAAATGATGTCTATTTTACAAAATTAAAAACATATAAGTTTCATTAATTAATTTAATAATTAATTATCATTTTCAAAACAAAACGTGTGCTTTTATGAAACTATATATATCAGAAGATTTACACTTGTTTATGTTCAATTTCAAAGTGAAATTAATTCCAATGCACACTATCAGATTAAATGATAAAAAAATATTTTAATTTCACTTTAAAACCAAATAAAAAGATAATATAACCATATAAATAAATTAGATTAAAATGATGTTTTGAATTAAAATACAACATCATTCATTATTCATTAAAAAATGAACTCTATCAAAAAAATACAATAAACATACAGAATGTAAATTTTGATGTCCCGATTCTAAAGAAGTATTTTATTTGGTCAAATATAAAATATAATATTTTCAAAATGTGGATTTAAAAATGGTTCACGATCAAAAGGTGGTTAATCGACCTTTTAAAGAATATGAGAATATTTACTCTTAAAAGTGGATTCAATCACATTTTAAGCCTCTAACATTTGTTGGATAAAAGTAAAAATATTTAACAAACATATATAATCATTTTGTAGTTAGTTCTATTCATTATCGCCATTATAATGGCTAGCCGTTAACTACCATTTAAAATAATATTATTTTATTATTAGTGTGCAATGTAAGATTTCAAAGAAACTCATTGTTGCGTACTGGGTACGCCATCGAGCATAGAATTCCCTTTATAGTAATATAAACATTTTTTTCAGAAATATTGATAATTATGAGAGTTTCATATTATTTATTTACCCGGGATGTTACATCCTTCCCCCCTATTGTGAATTTCGTCCTCGCAATTTTAAAATTGGTCTTGAAAACTTCATTGAAAGCCCCACATCGGGAAATTAGTAAATTAAACTATCAATTTAAAAGAAAGAAAGAAAAGTAAAAAGGTCACCCGAGACAACAGATACTAGGATTCCATGAAAACACAGATATGGAGGAGAAAACAAACTATCATGTTCTGATAGAGAGTGATGGGAAAATATGTCTAGGAGAATGTTAAACACCAGAAAACCACAAACTTGTGATGGGTAAAACGGTATTTGATTCCCCAGTAGGAAAAGTTAAAAGAGAACATTTTTGTTTTAAGTTACATTTCATTGAGTAATTTATTTATGATCTTAACTAAAATATAAGGAAACATACTTAATTATTGTGTAGACTTTCATCTCTTACAATATTTCTTACACAACCCCATATTTTCTCCAAAAGGTGAGTATTTAGGATGACTTGTTCACATTAAGAGCGCTATAATCAACTTATAGAGAATCACCTAATCCAAAAAAGAGAACTATATACTTCCCATGTCTTTAGACCTTAACCAAAAACAAAATTTTATGTATAAGATCAGATAATCACAACAAAAGATAATCTTTTACAAAAATAAAAACTACTCTTAATCTCCAAAATTTGTCAAACAACCCAAAGTTCAACAGAGACTATTCAATACAAAATTTCCCTTAAAAGTATTCAAAAAATAAACCAAACTATGATTGAAACCCAAATCCCTGAAGGATTTATTCACATGGTCTTCTAAGGTAAATCTTAACATTTATCTCCAAATAACATCAATTACTCTTAAAGTCTCATTCAGAAAAGTAACGAACCTTATCACATATCTTCCATGATAGGTTAATAATTTCCATAGATAACCCAAAATAAACTTATTACCAATTCATAAGATCATATATCTAAATAGAATTAGTCACACTATCTAGGGACTTCACGTTGTCTAGTGGTAGGAGATAAATTCCAGTCGCACTTTGGTTGTGGGATCGATTGTCGCAGCTTCGTCCGACGTGATGAGTTGTCACACGGTCTGCGTGTTTTCCTTTTTCCATAACTATATAATTCTTAAAAAATTCCCCAAAAAGAGATAAAATCTTCAAAAATAACCATAAAAAATTTTATCCTCAATTTTATCTCATGCCTTTCATTTTCCATCATAACATATAGTAACCCATAATTACCACAAAAGTAAGGATCATATAAACCCTAATGGTTAACTTTATAATTATTACATGAACTTCCACATCGAGTTGGTTCTATCATACCTGATGCATTAGAGAAATCACCAAGGTTCAAGTGGTTAATCATGACTCCTTGATAGTTAGTTTAGAATAACCACGAGATTCCTCATTGAATTCCCCATTTTATCCAGTCTCTTAATCAGAGAACCACCACAATTTTCTTTATACCCATTGTCACTTTTGTGCCTACTAGATCCATCCTTTTACTAAAACCAAAATGTCAGTGTGAGTATATCAAAAAAATCATCATTTACTAAAGAGGAAGACAAACACTCATAACAATGACTCCATCTAATATAATAACCATTTTGGTTATACAAAACTTGTCACTTATGCTTAAAAAACACTATAACCTCTAAAGTTATCTAAACCTCCCTTTAATACTAACAATAAGGACAGAGCCTTAAAACATTACCTAATCATGAATTAAATGAATAATTCACATAGAGGATCTTTTATGGTTTAGGGTTTTAGAGAATTAGGACATAACTATTACATATCAATAGATTACAAAGTAGACACTTCTACTAAGTTTCTATAAAATAAAAAACTCTTAAAAAGAAACATGCCTAGTTCCATGTTATAGATAGCATGTCTTTCCATGATCCCATCCTTGACCCTATTCATCTTTAAGTCCTGTGGAAAACATTTCAAAAACTTGTGATGAGCATATAAAGCCTAGTAAAGGATGCACAAAGAAGGAAAACTATTAGTTTTTTCAAAAAAATAAGTAAATCATGAATAGTTTATCATAAGTAATACCTTTCACCTTTATGAAGTAGTAAATACTCTTCACTGAATAAAACATCATTACTTACCCTTTTTTAACCAAAAGATTACCATAAAACCAATATAAAGAACACATAACATATAAAGGTATCTTGGGACATAAACATACTTAAATTTAATAAACATACGGTCAACTTATACACATGTCACTAAATAGAATATCCATACGGCCGACTTCCAAATCCAATGAATTGGAGGTTATAATGTAACCGCCTATCCTGGTATTCATGGCACCACCTATCATTTGGTTTATCACGTAACCACCCGTCAAATGTCCAAGTACCATTATAATATCATAAGACATAAAATAAATATAAAGGAAAGAAAACATTTCCACATTTCAATCAAAATATATCACTTAAAAAAATTGACATAACAAATACATTATAAGAACCATTTTCAATTCAAAAATACATAAAAGTGTATATGGTATTTATTTTCTTTTCAAAACATTACGGCTTGTTAAGGAAGCCAGAGATCAAGTAGTACTCACGGCGGAGGAAAAGGTTGTTGTAACCGTGTACGTTAAAAGAAACATTCCTTTTTGTCCTTTAGTAAAATGCTTCATAGAAAAATATTCCCTTTGAATGAAAAGACAAAGGTGTTTATACAGCGTATAAAATAAAGTCTTGTATTTGAACAAAATATTCCCCAATGAAAGGAGATTGAGATGAAGTCCCTTACAAAGTTGGTATACTTAGATTAAGGATAAATCAATTACATAATTATGTGTGACAAATATAAATAAACCCAATATAAGAGGATATTAAGTGTAAAACAATTAGAGTTCATCCACACATATTCATAGTACGACATAATCATGAATTATATGTTTAATCCAAATAATTGAAATTGGGTTAAGAAGTTCCCCTATAAAAATTAGACAGTCAAACGACGTCACTTTAAAATTCAGAAAGTGAGTTGATGAGAGATATAAAGGGTATATCAAAAAATGGACATAAAATTTACAGCAATAAGGATATATAATAACATATCCCAACATTATGAAGATGTAAATTAAAATAATAACAAAAATAAGTCTTCTTAAAAATAGGAGGGTGAAAGGTTCCCTTACCGGCTTGGGTAACTTTCGAAACGTACACCCCATGAAGGACTATATAACTTTGACGTAAATAACCATAAATGAAATTATATTACACACAGAGTAGAATAATGGGCAGTATATACACCACTCATACGAGATATTGACATATATATCCTGAATCTCATGGGAATAAATACTGAGATAAAAACCCTTACCTCGGTGTAATAAATCGAGTTGTATGACCAAAAGATAATAAAGACCAAATGAATCACATAATACCATGAATATAAATAGAATAATGATAATATAGATCAAATTTAAGTAAAAATAAACCACATGAAATAAATAAGTAGTGAACAATGGAAAACTCACGTAATTAATAGTGATATAAGAAATCCCTTATGAAAATTTGGTAGCCTAATGGCACCACATAAAACATCCAAAATTGGATTGATGAGATCAAATAGGGTCTCTCATCATAAGAACATATGAACATAAGAATTATAATAAGAGGAATATAAATTAACATCCCCTAACATATGAAATAGGAGCTTAAAAGAAATGACCTAAAAGAGAGTACTTAAAAAGAAACATAGAGGTAGGATCCATTACCTCAAGTCCGACTTGTCTTGTTCATTTCTTTATATTCATGAATAATAAACTTTGGCCAATTTATACTTTATTAAGGAAAAACTTTAAAGTTTATTATTCAATTCATATCACAAATTATAATTTTATAATAATTAATTAATTATGTTAGTTCATATCAGACGTTTTTGTCGATGTTCGGTAAATGAGTCAAAAATGAACTTTCCTAAAAAGAATTGTCCTTGTAGTTATATGTAAATCATCTCCAGAATAGTAGAAATGATTTAAATATCCTATATAACCAGTATATATTCATTTTATACTATTCCATAACATTTGGATATAGAAAATGTAATGCACCGTTCATGGAGACGGTAAGTCCTACGTACGTAGGAACGCTACTTTCATTTCTTTGTCATATTAATGGAATTAAAAATAAATGAGAGATATATATATTATAATTTAAGTGTAATATATATGTTATATAGGTCACATAAGTTCATTAATTTAATTCTATATACATTTTATGTATTGGATGAATGAGTCACAACACTTGAGGGTGTGGTAGTCCACACTTCCTCATATGAAATTATTGCATTTGCACAACATGCAAAGAATAAAGGTATGTTTTAAATATAAAATACAGAAGCATATAGAAAACATAAATACCATATATATCATATATAAAATATAGTGACATCATAATGTCCAACTTGAGAGGTGGTAGGAGATAATTGAACAATCATCATTTCGTGAGGTAGTAATTCGCCATCCACGGAAACAGTATGTTCTTTAACCATTATATGGAGGTGTGTGTAAGTGTAGCTTGAATACATCTCATAAAAAAATCCTAGTATATTTAATATACTCTTTTTGTTACAAATGTATGGAATAAAAATAGTTTAGGGGGTTGGAGAAGCAAAATAAAACAAAAGAACATAAGAAAAGACATTACCTTTAAATCGGGTAACTCTCCTTGGATTGAACCAAAAGGGTTTCTTGAAGAGATTTATACCTAATGTGAGGATTATTAGATGAATATAGGGATGTTTAGAGACAATAGGTGTAGGTTTTGGATCATTCAAGGGCTTGAGAGGTGTGGGTAAGGGAGTAGAGTTGGGGGCCTTTTATAAGAGGGAGGAGGGGCACTCTTGGAAGGTCATGAAATGTTACTTTATTATGAAATGATTTTAGGATTTTAAAGGTTCAAAAATAATATATTTCTAGGATAAGGTGATAAGGGTTCTAAATCCGCACATTAACTAGGTTTTAGACAAGTTTAATTCTTATATTTTACCTTATCTTTTCATTTTATTTAAATCGTTCATTAATGAGGTAATCGCTTCATCATCATGGTGTCATAAATAAATTTATTTATATAATGTCAAAAAGTTATAAAAAAATTACCATGATGTAGGAAATATTTTCAGCTTTACAATGAATATTTATAGTCAAAAATATAACTTATATAACCCCCAAGTAAAAATTGTTTTAGTAAAATAATACATGTTTGTGACATTTTTATTTTAACTTTAAATAAATTGTTATTAATGTCATTTTCTTACCCAAGTGGCTCCATGGGGTCCCCAAGTTGACACATGGATTATTTTGGTAGGCCATGACTCATCAAATAAGGGTAGGACATGTGTCAAGGTAATTTCATATTATTAAAATATCATTTTTATCTTAAATTACACTAATTGACTCTAATCGCGATTAATAAAACTCAAAAGTTACAATTCACAAAAAATTATTTTCATCCCATTGAACCACATTTTACATAATAATGACATCCATGTATGTCAGTTTTTTAAAATTCAATTCATATATGTGGTAAATTTTAATTTAAATGAAAAATCTATTTTTTAACTACCACTTAGTGGTTTCACTATTCATGAAAAATTGAAGTTTTTCAGAAAAATACCAAAAATTCACACTAAGATATATGTGATATTTCAAATTAAAAAATGATGTGTATTTTAAAAAATTCAAAACATATAATTTTCATTAATTAATTTAATAATTAATTCCTATTGTCAAAACAAATAGTGTGTTTTTAAGAAACAATATATATCAAAAGATTGACACTTGTTTATGTCCAATTTCAAAGTGAAATTAATTCCAATGTCTACCGTTGGAATAAATTGTAAAAATATATTCTAATTGAACTTTAAAACCAATTAAAAAGATAATCAAACCATATAAATAAATTATATTAAAATAAGGATTTGAATTAAAATTCAACATCATTCACTATTCATTAAAAAATGAACTCTATCGGAAAAATAAAAAAACATACAGAAAGTAAATTTTGATGTCTCGATTATAACGAAGGATTTTATTTTGACAAATATAACATATAAAATTGTCAAAAAGTGGATTTAAAAATGTTTCTTCATCAAAAGGCCGGTAATCTACCTTTTA
Source organism: Viscum album (assembly GCA_963277665.1). Taxonomy (NCBI): domain Eukaryota; kingdom Viridiplantae; phylum Streptophyta; class Magnoliopsida; order Santalales; family Viscaceae; genus Viscum; species Viscum album. The sequence continues at coordinate 871,893,199 of OY728147.1, read as the reverse complement.
AATAATATTAGAATATTTACGCTTAAAATTGGATTCATTCACATTTTATGCCTCTAACATTTATTGGATAAAAGTAAAAATATTTAACAAACATATATAATCATATTGTAGTTAGTTCTTTTCATTCCATCCATTACAACGGCTAGGCGTTAACTACCATTTAAAATAATATTATTTTATTATTACTGTGCAATGTAAGATTTCAAAGAAACTCGTTGTTGCATATTGGGTACGCCATCGAGTATAGAATTCCCTTTAAAGTAATATTAACATTTTATTCACAAATATTGATAAATATGATAATTTCATATTCTTTATTTACCTGGGATGTTACAATATTAGTTCAATATTTTTACATAATAAATCCTTTCTCAATAACATTTTCAATACGAAAATACATAAAATTGGTTTATGGAATTTACTTTATTTTTAAAAACATTAAAGCTTTTTAAGGGATACAAATATCAAATAATGACCGCAGTGGTGCAAAGGTCGTTGTTGCCAAGAACGTTTAAAAGAAATATTCCTTTTATCATTTAGTAAAACGCTTCATAGAAAAAGATTCCTTTTAAAATTAGTAGAATTAAATTAAAATAAAAAGGATAAAATTATACACCGTATAAAATAAAGTCATGTATAAAATAAAATATGCCTTAATGAAAGGATATTGAGAAGAAGTTCATTACATTGTTTATATAAACGATGTAATAATTTATCAATGAGGAGATTATGTATAGAAATAAACTATCCACACAAAAATAAGTGTAAATTAAAACATAAATATATAAATAGTGATTCCACAGATAATATTGGCATAATATAATAAATTGAGTGTGTGTATAACCCAATGATAAGAAATTTGAGTTTTGAAATTTCCTTATGAAATTTTGGCAGCCTAACGACGTCACGTAAATATTCAAAAAATGAGTTGATTAGAGAAAAAAGGCTCTCATAATCAGGCCATGAAATGAATATAAATAAGGATATATAATAACATACCCCAGAATCATAAAATGTAAATTTTAATACATATCAAAAATAATTATTTGACTAAAAGTGGACAATGAAAGGTTCCCTAACCTTGAGTCTGACTCGTCCTATTTGGTCATTGTTCTTCCAGAATAATAAACTTAAGTTAATTTATACTTTCTGAAGAACCATTTCCAAGTATATTATTCTTTTTATATCACTTATTTCAATGTTATAAAAATTACATTATTATTTAAGTTAATATCATTCATTTTTTCGATATTTGGTACTTGAGTTGAAAATGAACTTGTTATAATTAAAAATTATCTACTTGGTCAAAATTCCATTATCTCCATAATAATTTTCATGATTTAAATATCATATATATATTTTGTATATGTAATTATATCAATTATATATATATTTATAACATTCCATAACATTTGGTGATAAGAAATTAAATGCATCGTTCGTGGAGATGGTAAGTCATACGTACGCATAAATGCTACATTAATTTCTTTTTCATATTTAAATGAATTGAAACTAATTATAAATAGGTATATTATAATTCTAGTATAGTATATGTGGTATATATTGTACAAAAGTTCATTAATTCCATCCATTATATGTTCCATGTATATCATGAACAAGTCATTTCACTTTGAGGGGGCAGTAGTCCGCACTTCCTCAAATGAAATTATCGTATTTACCCGTTACAGAAAGAATAAAGGTATACAATGAAAGAAAAATAAATATAAATAGATAAAATTTAAATATATTATATATCATATATAAATAAAATTCCATCATAATGGCCACCAAAATATTTGGTAGGGGAAAACAAACAATCATTGTTTCATGAGGTCATAGTTAGTCGTATACAGAAAGAATTTGTTCATATACATTAGACGGAGGTGTGTGTAAGTGTAGTTATAATACTTCTCGTAAAAACATCCTAGTATATTTAATATAATTTTTTTTGTTATAAAATAATGGAATAAATAGATTTTAGGGGGTGGAGAAAGAAAAATAAATGAAATAACCTTGATAGAAAACATTACCGCAAATCGGGTAACACCTTTTGAATTAATCAAAAATGGTTTCTTGAATTGTCTTCTTCCCAAGGTAAGGATTATAGGAGTAATAATGAATGTTGGAATATTATTTTTCAGATTTTTAAGAGCCAAAGGGGCTAGATAGGTATGAATAATGGTTAGATATGATTCCCTTTTCTAAGAGGGAGGAGGGGCACTTTAAGAATGTCTTAAAAGATTATTTTATTTTAAACATAATTTCGATTTATAAAGGTTTTCAAGTCATTTAATTGAAATTTATAGTGATTATTTCTAGAAATACTCTAGAAAAATAGTTTTTAGACATGTTATGGTTTTAAATTTAACTTATAAGTTAGCTTTAACCCTTAGTTAACTTATTTGGCTCTTACCATGTCTTCTTTTCTATTCATATTATATGGTTAATATAGTTACTATGAAATAAAAATAAAACATCAAGTGTTTCATTAATAAAATTTTAAACCTTATCAGAGTCATTTGGAAAAATATTATATTTTTTTTTACTTTTATATCATATAATAAAAGAGTATTTTTATAAAACACATTTATGTCAATTTATATACTATTCATATCCTGGCATTTAAAAAATCCATAACAACTTGATTAATTCAAAAAACCTTCATTACTTTAAATATAAAAAGTTATAATTACCCCTAAAATTCTTTTATGGCATAAGAAATTTCAAACTAGTGTTATTTTAATTTTTATAATCTCATCTATTTTAGACTTTCATTAATAGGGTGATCACTAAATCATCACGGTGTCATAATAAATTTATTTATTTGATGTCTCAAAATTATAAATAAAATACCACGATGTATGAAATATTTTTATCCTTATAATTAATATTTATATTCAAATATATCACTTATATAACCACATGTGAAAGTTTTATTAGTAAATCATACATGTTAATGTTATATTTTTCTTTACTTTAAATTACAAGTAATTAAATGTCATTTTCACACACAAGTGGATCCATGGGGTCCTAAAATCAACACAAGGATGAAAATGGTCTGAAATATCTAATACAATAGGATTATTACACGTGTTAGCTTAATTTAATATTATTATAATATTAGTTTTTACCCTTATTTACGAGATTTTTCTTTTAACCATGGAAAATAAAATATTTACTGAAGTAACTATTCATAATATCTAAAAATATAAGTTTCCCATTTAATAAATTTGGACATACTTATTCAAAATATGGAATTCATTTTTCAAAATTGAAAACTCATAAATTTCAGAGATTAATTTAAAATTAATTCACCTTGTTAAAACCAAAGAACGTGTTTTTAGGATGCAAAAACTGCCAAAAGATTGATTTGTGTTTATGTCCCATTAAAATGTGAAATTACTTCCCATGACCATAATTTGATTAAATGATAAAAAATACAATCCAATTATACTTTAAAACCAATTAAAATTACAATATAACTATGTAATTAAATTATATGAAAACACAGTATTGACTTAAAATGCAGTATTTTTCACTATTCATTAAAAAATGAACTTTATTAGAAAAATACCAAAATTTCATCCAAAGTAAATTTTGATGTCCTAAATCTAAATAATATTTTTATTTATTCAAAAAAAAATATAAAAGTGAAGAAACTTGATATAAAAAGGGTTCTCCATCAAAAGGTGGTAAAATGACCTTTTAATAAAATTAGAGGTTTTCATTCTTAAAATCCGATTCATTCTTATTTTAATCCTAAAATATTTATTGGATAAATTTAAAAAAACATTTAACAAACAAGTGTAATCATAATTTATTTTTTTTAATTCTTGAAAATACAACATATATGTGTTAAATAACATTTAAAATAATAATATTATTTTTCGGTATAACTCAGAGTTGTGTGCAACATAAGATTTCAGAGAAACCTGTTATTGCGTGTTGAGTCTACTATCAAGCAAAGTTTCATATTTAATATAAAATTAATATTTTATTTATAAATATTAATAGATATAAAAATTTATAATTCTATAAATACCTAGTTCTTTACATGTAAGATTACATATTCATCCTATCCAGGTGTACTTACTCCATCATGATGATTAGAATCTCCATTGTGATCTATCTCAGATTCAGAATTTATAATGCCTAGCAAGGAAGATCCTATATATTTCTCCCCCTTAAGAATTTCTCTATATTCCTTATTCCTTGGAGTTTACCTAATGTCTTGACTCATAGTTAAATCATAAAAACCTCTCAAAACTATCTCACAAGACTATGTCGTGCATTCCTCAGAATCATCATCTTTATACTCAGAAACTGAATCCTTATAAAAACCAAAAATAGAAATATCAAAGTAGAAAAATGCATCAACACATAAATATTCTTAATAAAATAAAATAGTCTTAGTATATTCTATAAATAAAAATGATATATTTTAAGTCTGGGTACTTTTATTAGAAATGTTAAGAAAAATAATCCATTCAACTTTTCACACCCTCATGGATTATTACTCAAAATCAAAATCCACATTTCCTTCACTTCCAAAAACTAATTCATCCATATAAATATACTCAGTAACATCATCTAGATATAAATTCGGGTCAGTTATATCATTAAATCTTACAGGATTCTTAAAATGTGACACCCTTATATTTACAATTTTTATTTTATATTATTTTGAATAAATTGCACCTAATTAAAACTATTAAAGGTCATTTGATAATGATTTTTAATTTTTAACCATTTATTATCCACATATTGTGTACAATTAGGAGTAACAATGAAATAACTATATATGTAAGTATATTTAATGGATTGTTAAATTAATAATGGTTTGTGAACATTTAGATAGACTGTGTGGTGCCATATATGATATTGTACATAGTGTTTTTGTGATCTAGTGGGAGAATCATGGATTTCACACGGTTTGGAAAACCCTGTAGGTTTCCAAAAAATGTTTTTTTAATTTTATCTTTCATACATGGTTATTTTTAGTGATACTTATTCCCATTTTTGCAATACCCCATATCCCACCACTCATGGATAAGCCCCATGGAACATGACCTCCATATTTCAAAACTCCTCTCCTCATGAATTTTACTCCAAATTTCATCTGAATTTATGGTTGATTCTTCGTGGTGAGGAATCCTCTTAATCCTCTGTTCTTTTGATACCCATGATTTCATCCATTCTATTATGATTTTGGTTTTTAATAACCTTAGTGGTGCTAGTTCAGATAATTAATATTGTTCTTTTATATTTTTGTGATCCTTTAGGACTCTTCATTCCTGTTTGGGTATCCTTCATTGAAGATGATTCATTTTGGACAATACAATAATATTTTCACATAGGTGTTTCTTTTGAACTCCCTTGTATCTCATTTATTAAATTTAATGTTTTTTTAAAATGATTTATTATGAATTTAGAAAAATATTATATTCCCTTATCATGATTTAATTGTTCTTTAATAGTATTTTGTGCATGGAATTGTCTTAGGTCTCATTCCAAGAGCTTGAAAAATTGCCCAAGTGGCCCATTAAAAATGACTAATGTGTTTTCAAGTGTTTATTATGGGATTTCATGTATTAGTAATACCCTAATTGTTTTTAATTGGATTTTAAATGGATTAATGGCTTTTCATGGACTTATGTTACATGAAAAATGTTGGTTTAAATGAATGTTTCCCTTTACTAGTATGGTTTTAATATTTTGAATTCATGATTTAGTCAAGTTAACTTTTTGAAATGGGTGTGTATTTTATCAATTACTAGTATTTCTAAAATAATGGTTTTATCCCAATTTAAAAATAGTTTTGAGACTATGGGTCTCATGAATTATTTAAAAATGTCCTATAAAAACTAGATAAATGTTCTTATGGAAAAATGGTGCTTAACACCACTTGTTTATTTTAACGTGGTTTATTATCAAAAAAGTTACATATTGGAAAGAGTTTTATTTTTAATTTATCTTTCAATGTGAGGTTGGGATATTTTTTTAATGGATATCTAATAAGAGGTTTTCAAATGGGTTAAAAAAATATCAGCTTTATGATCAATTTTATGAAAGCATAAGAGGAACATTCTGTGTAATGGTTTTATAAATATATAAGACCTTATTTGAACACCCAGTGTTTTATTTTCCTATTTTATCTTTTTACCCCATGGGGGTGATTTGTTTTCACATGCATTTTTTATTCTTATGTAAGAATATGTGAATGGGGTTGATGTTTATTATGGTGTGGGATGTGAGGTGAAATCACTTTAAATTTTTTTATACTTTGTATATGTTGTTATTGATTTATCACCTCCATATTATTTTTTATGGGAGTCCTAAGAATATAGTAGTGGACATGTATGATGAAGAACCCAATTATTGATTGTAGATCATCAAGGGATTCATTCCTGGATACTCTATGATGGTTATGAAAAAACGAGTAGCAAGCATTTATACTAGTGCTCTTATTTTGTTCTTATGGTGGTGAAGTAGATCCAGGGATGTTATTTCCATATAGTTATATAGGACAATTAGGTACATTTATAGGTTTGTTAGTGTTGGGTTAGGTTCCTTATTTCCTATTCTGTTCCTTTATTATTTTATCCAAGGGATGATTCCCCTAATGCTTAGTACCTTCTATGGACTTTTTAGGATATCAAATTTTCATGATTCTATTGTATCCTCTGGATAAATTGATTTCATTAGAAGAATTCTTTGGTGGAATTTATTATATTTGGTTCCTTCGATTCATGGGTTCCTTTTTTTGGTTTATGCATCACATTGATTCTATTTTGATTTTCATTCAAATAGGTAAGTTTTATAAAGTTTAAAATAGTATTTTAAAAAGGAAAATTGTTTGAGTTTTATTAAAAGAGATTTTATGAAATGGTTTTCATTTAATGTTTTTTTATAAAAATATATTTTTTGTTATATTCCTGGAAATATAAAATTTTTAACATTTTCTCATTGTTTAGAGGGCACTATACCTTAGGTTTTTAATTTAACATAAAATTTTTATTCATCATTATTTTTATTTTATAAAATAGGTGCTTGTTTGAAACTCTAAATGTGTAAAGGTGTTTGTATTTATTTTAAAATGCATGTGAAAACCTATGTTTTACATTTTTTAAGTAGAATATTTTAAAAGATTTTATGAATGGATTTCTATATTTTTTGTGGTTCGTTACCTTTTAACCATGTTTATCCCCAAACGCTATATTATCTCAGTTTTAGGTTTTTTTCAGTTCTTTGCCACTCTTGGGAGCATTGACTGACTTTACGATATTGAGGTTAGTTGATTATTTTATCACAGTCGGATTATGGATCCCATTATATGATTTTTAAGACCATAATTTACTTTAATGGAATTCCCTTCATGTGGACCTTTAAAGGATTGAAATTTGTCGTGTAGGATTTTACTACATTCTCTAGTTGGAGGTATAATGATATTTTATTAGTTAGGGAGAGTTAACATTGGAGTTCATTTCAGAAGTGGAATGTTTTTGGAGAGTGATATGAAAGCACCTTTTATTCATTTACTATCTATTTATTATTATTTTGACTAGTTTAATTATGGTATGGATTTCCAACATATATATGGGACATGCTATATTTTCACGATGAAATCTATTTTTCTTTAACTACGATTATTGATAGAAATTATTTGTAACTATGTTCATATGATTTCCATGCACTATTTGATAGCCTGTAAGGATTAGGAACACCCATTGTTCTAGTGGTGAGTTGAATCAAGTGCTAATTCGGATGGAAACATATATGGTTCAATAAAAATGGTACAAAACCCTTAGGTTTTGTGGTTTGTACCTACACTCTCTTATGAGTATCCCTTTTTTATTTGGGTTTTTTCATGGTAATATTGAGTAAAATTATGTTTCATGAATTGTTGGGTTAGTTATGAGTGAGTACCTGACCCCACATTTTTTATAATGACGTATTTGAATGGGAAGTGGGATTTTAATTTTGATTTCAATATTTTGTTGGATTTATTAATGATTTTTTATTGATACTCATTGTCATGGTGTAAGCCTCCTTGGGGGATAGATTGGATTTTGGTATAGGAATAGAAGGTGAATCTATATAAAGAGGATAGTTTTACAACATGATAAACTAGTGCAGTGACAAAATGCTTGATCTTCAAAATTTTATAGGGATTGTTTCATGAATATCTGATCCCCATCAAAGCATTGATGAGTTTTGGAATGGTTTTGCATCAAATTTATATTGCCTTTTAGACTAAACATGATATATCCATAATACTAAGGCATGAGTCATGTTAGGTTCTAGATATTTTCATTAGGTATATTTACAACTATTGTGTGACTCCTTTTGGTGTGATTTTTTAGAATATTAAGTTTAGTAAAAATATAGTTTTAATGAAAATGTAATCGATTTTACTGTGAGACATTATAATTGTTTATAAAACTAATTTTAATTTCATGAATGATATTTGGTTTATGGCTTATTCCACTGAGTTTTTTTATAAAATGAAATTGGTTATATATATTTATTTCAATTTTTTTGAATCACTTAGATTGGTATCATAGAAAAAAATTTATTTTAAAACTCGTGGGTTGTATAATTATAATTATATATTCAACCCTATGAGGTTTTCTTTTACCCCTGAAACCATTTTTTGTATTTTATGAAAAGCCACATTGAGGCTGAGTGGAAACCATACATACATTAATAAAAAACCATAGACCACCTTTACCAAAATTCAAAAACCATCCAACATCAGATTTCAAAATTCAAAATGAAACACCCAAATGAAATTAAAAATCTGAGAAACCTCCATAATCATGGAGCCCCGAGCCACCACATGCTACCCATCATAACTGTATCATCCATCATGTCATTATTCCCATCAAAGTAACCATCATCAAGAACCATTACAGATGAGTACCGTCACTATACAACATCAGCATCAGAACCACCATCGACATTGTTGTCCTCTCTATACCGTCTAAAGCCACACCAGTTGTTGGAGACCATCAGAGATCATCATATCCATCGTAAAAACCCATCACCTTGTCATTGCGAATCAAAAACAGCCTAACCAAACAAATCGGATCTGGAAGAAGTTGATTTTCATACCCCCAAAACATTCATAGATCCCCATTGATGGAGACAAAACATCCTTCAACAATTACCGGTCATTTTCACCACTTTCTTACCCAAAGAACAACTCAACATTCGAGTGGTTCATGAACCACGAATCAATAATCCAAAACCACAAACCACATGATGAGAAGATTCAACCAGAATAACCATGAAGCACACCACAGGACCCACAACAAATTATCCATAACCATAAGACATCTAAAAACTCAAGAATCGAAAGCCATCACCTTAGCCATCAACCTGAATGCCATCAAGCCAAAAAAAAGGTACCAGTCGCAAGCCAGATCAGCAATCCCGTTGTCGCCTCCACAACCGCACCCAAATACGACAGTGAACCTCCCTACTAAGCCATCATTGACATAGAATCAAGGCTGCGAGAGATGGGAATCGACCACGAACCTTCACCATGCCGCTGTGAAATACCCTAACAGATTCGGGACAGGGAAAAAATGAGGCATCCAACAGTGGAAATGTCAGGTCGATCCCACAATGATGCAAGCCGCGCTCCAGATGCCTCCAAACAGGAATGTCGATGAGGGGATGCTGTCAAAATGAGACGGAGAGTATGAGGTAACTATTTTTGAAATATTTTAAGTAATATAATTTGATAATTTAAAGGGAGTTCCTTGTTCTACAAAAAATTGGTGGTTTTTAAAACATGGTGAAAGTGTTTTGATATACACTTATAGTTTTGTGGTTTTATTAGAAATAATGCATTTTCTAAGAGGTTGGGTTCTTTTGAAGGACTCTTTGTTTTTATAAGATGTATTTTTATTCATTCAAGTATGCAGAGGTTTTTTTAATGAATGGGTTTCAGCATGTGAGTTTCCTTTTTTATGTTTTTGTACGTTTTCCACACATGTGGGTTGGTGCCATGTGATTTTATTTTGGGAACATTGGAAGTTGATTTCATGATTCATTGTAGAAAAAGTATATATCACATAATTTTCTAGGTTATCGTTGATTTTTTATATTTAGGGGTAGTTCATCACTTGTTTTATCTCTTTTATAGACTCTAAGTGGAGTAGAAAGTTTTTTCCCTTTTATGTGATGTGATACTGTGATTTATATATATTTTCTTTAGAAACTAGGCTATGTGATCCCTGAGTAGTTAGTTTTTTGAATTGATAAGGATCAACATTTATGATCTTTTGGTGGTATTTTTTACCTTGGGATAGTGATTTATTTTGAGGATTCATGCTTGATGAGTTTAGAGCCTTATAGGCTTGATGGTACTTTTTTCATGATTTGTATTTTATGATATATTTTCAATTATGGATCAAAATTTTATCCAAAGGTATTTTTTTTGAGTGGTGGTATTTTGGATTTGTTCATAAATCATTCTCTTTGTTCCCTATGTGGGAATTTTTGGTGATGATGGCCCTGTAGAGAGTAACTTACGTAAGTTTTGATTCAATGATAAGATTAGCTATTGCTTGGGTGAGTCATTTTGGTGTATAGGACTAGTATGACACCAGTTGAGATTATGCACAAATTATTGTCAGATAAAAATTAGTTGGGTTGACCACTAGATGGTAACTTGGGTGAGAGGTTCAAGTTTATATTATTTTCTCACGTTTATTGTCCAATGTTATAGCCTATATCATTTTTTTGGTTGTGGAATGTGTTTAATATCTTCTTTGTTTAGTTTTTTTGAGATGTTATAGTTTTGGTAATATGGTATTCTGATAACTGGGTTGTTTTGTGTGTTTTGGATATGGTTTTTTTGGAGAACGGATCTTTGGATCTTAGATTTTTTAGGGATTTTAGGTCTTTTTAGTGTTTCCTAGACTATTCTCCCTTTTTGATATGATCTATTTGTTGATGTTTTTTGGATAGTGGATTCATGTGGTTTCTCTTATGGTTTTGAGGAAATCATGGTTTTCTTGGTGACACTCCCCTACTAGAAGTGATTGTGTGATTCTTTTCTATTTAGATAAATTCTAAATTATGGGGAGACCCATGTTCATACTCCCTTTCTTTGGATTATCTTGATTGATTCTCATGGTTGATTCCTATTTAAGGTTTTTCTCATTCATGATTAATTTTAGTGGTTCATTGGATGATGGATCATGTCATAGTTTTTTGTGGTCTTAAGACCCCTTGAGTTTTCTCTAACCCATTACACATTAATTGAGGGTTTGGAGGATCATCCTATTTTTTTGATGACCTTTTCCTTGACTATAGACATTATTAGTGAAAAATTTGGTTTGGTGGGTAAAAATCAGACTCCCTCATATCACTCAAATTTTTTATATTATTTAAAATTAATTTTTTCCTAATTAAATTTCTCATAGGTATCAAGATTAATATTAAAATTTTAATCATATTTTATCTATGAATTTTTTAGAACAATTGGAAGTAACTATGGGGAATCCATGAATGGATGTCTATTAATAAGAATATTCTAGTATTATGTTTTTCACAGTCATCTGGACCATGCGGTGTCTTAGAGGATATCCTGAACAATGGTTTTGCAGTCCAGAGTAGGAAGCACAACTTATGTACCGTTAGGGAAACTATGCATGTAAACCATAATATTTTACCCATATTTGTTTTTAAGGAATTTTCTTCCACTTTTTACCTTACCTTGGGTCACACCCCACCTGGAAAATCCACATGTAATGTGAACTCCCTCTATCAGGCCTCCACTCCTCGTCTGTTTCTATTATGATTTATTTTGAATTCATGGATGATTATTCATGTTACAGACTAATATTTCACTTGTCTTCCTTATTCCCCATTATTTATTCCTCTCCCATCATAACATCATTTTATTTATACCCTAGAGGTACCCAGATAACCAATCCATAATTTTTTTTATTTTTATCCTCTTCTGGCCTGTTTGGGTGTCCACCATCAAAGGAAATGTGTTTTGGACCATCCACCAATATTTTGAGAGAGTATTTTATTCCATGTTATTATGTTTCTTATTGTTTTAAATGGAAAATTTTGAATATAGAAATATCTTATATGCATTTAGTGGCCATGAATCATTGTTTAAATATATTTTTCTCTTATAACAAGCTTAGGATACATGATATGAACTTCTAAAATTTCCTATGTGACTCTTTTAAAATGAATAAAGTTTTTTTAAGTGTTTCTTATGAAATTGTGTATATCTAGAATAACCTTATTGATTTTAATTATCTTTATAATGGTTTAAATATATGTCATGGGCCTGCATTGCATGACAAGTGTTTCTTAATATTCTTATTCGGCATTATCAATGGGGTTGTTATATTTTGAAATCATGTTTTATGGTGGTTTCCTTTTTGAAATGTTGTTTTAATGTCTAAAATACATGTTTTGTGAAAATACGAGTTTTGACCCTATTTTAAAATATTATTGAGATTTTTGGACTCATGGATTATTTAAAAATGTCATTTAAAATGGGGATATAGGTGTTTGTGAACAGGGGGTTCTTGGAAAAACTGGTTTCTTTTATTGTGGTTTATTATTTAAAATGTGAATTTATAGAAAGACATGGATTCCCAATTTGAATTTCAATTTTTTGTTTGATTTTTTGGTTTCTAAAGGACATTTGAAATTAGGTTTGAAAAGGGGGTTAAAATGGAACCACTTTCTAAGATCCTTTAATAAATCCTAGTTAGAGATTTATGTTATTTATTTATAAATATGTGAGACTATCATTAAGCCTCATGTGTTTTTTTACCTATTTTGTCTTGTTGGCCTATGGGGGTCCCTTTTGTTGAAATAAATTTTGTGATGCTTAGGCATGCATATACGATTAGGGTTGATTTTTGTGATGGTATGGGAGGTGAAATGTCACTTACTTTAAATGTTTTATACTTTTTATATGTAGTTATTCATTTCTCACCTCCATTTAACATTACATGATAGTCCTAAGAATATTTTTTGAGACATGTTTGTGGTAAACTCATAGTATATATAATGGCTTAATTATGTGTTGATTCCTATCTACATTGATATGGTTTGACTGGAATCCATAGTATGCCTTCATGCTAGTTCTCTTTTTTTATTTCCAATGGTAGTTAAGGATCTCTATGGATGTTATTTCTGGAGAGTTAAAATGAAATGTATATGATATTGACATGTTCAGTATTGAAATCATAGTTTTCTTATTACCTATTTGGTGCCTTTATTACTAGAGCCTAATGATGATTCCCATGATATTTGTATCTATCTTAGTTTTTTTAAGGGATTATAGTTTTATGATTTAATTTTATCTCCTTGCATGATTGGTTGAATTTCCCTCATTGTTCAGTTGACATTCATTGTTTGTGTGTCATTAATGCTTGGGAGCCTTTTTTGGATTAAGAATAACTTTGAGTGGGTGTTATTATACTTTCAAATGACTTGTTTTTGTATGGTATGAAAGTCTATTTGATAAATGAAATTTTTTTAAGTTTTCATAATTTTTTTTCAGAAATGGACATCTTTGAAATTTTTAATGAAAGGGGATTTTTTCATAAAAGTATTGTAAATGGTTAAATACTGACTTATTTTTTCTATGATTTAAATACCAGTTTTACATGGATTATAATTTTAAATTAAAATATTTTATCAACCATGTTTTGAGTTTATAAAAGAGGTAGTCATTTCAAAAAATTTATGTTACGAGGTGTTTTTATTTATTTTACATTTCATACAAGAACCTATTTATACCTTATATTTCAAATTATCATTTTCTAAACAATTTGAAAAATGTATTTCTATAGTCCTATTCGGTGGTGAACTCATAAACATATTTATGCTCGTGCATATATTGTCTATGTTGCATGTTCTTGGTTCAGTTTGTGGATACTCTTGGGGGTGTTGATTACCATTGAGGGATTTTGGTTATTTTTTTATTTTATCACATTTAGTATATTGTTCCTATTACAGGATTTTGTTGGACATATTGTTATTTTAATAAAATTATGAACTTGTGGCCCTTTAAATGACTTACCTTGTCCATGTAGGATTTTACTACTTTCTTCAGTTTGAGTAATAGTGATCATGATTTTTCAAAGGATAATCACATCTGGAGGTAATTTATATAGGTATAGATGCATTTTGGGTTATCCAAGTGTTTATTTTACACATTTGTTGTCTTATATTTATATATTTCTACCTATTTGATATTTTCATGGATATCCGAATTATAGATGGATCATCTTGCCTCTTTGGCCTTGCAGGGTATCTGTATTATCCACTACTCGGACATGAATTCACTCTGAAAGGAAGGGAAGAATCTCATTAGAGGGTATTCTCTTGGGCTTCATCACATCAGGGCCCCACAACCTCTTGTCTCCTTCCTGTTTTTTTTTTTGTTTTGGATGTTCTGTTCTTTCTTCATTTAAAAAATAAATTAAAATATGTTGTAGGTTATAGACTGGATATGCCACATTTTCAAGAGAAAATATGTTGTTATTTAACATTAATTATTGGAAGAAATTATTATCATGTGTGTTTTTATTATTTTCATACACTATTTTTCAGCCAGTGGGGATTGAGAATGCCATTCAGGTCCGTGGAGAGATGATTCCGGAGATGATTCAGATGGAGTCTTCGGTTTTTTTCATTGCATAATAGGATCAAAATTCTTGAAAATTTTCTCAATATCTATAACCCATAAATTATTCTATGGATTATAATTTATCTTCATCGATATTCAAGTTAATTGACTCATAAAAATACCACCAAATGCAGTCAAGTGTTCTTCACCCTCATAGATATGTTTTTTATATTCTAATTAATATTATATAAGAATGGGGTAATTTGAAGAATTTATCATAGATGGAAGATTAACCAAATATTGTATACTCCTCATTACATATCTATTTAGTATTATACTTATCCAATTCATTAAAATATTTAATAAAAATACATCTAGACACTTTACTATCACAAATTCTCCTTTCCTAGGATAGATATGGTGTTTTATAAACTTCAGTAGTAGTTTACATTCACCATCAAGATTAACATTATTTGGACTCCTCATGTTTCCATCACCAGTAATATTATAAGGACCCTTATAAATCAAAAATATTAAACTCTTAATTATATTAGAGGTTCAAAAATATTCTTAGTATCCTTTATGTGGTACCATAAATCATTCCTTCCACTATTTTGAGAAAAAATACTATCTCCTCTACATTCAAAAACTCTATTATAAAATCAGTCCATTCACCCATATCAAACTTACTTGGTTAATTTAATTCTTAAAATTACTAAAAATAAAATATTTTATCATTTCTTATTACCATGTTAGACCAACCATTCTCTTAAATATATTTAAACACTATAGACCTACTTTTCACCAACCATTTGATAACTGAAACCACTTCTAGAACCATATTAATATTAATCATATGAGGGTTTTGGGGAATATGGATGTTCTTGAGCCATATTTTAATCTTTTTTAGGTCACTCTTTATCATGTGAAAAGGAAACTAAAGGGAAATTTATTCCCACAATTTTATTAAATATTATAATGGAAAGATGTAATGATTCGGTCGAAAGTAAGGAAAGAAAGAATTGAACAGCCATGAGAGGATTTAGTGGTTTTAACTGGTTTGATTCAAATTTTAGAATTTTATGATTTAAAATAATTTATGGAAAATAAATAAATCAATCAATAAAAATGATATAAAATAATAAAATAATAAAATTTGACATAGAAGAATTAAAGTTTAAAAAAGCTAACTTTTTAACACCATAAGATTTTAAAAGAGTATCATCATATTTGACAAAATATAAGATAAAAAAACATTAGATTATAAGTTAATACCTTGAGGCCTAACAATTAATTTATTTTTAAATGAATTCTTTCTCTTCGATAGATTGTGATGCACACTACACTGAGTTTAAATGAGACATTATACTCTTTTAAAATATTTTTCTTTAAACATGACCTCTATAGCCTAATTTTTAATTTAATGGTAATTAACAGGACTAACTAAATTATTAAAAAAATTGTTTTACACATCTATAAAATGTATTCAATTTTTATCTATATATTATAAATAAAATAATTACTATTTGAAATAATAATTAACACTTTCTAAAAAAACTTTATCTTTTTAAAAGAGGATTAGTCATTCTTTGCACACATAATGTAAAATTATTTTTTAACAATTTTAGAGTATTTATTTCAAAAAATAAACATCATTTTTTAAATCTATACATCAAAATTATATTTTGGTGAATCTTCGATAATTTTCTAAATTTTATATGTTATTCATGAATATTGAAAAATACTAATTTTTATTAATTATTTTGTGGTCATTTAAATTATTTAAGAAATTAAATTATATTTTAAACTCATTTTAATGTATAATTAGATCAATTGTAATATAATTAAACTAATTTAATTCATTGGAATGAATTTCATTTTGAACATTTATTTTAAAACCTTGTATAATTATGAGGAATTTCCACTTGGTAAAATGCTCTTTTGTCGGGCCGATGATTTAATGTTATATGGAATTATTCACATTTTATGAATTGAATTTGAAAAAATGGACTCCATATTTGGAATTAAAATAATTTATATTATATTATATGGAAAATTTATTTTTTTCGTGATTAAATGAAAAACAATAAAAATTAATTATCATAGTTATGGTAAAAATGGGTTTACCAAAGGGTGTTAAACTAAGAAGATAATTATTAAAAATGACCTAAATCTTGTGACAGACACATTTATTAACATATTTTATACATATCACCTCTTAGGTTCTATAGTTATCCACTTTTTAGTCTCATGTCATGATAAAAACATGGGTATCACATAATATTTTCAAAAGTTTCATGAGTGTCCCCTCACCCACTAATAAAAGACCACCCCCTCTCATACCCTATTTACACTTCCAAAAACAATTGGTAAGACAATACCTAACCAAATATATTCATGTATTCCCCGAATACATCCTATTTTACATATATTAATTTTAAATAATTCCAAATAAGGATTTAGGTATGTACTTAAAGAGGCTCTATGATGAAGAGGTAAAATTCTTAAACGTGCGTATTTGTCTTATTTCATATTCCACTTTATTCCGACCATCATAAATATGATAATATAATAACTAAAATAAATAATAAATACTAATAATTTATTATGTTAATATCATAACCCATATCCATCTTCACTTCCATCAAATGTGAAACAAAATCATCGATCATGTGTACAGATGCTTACAACCTCGCGAATCGGTGAAATTTTCTTCCATCATACACTTTCAAGGAAGGATATAATGATATATTTAATGTAAGTATAAAATATTTATGAAATTATTATAATTATTCAATTAAGTTAGCATATATAACTTCTTATTTTCCATTCATTGGGGGATATGGTCAGATCCCTCATGTGTATGGCGGGATACCGCCTCCCGAAACGATGTAATTCATTTTTCACTGAAGCATTACTTGGAAGGTATTACTATTAAAATTAATGAATATATGTTATATTTATGACCTAAAAATATTTATACAAATATTATATAACATCTAACTTCTTACCATCAAATCAATTGGGAAACAATAACGTCACTCAAGCAAACATGTGGACTACCGCCTCTCTGTAGTGAAGTGAAATGTTTTTCATTTTTATTTTTACGTGGATGGTAATAAGTATTTATTTTATTAATATAATCAATTTATATGAAATAATTATTATTATTGGAATATTATTTAATATTTTTTTTTCATTCCATCCACTAAGAAAATTGAAATCAGCGTCCATGCATAAGTACCACCTACCATCACCATGAATTGTGTAATCCATATTCTATCTTTAACATTAATAGATTAATCTAAATAAGTATATAATGGTTTTATATAAAATTTATATCACGTTTTAAATTAATTAATTGATGTAACCATGATAAAAATAAAAGTACCATAATTATAGAACTAAAATATACATGAAAAAAAAGTAATTATCACCAAATATTCTGATTTTAACAATGAATTATTAATAAAATATTGATAAATAATATAATTAAATCAAATATGGTATGAAGTATATTATTATATTTATTTAAAATATTTAATATAATCCTATATTTATATTAGTGTATGATCATACACATAAGAAGGAATTCAGACCCAAGGTAAGGGTTTATCATCTCACATTTACATCCACGAGACTTCTTCCACATTCCCCACTTATTCCATTGTGTGGTTTATATATTACCAATTTTATCATGTCATATCATGAAACTATTTATATTAATATTAAATAAAGTATCATTTCATGTTATTTCTTTCATGGGCTTTATGGTTTAACATTGACCAAATTATTAAGGGTTTATTTCATAATCTCATAAATATTTAGGATTATTATTTGTTTCAGTCTCAAATGGAAGAATTAATTGATATTTAAAATTTAAAATAAATATTTTCTTCTTATTTGGTTTTTAATCAACTTTTTCATGTAACATTGTCAATTTTATGATCTTTTTTACTTAAAATTGTTATTAAAATATTCTTAAGAATATCTTAATTTATTTCCTATTTTGACTGAAAATCCATTTTCATTAAAATCCATTCGTTCTGAAAAATTTAAAAAATATTTTTACCTTATCCAAAGGATTTACTAAATACATGTTTACTCATTTTTTCTATTTAAAAAATATTTAAAATGAATATTCAGTTCATATTCATAACAAGTCCCTTTTGTATTTTTCTAAAAATGTGAAATGAATCTTTTTTAACACATACAACATGAATGATGTTTTATTTCATCATAAACACTCTTTATTTTTAATATTATATTAATATTTTCAAAAGTATATTTTTAAATAAAATATTTTTTAAAATATTTTTGGAAAATTTTGTTTTTAAAATATTTTCAATGTGAATATTTTATTTTCCTTAAAAATGTTTTTAATGATATTTTTATAATATTTCTATTCATAAATAACATCACCCTTTTATTTGAAATATTATCCACTTGGTATATGTTTTATTTATATCATCCTTATTCATTATTTTTATGGTTTATGTTTTGTTTTGAAGAGGATGTAAAAATTTATTACCATTCACCATATTACTCTGGATAGTATATGATTATGTTTATTTGATCGGGTTAAGTATTAAAAATTTCTATGTTAGTTTTTCAATATGAATGTTTATGAAGATTATGTTTCTAAACTTTCATATATTGAATGAATTATACTCAGTAAGTGATGGCTAGGTACTTCTAATAGATATCCCCTCGATGCATTGACTTGTATCATGAGACAAATCAAATGGTCATGTTAGATATGTTTCTAACAACTGATTTAATATTTCTTGTGAAATGTCTTGATAGTACCTTTCCTATATTACAAATTATTTATTCCCTCAATATGGGATCGTTTATTATTTTCCATGTGATTATTAGATTATTTATAATATCCATTGATACGTTTCAGGATTTTGTGGTTATTTATATGGATTTTTTATCTTATCTTATTCCTACAATATTAGTCTTAAGATTTTATTTAAATATAATGTGTTTTATGTATTTACTATTCCATATTAATTATTATTATTTATTCATTATATATCTTTTTGTATGATTTCAATTACTAAGAATTTGATCTCACCCCATTATTATGTTTAACTTTACCCCAGATACAAGGAAGTGTTTTTTATGATATGCAGGGATATTCTAAAGGGAATAATGGAATTATTCAAAGATATACATTGTTTATTTTATGTTTTCAAATGTATGTGAAATTAAATTATATATATATTTAATCGATACAAAAAAAATATTCATTCCTTCAGTATATTATTCCTTACATCCAACACCAATGTAAAAAAGTTAACCACCAGATCTATGCTATTAGGTTCAAGGTTTTTATAGTTTGTATCAGGGAATGTTTATTAAAAACCAAGGAAACAAGATTCAATAAAAATAGATTGCATAATATAACCATGTGACTTAATTTAATGATATTTATTCGTATAAGATAACATCCTAATGATTTGGTAAGTTATAGATTATGTAGTTTTCTTAGTAATATATTTTTTTTTCGACACTACAAATGGATATGGTTCTATCATAGATGTACTTAGGGAAAAAAAGTCTAAAAAGGCATATTGAGATTGGCTCAATCATTACATGGTATACAATAGTGGCCCTTAGAATTCAACATATTTGACACGCCATGGGGAAATGATTTGGTTAATTCTCATTTTATTTATAAATTATTATGAAAAATTTGGAAGCATTTATGATTTGAAAAAAAATCCCAATCAATAAATGTTTCTGATTATGATATTTGAAATACATAAAATTTTAAAATTATGTTAAGTATTTCACTAGTATTTTTGTAATACATTATGTTTCATAATTTTATTATCAAATATATTTTATTCTATATCTATGAAATACAGACTAGTGGAAGGAGTCAGAACTATATCATTGCACATAACCCATGTAGGGTTTTCCCTAATTGGAATGATACTGAAGTTGGAGTTGTAGCTAGAGCTAGAACTGAGGAAATAATAAGCATATTGTGGTAGTAGACATATGTTATGAGAAATAAAATTTCGTTTTTAGATTTTATAGTTGATCCACTATATAGTGTAACAATATTACAAAACTTTTTACATCAACACACTCCATCATTTAGTGGGAATATAAATCCATTTACAGATGATAAATGGATATGTTCATTGGAGAAGGTATGTCTCTATTTGGAATGTGATGAAATGGAAAAGATTTCCATGAAAATTTATTATATCCTAGGAGATATAGATCAACGGTGGTTATTGATTCATAATACTAAGGATGATGATGAAATGGAAAACATGGAATAAAAGGTTTTTTAGGTCCTTCTCCTATAAAATTGTTTTCTACATTAACAATGAGAAGATATGGAGAGATAATTAATAATTCTATGAAAAATTAATTAGTAAATTTATTTAAGTATTAATCCAATATTATTAGGTCTTAAAGGAATGATATGTACTGAGTATATAATCCAAAGATAAATATAAATAGTTTCTTTGATGGGTTAGAACCATTACTTTGAAAGGAATTAGACACCCAATCATTACCATCATACAAGGACACAATATCATATTCTCTTAAGTCTGAGAAATAATTCACTAAGACTTATGGATTCAAATGGAATAAAGATAACAATAGGATAATATAGAAAATTTTTAATTAAGGGAAGAAGGGAAAAAATTATTTCCCCACAAGTGATAATTGTGGAAAGAAACGCCCTAGTAATTACTTAATGGAAATGATTGTTTGACACAAGTGTAGAGAGAAAGGCCACCATGCTCATGATTTAAATGGAAAGAAAGAAGTTACCAATGTTCAATGCTTAAATTGGAAGGGTATCATCATTAGAGAAACATATTTCTCAATATTCAAGGTAAAATACCTTAGAAAAATCAAAATGACTAAAGTCAATCTTATGATATTACAATAGATGAAGTGTAATGATTAATTTTCATCTATTTGTATTCAATAATTATGTTATATGAGTATTTTCATCAATGATATTATAGATATAATAATTATTACTTATATATGTATTATGTTAAATTAATTTTTCTTTAAGGATCTGAGATCATATGTTAAATGGTTTAAATGGCCAAGAAAATAATTTAGTGTAAATTTGATCTCTTTTTAAAACAAATTATTGATGAAATAAAACCATTAATATGTTCTCTATATTGGGAAAATAATGATAATGAGGTTTTTATAGGATATTTAGGGTGACCTTGAATTTGGATAAGTGATTTGATAGATTATATAATTTTTACTAGAGTTTACTATATGTTTGGATTTATGAAATATATTCAACAACCTAAATTTTTTTGAAGAATTCATGTTTTCATTAAGGTCTTATATTTATTAAGGTATTAAAATATTTTTAATGTGACATTAACATCATATTTAAATATCATGGGTATCATAATTTTGATTTAGTGACATCCATTAAAAATTTAAGGATTTTGAATTTATTCAGATATATTTATGATGAGGTTTAAGGATATTTATTTATGGATGGTTCTATGTTGAGATTTGGGATTTATTGGATAACGTTTTCTAAATATGTTTTTCTTAGAAAATTTCTTGAGATAGGTGGAATGACTTGTCACATTTTGTTTGAGATAATGATATGTTAAATGTTAATTTTAGTGATTCGGGAATAAAAATCCTATTGGATATTCATTTCTAGGTGTAAGAGATAAATTAATAATTGATCAAAGCATAACTAAAGGATGAAATTATAAGTATATTTTTCTATTTTCACTATTATAATGGTTACAAAATCTCTCAAATTAGGAAGAATATCCTGAGACAAAAATATTTTCTAATTGCATTCATTTATGTTAAATAATTAGTCTATGACCTCATCATAGTTTTGTTGTTTTTTATTGGATAATTTTCTCATGAATAAGTTCTCTATCACTCTCTATTAATTTTTTAGGAATTAGTATTCTCTTACATGTCTATGTTTTCATTTCCCAGTAATGTTCTCCCACATAGAGACCTAGTGACGTGTTGTTATATATGACCATATTACATTCCATTCTCTCTAACCATTTTAATGTTTTATTACTCTTTTTACAATTTGTGTTTCCAAAAAGGTATTTTAAATAATCAAACCCTTTATACTAATATAAAGATTAAATTGTGAGAACACAATTTATTTAAGTGGGTACAATATAACGTCCCATGTATTGAAAGGAGTAAAATCATATTTGATGGAATATATGACATAAAAAATCAAGATTAGAAGAGAATTTAACACATAATGAATCTATGATATAATTATTTTTGAATAAATTTAATCTCTTGGACATCTTAAGATGCATGAAATACTATCTTTAAACAAAACATGATACCTAATTAAAATATTATTTTATAAACATTATCATTATGACCTTTTCGTTAATTGGAAGGTATGAATAAGACTTACTATGTTATGAAAATAATCTGATTTATACACATAAAAAATTAATTCAATGTTTATCTATTTATTAAAAATTAAATACAAACTATTTGGATGAAAAAGAACACTTTTTTGAAAAACAATATTTTTTTATAAAGTTGTTTAGTCCTGGTTTCCACACACAATGTTAAATTAATATTTTTAAATTTTAGAAAATTTATCTAAAAAATTTAATATTATTTTGTTAGTATATATATATATCACAATTATATTTGGGTGTTTTTTTAAATTTTCTAGAAATATTTTGATGAATAGTTAAAAATAATGATTTTTATTAAAAAAACCCCTTTTCATTTAAATTATTGATAGAATAAAATTATATTTAAATTAGTTTTAGAGTAAAATTAGTTCAATAATACTAATATTTTCTTTCATTGGAATAATTTTTTTTTGAATTTTGATATTGAAACATTCTATAGCTATGAGAATTTTCTCTTTATAAAACTGATCTCTCACCCTGTTTGATTTTATATTGAATTCTTACACTTTAGTGAATTTAATTTGGAAAAATTGATTATGTATTTAGATAATAATTATTTATATTATATTATATTCTCAACTTAATTTTTTAACATAATGAATTATGAAAATGAAAAATTTTAATCACCACAGTTAAGGTAAAAATGGGTTTCTTGTAGGGTTAAATTAAGAAGATAAAAGTTTAAATGACAAAAAACTTATCCAAATCCCATTGTATGGACATATTTAGACATTATAACCTCTAAGGTTAGATAATGACTCATTTTTTATGATTTAATAATTATAAAAATGTGTGTATCACATTAGGTTTTAAAAAATTTCAAGTGTGTCATCTCACACACTTGTAAAAGGTTACCCCAAATCCTCCCCTTATTACACTTCAAAAACACATTGTTTTAGAAAATAAATACAAAAAAAAACATTCCATAATCCCCCCCCATATCATATATTCCATAATTTTTTAATAATCTCACTTAAAAAGGCTTTAGGTAAAAACTTAAATAAGCTCTCTGAAGATGAGTTAAAATTATAAAATGTGTGTATTAATTTTGTTTATCCTTCCACCTCCATAAAAATTTATTAAAATATGATAAAAAAAAGTGTATCTTATATACTAATATTTTAGTATCATAATTTCATAAAAAATATCCTTGTCCACTTCCATCAAATGGTAAATGAAACCCTTGATTGTGTGCTTGGCGGACTACTACTTCACAAATTGATGTAATTGTTCTTCGATAACCACCTTTCAATGATGGATTTACTGATGGAATTAAAAATTTTATATGATATTTGTTAAATTATTATAATTATTTAATTATTAAATCACATATATAATCTTACATTACATTTAATGGGGGGCACGATAATATAGCTCGTGGGAACGGCGAACAACCGCCTCATGAAGCGATGTGATCCATATTTATCTTAATCATTAAATGGATGGTATTAAGGTAACAATTAGTGAATATATATGATATTTATGACATAAAAATACTTATATAAATACAATGTCACATCAAACTTCTTTTCTTGCATCCTCTTGAACAATAAGAATATCGCTCGTGTGTATGTGTGGACTACCGTCTCCACATAGCGATGTGACATGATTTTTATTTTATTTTTACATGGATGATAATAAGGATGTATTTTATTAATAAAAATTATATATATGAAATAATAATTACTCTGTAAAGATTAATTAATATTTATTTTCCTTTCATCCCAACTGTCGAGAAAATTGAATTACTGTTCAGTCGTACACACGGTCTAGCATCTTCCATAACAATATAATCCATTTTCTATCTTTAACATTAATAGATTAATATAAATAAATATATAATAAATATATATTATATTTATATCATTTTTAAAATTTTGAAGATGATTTAACTATGATCAAATTAAAAGGACCAAAATTACGAAAAAAAAATATACATGAAAACGAAGCAATTATCAACCCAAATAGTGATTTTAACCGAGAATTGTTAACAAATAGGTTATAAAATACTATAAATAAATAATATATGGTATTATATATATGATTATGGTTTCATAATGGATTTTTAAAAAACATATATCTATTATACATGAGTATTTGAAACAAATTAATAAATTCGAACTTGAGCTGAGGGTTTCTCGTCTCATATTTACATATATGAGATATACATCATATTAACCTATTATTCCTTTTTGGTGTATATAATCCTCATTTTGATATGTTATATTATTAATGAATATTTATTTTTGGTATTTAAAGTTTCATCTAATGTTATTTCAGTCATGGGGCTTATGATTCAAAATTTACCAAAGTTAAAAGGGTTAATTTCACAGTCTCATCATTATTCAAAATTGTTTTTTAAGTCACCTATAGGAGAATTATTTGATATTTATATCTTAATCCCAATATATTTTATTCTACTATGTCTATTAATTAACGTTTTCAGATTATAATATCATTTTTCCACTCTTTGGCAATTAAAATTATTGAGAAAACATTTTAAAGAAAATCCAACTAGATTTATATCTTCTATCAAAATTCCATTTTCATAAAAATAAATGATTTCAAAAAATTCTTTCAAAGATTTCTTAAAAATCCTACAAATGATTTATTAAAATAACTTTTATCCATTTATTGTTTTTTTTTTATTCAATAAATCAATAGTTATTTTTTAAAACAATTCATGTTTCTCTTTTATCGGTAATGTGAAAGGAATCGTTATTTTAAAATGTACGACATGAATATAATTTTATACTATCATGACCACACAATGTTTTGAAGATTATTTTACATTTTTTAAAATAATATTTTCATAGAATATAATTTTTAAAAAATGTTTAAAATTTTTTGTTTTAAAAAATATTTTCAATATAAAATCGTTATTTTCCTAAGAAATGTTTTTTATGATATTTTTATGGTATTGTTTTCATTAGTGACCTAATACCATTATAGTACTTATGTTCCACTAGGGATATATTTTATTAAAATAGCAATTCTTTTTCTTTGGATGGTTTATGATCACTATGACATATGATGTAAAATTATATTATCATTCTCCATATAACACAATTATGTTTATTGTAATATTTATTTGATTGGGGTAATTATTCACATTCAATATGTTAGTATTTAAATAATAATATTTATTCTGATAATGTTTCACCCATTTAATATGACTAATGAATTTTACATAGTAAGTGATTGGTTGGGCCTGTTTATATAAATCTCATTGATGCATCAACACATCTCACGAGACAAATTAGTTGGCCAAATTAGACGAGTTTCTTCCCACATATTTAAACTGTCTAGTGAATGGTCTAGACAATATGATTCAAATTTCTATAATTATGCATTCCCTTATTATGATTTCAGATATTTGGGTCATTTTTATTATTCTATTAGATAAAATATTCATGGATATGTTTCAAGATTATTTGATTATTTATATTTTCTTATTTGATCATCTTTAATTCCTTCTATATTATGCCCATGTTATTGTTTAAATGGATTGGTTTTAGTTATTTTTCTTTACATATTGATTATGATTATTTATTCATGATATATTTAATTGTATACTTGTATGTACTTGTCATCTAAAATCACCAATTTATTTAGTTTTATTTTCCCAAGTATTCCAAGAACATTTTTATGATTTATATGCACGAATATAATCATTTAAAAAATGTGTTCTCATAGAAAACCCTTTGTGTATTTTAAGTTTTCAAATGTTTATGAAATTAAAGTATGTGTCTATTTTTACAAGAATAATATAAAATCCCTTCCTTTGTAATGTGATTCCTTGTATATAGTGTTAATGTAATAAAGTGACCACCGCCTCTAGGATACTTGGTTTGGGGTCTTTAAAATAATTCATGGAAGTAGTTCTATAAAATAAATACCTCAAAATATATTACATGAAAGAAGGTTCATGTATGAAACTCCACATAACTAAATTTATAGAAGAATGTTCGTAGAACCATGTCCTGGAGAAGCATGTTCCATGAAAGAAAATCATTAATCAGTTTAACTGGAATTATGTATAAACTAGCTACAATTTAAAAATAAAATTCTGGAAGTAATAAAAATACTTATTGAACATTTTACAAAGAGAGATCATGAATATAAATTAGAGTATTCTATCATTAAAAATATTATATAAGATAATAATTGATAAAGAATAATTGATCATTTCTAAGTCATGTATTATATGATGTAATCTATCATTATTCAAGGGCTTTGTGAAGATATAAATATTATAGTCATAATGTCTAATGAAATCAATAGTAATATAACATTTTTGAAAATAATCTCATAAAAATTTATGTATTTCATTGTGATGTTTTTTCCTGTAATTTGATACAAGATTTCTAGACATAAAAATATATCTTTTATTTTCACATTATATAAGGAGACGTATTAATGGATATCTATAATCTAGTTTGGGTGTTTCATCCACAGAATCTCAACACAAAAAATTCCTACATCAATGTATTCAAATTAAATAATATTAATAGAAAAGTATTTTTTTTCATACTACACCAACATACAAGTGACTTTCCCCAGAGGATACATTTACCAAAAGTTCTTTTTTATCAAACTTACAACCACTAATATCCACATCTGGATAAATATCTATTTCAAAAACATTCTCTTTAGAGTAAAATAGTCTAACAGTATATGTACATTTTAGGTATTGCAAAATTGTTTTTTGTACCATGATTATTTTTAAAAAAAATAGCATTAATACAAATTTGTTGAGAAAATAAAGAAAACCTCTTTTATGGAATTGGATAAAAGGAATACCATTTCTAGAAAGAGGTATAAAATCATTAAAAAAAAAATAAACGAAGATCCTAAGATAATCATGAGTGACAAATTGGGATCAGACATCAAGAGAAGAAAAAAAGATCTCATCACCCCACATGAGGAAATGCAATTGTGAAAATAGTGAAAGAAAATGTATCACCCCTTCTAACTAGTTATGTCATGTTGGTCAAATTAAACATGGAAGACCACTCGTCCCCCTCAAACAGACATTTGAAGGGATGATATTATGAAAGGTGTTAGAAAACCTATATCTATTTTGAGGTTCCCACCCTATAATCATTGTGTGGAACACACAACACTGCCAACCTGATGCAATGAATACCCAGCCCGAAAATACTATGAAAATTCATACTGGGTGCCCATCCATCCTATAATAAATAAGTAAAGATGGATAATTATGGGTCTAACACACCCAACACTCTTTTGAGGCCACCCATTGGACTATACTTGTAATAAAGTACACCTTCAACCAAATATGAAGATAAAAATTATGATTCTTATAAATGAATATAATACTCAATAATAAAAACAAACTCAGCCAAAATCATCACTAATTCAACAAAACCACCCATAAAATGATTCCAAAAAGAACTAGAACAATACTTTCTCTAATCAGAGAACCACCATCAGCTCTATCCCGCAATAATCATCCACTCAATCCTCCCTCTATCATCATCAATCTCACTAAACCTCACCACACATCACCCTAGAACGAATTATTCTCTACCGAAGCACCACACAAAACCTATTTAAAATCCAAAAAACCACATAAAACAAGCTTCACAGCGAGGAAGAGATGCTGAGTAGACACCTCTAAAAAATATCCAACAACTGACACTAAACTGGTTCTACTCGAATGGTCCATGGACCACCACACGAACATTGATCCATGACTAGGGAGCCTAAATCTAAAGAAAAATATATGGATGTGGGTAGCCAATGAGGTCACAACATGAGGGAAGTAACCCTATGAATCCAATAAGATAAACTACACAGTAATGGAAACAATATAAGTCTTCAAGGAAGTTTAAAACCGCAAATTCCACTAGATCCTTCAACATGGGACTAGAGAAGAAAAACTATTAAAAAATCTCCTTCAATACCAATGGGAGGACATACACACCACAGAGAATCTTAAAAAATGAGAACACATATATACATTGAACATTATTTTAGGTAATATAGAGATTAAAGATAGAAAACTATCAATCATACATATGTAACAAGTTTAGTCAACTAGTTTCCTAGTTTTATCCAAGTCTCATTAAAAGGTGATACTAATTAGAGCATCACTACATTTAGTGTTATCCATGATAAAATATTTAAAAATTTATTTTTTATATTTACATTGATTTAAAATAATTCCATCACTTTTTTGTAAAATTTTAAAACCATGAAAAAACTATAAATCAACCATAAAACTCATTTCAAATTCATTTTGCATAAGTGTTGAAAATTTGATACATAAATAATGTTTTGATGAACTAAAAATGAAATCATAATTATATGTTTTAGTGACAAGGACAACATTAGAAATTATATTAATAAACAATGTATATTTCTATATATATTTAAAAAATCCATTTTTAATTTAAAAATTCAAATCCTATAAAACCATGTTCATGGATATTATTTTAAACCACTATGTTCATTTAAAAATTTGAATATGTGATTTAAAAAATGAGGGAGTTAAAATAAAGGGGTTTATTCAATAAAAACATCCTCAGTAATATATCCATTTAATAAATCACAGTTGACAACATCTAAAAAATCTTGAAATTTATATGACTTGCATATTCCAGCTATATTCTATTGGCCACAAGTCTAACTACTAGTGTAAGGGTATCTTCATAATTAAAACCATCCACAAAATTATAGCCAATGTAACCAGTATAGACTTATTTCTAACTATTGTTCTAAATTCATCAACCTTATTTATGTATACCTATTTATTTCCAATATTTAGGTAGTATTTGTGTCTTCTAATTAGTTCCCATACTCTATTCCTTTCAAATTTAAAAAATTCATCTATCATATCCATTACCAAATGGTCATCATTGATTACTTCATGGATTTTCATATGTTCATAATGAGATAAATAGATTTTTTGTTTAACCTTTTGTCTAAGTGAAGCTTAAGCTTGAGTCCCCTTTTCCAAATATCCAATAAAATAATCTCTAGGGTGATATTTGATCGTTCTAATAGTTCTAGGAATTTTTTTACTTTGTTTTCCATGTCTTTTTCAGGGCCGTATTGTCCAATTTAGTCTACACTTGTTTATTGATCATAGAAACCAATAACATGGTCAAATGTTTTAGATTATTTATTGAAATTAAAATATGACATATCATTATCTATCATTTCTGCAGAAACATTTGGTTTATGTGTATATCTCTCATTAAAAGTTATGTGACTATATTATTCCAACACTTTTGTTTTTTTACTGAACCCCTTATATTTATTATTCTATTTTGAATAACCATGAAAAATCCCATCATTACTCTTAGTGGTAATTTTTTCCAAATTCCATTTTGTATTATGAATAAAGACTTTGTAGATAAAAACAATAAAGTAATTCAACGTAGGAATTATTCCGTTCCAAAAATAATGTGGAGTTTTATTTAAAATAGGTACAATTAGAGATCTATTAATTAAATAAGAAGCTTTATTAAAAACGTAAATGATAAAATATGTAGGTTGTTCATATTCACTAAGCAAAGGTTGGGCTATTTATTGAAGTTTTAAATGTCTCGTTTTTACAACCCCATTATTTTTTGGTCATCAAGGGGTAGTGAAGTTGTGATTATTCAAATTTTGTTAATATATGGTTTCAAAATCATGAATTTAACATTTAAATCCACAATATTTTGTCACATTCTTAATGATCATTCCACTAATTTTATAAATTAATTATGTATATTATGAAAAACATTTACAAGATTCACTTTTATGAGATAAAAAATATATCCATGTGAATCTTAATTTATCATAAAAAATTATATAAAAATAATGGTTTCATAATAATTTAGAAATTTTATATTGTCCAAATAAATCCATATGATCAAAATTTAGGGGTTGATAGGTAGAATAATATTTCATTGGTTTGAATGAAATTTTTTGATGGTTCATATTTTGAGAAGCATTGTACGCTTTATCTTTTAATAATTATATTATGGGAGGATCACTGAATAAAAATTGTCTAATTAGATTATTAAGTTAGTATACACTATAATGGATTAATATCCTATACCAGAACCAATATTCTAGATGAAAATTTTTTATACAAGAAATATTTGGTGAAAATAATGAATTTAATTAAATAACATAAATATCATCATTTCATAAAGTAATAAAAACTATATTAATCATTACAAAAAGAATTATAGGGATTATTTTCAAATTTAACATGAAACTCATCATCAAAATTTGATAAATGATTAGAATATTATACATTAAACCATTAATAAATAAACCATCAGAAATAAGAATAGTTTCTAAATAACTTATTTGACTAAGGCCAATTGTTTTGACTTTATCATTTCAATAAAAAGTGACATTCCCACCACCCACCTTCATTAAATTCTTGAAAATTGATAAATATCCAGTCATGTGTTTGTAAAATCAACTACTGAGATTCATTAAACTCTTACTTGTTCATTTTCAAATATGTTTCCTATAATTATTTTGACAAGATTTGATTTTGGTACACAAATATTCTTAGGTCTAGTGATGTAAGATAAAAATGCCTTTGGAATCCAAATTTTTTTAACATGCTTATTAAAATATTTATTTACAAATTTTTTGTAATTATTAAAATATTCCTATCAAGGTCTAGAGTATATTTATTTGTGCATATAGTTTCACATTGTCTAATTTACTATGGGTTTTTTAAGAGGATTATAACTAGAAACAAAGTAATTTTTAATATTTTTTTCCAATAGTTGATATCTAAAAAAATTACTATGATTATGTATAGATTATGAACCCAAAATTATATTAATGGAATCATTAATTTTATTGAAACCTTCACTATATTCTTTTTATTTTTTTCATTAACCAATTTGAATTGATTATTTTCATTTCGCGATATAGTATTCATTACTTTTCAATAATAATATTAGAGTTTATTTAAAATGATAAATCATATTTATTCTTCTAATTCAAATATTTTTCATTTAATTAATTCATGTAATCTTTAAAAATTTATCAACACATAAATATATATTAGATATTCATATAAGAATAACCATGAAATTCTCTTTCAAATATAGTAGAGGTAGAAATTTTTTCCTTAGATATAGTAGCCCTAAAAAAGTTATTATCCTTATCACTATCAAATTATTTCCTTATAGAAGAGTGACTAGAGATTTCCTCATAATATCTCCAAATTTGATTCATGGATTTCTTTGGTTTCTTCCATTGGACTTCATATTTCTTTTTTTATTTAATCATTGTAATGTATTATTTAATGTTTCTTTTTATTTCTCACTCGTAACAAGTATCCTTGCCAAATGAATCATAATCCTTAAAATTTTCTTTTCTATAATATTAACATTTATAATTTTACTTTTCAAAAAATTATTCTTTCTATATAATGTATTCAATTTTATATGCATCTGGTTCATCACCTCATCACTCTCAATTTCACCATCACTTCCCTTGGTGCTCTTATTCTTAATAACCTCTTTATTCTTTAATTGATTTTCTTTAAAGAAAATATATGAATTTGGTTTAGTATCCTCATCATTAACATGGAGTTATTCCTTGAACATTGTCAATTTTCCAATTCGTTATTTCACCACCAACATACAAATATCACATGACCCTCAAATAGAGACAGTAGTGTCTCTCCATTTTTCATGTAGACATCTTAACATCCTTAATATTTGTTCTTTATCTTCCATGGTTTTTCTAAGTTCATAAATAGTATTGATAATTTTAGTAAATCCTGTTATAAATATCCAAAATTTATTCATCTATATTCATCTTGAATGTATCATGTTTAATAGTATGAGTATTGATTCATTTTTACATTACATTATATATTCCTTCATGATACATAGAAAGAGTATCCCAATTCAAATAAGTGATATCACAAGAAAAATTCTATTAAATTCATTATATACTAATGTACATTACAATGAATTCAAGTATTTGTAGTTAAAATCATATAAAACCTTAATAAAATCATATTTATATTTTATCTATGTTTTGTGTTTTTTATATTTAACTTCAATAAATCCCCATATGTCAAAACCCATACTCTCAAGATGTGTTTTCATTTTGATTTTACATCGAGAATAGTTCTGACCATTAAAGAATAGAGGTATATTGGTAGTCGTTCCGTCCAATTTTTTGGTATCTATAATGGGAGAGTACATGAATAAATATAAATATAATTCCAATTCTCTTGACTTATCAAGGTCAATCAAATGAAAAATAGAAGGAAAAATTTCCTCTAATACCAAATGTTGATCATATTTGTATGATCAACAGAGTAGTGAATTGAGAAACCAAAGGGAATTTATGTTTAAAAAACATATTTAAAACTAAATACCCAATTCAAAATATCAATTGTAAATAATATTATAGGTATATATAATTTTTTTTAAAACGTTTCTCTAGGGAATGATCAAAACCCAGTTAAAATGATTTGAAATCAGTCTAACTTTTGCAATAATATTACTCACACAAAACATAGTATGTATATAACTTATAATATATAACTATCAAAATATAGTTTTCAAAAAATATTAGATAATTATTGAGAACTAGAATTAAAAAATACAGTTTTGATCAAAAACATATTTAATATAATTATGTAGAATACAATATTATACACAATAAATTGTAAGAAAACTAGAGGTTCAGTTACAAAAAAGAACCTATTTCCCTCTAATTTATAATTACTCTCTATAAAAACTATTTTTTATTCCGAAGAATGTGACCCAAAACATAGACAGAGTTTTACATATAGTAATTTCTCACAAGGAATTTTAGGCTATATGCATCCAATTTTATAGTTATTCATGGGATAAAATGTATAAAAAGAATTATAAAGCGGTATCAGAGTGCTCCTATTTATAGTATAGGAGAATTTTTTAGTAAATAAACAATATGTACAAGAATAAACTAAACATATATATAAATAGAGGGAATAAAGAGTGAAGAGGGTTTTTTTCGGATTTCTCTTTGATCTAATTCAGTTAATCAATTTTCTTTAAATATTCCCTCAAAATTAGTTGAAATGATCCTAGAATGATCCTAATCATATGTTCCTATAATTCTCATAGATATATTTTGTGGAAAAGTAATATGGTATCCTCATATATTTCACACCTTTCACACCTAGTTTCATGTGAGACATCGTCGGATTTATATTCATCTACTCTACAATTATCTGTTAAGGAATAAGCATGATTAGTTCTATGAACCAACTCTTTAATAATATTAAATAAACCAACCTTCATAAATTATTAAAACAATATTTTTGATAATATTATATTTTTTTTCTTGAATAGAAATAGAAAAATAAGTTATCTACTTAGAAACATTTGGAGTGACATCATGGATACAGATAAGTGCGAATGTATCGAGGAATTAAAGTGTTTCAATGGAAGATTGATATAAAAAGGAAATAAAGAATTATATTACACATTAGAGAGTCCATAATATTCGTATAATCTCTAACTTCTTCTTATGGATAAACATTCCTTTTCAAGGATTACCCTTCCTTTTCATATAATACTGTTCCTTATCATGATAATCTTGATTCCTTCAAACGGATGATCCTTCCTTCATACAGAATTTTTTTCCTTCTTAGATATGATATTCCCATCACACAGAATATATTTCATTCTTATGGATAATTTTTCCTTCTCATGGATTATCTTTTATACTTACATCTGATTCTTTATGAATGTATATACATCCTATAAACATATGACTTTTCCTCATGGAAGATAGAGTACTCACACTAAAAAAACATTAATATAATAAAGAGTTTCTTAACACAAAATAATAAAACTCATATGGATGAAAAATTTGATTCACATAGAATATGATTCTATACATACCATAATTTCATGAAATTTCACATAAATTCACTTTTATATTTAACAACATATAATTCATTACTAATAAAATAATTATGATTTGGTTTTATTAAAGAATGTGTTTTTTGGAATGAGCCAACAATATTAACATTATAATAAAGATAAATTTTTTTATTAAGCTTAAATATTACCAAAAATTATGTTTCCAAAACCATCCATAATAAATATTCAAATAATTTTTCATGAAGTCTAATAAACCGAAAAAAATAAGAATACCTTTGAATTAATTTGATAAGTATGATTATAGATTGATTTTATTATTGTATAATTATTATATAAATTTTAGAACATAAAAAATAAATTAAAATTATATAGTTTTACTAATATTTAATATTTATTAATAATTCAAGATATTATAAGTTTAACACCATTCATGTAGGTTGTAAAACTAACCAAAACATGAGTGTGTTATAATAACGAAAGGAATAAGAGAAAAATTTTAAATAATGGTTATATTAGTTTTAAAAAATCATAATGATTTCAAGAAATAAAATATATTTTAGTAAATAATATTTAAGAAAATGTATAAGAAGAATACATGGAATAATAATAAGAGAGGAGAAAATACATACAAATAATAATTTATTATTCTCTTGGAAACCTCCTATATAATGATGGTATTTAGGAAATTTATAGTGAAAAAATATCAAGAATTTGGAGTGGATTATTTAGGATATAAATGAGGTTTAGTGTAGGTGGGAATTAAAATTACTAGACTTGTATTAAATTGGATGTGTAAAACTCATTTTATAAGTGAATGGAGTGTCATTTTCTAAATATAATTTCTTATTATAAAAAATGAGTTTCATATTCAAGTTAAATGGATCATAATTTGAAAGTAAGGGAATATAAGATGTTTTATTATTGATAATAATCTCAAAGAAACATTTCAAGATAATTATTTGTGATATTTAATAGTTTTACTCCTTAATTTAATACTTTTATCAATTTTATCCTTTACCGTGGGAATAAATTTTTACCTAACTAATTTATATTTTTGACTCAAATTGAAATAAACCATTTAACCTTACATAAACATTTTTATTTCAAACATTATATCCATTTTAATATATTGAATTTCTAAAAGTGAGAAAAATTAATTCCAAAATAATAAATGTATAACACATTAAAATAATTTTAAGAAAGAATTCATTTGTAATAAAAAAATGACTTTTGGATAAAGATTATAAATATTTGTGATTTTTATAACATTAATTAGTTTATTATTAACCAAAATAATATTATAGGGATTTTAATGCAACATAATACCTAATTATACCTTTATAATACTAAATTAAAAGAAAATTACCAAAAACATTTTTTTGATAAAATATTACTTTAGGTTTCAAAATGTCAAACATGTCGTTTTAAATTCAAAAAATTATTTTGAAATACATTATTTGACTCCATAAATAAATATTTTGTGGATAAAAATGTCTTATCTTTTTTAAATAATTCTTATATCATAATTATGTTATAAAAGTTATTGTAATTGAAAAAACATAATTTTTAATTATTCACCTAAAAATCACCCATTTTAGAAAATTTAAAAAAAATCACCATAGGATGATATTGTTATGTTAAATTAAAAAAATATTTTATAGAATTAAAATTTTAAAAATTGTGTAAATTAAATTTAATATAAACACGAATATTGAAAAAAATAAAATATATTTCATAAATGAAATTTTTATTAATTCACTTTTTTAAAATTCTTATTATTATAAAATATAAAATTTATTAATAACTGAATGTTTATGTCATCCTAAATCATACATAAAAAAACTATTAATACCATTTTATGATATCTAAGGGAAGTATTGGTAGTGCTGGCAGGAACAAGTGGTTGTTTAATTAGCATGTGTCTCATAATGATTTCTGTGAGTTTGAACTTTTCCCATGGATGATTACTATAAAGCTATATTTTTTATGTTTAGATTAGTATTTCTCAATGGAAAATCCTTGTGATACTAACTCTTTTACAATATAAAAAAAATTCCATAGTTAATATATCATATCACATTTTTATTTTTTGTTTCTTATGAAATAACCTATTCAGAATATTATTTATATAAGGAGAAAAAATTTAATACAATTATGGGTCCTTGTATGACATATAATTTAACTATAGGTGTATCATAACTGAGAATTTAAATTTTTTTCTAAATTAATATTCCTTGGATGTATTTTTATTACCCTAATGCATATATATTCTTTATTTTATAATTCAATATTATTGTTAAATTTATTTTTTATTTTAAATAATTAATTAACCATGTGGGATAAAATAATTTATGCATAATATATTTATTATATATTATATTTCATATTAGTTAAGTTATTTAATTTCTATGATCATTATTAAAATCAAATAAATATCGCATTATATAAATAAAAAATACCGTGCACAATAAAAAATTAAAATAAATATGTGGTAATATTACCAGCATTCACCTACTTGTTGGTTATTGAGAAAATGAAAAACCAATCATTAATCCAAGTGAATAACTCCATGATATGAGATTTTCTCAAGTAAAATTATTCAATCATTGACCTATTTATATCCTTTCTTTATTTCACATCAACTTTGTAACACCCCAATATTCAATGTAAGAACATTGTATTCGATATCTTGTATTATACATCGCACCAATAATATAATTTAATGTATCCTCCCACGACATTATAATATATTTACAAATTTAAATAAATTTAAAAAATTATATAGTTCTCAATTCATTCAATAATGAGTTATCTTTTTTCGCACACAATGATAAGTTTCTTCAATTGCTTATGTTACATGCAATACAAAGTTTTATAAAATAAATTTTTTATTTAAAATGATTGTTATATCATAGCCATTAAATTAAATGTTATAATTAGGATAAACTATGTGATAAAAATATTGTTCTACTCATTAGTTACCAATTGAATATAAATGAAATTAAAAACTAATTAAATAAAAAGGAAATGGTTTTGAAAAGAATTATTTTTATGCACCCTATGGAAATTTTTCTTAATAAACTAAATAAATTATTATTAGTGAATTAAACTATATGAAATTAAAATATTATATATTCAATGAAATTTTATTATTATAAGATAATAACAAAATCTCGTTTTACGTATAAAAAGTTCTGTTTTCTCAAGGTATTTTTGCCACCATTGAATGGGGAACTTGTTTTAAAACTAAATTTTTAAACTCTTATAAATTAAATTTTTAAAAATTATAATAATTTTCTAAATTTATATATCAAAATTATCTTAGGATAAATTTTTATTTTCTTTCTAAGAAGTCTATTTTTTGATGAATAGTAAATAAATATAAAATTTTAATTGAAATATATCATTTCAATTAAATAATTTTTATTGTAAAATTATATTTTTAATTGTTTTTTATGTTAAACAAGCTCAATAATACATATATGAATCCAGTTTAGGTCATTATAATAATTTTTATATTTCAATTAGATATAAAAACATAGTAAATATTTGAATATTTATACTTTAAAGCCTCTCTTTCTTGTTCCATTATCGGGATTAATTTTTAATTAATTTCTTCCACATCTATTATTTTAATTTGGAAAAATGTATTCCATATTTTTAATAATAATAATTTCTAATTTATAATATGTCTAACATATTTTTGGAGAAAATTGACTTCTGAAATCATCTAACATTAATTATAGTAATTAAGTGGAAAATGAGTTTACTTTGGGACTAAACTTTAAACTTAAGTGGGAAAATGTCCTTGAAATTCGTAAAAAACACATTTTGACATATTTCTTCCTTATACCTAACATAACTAAAAAAATTCCTTATTGGATCCAATTTACATAGAACAAATGAGTTTATATTCCCCTCTTTCACACATTTACATGTTTCTCACTCACCCCACTTATAAAAGGAATCTCATTATCCCCTTTCATAACACATATCAGACCACTATGGTTAAGAAAATACCTTAAAAATCACTCAATAACATTCCTCATGTCATCCTATAATAATTATTTTTGGTAATAAATAAAACCTGTCACATTTTTAGTGAAAACCTAAGGGTGGAACCCAAAGAAGAGGTAAAATTATTCTAAAGAATTTTCCTTTTTATTTCCTTCTCCAAATCATTAAATTATTAATATTTCATTATTATATAATAAAATAAATATGTTAAATATAATATTTTTTTATTATTGGTCCTACCTACACCAATACATAAATTCATCAAATAGGTTTCACAATTAGCATTTCTGTGTATGGCGAACTACTGCCTCACGAACCGATGTCATTTTTTATTCCATTACCACCATTAAATATTGGGAATAATAATGAATTTATATTATATATATTATATATATTATATTCATAATGTATTTATGCTTATTTAATTACTATATAACACAGAAATTCAATTTTTACATTTTGTGTGAATATGAAAAAATCGTTTGTGGACGTCTGGACTACTGCCCTCTCAATGTAATGTTGTTCATTAACACTTTACAAGGAATGTATTAAGGATCAATTTAATAAAAATATTTAATGTTTATAAAATAAATATGACACTATAATGATATTATACATACATATCATTTACTGTTATTTCATTTAATATGACATAAAAATGGAATGGGGTTCATGCTTTTGTACGATATACCATCAACATGAACAATGTATTTCATCTCCTATAACTAAATATTATTGATTACTATAAATAAAATATACTAAATATATATGATATTTAAATCATTGTTTAAATTATTAATATTATTATATCATGATATAAGTGATAGGAAAAAAATAACAATTCAAAACACACTCAAAATACAAAGCAGATATTACACGGAATGATGAAAATAATGAATGATTATTAATGAAATGGAAATAATATGTTCATAAATGATATCATAAATATTAATATTATTTGGTTATAAGTTAACAAAATGTTTAAAACTAATATAAATGAGTTTAAATCAAGTATTGCATAAATGAAAGTGGGAGGTACATGATTTCATCTCTATTTAAATTAATTTGAGATTTATTGGTTGGTCTGAAACAATTCACTTTTATATGGTCTAAATAATTCCACTTGAAATGTAATATAATAAAAAAATAATTATTTATGGTATTTTAAATTTGAATTTTAAATATTTCAGCTAATTGAATTTGACTTAAAATTTACCATGTGGTAATGAATTTAATATCTCAATTTCATTTTATTGCATTATATTAATCTTTCATTGTCCATAAAATTATAAGATTATGTGTATTATAAATTTTATGACATATTATTATATTTATGATTGTTTAATAGGTATTTAAATTTGATACACATAAACGATTCATTTATTAATTCTCACTACTACGTTATGGGAATTTTAAGGGTTTATTTCATAATCTCAATCTAATCGAGATTGTGTATACATGAATTTCCATTAAAGGAAATTATTTGATAATTATTTAATAAACCAACTAATTTTCTTATAATATGGTTATTTGGGATCTTTATTGATTTTTAGTATCATTATTTCACTGTTTGGTACGTAAAATGTTTTGGTAGCTTTTTTTATGAAATCCCAACATCATTTATCTCTTCGATGGTAAATATATTTTCTTCTAAAACCATGTTTTCTAAAAAAATTATATATTGTTTTTTACAAATTTAAAAATTATTTATTAAATAAATTTCTTCTCTTTCAATCTTTTATAAAAAAAATTCAAAGGAATATTCTTTTCTCATTCCAAATAAGACAATTTTCTAACTTTTTTATCATGAAGAAGGAATGTTCTTTTCAACATGTGTGACATGTACAAAATTATACATATTTATTTTTTAAACCTTCCATTTCATGTTTAAAAATGTATTTTTTAATAAAAAAATTTTAATATTTATTTTAAATGAATTTCTTTAAAATGGATTTCAAAATGAAAAGGATATTTTCCCCAAGAATGTTTCTAAAAATCATTTTATGACATTTTTATGTCATCAATCACAATAAAACTGATTCATAATCTAATGGGTATATTTCATATTGATGTCATCCTTATTA
This sequence comes from Viscum album, assembly GCA_963277665.1. Taxonomy (NCBI): domain Eukaryota; kingdom Viridiplantae; phylum Streptophyta; class Magnoliopsida; order Santalales; family Viscaceae; genus Viscum; species Viscum album. The sequence continues at coordinate 871,852,149 of OY728147.1, read as the reverse complement.
TCCTTTGGATTTATTATTATTATTTTAACCAAGGTTTGTATTGGAATTAACTTCCTTGAATCATTTTTTAATCATTAACTTCCTATTTAGTTATTCAATTTCTAGTGACCAATGACCATTAAATTTCACCTAAATATCCACATTATTTATCATACATGTCATTATTAACTAAATCATAAACTATTTTTACATATGTTTTTTACTATGATAGTTATTTTATATTTTGGGGAAATACTGATAAATATAAATCCTTTACTCAATATGGATGTTAGATGCGGAACATATTTTATAAATTAAATTGATTATTCAATATATAAGGAATTATTTAAAATCAAACAACATGAGTTGGTGACCATTTAAATTAATTCCCTCAATGTATCATTAGTCTTAGGAGATGAAATCAGTTGGGCAAAAACCCTAAGAGTTTTTAACCAAGCATGTTCTAAAATTTCATGTCAAATATGTTGATAGTAGTTTGATAAACTGTCTATTTAATAGTTATAATGGTAAATATACCATACACCTTGGAAACATGGAATTCAATAATTAAGACTTTCCTTCATTAATATTCATTTATTATTATCCATTCGATTTTTACTATGATAAAATCCATGGATTCATTTCATTCTCAGTTTATTTATTAAATGGAATGGTTATTAGTTATTTACCCTTCTATATTGATTATTCTTTATCCAACCATGATTGTCATGTTACTAATTAAATTTCTTATTCATTAATTTATATAACTTTCTATATTGTTATGCACTCACTTATCAGTTTATTGATTACAAGAAATGTGTGTTCCGTTATATACCTTTCCATATTGATTATTCTCTTTGATTCATTATAGATTCTACAGTACGTAGCTCTTACTGAACATTTGATCTCACCCTTATTTTTCTTACTTTCAACAGGTGTCCAATAAGTGTACTAATAAATATTTGTAAAGATACACTAGATGTAATGAACCTATTTTCAAAAAAACATGTTGTAATTTTTGTATTCAAATGTAATGTATAGCTCATATATGTATCTAGTTTTCCAATACTACTAAAATAATCATTCATTTAGGATGTTTTACCTTAAATAGTACTTTAATATAATGGTAGTGGGAATTTTCTCTAGGATATTGGGGTTCGGTTCACAATATTTGGTATCAAAGGAGTTTTAGTAGAGACCTTAAGAACTAAATTTAGGAAAACGTAGAATATATAACATAACCCTATGATAGAATTTGAGTATATGTATAGAAGTTGATCCAAAAGATTTGGGTAGGAAGTGATTTTTTGGGTCCTCCTAGAATTATATCCCTTTCTGGATACTACAAGTGGATGTGGGCCCATTAAAGATGTGCCTATGGGTAATAACTCTAAAAAGGGTGATTTGTGACTGACTTGAGAATAACTTGGAATATAAAAACGGTCCATATTGTGTACCTAGTTTGAAAATCTCTAGGGATATTCTTAATAATGTTCACATTTTATTTAAAAACCCTTAAGAATTGTTTAGATAGATAATGACAATGAATGAACTTTGTTAAACCAATGGTGTCTTATATTTAAAATAATATTTCAAAATTTAGACTTCATAAAATGATTTTATAGTTTTCCCACTATGATAATTGTTTCTCACACTATGCTTTTTTGTTTTAGTCAATGTATTGAACCCCAAGGAATAATATTAACATTTAAAGTGATAAACAAATATGGTGACAATGAGAAGCTAGGTGGGATGATTATAAGAGTGAAAGATATCATGTTCATTCCAAATCATTTTTTATAAAATATTATTAACAATATATACCTTAAATAACTCATTGAATCACAAAAACATAAAAGGATTGAGTTTTCTAAGAGCCCTAGTAGTGGAGACCATGAAGAAAAGAAGGATCGATTTCCATCATATAAGAAATATGTATGGAGACACCGTGTAATGTGTCTCAATGGAATGAGTACATTCTATTTATGTGGGAAACAAGGTCATAATGTAAAGACTTTAAAATGAAAAATAAAGAGTATGATGAAAGGAAATAATTCTCATTATAAGGATCCATTTATTTTTTGTTTCTATTAATGTGGGGAATATGGGAATTAACTGAGTTATTTGCCTCTTCAAAATGGTAACCCCTATACCATGAAAGGATCTATGTGGAAATAAAATGAAAGAATTACTTTTGCATTGTGATTCACGAAATAAATTATTGAAGTGTTTTAACAACAGAATTTTGGATACAAGAATTATGAAACATATAAGGATTATATTAAATTTTAGATACACTTGTGTCTTCAATATTTTAAGAGTTTTGAATACCATCCTGGTTTTTTAATTTATCATCGATCATAAGTTCAAAGTCTTAAATGGATCTTGTTAGGCCATATGTAGTGAGATTCTACCAAGATTAAACAAATTTTGGATGAAATTTATTAAAATAATACATTTTAGTTGAAGTGTTATTTATGGAATAGTTCCATTAAATTTTAGAAACATAAATTTTAGATTTATTCAAAGCCTTTAGGTTAAATATGATCATTATAGTCAAACAATATTTATTAGATTTGTAAAAATGGGGGTTTCATTTAAAACCTTAGAAAAAAGGTTATTTAATGATTAAATTTCAATTATTCCCATCATATATTTTTTAGAATTATATTAGTATGGTTTTAGAAAAATGATAACATGTATGAAGAGTCAAGGTCCATAATGTATGGAATGGCAGTGGGTCTTAAACCCATGACTGAAGGATGATAAAGGTTTCTCACCTACCACTGGGCTATATCATGTGCTTGTTAATGTTTCATTTCTTTTAGATAATAAATTTGATGAATAAATGTTAATGTTGAAACATTTGTATCACATTTTAGGTTTATAGATTAATGTAGTGATGATATTAGTTTTTGAAAATAGTTAGAGGAAAATATAAAAACATTATTTATAGATCTAGTTATCCATTAAAATAAATTTTAGGTCTTCAGTCATAAACAAATTTTTGGGAATAAATTACATTGACTAAGTGATTGAAGCACAACCAAAGAATGAAATTTTTCTTCTAAAATATAATTAAATGAATTAATTACATTTATTTTTCTTCATAGATATCAAAATAAATACTAAACTTTTAGAAATGGATCTCGAAAGAAAAATTTTATCCTATTACATTCATATCCGATGAATCAAATGGTTATTACGCCCCATAATTTATATACTATGATATTAATTAAAATTTGAATAATTTTAATTAAAAATTATAACCAATCCATGACAAGACCATATAGGTTTAATATCTTTAGAAACTGCAATACATAAGAAAATGTTTCATAAGAAAACTTCATTCTCTCCCACTTATTTCACCAAAACCAGACCACTTTTTGACATATCTTACTTAATACCCTTCTACATGGAAAGGGAAAAAGATACATATAAAAGGGTGATATCATATTCTCAGTAAGGGTATACAAGATATATATAAATCATATCATAATAATAATATATAATAAAATAACATTTTAAAATTTTATCCTCCATATAAATGATCGTGATATCATGTCATGGGATAAATCATGAAAGTTCATAGCAATAAATGAACGTAATCCCAAAAGTCATAAAATAAAAAATGATGTTTTTTGTCATAGGCATAACCATAAAAATTCATTTCAAATTATTCTAGGATCATTTCCAATACCATCATAGCAGAAAAAGTCCATTAGTGAACCGAGTTCACCTCTCATTCCATCCCTATATTACTAAACCAATATCATTTCTCATTCTACCCATGTCTATCTCATGAGATATAAATATTTACCCAATGAATTGGAGGGATATATATCTCCCACCAATCACATAATTACGTAATTCTTACATGTTCAAGAAAAACATAAAACATTCAAAATAGCATAAACCAAGGAATACAATATGTTTCTTAAATATCATCCCATCCTAGCATAATCCATGTAAAACAAATAGTTTCTATAAATATAAAACCATATAAATCATTATAAAACTATTATAAAAATTGGGATACTATACTCAAAAAATAAGCCTGTTAAATAATTCTATATTACGTGGAATATAATTTTGACTGAACACTTGAAATTAATTCTTGAGGAATTTATCCATTATTCTTCAAAAACATTTTATTTTAAAAAAAATGACACACAATTTTAAATGAAAAGAATTTATTTTAAAATAAACATGAAATTGTGTAGAACAATGTTCATTTAAATAAGTGCTTATAAATACATAAAAATTTGTTCATGTTGTAAAAGTTAAAAAACATTCTCCTTGTACTTTTGCTGAAAAAGTCAAACAGTACCTCATATCAAATAATGAAAAAAGATTATTTTCATTCCATTTAATAAATATTAACCAATATGAAAAATTTAATTTAAACAATTGTATAAAAATATAAATAATATTACATATTTAGGAAACATGTGCATGGATGACAAATATACCCCAGTATATACATATGTATAAATAATTTTGGATAATAGCGAGACGGAAAAATTATCCCTCACCATTGATTTAATATCCTTCATATGTCTATGAACCTAATATATAATGATTTAAATAATTTCATTTAATTATTGAAAATTCATAGTCATTTTTATGAAATAACATATGATCATATTATCATCCGTTTGTTAGTAATATTTCATTGTTACTCATTATTTAGTTATTAACTACTTTATGATCTTATGCATATTTTTTAGAATAGGTTCTGGTTCACCTTCATATGACATATTTATAAAATTATAAAAATATATTAAAATAATTTATACCATATTTATTAATTATGTACACATATATAATCATGCTTCAAAGAAGATCATGTAGAATGAATCGCATCACATCATGGAGATGGTAGGTCGTACATACACACAAGCGATGAAATATTTCCCATAATTGTTGAATGGTATTGAATTGGATGGTGTATAATATTTCAGAATTCATATCATGTTATAATAATAATATATAGTTATTATTTCCATCATTATACTCGTCCATGTAATTTGTGGTGAAAAACAGATTACGCCACGGTGTGGAGACGGTAAGTCGTATGTACACGCAAGTGGTGATTTGATTTTTTGTAGGATGGGTATATATAGTGGAATATGATTTTTTTATAATTATAATAACATCTAATTATATAATTTATACTTTAATTATTACTTTATAATAAAACCCCTCATGAAGGTAAAGTCGAAGAAGAAAGAAGTTTGAAAGAATTGGTAGAGGATATTACCTCTACTTCGATGTGTTTCCTCTAAATCACCCCTTAGAGGAGTAGAGTTGGTCTTAGAAGAAGTCCAGAACCTCTAGAATGTTACTAAAGAAGTTGATAAGGGAAAAGGGTAGGGTATGCATGATCTTGAAGTCACGATGTGTAGTGAACAGGTGAGGGAGGAGGTTCCTTTTTATAATTGAGGTAAGGGGCACTTTTGGGATCTCCGAAATATTAATTTATAATAAAATAAAACCCAATAAAACCCATAAAAATTACCCAAATTATATTATTATTTTTGATAAGGTTGAAATCTAATCAAAAAATAAATTTTTGACATGTTTTTTTGTAAATTTAAACCTTATCATTCTACTTTACACTTAGTTATTCATTTTACATTTTAACTAAGGTAACAAATAATTCAATATTGAAAGGGTTAAATATTTACTTATTAGATCAAAATTTGACCATAAATAAATACCTTAGAACATTCTAGACTGTATAATTATTATTATTATAATATTTTGAAAAAAGTTTTTATGATTTTTTAATAATTTTATAGTCCATTATTTTGATAAACAAAAATAGTGTCAATTTTGACACAATTCAATTCATTGATTTTAAAAAATATTAATATAATAAGATAACATGAAAAAAAAATATTTTATTATATTTTTAATATGTAAAGTACATATGGAAAATTAATTATACATATTAATTAGTACAATTTATATTTTATTTAGTATTTTTAAAATCAATTATTAGTTATCTATAATAATAAAAATTTTACTACATCAACTTTTTGTAGTTATATAATATAATTATTTTTTAAAAAATAAAATACTATGATGAAGACATATCCAAAATATTTAAGAAAATTATATGTATATGATTTTATATTCTAGAAAAATCCAACAATTAAAATGTTATACTCATTAAATTATGAATGTAACAACATTGACATGAAATCAGATAAAATAATATAAGTGTCACAATATATTCTATAAGACTCCAAATGGACAATAACTCATCCATTGGAAGGTTATTGTCAAGATATAATTGATATATAAGATTTTTTCACGTTTTTGTGTAATTTTCTTTTTATTATAAATTTATAAAAAAATATGTTCTATAGATTTGTCAACAATTAATTAATTTTTAATCATCAAAGTATAAGATTTTAAGGTAAATATTAATTTCTTACAAATTACAAATAAATTACCATGGTAAAGAAAAAAATTAAATTAAAAATTAGTATGTATAATCTAATTTATCTTATCTATAAACTTATCTAAAAAATTATATATTTAGTAAAATTTGTGTGAGACATATTTAACTTTTTCATAAAGAAAATAAATTACATGTCTTATCCACGTCCAATTGGATTCAAAAGGACACCATTTAGACCCAATAATGATTTAGGTTTAAACACACTCATCCAATGATATTAATAGTAGTGTTAGGGTAATTTTATAATAGTATTATTAACCTTAATTACCTGATTTACCATTTTAACCGTATTATTAAAAATTACCAAAGTTACTATTCATAAATCTCGAAAATAAGATAAATCTTTTTTTAAAAATTTGACATACTAATTAAAAATAAGGATTACATTTTTCAAAATTCAAAAAATATAAGTTTTAGTAATTTATTTAAAATTATTCCAATTATTAGAAAGAGAGAACATGTTTTTTGAATGTTAAAACATTACAAATGTTTGAAAGGTTTTTACATCTGAATTAAATGTAAAATTAATGCTAATGAAATAAATTATATTTAATGATAAATATAAATTTAATTTATACATTAAAACCATTAAATATAATAATTTGAAATTATAAATTATTTCAGTGAAAAAACATGTTTTAAATTGAAATTTAGTGTATTTTTACTATTCATCATAACATGAAATTTATTAGAAAAATACTAAAATTCATCCAAAGTAAATATTTATATCCCACTTCCAAAAAATTGTTTATTTTGTCATATAAAAATTATTTTTGAGTCAAAAATCATAATTTAAAATGGGTTCTCCATTAAAAGGCGGAAAATTACCCTTTGGAAGAATATGGGTTTTTATACATCAACTAGTGTTTATTCATACCCAATGAAAATTAATTTTAAATGGATGAATATAAAAAAATTATTAATTATATAACATATATATTTCATTAATTCCATTTAATAATTGTAATTCACTCAATTTATTAAATAATAATAATATAAAATTGATTTATATTTTTCATAAATAATTGGTAGAGAATGAAATAACCATACATTTTTATAAGTTAGTTATATTTATTCCCGCTAACCTAATGGCTATGTTAAAAAGGTAATTTTATACTAAGTTAATCTCATGGTTTGTTTAAACTCATGATTGTGTGCAATGCAAGTTATTGATGAATTAAAATTATTTAGAGATAATATTTCATAAAAAAAAAATCCGGCTGTTAAATTATACCCACATTAAACTGAATTTCACCATATAATTTCATTAGTTAGACACTAACATATTAGGATATTACTCCTTTATAATATCCTCAAGTTCCCATGTAGCTTCCTCAAATTGGTTTTTCTCCCACAAAACTATAACCGAGTGACTGGTCTTGTTTCGTATAATTTTTTGGCTACGATCCAGAATCTCTATCAGTTGTTCATCATAATAAAGATCATTCTCCAATGTTTTGAATTCTGAGTTTAGTGAATGTGAAGGATTGGGTATTTACTTTCTCAGGAGAGATACAAGGAAGACATCAAGAACATGAGAGAGATTTGGTGGAAGCGCAAATCGGTACGCTACATTCCCAAAATAATTTAGAATTTAAAAGGAGTCATATAACTAGGTCTCAACTTTTCATTCTTTAAAAATATCATTACTCTCTTTTAGGGAGATATTTGTAGAAATTCCATGCCACCCACTTCAAAATCTATATCTTTTCTTCGGTTTACTACATAAATTTATTGTAGACTTCGAGCATCACTTATGTGTTGTTGAATAATCTAACCTTTTTTCCATTAATTCATCATGATTAGGTCCTAATAGCTTTATTTCACCAACTTCATCCCTATAGGATGGATTTCTAAACATATTTCCATCTTGGGATTCATAAGGAGTCATCTTAATACTTGACTGAAAGCTATTATTGTATGAAAATTCCACCAATGATAGTTGTTGATCCCAACCACCATTGAAATAAATTTAGAAAGCTCTCAAATAGTCTTATAGAGTTTGAATTTTCATCTCAGAATGATCATCTGTCAAAGGATTATAAACAGTATCGAAACATAACATCGTATCCAAAGCCTACTGAAGGCTTCACCAGAACATTAAGCTAAACCTCAAGTCTCGATCAGATATAACGGAAAGTGGTACTCCATGAAATCTTACCACTTACTTTACATATATCATAGCAAGATTAACAAGATAAAACTTCTCTCTATTATCAAATAAGTGTCTCGACTTCGTAAGGTTATCATCTATAACCCATATAGCATTATGGCCTTCATATGTTTTGGAATGTCTGATGAAAAATTCTATAGTGATGTTTTCCCATTTCTATTCTGGTATGGGTAATGGTTGTAACATCCCTTTAGAAATCTATCTCTCAGCCTTAACTTGCTGAAAAATCAAGAACTCGGAGTCATATTCAGAAACATCTCTTTTCATTCCATCCCACCAGAAATACTCTTTCAAGTCTCGATACATCTTTCTTCTTCCAGGATGAATAGATAATGATGAAATCTGAGACGCATCCAACATCTCCTTCTATAATTTCGGTATGGGGGTAATACAAACCTGATTCATAAACCATAATATTCGATTGTAATCAAGGTTGAATTCATGAACACTTCTCACCTCCTTTTGTATCTCTACATTTTCCTTTTGTGCCTCTATAATATTCACTTATATATATTGTTGAACATTTACTTGAGAAAGATAAAACCTATCCCCTTAATTTAAAATTTAATAATAATTCCTTTAAAAATCCATAAATATTATGTCTTATTTATCCTCGTCATGGATAGGTTAGCATTGTCCTTTTGACTAAAAGAATCTTCCACCTTTTTCTGTTTCCAATGGTGGTAATGTATTGAGAAGTCATAATCTTTAATAAACTCCAACCATATTATTTGGCACATATTCAACTTCTTTTGTGTGAAAATATGATTTAAAATTTTATAATTAGAATAAATATCACACTTTTCACCTTAAAGACAATTCCTCCATTCATTTAACAAAAATATTACCACAGCAAACTCCAAATCAGGAGTTGGGTAATTTTTCTCATGGATTTTCTACTGTCCTCAGGCATAAGCTATCACCATATAATGTTTCATGATAACTCATCCCAATACCTTTTTTGATTCATCAATATAGATCATAAGCCATTCTCCACTACAAGACTGTTTGAGCATAGTTGTACTAGAAAAACATCTTTGGAGCTCTTTGAAATTCCCACCACATTCTCTTGTCCACACAAACTTAACTCCTTTTGAGTCAACATGGTTAGTAGATTAGATAATAATGAGAAATGTTTCACAAAACATTGATAATATCTAGAGAAAGAAACAAAACATCAGATCTCAGATACTGTTGTTTGTCTTATCTAACCTTCAATAACTTCTATTTTTACTGGATCAACATATATCCCCTCTCTTGAGAATATGTTACCAAAATATTAAACTTTTAGAAGCCAATATTCACATTTGTTAAATTTTCATAAAGATTCTACTTTGTTATGGTCTTCAGTACAATTATCGAGGTATCTTCATCTTCTTCATTTCCCTTCGAATAGAAAACAATATAATCAATAAAGACTTCTATAAACTGATTAAGATATTCTATAAAGACTCTACACCCATAAGATAGCGAGGGAGTTAGTAAAACCAAGAGGCATCACTATAGATTCATATTGATCATACCTTGAATGGAATTACATCTTTGGTACATCCTCTTTCTTGACCATTAATTAATGATATCTTGAATGAAGATCAATGTTGGAAAAGAATTGATCTCTACATAGGTGGTTGAATAAGTCATCAATATAGAGAATAGGATATTTTTTCTTGATTTTGATTTGTTATGTTCTTGATAATAAATGTACTATCTCATTGATCCGTCTTTATTCTTAATAAACATAGTAGGTTCACCCCTAGGAAACACACTAGGGTATAAGAATCTCTTGTCAAGATTCTCTTGGAGTTCCTTATTCAATTCTTGTAATTCAATTAGGGTTATTCTATAAGGTGTGTTTGAAATTGGAATAACATGAGGTATGAGTTGTATTGAAATCTAAACTTCACAATTTGGTGTAAGACCTGGTAATTATTTTGGAAAGAAATCATCAAACTCTAATAAATTGTGTGTATTCTTAATTTTGAGTTTCTCCTAAAACATTTGAGATAGATAAACTTCATTTATAGGGATCAAGTCCCATAATATGGAAGAAATTTCTACTAGAATGGTATATTTGTCATTGCATCGATAGATGATCATATATTGATCTGGAATATGAAATGTGACTTCCCTTACTTAGAAATTGATATGAGCTCCATATAGGGAAATCCAATCCTTGCGAGAATCACATCAAATTCCAGTATAGGAAGGATCACAAGATTTGAATGAATCACTTTCCCACAAACATAAACTGGAAAAGAATTATAAACTTTTAATGCGATTTTTGTTCCAATAGGGGTTGTAATAACTAACTAAACATCTAATTTTTGAGATTATATAGGGATACCCTTAGAACGTTCTTCAGAAATAAATTTTTGGGTGGATCCAGAATCAAATAAAACATTTTCTACTTTAGAGTAGATTGTATGTGCACCTTTCACCACTTCATTATCGTAGTCCACATCGCCAATTGTGATCGCATATGACATGTCGTTTTCATTGGCCTTAATATTTTAATGACGTCGATCATCATTAATAACCCTTGGATTAGGGAGCTAATTGGAAAATTTGTACATTTCCATGCACTTGTATCATTGATGTTCCGAAGGTCCATTCTGTGTATCCTTTTCTTTATTCACATCATTAGACAGATTCTTCACATCACTTTAGCATTCAACTACCCGATGACCTTCTTTTCAACACATAAAACATTTAATATTACCATTAAGAAAATTTAATCGATATTTATTTCCACACATTGAGCATATGGGAAAACCATATTATTTTCAGTGTGGTCTTTATATTTTCCCTAGAATTCCATTTTTCTCCTCTTATCAAACCCATTGGATTGATGGGTTACTCCAGTATCTATATCAACCTTGAGATAACATTAACCAACTTCATAATATCTATTAAAGTACGTTATGGATAATTCCTATCAATTAATTAGTTTTAGGCCACTAAATAATCAACCAATTTTACTCTCAGTTTAGATAATAATTCCATAAGTGTACCCTGTAGGTCTTGTAAAATTTTCTTCTTAGGTTCCAATGGATTCATCTACTTTTTTATTAGATTCAATGAACTCCTTCCCCATATTTTTTCAAAGAATATGATGACAATACTTATTGAAAAATTTGTTCATGAAGTTGTCCCTTTCTTTGGACTCAATTTCATCTCTTTGTCTCGGATTCTTGATAAGGTTCCACCATTGATCCACTTCACTTTCCAAACAAGAGACTACTAAGATGATATAATCATTTTCTAAACATTGGAGAACTGAAAATATATTTTCATTAGTACTGATCCATTTTTCATCAACTAATGGATCAAAAGTCTCATTAAAAGATGGTGGATGCTGCCCCATAAAGGACTCAACAGAATTTTGTTCCCTTATTTTCTCATTTGGAATTCATGCATAATTCATAGATTGAGAAGGTTTAGTGAGCATAGCTACAAGATTTTTCATTCTAGCTCCTAAAACATATGTATTCTCATGAGGACAATCATTTCATTGACCATCACATTCATTATTAACTTGGTTCCTTCGTGTTCTATCCATAAACTAAAACAAAGAAGCAAAGTGTGAGAAAAAATAATCATAATGGAAAAACCACATAATCAAGAATAAAATTTCAACTTAGGGAACTTTATATTTCATCCTATATTATTCATGATCACTTCTAAAACACGTGGATTGTAACAAATACTTCAACATGTCCTATGGGTTCTTACTAGGGTTTTCATATCCTAGTTTCTTAAGGTTAATTATACCTTTCCTCTGATACTAACTACAACAACCCATACCCTACACACATTGATATTAATTCAATGTGGAATAATATTCAATAAAAAATGTAAAAAATCCATTGTAGGACCATATAAGTATAGTGTCTCTAAAACCTAGGAAGCATAAAAACTGGTTTATAAGACATCTTCATTATCTCCAACTTATTTTTTCATAACTAGACCCCTTTTTGACATATCTTACTCAATACCCTTCTTCATTACCTGGGGAAAAGAAACATATGAAAGGGTGAGATCAGATGCTCAATATGGGTAAACAATTATAAATCAATCATATCATAATCAAAATATATAAGAACATAACATTTGAAAATATTATCCTATATATGAAATATTGTGATATCGTACCATGGAAGAAATCCTGAAAGTTTGTAAGAATCAATGAACGTAATCACACAATTCATAACATAGTACATGATGTTTTTTGGCATACACATAATCATAGACTGTCATTTCATATTAGGAAATGAACATTTCCAAGACCATCATGGCGGAAAAAGACCATTAGTGAACCGAGTACACTTCTCATTCCATCCATGTATTACTGAACCAAGATCATTTCTCATTTCATCCATGTTTATCTCATGAGATATAAATATTTAACCAATGAATTAGAAGGATATATAGGTCCCAAAAATCATATAATTAAATTATGCTTACGTTTTTCACAAAAACATAAATTTTTCATTATTCCATAACCCAAGGAATAAAGTGGGTTTCTTAACCATCATTCCATCATAGCGTAATTCATGTAAAACAAATGAATTTCACCAATATAATTCCATAAAAAATATTATAAAACCATTAGACTAAGGGGGACAGTATAATTGAAATGTAATCCTATTAACTAGTTCCATCTTAGAGGTAATTTTGTTTTGACTGAACACTTGAAGTTAATTATTGAATAAAATATACTTTCTTCTTTAAAAACAATTTCTTTTTTTAAAAATGACACACAGAGTTAAATGAAAATAATTTATTGTTAAATTAACTTGAAATGTTGAAGATGAATCTTCATGGAAATATGGTGTTATGAAAATATTGAAATCTCTTCATGTTTTATAGGTTAAAAAAACATTCTCCTCGTACTTTTTCTAGAAAAGTCAGAAAGTACCTCGTATCGAATAACGATAAAAGATTCATTTCATACCATTAAATAAAAATTCACCAATGGATAAAATTGATTTTAAGTTTTTTTAAAATAATAGAAATAATATTACATATTTAGAAAAAATGGATGTTTATTATAAATATACCTTAGTAAATAATTATGTACAAACAATCTCATATAATAATGAGATTGCGAAATTATCCCTTACCTTAGATTTGATGTCCTTCATATGTTTCTAAAACATTGGTATAATGATTTAAATAATTTAATTGAATTATTATAGAGTCATATTAATTTTAATGATATAATAAATGATCATATTATCATCTATTTGTTAAAAAAAATTCATTTTTACTCACTATTTGAATATAAAATCTTTTAAGTTCTTATGCATGTTTTGTCAAATAAGTTTTGGTTCTCCCTATTTCGTGATAGTTATATTTTAAAAAGATATATATTAACACAACAGATGTCATATTTATTCATTCTGAACATTTATATAATCATGTTTTAGTGAACATCGAGTCGAATAAATCGTATCGCATTATAGAGATGGTAGGTCGTACGTACGCACCAGCGATGATATCATTCCGATAATTTTTGAAAGGTATTGAATTGGATGGTGTAGAATATTTTAGAATTAATATCATATTATAATAATAATATTTATCTATTATTTCCATAATTATACAAATCCAAGTATGGTTGTGGTGAATAACAGATTACACCACAGCGTGGAGACGGTTAACCTTACGTATGCACAGGTGGTGGTTTTGTTTTTTATAGGATGGATATAATGTGGGATATGGTTTCTTAATAATTACAATAACATATCAGTGTATAAGTGATAATTTAATTATTAATTTATAATTAAACTACTCATGAAGATGAAGTAGAATAAAAAATAATTTTGAATGAATCATTAGAGGATATTACCTCATCTTCGATGTGCTTCCTCTAAATCACCCCTTATAGAACTAGAGTTGGTTTTAAAAGAAGAATAGTACCTCTAAAATGTAAATAGGGATTATTATAATGGAAAATGGTAGGGTATGGCTGATCTTAAAAACTCAGTCTGAAGTGAAGAGGTGAGAGAGGAGGTTTCCTTTTATAATTAAGGTGAGGGGAAGTTTTGGGATCGCAAAAAACATTAATTTATAATTAAATAAAACTCCCTATAAAAACAAACAAAATGACCCAAATTTGAAAATAATATTTGATAAGGTTGAAATATAATCAAAAAATAAAATTTTGACAAGTGTTTCTATCAATTTAAACCTTATCATTTCCATTAAAACTTAGTTACTCATTTTACTTTTTAACTACAGTAACAAATAATTCAATATTATAAGAATGAAATAATTTCTTATTTGATGGAAATTAAAACATAAATAAATAATTTAGAAAATTTTATACAATATAATAATTATTCCATATTTTTTAAAAATGTGTTATCATTTTTAAATAATTTAATTATATATTATTTTGATAAACAATCAATAGTGTCAATTTTGACAGTATTCAAGTAATTGACATTTAAAAATATCAATATTACAAAATAACTTCAAACCAATAATTTTATTATTTTCTTATGATCACAAGGTGTAACATCCCGGTTCCGGGTGCCACTCAACTAGTGCCCCAAACCCGGTTCACCACGTGACCTCAAGCGCATTTCCCCAAACGCCAGAGGCTTCCGACTAGCATCGAGGGCCCAGGTATGATAGTGGGGAAACTATGCCCTCATTTTTAAAATTGTAGTGCATTGGAATATTAAATATGACATACAATAAATAGCAAAAGCAGCAAACAATACACAACTGAAATAAACAACAACAGTGGATATAACCAATAGTATATAGAAAATGATGCAACAATTCTCAAGTTCTAAAAAAATAGCCAGAACATGTTATACATCAGTACAGTACAGCAAAGGTGATCAGCATGGCCTACCATATAGAGCCTCGTATGGTGCCATCTCGATATTTTCTTGAAAACTGTTATTTTAGGGATACTTGACTAGGGGAATATGCCTCTCCCAAGAGCCCCCAAAGTCTTGAACGCATGCACACAGCATGTCCACAATCACCTATATTGTATGCTCTGACTGGCCATCGGTCTGAGGGTGGTATACTGTGCTCAGAAGCACCTATGTACCCAGCACCCTCGGAAAACTCTTCCAGAAACGAGACATAAAGAAGGCATCCCTATCTAAAATGATAGAACGAGGGACCCCATGAAGATGAATGATCTCTCAGATATACAACCATCTGAGCTCATCAACAACGAAGGTCTCCTTGATCAGCAAGAAGTGAGCTACCTTTGTGAGTCTGTCCACAACAACCCATATGGCTTCATTTCCACTAGGTGACCTCGGTAATCCAGTCACGAAATCCATCGTGACATCATCCCATTTCCACTCTGGAATGGGTAACTGCTGTAACAGGCCGGTTGGCCTCTGGTGCTCCGTCTTCACCTGCTGACAGGTAGAACACCTTGTAACAAAACCACCTATCTCTCTCTTCATTACTGGCCACCAGTACTGACGCCTCAAGTCACGATACATCTTGGTAACCCCGGGATGAACTGCCCAAGCTGAAGCATGAAACTCCCGCATCAGCTCCTCGTGTATATCCTCAGGAACCCATACTCGTCCATGGAAACGCAGGACCTCATCGCCGCCTATCGTCCAACTAGGAGAAGGGTCCTCACTTTCCACCGACTCCCATAGAACTAGGCATTCTGGATCAGATATTTGTCTCACCCTCACTCTGTCTAGGAGATTATAAGTCACAACTAAATATGAAATATAAGTCTACCCTTGACTTTTGTGCACCTCCAGATGCATCTCAGAGAACAAGTCCATGAGCTGCCACTCACCACTGGCCTCCTACACTGCCTGTATCTGAGTCTTCCTACTCAGTGCATCAGCTACTGCATTACCTTTACCAGGTGTATAAGAAAGCTCAAAATCGAAGGACTTTAGGTACTCGACCCATCTCCTCTTCCTCAGATTCAGTTTACTCTAAGTAAATATTTTCTTGAGGCTTTTGTGCTCTGTGAAAACCACAAAATGCTCTCCCAGTAGATAATGCCTCCAACAGCGCAACACATGAACAAATACAACCAACTCGAGATCATGCGTCGGGTAATTCTGCTCATGTGGCCTCAACTACCGAGACTCGTAAGCAACAACTCGTTCGCCCTGCATCAACACTACTCCCAGCCCAATACCTGATGCATCACTATACACTGTATAGCTCTTCCCCTGCTCTAGGATTATCAGGATTGGTGCTGATGTCAACCTTCCTTTCAGGTCCTGAAAGGCTGTCTCACAAGCTTCCAACCAAACGAACGTCACACCCTTCTTATTCAGACCCGTCAACGGTGCTGCTAAGAAGGTGAAGTCTGGTATGAAGCATCTGTAGTATCCAGCAAGCCCCAAGAAACTTCGTATCTCAGACACGTTCTTAGGAAGCTCCCAGGAAACTACAGCTCTCACCTTCACTAGGCCTACTGAAACTTCTGCCTCTGAGATTATATGACCCAGGAAGTGAATCTTGTCCATCCAAAAGTGGCACATTTGAGATCTTAACATATAGTCGATGCTCTCTCAGTGTAACCAATACGATCTCAAGATGGGGGGCATGGTCGTGTCGAGTGTGATATTACACCAAGATGTCGTCCACAAATACTACCACAAAAAATCAAGATACGGATGGAACACAGGATTCATCAGAGCTATGAAAACTATTGGCGCATTCGTGACTCCGAACGGCATAACCAAATACTCGTACAGTCCATATCTGCTCTGAAAGGCTGTAAGCAGTATATCTGATGGTCTCACGTGCAGCTGACGATATCTGGATCTCAAGTCAGTCTTCGAGAACACTCATGCTCCACGAATCTGGTCAAAAATATCATCAATCCTCGGCAAGGGATATCGGTTCTTAACCTTCAACTGGTTCAGCTTCCGATAATCCACGCAAAGTCTGAGGGTACCATCTGCCTTCTTCGCGAAAAGGACTGGCGAACCCCAAGGAGAAGTACTGGGTTAGATAAAACCCTATTCCTATAACTCCTCTAATTATCTCTTGAGCTCCTACAACTCTACTGTAGCCATCCTATAAGGAGGAATGGACACCATTGATGCGCCTGGAACAAGCTCAATAGAGAAATCCACCTCACACACCAGAGGTAGACCAGAAAAGTAGTCTGGGAAAACATCCCTAAAATGATCAACCACTGGAGGGAAATCCGTCTAAAAAGTCCCCTGGTCATCCAGATATAACCTCACAATCTAGGCTGTTACTCGTCCTCAACCATGATGCTCTGGTCCAGCTCGACTCTCCTGAACATCCCACTCGCCCTTGTATAGAGACTCATCGCCCTCTGGTGACGTGAAACGCACCCTACGACGACAGTAGTATACAAAGACTCGATTGGGAACCAACCAGTCCATCCTGAGAATGACGACATAGCTCGTCATCTCTAAGACATAGAGGTCCCAGAGAAAGTGACACCCACCAACCTCAAGGGGCAACTCCTTGAACTGACGCAGATCAGCCGTTCTAGTCCCCAACAGAGTGTCTAGCATCATGATATCAGAAGAAGTAAAAACACATAGCCGAAGGCTCTCCACAACGGGTACAGATATGAAACTATGTGTAGTACCAATATCAAAATGTACTGAATATAAGACAGATGATACTATAATAGTAACTCTGACTGCAGAAGGTTCTGGATCTTGCTCTTGCTTTGTCTGTTGCACTGCATATGCCTGCCCAGTGCTGCGGCCCTGCGACACTGTCTGGCTACCCTGAGCTGTCCCACCCTGCTGCCTCTGAGATCCTGGTGTCTGGCTACCCCGGCCACGTCCACCATCTCTTCCTACACTCCATGTTGTATTCTAGTTCCCCGACTGGTAAGAAGCCACTGGTTCTGCTCCCAGACGGGGAGTCTGCACAGAACCCCTATCACTAGCCACTGGTGGAAACGCCCTGCCAAAGCGTTGTAGATCACCCATCTTTCCACATGCTCAGCACTTCATTGGATCACATGGACACTATGGCCTCTTTTACCCCTCTCTACCACACTGGTAGCACATGACCTGTCCACCTGAACCATTCTTCTGACTGGTACTGCCACACTAAGAGATTTCCATCTATCTCTTCCTTTTGGCAGTAGAAATAGTACTAGTAATTGGTGCTGAACCTCCCTGGCCCACACCACTAGATTCTCGCAGGTTCCACTCTGTAATCAGCACCTGGTTCACAATAGCATGTACGGTAGGAAACCTGAAAACATTCACCAGCGCTTGGATGTCATATAGAAGACCATCCTCAAAGCGTTTATCCCTCAACATCTCATCACCCACCAGAACGGGTGAAAAACACTGAAGCTCGGTGAAACGAGCAGAATAATCCATCACCGACATAGCGTCATGCTGCAGATTCATGAACTCTCGAGTTCTATCTTCCCTCAGCATCTCTGCAAAAAATAAGTTATAGAAGACTGCTTGAAAATCTTCCCACGCCATGTCCCTGTGATTCTCTGACTGGGTGGTAACATCCCACCTCCTCTTGGCTGAATCACGCACATGTATGTCGTGAGCTTGACCCTCCACCCTGGAGGCATCAAAAGATGCTTGAAAATAGTCTGCATTGACCCCAGCCAAGACTTCGCAGCAAGCGGTCCACCATCCCCTGAAAATGTAGGCGTATGCTGCTGCTGGAAGATACGTGTGAGCTCGACCATAGATGTGGTAGTCTACGGTGCTCCCTAAAAGGTCTGCATGAACCTCATAAAGCCTTCAAAGAACTGTGCCTTCGTGCCTAAGTCTAGTATAACAGTTGGCGTTGCATCCGGCTCTACTGGAGGATCCATTGGTATCCCATGGCCCACCATCTCCAGCGTATACTCGTTGCCGCTCTCCTGGAGAACAACTTGTGGTCTTCTAGGTGGCATGAAACTACACGGTCAAAGGAACGCCTTAGATTCAAGATTTATCGAAGACTGAAAACGAAGGAACCACAAAAAGAACAAGAGGAAGAAGGCATTTAAAAATTTTCAAAACAAGACTACACAGCGTGTATACTATCTACACGGCATGTACTTGACTTCCCTTCCCCTGCCCGGGTCCTTACAGACTGCTAAATCACACGGCTTCCGTTCAACAGAAACTACACAGCACGTATAATATCTACATGACATGTATGGTGTTATTTTCCAACTTCCCGTGTCGTCGGTGACACGGCTGACTACTCGGCTTGACACTACACAACGTGTTACACCCTCACACGGCATGTACACCACCCCGTTTTCCCGCCACACGGCTATGTTCACACAGTCTGTCCTCGGACAAGACTACACAGTGTGTCCCACAGGTACACGGCGTGTTCAAGGAGAGGTGACGCCGACCCGGGTTGTTAGTTACACGGCCGAGTCCTCAGGTCACACTACACAGTGTGTTAATTATTCACACGACGTGTTCTGTACAAGAGTTCACCGACCCGTGTTGTTAGTTACACGGCTGGACTCCGGGTCAACACTACACGACGTGCACATCATGTACACGGCATGTTTTACCCAAGCTCTTCCCTTCCCCGTGTCACCGCGCACACGGTTTGGGACACGGTAAGAGACT
This sequence comes from Viscum album, assembly GCA_963277665.1. NCBI lineage: Eukaryota > Viridiplantae > Streptophyta > Magnoliopsida > Santalales > Viscaceae > Viscum > Viscum album. The sequence continues at coordinate 871,831,964 of OY728147.1, read as the reverse complement.
ACACGGTGTATACTCAGGGTACATGGAATGTACCTAAAATGTTTATTTTTCTTCCCAAACAGAAGAACATACACGGTGTGTATGAGGTCCTACACGGTGTGTATTCTGGGTTTTCCAGAATGTATGCCTCAGAAACTTCCCTGGGACCCAAAAATTTCTGAAACCAACACCTAAGTGTCAAATTCCGACCTGTGGGGGCCCATACTCTCCACGAATCAAAGTTTGACATCTTATCTATGCTATAACAAAATAAGCAGTCAATGATTCACCGTATTCCGGTCAATGGGGGCCCATACTACCCAAAAACCGAAGTTTGGCGTCCATTCTATAAGTAGGCTGACAGAAGAAAATACCTTATCACAAAGAAGGTATTTATCAAGCATCTATCACAACAACATGCTTTTCTAGCACAAAAACTATCAGAACAACATGAAATTTCTAATGCACCTAAATGGCATGGAAGTTATAGATGGAATGTGATTTCTGGCATGTTCCTATATGATGCATGAGACGACATACCCTCATCTCATCGGGTTGCAACTAAATAGAACCCACAGATAAAATATAAACAGCTCAATCCAAGTGTGTCACCCAACGGTGAAATCAAATCAAATTTAAAATTAGAAAAATCAAAAGAATTCAAAAAATACGATGTAGACTGGATTTTCCCTGTACATAGGTTAGATACACCCGGACACAGCTTATTACCAACTACCATTCATCCTATCCCTAACTACGGCTCCAAATAATAAGTCAATGAAAAGAACCCCTCAGATACCACTTTGTGACGTCCTGGTTCTGGGTGCCACTCATCGGGTGCCCCAAACCCGGTTCACCACGTGACTTCAAGCGCATTTTCGCAAACGCCAGAGGATGCTGACTAACAGTGAGGGCTCATGTCTGATAGTGGGGAAACTAAGCCCTCATTTGTCAAAGTGTAGCACAACGGAATACGAAATAAAACATACAACAAACAACGTAAGTAACAAACCATACACAACTGAAATAAACAACAGCAGTGGATATAACCAACAGTATATAGAAAATGATGCAACAAGTCTCAAGATCTAAGAAAACATCTAGAACATGTTATACATCAGTACAGTACAGCAAAAATCAGAGTACTGTAAAACAAAGCAAATAGCTGGCAGCAGCATCACGAGCCTAGGCTCGGTCCCATGCCCTCCTACTCTACAGAAACAGTCAAGTACCTATATATAGACTCATGACCCTATCCACACATGCAGGAACGTAATCTGTTTAGTCTGAAAAGCATGACCCAAACAGGGTGTGAGAAATATATCTCAGTAGGCACCTACCAAAGGCTCATGCCCAACTGCGTGCAAACATGAAACAATAATGTGCAGTAGAAAAAATGAAATAATTAAGCAGTACTCAAAAGTAACTAACTACCAATTATATTTCCATTTAATTATTCATTTAATCCATTTAATTTAAAATACCACCACAGTGAATATTCTAAATAACAAGCTAATGTCCTCGGACTTGTAAATCCCTACCCTCAGGTAAAGACTATCTAACACAAGAATCTTCCCTCAGGCATAACAGATATTTCCATCATGCGTAGGTAGTTTCAACCACAGGCATAGAGTCAGCTGCCCACAGGCACGGAAGAAGTTACCCTCAGGCCGAAATAACTACTGCCCTCAGGCTAAATAGTGCAGTGCCCACAGGCTAATCCCAACAAATCCATCAGGCTAAACAGGTAATCGGGCCATGCCCAACAAGTAAAGAAGTAGTAAACAAGAAATTCCTCTCAAGGAAATTCTATAATTACTAATTTAATGGCATACCCTCGGTTATCTTGGCCAAATGGATAAACAGTGGAACACACCCCCGAGGTGGTTCGGGATCCAAGCAACGATCTCAACCAGTATTTTAATATCACAATTAACTACCTATTCAATTTTAGGTGTTTAATATAGAAATGGCCTCAGCCACACGACACCCCAACATGGATTCGTGGCATAAAAATGCACAAAACACACGACAGTTGGTAAAACAAACACCAAGCCACCTACCTTATATGCCAACGAGCGCTATACACGATGGTCGATCCCAAAAACACCCCAAGAAGGACGTAGATCTGAGGCATGAAAACTTTCATTCAACCTAAAATTACTCCTGTTAGGTAAAGAATTGGTAAGCAACACACTAGGAGAAGAGAGGGCTTACCCGCACGGTTCCAACGTGATCGACAGGAGCGAGATCGGATTCCCGGTACTCGATCGACAGATCTCCCAAGGTCCGGCCTCCCTCTTTCACTTCTCTCGTCTAGTTCTAAGCCTTCCTTGTGAACAGGGGAGGCTACTGCCCATTTAAGCAAAAAAACAAAGTACACAGCGTGTACTTCCAAGTACACGGCGTGTACTCCCTTCATTTAACTGTTCCTCTGGCGGCACCGCCACACTGTTCATCTGTCGACATGAGTACATGGCATGTACTCCTGAGTACACAGTGTGTACTGCCGCCCAGCTAGAGGTTGTTCCCCCGCCTTACTGTTTTGGCATGCTGACTGACTACACGACGTGTAAAGGACAACTACACGGCATGTAGTCGGTTCCTACACCCTTCGTCACCGACATGTCTACACGCCCCGTGTACCCATCCCACAAAGCCAAAAGCACACCGTGTGTGGAAAATTACACTGCGTGTAGTTCCAAAATTTGGGATTTTCCCCATTTTCCATATTTTCTCAAAAACACTTAAGGAAAAGGGAAAAGAAGAAGCATGTACCTCAAAACTAAGAACCAGGTTCTTACACAATGTCATCTAAAAAATTAGTTACATATATTAATTAGTCTAAATTTTATTTACTTTAATATTTTTAATAACATTTATATGTTATCTCTATTAGTAAAATTATCACTACATCAATTTTAGGAAATTATTTAATATACAGATTTATTAAAAATAAAATATTATGATGAAGATAAATCTACAAGATTTCATAAAAATATATTTAGTTGAATTTATCTTTTCTAAAAATCCAACATTTAAAATTCTATACTTATTAAATGATGAATGATACAACATTAACATCACTTTTAATGAAATATTATAAGTGTCCCAATCTCTTCAATAAAGATCCAAATGGTAACTAACTATAATTTTGGATGGTTATGGACGATAAATGCTAGAACAATATGATTTTGTCAAATTTTTGGGTCCTTTGATGATTATTATAATTTTAATAAAAATTGTTTTATTGATTTCTCTTCTATTAATTATTTTTTACATCATTAAAGTATTTTCTTTTAATGTAATTATTCATTTCCTAAAAATTACAAATAAAATACCCTAATAAAGAAAAAAATTGATTTCAAATGAGTATTTATAAAATAATTTATCTTATATATAACCTTATATAAAAAAATTTATATTTAGTACAATTTGATTAATACATATTTAATTTCTTTTAAATAAAATAAATTAAATGTCATACCCTCATCCATGTTTCTTTCAAATATCATAATTCTATCCCAAGAATGATTTATCTCAAAAAAATCATCCAATGATTTTAAGACAATTGTTATGGTAATTGTATAATTGTATGCTTACCCTTAATTACTTGATTTACACTTTAACCATATTAATAAAAATTACCAAATTTACTATTCATAATGCCCAAAAATATAATAAATCTATTTACCTAATTTGGATTAAATGATTCAAAATATGATATCGATTTTCCAAAATTTAAAAGGACAAATTTTTAGTTTTTAACTTAAAACTATTCCCATTGTGGGAAAGAGAGAATGTGTTTTCTAAAAGATAAAACATTGCAAAAGAATGAATTGTTTTTACATTTGAATTCAATGTAAAATTAATTCTAATGGTGAAAATTATATTTAATGATTAAAATATATTATATTTATTCTTTATAACCATTAAATATTATAATTTTACAATAAAAATTTTTTGGATTAAAATTTTTGTTTCCAATTAAAATTTAATGAATTTCATTATTTTTCAAAATTTGAAAGTTATCAGAAAAATATTAAAATTCATCCAAAGAAAATTTGGATATATTACTTATATAGAACATGTTCATTTTTTCATATAAAATTATTAATGTGTAAAAATATTAATTAAAATGGGGTTCTCGATTAAAAGGCCGAAAATTACCCTTTTGAAAAATACACGTTTTTATTTATCAAATAGGGTTTATTAATACCTTATGCAAAAAATATCTAATAAAAGAATATAAAAAATATCTTATTGAGTATATAACATACATATTTCATTAATTTAATTTAATAATACAAATTCAATTAATTTATTAGAAAATAAAAATATAAAATTGATTTATATTTTGCATAAACAATTGGTAGTGAATGATTTCACCATACATTTTAATAAATAAGATATATTAATTATTGATAACCTAAAGGGTGGGTTAAAATGGTAATTTTATACCAAGGACATCTCGTGATTTTTTTAAACTCATGATTGTGTGAAATGCAAGCTATTAAAGAATTAAAATTCTTTAGAAAAAATATTTCATAAAAATATTTGGGTGTTACAATGGTTCTTTAGATCATCACAAATTTATGGATTTAAGGCCCTTAATAGTCCAATGATCATTAAATTGTTTTCTATCAATGAACTAAACTAATCCTATTAATTATTTATAATATTCCTCAAATTCTATAACTTCAATGGAAAATAATGTTCTCCGACTTAGAAACCTAGTTATGTGTTATTCCATATGACCTTGGTAATTTTCATTCTCTCTTTTCAATAGGATGTTGTACCAACCCTTATCATGATATAATTTTTAAATAAAGGATGTATCAAAAAATTTATAATAAATATATAGTTTAAATTGAATGAAAACATTTATTTATGTTTGCAAGAATGTAACGTGATGAAATTCATAGTAAGAACATTATATTTGGTAGCGTGTATGTCACAAAACAAAAAGAATAAAAAGGGATGTATCGTGTCAATAATGTATTATATATTTACTATTTAAATAAAATTAATCTATTTTATAGATTTTAATACATGAAATAATTAGTTATCTTGTGTCATGCATGACAATGAGTTCCTTCGATATCTTGCGTTACATGAAAGTACGAGTTTTACCAAATACTTTTTTTATTTAAAATGATAGAAATATCATATCCTATAAATTATTGATTGAAAATACAATTAAATAAATTTTGAAAATATTTTTTAATTATTTGGTTACGAATTAATAAGAAATGAAAATAAAAACCAACATAATATAAAATAAATGTTTTTTATAAATAACAATTTTTATGCGCCCGAATGATATTTATATAAATAAATTATATTAATTGATATTAGTTCTTAAAAATAGATTAAATTTATATATAATATATTAAATAAAATGTTTTTATGTTAATCAAACATATTCAATAGGTATAAAATAAAAAAAAATTGAATTTTAGGCATAAAAAGTAGTATTTTTCTAAAGGCGGTTTTGTTTCCTTTTAAAGGTGAACTTATTTTAAATATAAATTTAAACATTTATATGTTATATTTTTTAACATTAAATTCTTAATCAAAATAATAATTTCCAAATTATTTTAAGTTGAATTTTTTTATCTTTCTAGGAAGTTTCATTTTTTGAATAATAGTAAAAAAATACTAAATATAAATGGAATAATAACTTTTCATCTAAAAAATTTAAAATGTTAAATTATGTTAAAATAGGTTATATAGTCTCAATAGATAAATTATAAATCTATTAAACCAATTTAGGTCATTTTATTCATTTTTAATGTTGATATTATATATATGAACTTGGTAAACTTTTGAAAACATTTACTTTGAAAACATACTTTCTCATTCTATCTATGAGATTAATTTTAAATTTTTTTCTAAAACTTATAAGATATTAAATATTAAAGTGGATTAAATATTTTTAATAATAATAATATCTTATTTCTAATTCATTCAAATTATTTTTTTACCAAATTTATCAATGAATCAAGTTAAAATTAATTACCGTAATTAAGATAAAAAACGAGTTTTCTAAGGGAATAAACATTAGACTTTAAGGGGAAACATGTCTATTAATATGTCCAAACCCCATTTTATGGAAATATTTTTACCATATTCTTTCTATTATTGATCGTATTTCATTATTGGAGATACATTACATGAAACAAAAGTGGTTGGAGTTCCCTCTTAAAAACATTACAGTTTTTCCACTCACCCCACTTATAAATGTCATCTCACTCTCCCCCTTTCTTCACACCACTAAAACCCCTTTTTTATACCAATACATGATCAAATCACTCTAAAAATTTCATTCCATAATCCTAGAAGCCTTATTTTGGTAATAAATCAAACCTTTCAGTGTTTTAGTGCAAACCTAATATGGTAACACCAAAAGATGTGATATTATTCTAAATCATTTTCATTTTTATATCTGTATCCACCACTACTAATTATTCCTATATATTTTTTATAAAATAATATAAATTTATTTAATATAATAATGTTTTTTTATATTAATTTCTCTACCTACACCAACAAACACTTCTATTAAATGGACTACGCTGTCATCATTCCTGAGTACGGAGGAATACTGCCTCGCGAACCGATGTTGTCAGTTCTTCCATTAACACCTTTCAAGGATCATAATAATGATGTATTTATAGTTTATATATTATATATAATTTATTTATAATGTATTTAGGCTTATTGAATTACTATATAACACATACCTTCATGCTTTCCGTTTTGTGGGAATATGATTACATCATTTGTGGATGTCTGGAATACCGTCTCCTCAAAGCGATGTCATACGTTCACACATTACATGGAATGTATTAAGGATGAGTTTGATAAATATATGTGTTATATATGAAATAAATTTTGGAATATTATGGTAATATATATATATATATCATTTTATTAAATTTTTTCTAACACAATAAGAAAATAGAAAAAATGAGCATGCGTATGTACGACCTTCCATTTCCATAAATGGTACAATTCGTCTCCTGACACTAAATATAATTGATAAATATAAATACATGAATAATAAATATATATATTAATTAAATAATTATTTAATTTTTTGGGATGATTAAATCATGATCTATATAAGAGGATTATAACAAACATATCAAAACATACACAAAAAACAAATATGATATTACCTGAAACGATGAAAATAATGAAAGGTTATTAATAAAAGGGTAATAATATGTTCGTAAATGATATAATAAATATTAATATGGTTATTTTATAAGTTAATAACATTTTTAAAAACACTATAATGTAGGTTAAATCAGGTACGACCAAAATGAAAGTGTGAGGTAATGGATTTCATCTCAATTTTCATTCAGTTGAATTTTTTTGTCATTATGCTCCAATTCAGTTTTATATGGTGTGTATAATGCCCCATGGAATATAATTTCATTAAAATTTAATTATTCATATTGTTTTATGATCCAATTTGAAATATATCTTCTAAGGTTATTTCACTTAAAATTTATGTGGTGGTAAATAATTTTATAACTCAATTTTGTTTCATTGGGTTGTATAACTCATATGTTGTCTTAGGAATTATAATATTATGTGTATAATTAAATTTACAATATATTATTGTATTTATAATTTTTTATATGGATTTAATATTGATACACATAATATATTAATTTATTAAATCTAACATTGTCATTATGATCATTTTCAAAATTTATTCCATAATCTCATTCTAATCTTGATTTTGTAGACCTAAATTTCCATGAAAGGAAATTATTTGATCATTTTTTAATAATGAATTTATTTTTATTATCATACACTTATTATTTATATTTTTTTATTTATTTTTCTATTTTTCTAGTCATTGGTACTTAAATTTTTTTAGAAATTGTTTATAAGAAAACCCAATTCCATTTCCCTCTTGAGATAGAAATCTATTTTCTTTCCAAACCATTCTTTACAAAACTATTTTCATAATTGTTTTTACCCTTTTAAAAATGATTTAATAAATTATATTTCTCTATTTTTTTCTTTTACTCAATGGAATATTAATGTCTCTTTCTGAACTAGACACTTTTCTTACTTTTTTTACCATGTTAAAGGAATGTTCTTTTTACCCTGTATGTCACGTACAAAATTACCCCCTGTAATTTATTTGAATTTTACATTGAATGTTTACAAATATATTTTTATGTAAAATGTTTTAAATAGTGATTTAAATAGGATATGTTTTCTATAATTGAAATGGATTTTTTCCTCAAGAATGATTTTAAAAATAAAATAACCATGATCATTATTACATATTTAAACATGATTTATTACATAAACATGCACTTAATGATACTTAGAAGATAAGGAGGTCTAGTGTATTTGGTTCATAGGAACATTAACTCAAAACATAAAACATGAAATACACAACTTTATTGAAAACTTATTTTACATGACCACAACATTCTTTTGTACTTAGCATTACATCGGTTAATTTGAAGACAAACTTGAGAAAAGGGTGAGTTATAAATCCCAGTAAGGTATTAAAAAATGAATAACATGAAGAATACAATACATTTTAAGAAAATAGGCATATCAATTTAGTATTAGAGGAAAATGAACATAAAATCCTGATATAGCATGATTATCAAAACATGGAAATAAGGAAACAACTTAAAACACTACATCATTTACATAAAGGAATTAGGTACACCCCTATCCCAACATGGTGGAAAAAAGTAATATAAAGGAATCAGGTAAAAATGTGTCCTAATAGGATATATCATTATACTAAACATTACCAAATGAATTAGAGCGTTATCAAGGCACACCCTTCATAATCATTTCAATCTCGTGCTTATGTGTGCCACATAGATCTTATAACATAGATTCATTCAAAATTATCATTTATTTAATGATAAAAAAATGTCTTATACATACATGTATGTACTCAATCAAAAAGTATATTTTAATAAAGTTTAATACCCTTGATAGAGGAATGGGTATGGTATTCACTACATGATGATTTTGGCATGGAAAATTGCGGTACAATTTTGGAAGCATAATAACATCATATAGAAATTCATAAAATGGGTTGATGATAGAGAAAGGGGTCTTGAATAATTTATAAATGAAATTGAAAATAGGTTATCTTCGAACATAATATACCGACATGTGAAAATAAATTTTAAATGTATAATATGAAATAAATTCTTGAATGGAAATGAGAAGAGTGAAATTCCTTACGGAATTTTAGCATAGTAATATCGGATTAAAAGAATATATGGGGATTAATGGGAGTGAAGGTAAGATCCAATAATGTATACATAAAATGGATAGTAAGTTGGTATGGAATAATGTATCCCAAATAATGAAAATTGAATTTAGAAGGCATGACATAAAAGTGGTTCTTTAAGAAAAAGGATAGAGGGAGATCCTTTACGTGGATGTGTGACTCCAAAGGCTTAGGGGAGGCTTATTGGGAGATTGGGGGGTTCCTTGGGAGGACTAAAGAGAGTAGGGGGTAGAGGGTGTTCTAGGTTAAAAGATCTTGATTGTAGCAAAATCAGAGCTTGGGTGTGTTTATATAAGAAAGGATGTGGATTACCTTATTATTTTGGTTTTGGACACTATACAATAAAATTTTCAAAACCACAAACCATGCAAAGGTTTTTTCCCATGGTTTTGGGAAAAAGGGAGTAGTATACATTATTTTATAAGTGTAAAGGTAGAAGAGATTAAAATGTTCCCTTTCTTGTGGGGAGGTGATTTATATGTTCAAGGAAATGATTTTAAAAATCATAAAATATATTACAAGTCTTGGAGGATTTAATAAGGCTTTGAAAAATAAATATAAAATTTCATTATTTTAAAGGAAAAAACTTATATTTGGTCCAATATTAATTTTATAATATTTTATTACATTACAATTGGGTCATTATGATGTCATAAAACACATTATATATTTATTAGGTATTTAATTTTTACTTAAAAATTAGATTATCTCAGAAAATAATGAAAAATCCACCATTAGATAATTTTAACAACCTGATTCCAAAAATAATATTAATTTTTTCTAAATAATTTTATTAAAATTTGAATTTTCACTTTTAAAATAAAAACCACGTTTATTGAAAATTGACTGGTTCTGATAGACATAGTTTTCAAACCCTAATAAATATTATATTTGATTTCATTAAAATTACATGATCATTTATATATAATAAAATTAATTTAATATTGATATTTTTTTACAATATTATTTATTTCAAAAATACATTTATTAAAAATATATATTTCTTAATTGAAATTGAATTTTTACCAAAAATACAATTTTTTCTTTAAAACTAATTTACAAAGTAACAAAAATAAGAAAAATATATTCATTATTCTATATAAAATTACATATATATAATTCTAGGGTTTTGTTATATATCCATTTATTACACCAACATATGCCCTAATAGTAAGGTGTGTGATGGTGGGGATTTCTTCGGGTCGTTCAGTGATCATGGTATCGGTCGTGATCTCGATAATCTTGAACTTCTAGAGTAAATGGTTTCAATCATTCCTATATTATTGGATATCATCATGGTCTTGGTCTAGGGAAAAGAAAAGAAATGATATCTCCCTTGGAAGCTTGGATAAATGGGCTTCATAGGGTATGATCTAACTGGTTGAGGTCATAAATTCGTTTCTATATGCCAAAAGGATTTTTTTAGAACCCTATATTTATACTAGTCATGTGATCACTGTTCAATGGATATATTATCCATGGTAACAATACTTATAGGTCATTTAAAAAAAATAGATTTAATGAAACAAAAGGATTCCATGTGTTTTCTATATCTATAATACACTAAAAGAAAGTAAATTTTATTCACAAATGTTGATGTCGTTACAACTTCCCCCTTATGAAATTTCACCCACAAAATTTTCTTTCCCTGCATTAAAATAGATGAGGGTAACTTTGGATCATCACCTCTCTGGTTCCCACATTTCTTCTTCAAACGTGGTGTTTCTCGACAACACCTTGATGAGGGGAATCGTCTTATTTCGTAGAACATTTTCTCTACGATTTAAGATCTTCAATGGATTAACCTCATAGGAGAGTTTATTCTTTAATGGTACTTCCTTTGGATTGAGTACATATGATGGTTTAGGTATGTACGTCCTCAGGAGTGATACATTGATTACATCATGTACTTGATATAGGTTTGGTGGGAGTGTTAGTCGATAGGCCACTTCCCTGATGCGATCAAGGATCTCAAAAGGGACTATATTCCTTTGAATAATCTTTAACTTCTTACCAAATACCATAACTCTCTTATATAGATATATAAAGAGGATAACATGTCTCTAACATCAAACTCTAGGTCTCGCCGATGATTTTCATCATATCTCTTTTATCGAATCTGGGTAACTTTGATGTGATATTAGATAGTCTTAACCTTCTCCACCATTTCATCGACCATTTCTAGACCTATAATTTTTATTCCCCAACAACATCCCAAGATATTGGTGTTCTTAACCTCATCCAATTAATGTCTTCATAAGGATCTATTAGGATTCAAGAGTGGAAGTTGTTGTTGTAAGATAACTCCACCAAAGGAAGATGTTGGCCCCATCCACCTTTGAAGTCCATTGAGCAAGCTCTAAAAATGTTTTCAAGTGTATGAATTGTCCTCTTAGATTGGACATAAGTTTGAGGGTGATAATACCTACTAATGTTCAGCTCTGGGTTTAGAGATGCTGGAGAATTTTCAAAAACATAGAGGTGAATCTCGGATCTCCATCAAACTCAATGGATAGTGGTACTCCATGCAGCCTTTCCACTTCTCGGATGTGTATCTATGCCAATTAATCCAATGAAAATGACTCTAAATTTCAATGAATTATAAATTATTTTTAATATGTTCTACAACAACCGAGATTGCATTGTTTTCCTTTGGATGTGTTCTGAAGTCTACTTACAAACTCCATGGTGATGGTTTCCCTCTAACATGTTGGTATGGGTTATGGTTTCATAATAATAATATACTTCCACCTCTTACCCATCACTTTCTGAAATACCCAGCAATTTGATGTATATTTAGTGATCTCTTTCTTCATGTCATCCCAAAAATAGTGCTCTTAATGATCTCGATACATCTCCATTTTTCATGGGTGAATGGAGAAATTCAAACTATATGCAACATATAAAACATCTTTCTTTAATGCTAGATTTTATAGAACATATAGTATTGACCCAAATTTCACAATTCCTTCTTCATTCACATTGAACTCCAAGTATTTACCTTTTTAGATAGATTCCACTTTATTCTTAATTCCCACTTCATCTTTTTTATAATCCTTTAACCATTCCAAAAGATATGGTTGAGCAATCATTTCTGCGTGGATTGATGATTCTCCCTTCTTTATGATTCCCATGTCCATCTTCATCAAATATAAGATGTTTGGATCCATATAAATTCTCATCAATGATATAATTTTTGGGCCCTTTCTACTTTGAGCATCTACCACCTTGTTCTCTTTCCCATGGTGGTAATGGATTATATAGTTGTAATACTTGATGAGATTTAACCATCTTCATTGGTTCATATTCATCTCTTTCTATGTGAATATGTATTTGAGAATTTTTTTATCCATATATATTTCACACATATCCCCAAAAGAAATAAGTTTTCTAGCTCTTCATTGAAATGATCACAGATTCCAACTCCAGATCAAGTGTGGGGTAGTTTTTCTCATGAATTTTCGACCTTCTTGAGACTTAGGCAATGAATTTGTCATTTTGCATCAACACACATCTCAATCCCTTCTTTGAAGCCTCGCTGAGGATTATGAAAATCTCAGAAATTGTTGGTAGTGTGATTATAGGGGCACTGACAAGACACTTATTCAAATACATTAATCTTTCTTCACATTAATCATTCCATGAAAACATGACTACCTTTTGAGTTAGCTTGGTAATAGGGTTTGAAAATCTTTAGAATTTTCTCACAAGTCGGAAATAATATCCTGCTAACCCTAGGATGTTATAGATATCTATCACAGATGTCATCCTCATCCATTCCTCAATTTCTATTGTTTTGGAAGGACACAAATATATACCATTTATTGTGATGATATGACCCAATAATGAGACTTCCTTCAACTAGAACTCACACTTTATATACTTTACATAAAGCTTCTCATTTTTCAAGGTCTCTTGCATAGTGCTTAGATTCTCTTCATGCCCCTCCATGGTTTGGGAGTATATTATAAAATCATCTCTAATTAATACAACAAATTTATCAAGGTAATCACTAAATACTATATTCCTCACATCCATGAATATTTATGGAGCATTAGTTAGTCCAAATGGAATCACTATGAACTCACAATGATCCTACCTCATATAAAAAGTATTATTTGGTATATCCTCTTTCTTCACCAAAATATGGTAATATCCCGACCATAGATACACCTTGGATAAGTACCATGCTCCACATAGTTGATCTAGCAAGTCACCAATTCATGGAAAATGATACTTTTTCTTTATCATGATATTTGTGAGCTCATGATAATCAATGAAAAGGCACATTGACCCATCCTTCTTCTTGATGAAGAGGACTGGTGCACCCCATGGTGAAGCACTTGGGAATATAAACCATTTATCTAGATTCTCTTGTAAATGTCTATTTAGCTCCTCAAGATTCAGAATATCCATTTTATATAGATTCTTGGATATTACCAATGCCCCAAGTATATGATGAATTGAAAATTAAACATCTCTTCTAGGAGGAAGACCATGAAATCCCACGGGAAGCACATTAGTGAACTCCCTCTCAATAGAAATTCCTACAAGGATGGTTCTTTTATTAGACTAAATCATCGGAGAAAGATATGTGTTCTTATAACGAAGTAATATACATGCTTGAGGTGCTAGTTTTAAAGAATATCCATCCTCCTCTTTTCACTTGTGTCGAATCGGGGGGTGATTCACCAAATAAAGAGTGATTTCCCTCTCATGGAAATTTATGTCAGCTCTATATAGGGAGAGATAATCCATGATAATAATAGAATCAAATTACACTATATGGAGTATGATGAGGTTTTTTTGCGAGTTTAAATCCACAAATTTTTATAAGGGAGGATTTATATACATAGGATGCAATAATTTATCTATTTTTCATTTTCACTAACATCTCTACATCCATGATTTTTTATGGTGTTTGGATTGTATTACTAATTATTCAGGATTTAAAATAATGTGTATAACCAGAATCAAAAAATATGTTTTCTAGTAATGGTTGAATAACTAGTGTAAATGTCACCACTTAATATTTGGGATTTACTTCAGCAGTAGTAATGGAAAAATCTTACCTTTGTTACCTTGGAGGTTATGGTTACCTCAGATGTCCCATCACATAGGGAAGTGGTTCACAAAGTTATTTGGTTCCCTGTAGTTTTAGAAATGAACAATGCACTGAGGTTTGACTAGAGGATTCATTTCCTCTATCACAATGAGGGGTTTCTCCTGTTGAAAATTATTATCAAGGTGCCCTTATCTTCTACACCTATAGAATTTTATTGATCCCCTTATGAAATTTCAAGGTTTATTCTTTCCACATCTTTGGAAAGTGTTGTGTTGAAATTTATTAGCACCACTGGATTTATTCATTAGACTACCAAGATTAAAGTACTCATTCCAATTCATAACCCCATGATATCCCTAAGATTCAACCATATCCATTTCAAATTTAAGGGAACATCAGAAAATCCCCTCATAAATATCAATGTCATGGGTCGTCAGGGATTTCCATAGGCTAGGTTTAAGCCCACCAAAGATGCAGCCAACCATGTATTTAGGGGTAACAAGAAAACCAGATATGTATCATGAAAGTCTAGTGAAATTTTCCTCATTCTCCCTAACAGATTCATTGTCCTTTTTCATGAGTGTATGTAAATATATTTCCATCTTAATATGGAGGGTGTGGGTGAAGTATTTATCAAAAAACCTTTTTTGTAAATCCTCCCATTACATAGCCTCGATCTCTTCCTCATGATTCGTATTTTTTATCAATGTACACCATTGGTCAGTTTCACCCTAAATATGATAATAATCCAGAAGAAACATCTCTTGTTCTCTACATAGAAGGATAGATAAGATCTTCTCAATGGATTTGAATCATTGTTCTGTGATTGAGGGATCGGATGATCCATCGAAAGTAGGTGTTTTTTTGTCTCATTAAGCTCAAGATTGAGACTTTTTCTTTCTTAGGGGGTGTTTTAAATTACTCCTAATCAATGTTTGTATTCAAAACATGAGTTAACAAAGATAGTATCATGAAAATGTTTTTGATTCCCACTCTCATTGGATTGCGCATCTCATTAGAGCAGTCATAACATTGATCTTTGCCTCATTTGTTAGCCTGATTCCCCCTATTACCATCAATTAAATAAAATAATAGGAAAATAAGGTGTAGTTATTTTAAACTATTAAAAACAAAAAGGGTAATATAATTATATTAAATGGATAAATTATAAATTACATTTATCTCTATAACTTATGAAATTCTAGGCTTTGATGTAATTTATCAATGATCTACTCTCTAGCATATATTTTTATGGGATTTTTTGTTCACTTAATAATGGTTTATAATAATGTTATTAATTGACCAATGTTTATACCCTAGTAGTGTCGATCCAATAGTGAATCAAGGCCTGTTGTAGTGAAATAGTTCTTTTTTGAGTCTAGCTCAATGCGGTGCTTTCGTGTTTTATGCCTAAATACATATGTGTCAGAGCCACCTATACTTGTTCGTATCCAAACCCAGATGTATTTTTTGGATAAACCACATAATCTATAATCACCAAAATGTAGGGAATATTTTCTTATATTTTGTACTATCCATAGGATTTCACAATAGTTTTATAATCATATTCTGAAAAATAATTAAACTTATCCTATGATACCAACTACAAAATACCTTCTCTCTATTTCATATTTAACCATTATTTATTTAATAAACATTCACTTAATACTACTCATAAGATCGCGATTTCTAGTGTATTTTCAGGTTAGTATCATTTCATAACTACTTAAAACCCAAAATACACATCTTTCTGGAAAACTTCTTTCACATGACCACAACATTCTTTTGTACTTAGCATTGCATGGGATAACCTGAGAACATACATGAGAAAAGGGTGATCTATAAATCCCAGTAAGGAAGTAAACAAGGCATAACATGAAGAATACAATATATTTTAATAAATAGACATATTAATGGAGCATAAGAGAAACATGAACATAAAGGAACGATATAGCATGATTATCATAACATGGAAATGTGAAAACAATTTAAAACACTGCATCATTAACATAGAGGAATCAGGTAAACCCTTGTCTCAACATGGTGGAAAAAATTCCTATAAAGGAATCAGGTAAACCTATATCCCAACATGATGTATCATGATACTGAACATTACCAAATGAATTTGATTGTTATTAGGGATCACCCTTCGTAATCATTTCAATCTCATTCTTAAGTGTGAAACATAGATCATATACAATGGATTCAATAAACATCATCATTTATTTCACAATAAAAAATGTAAAATAAATACATATTTGTCCGCAATCAAAAAGTATATGATTATAATATTGAATACCCTTGATAGAGGAAAGGATATAGTATTCAATATACAATGATTTCTCCATGAAAATTGAAATGCAATTTCAGTAGCATAACGGCGCCATATAGAAATTCATAAATTGGATTGATGAGAGGGAAAGGGGTATATCATAATTTATACATGAAATGGAAATTAATTGTTTATGGAACATAATTACCAAACATGTGAAATGTAATTTAAGATGTATAATATAAAATGAATTCTTAAATGGAAATGAAAATTGAGAAATCCCTTGCGGAATTTCATCATAGTAATCGGGGAATAAAAGATCATAGGGGGAATAATCTGAGTGAATGGAATATCCCATAATGTATACCTAAAATGGACAGTAATAAGGTATGGAAGAACATATCCCAAATCAAGAAAATTGAAATTAAAAGGCGTGACATAAAAGAGGTTCTTGAAGAAAAATGATAGAGGGGGTTCCCTTACTTGGATGTGTGACTGAAAAGGCTTGGGTACCTTGTAAGGACTCTATAGATTAGGGGATGATTTTGGTTGATATTAAAAGGTCTTGAGTGAAGATAAATGGGAGCTTGGGTGGGTTTATATAGTAAAGTTGGGGGACCTCTTTATTTTTTTCGTTTTGGACAATACACAATAAAATATTCAAAAGAAGAAACCATGCCATGGTTTTTTCCCATGGTTCCTTGAAAAAGTGAGTGGTATACATTATTTTATAAGGATAAGGTCCAAATATGTTTAAAAAAATCTTTTTCCTTTGTGTATTTTAGTCATATTTTAAAAGAAATAATTTTAAAAATATTTAAATATATTTTTGGTCTTGGAGGATTCACTATGGATTTGTAAAATAAATCAAATAAACTAAAAATTACATTATTTTAAACTAAAAAAATATATTTTCCCAAATATACCTTTTATATTATTTTATTAAAACACTAATTGGTCATCATGATGACATAAAAGGAATTATATATTTATAGGGTATTTATTTTTTACCCAAAAATTCAATTGTCTTAGAAAATTATGAAAAATTCACTGTTGGATAATTTGGACAACCTGATTCTGAAAATAATATTAATTTTATCTAAATAATTTTACAAATATTTGAATTTTTATTTTTATAATAAAAACCAACATTTATTGGAAATTGATGGGACTTGACAAAAATAGTTTTCAAAACATAATAAAAATTACATGTTAGATCATAAAAATTATATAGTCATATGTATTTAATAGAAGTAATTTAATAACAATATATATTTAAATATTATTTATTTAAATATATATATTAATTAATATATATATATTTTTATTTGAATTTCAATATTAACCAAAAATACTATTTTTAATCTAAAAACAATTTAAAAAGTAATGATAATAGGGAAACTATATTCACTATTCTATAAAAAAATAAATTTAATTATCTATAGTGCTCGGGTCTTGTTACATATCCCTTTATTACACTAGTATATGCCCTAAGAGTAATGTGTGTGATGGTGGGGACTTCTTGGGGTCGTTTGGTGAACATGGTTTGGGTCATGATCTCAATAATCTTGAACTTTTCCTATAAATGGTTTCTCTCAAGCTTAAGTTATTGGATCTTGGCTTGGGATTGGTCTATGGAAAAGATGAGAAATGCCATCTCCCTTACATTCCTTGATAAATGGGATTTATAGGGTACAATACTACTGGTTGAGGTCATCCATTCTTTTTTCTATGCCAAAAAAAATTTGTTAATACCCTATATTTATACCAGTCAAGTGATCACGGGTCTATGGCTATATTATCCACGGTAAGGATACAAAATGGTCATTTAAATGAAATTTCATATAATAAAACAGAAGGTGTGCGTGTTTTTTCTACATCCATAAGACACTAAAAGAAAAGTAATTTTATTAATAAATGTTGGGGTCGTTACAAAAAAAATATTTTTATGGTATTTTTACTTTGTCAATGGAAACAACCCTTATTCTTACTCAAATGGGTAAATTTTGTATTAATAACTTTATTATTCTCCTCTAGATGGATTATGATTATTTTTACCAAGGACACTATTAATATTCCTTTCCTTGAATATTTTTTGTAGTAATTAACTTTCCCTTGAGTTATTCACTTTTTGTTAACCACTGAACATTAAATCTCCCCAAAATATCCTGATTTTTTCAGGGAAATAATTATTTCCTAAATCATATAATATTATTACACAAGGTTTTTACTAAGAAAAATATTTTATTTTTTAAGGAAATATTAATAAATCAATATCCATTACTCAATATGGGTGTTAGATAAGGAACATTGTTTATGAATTAAATCGATTATTTTATATAGAAGGAATGAATTAGATTGTTTGGATATGGGTGGGGGTCCATTTAAAGTAAGCCCCTTGATGTATTGGTAGTCTCACAAGATAAAATCAGTTGGGCTCAAACCCATTGAGTTTTCAACCAAGCACACTGTAATCTGTCTTGTTAAAGGTCTTGATAGTAGTATGGTAAACCGTCTAGTGAATGGTCGTTAAGGTAATGGTACCATGTACATGGGAAACCTGGCGTCCAATAATTATGAATCTCCGTCATTCATATTTATTAATTATTATCCATTATATTTTCACTATGAAAATATCTATAGATGTTATTCATTCTCATTTTCTTGATTAAATGGAATAATTTTCAGTTATTCACCTTGATATATTGATTATTCTTTATCTGGTTATGATAGTCATGTTATTGATTAAATATAATGTTTTTTTAGTTATTTACCTTTACATATTTTTATGCACTCTCTTCTCAGTTTATTGATTACATAGAATGTGTGTTCAGTTATTTATCAATACATATAGAATATTATCATTCATTCATGGTATATTCCACTTTACTTAACCCTTATTGATAATTTTATCTCACCGTTATTTGGATTCCAGTACCATGGAATCCAAAAAGTTTAATAATAAAGATATGCAGTGATACACAAAATGGAATAGAGTTATTTTCAAAAACAATTTTCGAATTTGTGTATTCAAATGCAATGTAAGAATCATGTATATATATATTATACCAGGAATATTAAATTAATCATTCACTCATGATGTGTTTACTTTTATCTTATGCTAATGTAATGGTAATAGGCACCATCTTCAGCCTACTAGGGTCCGGGTAACTAATAATTTGGTCTATAAATGTCTCCTCTTCTCATAGCTCCGTCCTTTAAATATTCTAACTAACTCAAAAGAGAGTGGTATCATTGGTTTAGTATTATAAAAAATAATCCATATGAATGTAAATATATAAATAATTAAGAGTAAGGAATTTTAATCAGATTACTGTATTTAATTTTATAGTAAAATTGAAGATTATTTGGATTGTTTTTTCTTTGATGATAGGTTTGCTTGTTGTCAGTATATTTTGTGTGAGTGTTCTTCTATTTCCTGTGAAATTGGGTTTTTGTTTATCAAAATTAATCTTGATTTTATTTCCTTCAAAATTCATATGATCCTTTTCAATTTCTCATGTTTCAATAATCATGATTACTAAAAGTTTATCATGGTTAAAGTTCATTTCTATGGAAAAAATATAGTTTATAAAAAGTTAAATTTAGAAAATATAAAATTCAAAAGCTATAAAATTTTCAAATATTTAGAGTCGTGAATTTGTATGATATATGAAGGTTATCAGATCAATTCTATTAGACTGATAATGACTCAATAGAAGAATGCTTACTTTTAAAAATGATACTTCTATAAAAAATAATAGGAATTCATACGACTGGGAATGAAACTCAAAAAATAAATTCAAAGAAATTTTTGTTTATAAGTTAGTTGAAGATAAATTTATTGAGTGTTATCCAACTATATGATGATGTTAAGGAATCTATCATAAAAAATATCATTACCTCATACATTGTTAAAAATATAGAAAATTTGTTATTAATAGATAAAGGATTGGTTAAAATATATTCTATAATATAGATCCTTGTAATTATTGTTATTTATGTTCTATATATGAAAACAAATTTTGAAATCAACGACTTAGGTATCTTGGTTATAAGAGTGTGAGCACAATTTTCAATGAAGATATTGTAAGAGATCTTCTACATCTAAAGATGAAATATGATTCTATTTTTCCATCTTTCTAGGAAGTAATGTTGGTTAGTGGAAGATATTAGAAATCTGAGATTCAATCCACAAAACCTTATATTCTTATACACTCTCATAAATACAGGCCTATGAGACATCAATAAACAAGGTTTGAGTTTTATTTTATTACTTTCATTGACCATTTAACATGGATGACCAGTGTATTATTCATGAAATATAAATCAGATTCTATATATTTGTTCATAATATATATATAAGGAATTTTGGGAATGATATGGTCATATTTATATTGATTCTTATAACATATAATGTAAATAAGTACACAAGTAACTCTAACAAGTCATTTCTAAAAAACATGTAATTAAACACAAAAATAGTGCTCCATAAACTCCTCAAAAAAATATAGTAGTGTAGAAATATTTGTTTAGTTGGAATGGGAAGATGTATTTTCAATGAATATAAACATTCAAAATTATTCAGGAGAGAATATATTATTATAGTTGTACATGTTCAAAATAGATGAATGCTTTTACCGAGATCATAAATGAATCCATATGATATTTGGTATATTAAAAATCGTACTATGAAATTCATTAATGTTTTTGGGATTCCTTTCCTATTAAATATGAAAAATATATATTTAAGAACGTTTTATGAAAAATTTAAAGAAGGTTTTTTCATGGGATATTCATCCAATGGGGAATTTTTCAAGTGTTAGAAAACATCTATATAAGTTGATTGACTCATTTGATTAACAAGTTATTGAAAATCAATGCACTATAATAAAATTTGTTTAATATGATGAGGATGGTGTAATTAAATAACAAATGATGACTTCTAAAAAAGTGTATTTGAAGGAAGATAACAGCAAGCTTAATCTTATACAATATTATTCTGATTAGTCTAATGATGATGAAATTAGAACATGAACAAAACCATAAAAATTCATTAATTGAAAAAAATTGGATGAATCTAAAAATATTATCAAAAATTCAGAAGCTCCAATTCTGAACATATGTAAATTGATGATTGGAACATAAAAATCACTTATCCCACATGTGGAACTACAAGATGTTTTAGAATTAGTTGAGCATAAAGAATGGTTGGATGTGATGAATAATGTTCCATATCAAATTGAAAAATAATAAAACTAGGTATATAGTTCCTTCACTAAAAGTAAATGATGTTATAGAAACAAAATTAGTGTATAAAAATAAGATCAAAGAATAGGGAGAAATCTTGAGAAATAAATAATGGGTAGTTTTAAATCCTATTCACATGTCAAAGGTGTTGATTTTGAAAAAAATGCAGCCCATATTTCGAGGATTGAAACATTCAGAATGTTTAGACTTGTTGCGTCATCAAAATTAAAAAATCTATCAAATAGATGTTAATGATCATTTTTAAATTGTCAAATGGAATAACATGTTTATATTGAGTAATACAGTTTATTAGCACTTGATAATGTTGTATACATAGTGGGTAAATATAAGAAATATTTTTATAGGTTGAAATAGGCCCACCGTGCTTGGTATTCAAAAATTAATAGTCTCCTAATGCAGTTAAAATTTTCTGAAGGAAAAGATGATAGAAACTTATATATGAAAGAGATGAGTTTAGGTACCCTTATTGAAATGGTTATGTTAATGATAGAATATTTTCATATAATATGAATAAATCAAGTGAAAAAATTTCAAAATAAATGAAGAAGAACTTTGAGATGTCTAGGTTAATAGATTTTAATTTTTTCTTTTGAATTGCAACTTCAATGGAATGGAATATAATTATTTTTCTCAAAATAAATGTATGTCAAGGAGATTCTATAAAATCTATGTATGGTAGATTTAAAGAATGTTTTTATACTTATAATATCTGGCTTGTAGATGAGTAAATAAAAAACTATAAAAAGTGTAAATCAGAATGATTTATGGAAGTTGATCAGTGGATTACATTATCATACTTCTTTCAGACCAGATATTATATATGATGTAAATTTATAGGAATGATATAATATTAATTTAAAGGAATCAAACATAATAATAGTGAAATGAATATTTGGATATTTTAATTGATCATCAAATAGTGGCCCGATGTATAAGTTGAGTATTGAGATGTCCCTTCTTGGTTTCACTGATTTTGATTAGGATATAGATTGTAATGGTAAAAAATGAACAACAAAAGGAACATTATTCATGGGAGAAATTTTTGGGAGTTGACATAGTAAGATTCAATATCTATTACATTGAGTACATCCAAATTGGAAACTTTTATTCCCACATAGGCATGTACATAAATTTTGTGGATGAAAGTTTAGCCAGAAGATTTAATGGTTCATATTGAAAAACTATTAAAGATTATTTTAAATAATTTTAGTATCATTGATATCTCAAAAAAAATAGTGCAATATTCCCGATCAATGCACATTGATATTAAATATCATGAAATTAAGGAATAATTTTGTAATGTAACTATAATTCATGAGTATATTTCAATGAAATATCAAATTACATATGTTTTCACCAATGTTATACTAAGGTAATGATTTTAATAATTGAGGCTATAACTACATGTTTAGCCTTTACCACTAACTTAAAAATGTTCTTAATCAATCCCTTATTCCCTTAGGGTATTATTATCCAAAGGGTTGAATGATTAAAACTCTCCACAATATCTTTTATGAATCCAAAGTTGGTGTTATCATGAAAAGAGGATAGATTCTATAGTTAAAATTCGTAATAATTAGTTGGATAAGGGGTATTTTATCAAATTTATGCCATATAATTCATTTTCACTAATGGAATGGATTCCTTCAAAAACATTTCTTAAATAAATAGTTTTGTGTTAATATAATATCTTTGAGAAAGTTTGGGGTTTGATGAAACTAAATAAAAGATTTGTTGGGAATATTTACTTTAAAAAACAAAGTGGAGATTACTGTTCCATTGGGTTGTTTCTATAATGATTATTATATTTTCATACAACATATTTTTTTTGGAAATGGTTTTGTGTTTCAAGTAAAAGTGAGTTATTTTTTATCAAAATAAATTTTGAGCTACTTTTCTTAAAAATATAAAATATGTTTTTTGATCCCCAAGTTTTTATCATCATGATTACTAAAATATTATCATGGTTTAAGCTAAATTTTATCAAAAAATGAAGTTTTGAAAAGTTGAAGATATAAAATAATAAATATTGATATTTTAAAATTTTAAATGATTTGAAGTTATGAAGTTTCTTATAGTATAAATTTTATCATATTGAGCCCATCATATCAGAAATGAGCAGTTATATACTTTTTAACTCTAATAGAAGATGAAATATATGATGTTTACTGAATGGACAGGTAAAAAGTTTACCATATGAACAGATATAAAGTCTACTAGTCAGAGTGATGTTTTAAAAAATTCACAAGACTGAGTCACATAAATTCAATCTGGTTGATCAAATATGACTATATACAGATAAATGGTAAACAATTAATATCTAATACATAGACATTTTCAAATTCAATAATATGGATGTTTAAAATGTTTAATAAGGGGGATAAATTTGTGAGGTCTAATAAATAATGAAATATAAATATGATTTTATGTAGAAGAATTCACTAGACTAAGTTTAGAAGACTGATATCTAAATAAATTTCAATCAGATGTCGGATGATCAAATAGATATGTGACATCAAGTAGGATAGGTCAAGCTATCATATATTCTATGAGTACAACAGATAAATTAATCATGTGTAGAGAATTGGATTTAGAAATCCTAAGACTAATGGACTATGATGATTAAAAAACAAGATCAATCAAAGGGAAACTAGACTATGAACAACTAGATAGTGACTTATCAAATGGAGGAGTCCCCATGAAGGCATCAGATAAATCCTTGAGAAAATTTTTATAAACATTTTAAATTCAATAACCATGATTATATTGAGAGTTCATTTCAATGATTTATTAATAATGTCAAGATTTTAGGAAGTTCATATAAATATTGTTGACTCTGAACTTTTAAGGGTTTTGAATGTGGTAAAACCAAAGATTAGTTGAGTGGGAAATTTGAATTTAGAGCCTGTGCCTCCTTGATTATTGGAGGAAGTTTACCTATATAAAGTGGTTTATTCTCAATTAGAAGAATATATTTCTATTATTATAGAGGGGAAGTACTGAATACATTATAGAGTGACTATCAGGACTAGAAATCACTTTGTTTAAACTGAGGCACCAGATAGAGCTATCATATAGAGGTGCACTGGACATAGGTGAAACACAGGGAATTGAGGTGGGCAAGAAAAAATCATACTAGATACAGACAAAGTTTCATATAATAGAGGTTTAAGTGATTGGGTTATACTAAAAAAATATTTTATATAGATTTTTTGTGAGCTAATTCCATTGTTTTTATTTTGTTTACCTTGTAAGGATAAACAATCCTTTCAATAGGTGAAATCTAGTATAATTTCATTCTGTGAGATAAAAGAAGCTTGACATGAGTTGGATCAGATGAATTCACATCATTTTTTACTAGATATCCTTGAACTAATTGGAGTTGGCATGGTAAGGATGAAGTCACACATAGTGGGGGAGAACCTTGTAAAATATTGTGTTCATTGATTTATTTTATTGTCTTCTCATTAAAGTGAGGTAGAGTTATGGTGTTGAGAGGATCAATACTCTAACAAACATCAAAGGTTAATTTAAAGAGAAAGTAAATTATACAATATCCCCACATATTATTCCCCACCCCTTCTCTATGGTATGAATATTCCTGGGAACATCAAAAATTATCACAAAACTCATGAAATGATAATTAAATAATATATAAACACACAAAAAACTGTTCAGTCAAACTCATGGACATACATGCATACAATGACTATAAATTTTAAATAATCTATCATAAATTGCAATCAACTATTTATTAAGATAAATTTTTAAAATTAATATGTAAATAATCTAATTATATGATTAATTATATTTTCTTAATTTTTCATCCAAACAAACATTGATATTCCCATCCACTATACATTCAAATTAATTTAAATGAATTTTAGATTAATTAGAATGTGGAGTGTGCTGAAAATGTATAAGGTGTGTGCCCATCTTTTCAATTTTACATTTTTTATAGAATATAATAAACATGACATGTACAGTAGTAAACACAAAAAGTAACTTTTTTCTTAATATTCCATGTATTGTTACTCACATAGCCTATAAAATTCACTCTATATGGTCCCTTTGTACCATGTACTTACACAACATATGTTCTGACAAGACATGTCTCGTTATTACTGGAGTGTTTTTCTATGGTTCAACCTATAGAGTATACATGGGATGACTGGCCCCCCAGATTTCATTAATATATGAGGCGTATAACACTATTGATGAATGTGAATTACATGGTCTGTATAAATACTATTTATTTAACGTATTTATAAAATAACACAATAAATTATTAATTTAATCATTTAATTCCACAAAACACAATAAAAATCACCTAATGTATAATTTATGGGAAGAAACCTATCACACTATATGTACAAAAACATGTCATGTTGTTCTATTTTGTTATAATTAATTCTCTTTTCTGAATGTTTGAATCACATGGAATGACAATCAAGGCATGTATCCTACATGATTTGGTACGAGTTACACAACTAGCATATCATGTTACACACTAGATACTCATTTCTCTAGTCACGCACACAATACACTTAGTGAATCAACGTGTATTCCAAGTGGTATATTAATGTTTTACATGATATTTACCCCATATAAATGTCGTCTAATCACATCAGGGCACGGTGTCTTGGTTGAAAATTAATATAAATCATGATTTATTTACATTTCATGTACATTGACCCCATATATTCAATGATTTTTACATGGACTAACTATGTGGGGTTATATGGTGTGTACACCATCTAAACATTATGTAACCCTATCATGTAACATGAAAATTGGAAATAAATAAAAAACATTCAATAATGTGATGTATTTTTCTTCCTTATTATGTGTCATGACATGTGAGGCTCATCTTGGTGTGGTGTGCCATGGGTATGTGGAGTCTACTTTATTGTTAAACTACATGTGTCAATTTTATCTAGCTAATATCATCATCACCTCCAAATAGGTTCTTTTATCCTTCTTCCTATTTTATTGAAATTTTCTTGGTCAAATGAAACTAAATAGTCATGTTGTCCTAACTTTTAAATTAACAATGAAAAGGTAGAAAATAAATTAAAAAAATTATCAATAAATAATAAATAATTATAAATTATAATGGGGCTACTCTAATTCCACTTGAAGGTTTAGAGATGTGGCATAATTAGTTGATCCTCTTATAAATAATTTTTTTCATCAGTATCTTTAGATTAAATACATAAAACTGAATAGGTACAAACCTAGAATATTTTAATAGATGATATTTTCATAAATAATTTATAATTTATTTATATACTAGAATTACCTCAGATTGATAGTTCTTCCTTTATTGATGATATAGATGGCCTAATTCCTATAACATAATTGCAAAAAAGGGTCTAATGTTGAATCCATCACATTGTATAAACACATTCTCCCTAAATCTCATAATGATTCCATTGGAAATCAAACTGCTATCATGGCCGGAACAAACCTCTTACATCATTCATTGTTGATCGCAATAAGAATCCTTCAACTCTTGAAATACTCTATCATATTCTCTTGAACTAAATATATAGGAAGAAGATGATCACCTCTCATTTTAGAGAGTGTTTATATGATAATAACCTTGTTTGCAATAATTTTCACACCCTACAATTGATATAAGATGGGTTATATACTTGGGGTTGGACAATTAGTTTTTTCAAAAAGTCCCTTAATTAATTTATTAATTCTAAAAAAACCCATGTCTATTAATAATAATATTATCATTGATATTATCATCATAACATGCTCAAAACCATGGATATTTAACTAATATTTTTTAAATAAACCAATAAATATTCATTTAAATGATATCAAATAAAATATATCATTTATATAAGTCTCGTAACTCGGTCTGCTAATCCTCCTCATAATTAATCAAAACATTAATAATAAATGATTAGTTAAATAAATGAGTAACATTTATTTATTCATCAAATAATTAAAAAATAAATATTATAATCACTATCTGTTGGATAAATTTTTATTTATATTCGAGTATCTTAATATATGTTTACTTATTAGCTTGAAAATAAATAAGAGATAGAAAATATTATATATTTTCTAGTTGGTAAAAAATGTTTATTTAATATTCATATAAAATAATTATTTTGAATAACTGGTAATTCAACTATGTGATCAAAAAAACTATGTAATTATTGAGTCATAAGGCTGAAATATTTTTTAATCAAATAAATAAATTAAAATATAATTTAATTGAGACTCTCGATAAAATTAGTTTGTGGAACCCTCTATGCCTCATTCTCAGTGGAATTAAGAAATCTAACCTAAATTCTATGATTAGATTTTAGAAACACGTCACAGAACCAATAGAAAAATATGTTAATAATCTTAAACAATAACAACATATAAATTCTCACAATGTAATATATTCCCTTTGACATTATATCTCATCCACTGTGTTTCATGCTTCGTGTCATCATCGTATATGCTTGATTTATCTTTCTTTAACATATTGAAATGAAATCATCAATATTTGACCATGTATCTAGACTTATTAAATAATTAAATTTTAATTAATTAGAGAACAATATTTAATTCCTTTATATAGGTAAAAAATCCTATCATTACTTATTCATTAATGTCAAAAAACATATAACATACCCAGTATATCCAACCTCACCACAAGCTTATATTGTCATGGATTTCATAAATCCGTTAAAGTATATGATTAATGATATATATTAATGATAATATAAATTCTAAGGACCATTAAAGACATCCATGAATCGTAATATATAACGACACAACAAACATATTGAATTCCAATTGGAAATTGTTTCCTCGTGGCCACTTCTTTTGATGACTACCATGTGAAAAACATAATGAGTCAAAGCCATGTACTCTTATGATAATTGATTAACCGATAGTATTGAAATAATATTTTTCCTATCAGAAAAATTCATCCAGACCATAATTCATATGTCTAATAATATTTTCATAGCATTTCAAGGTTCTTATTATAGTTAGGAATTGTTATTACATTTCAATTTAACAGATAATCTTTGGATATTATGACATTAATGTTATACATAAGAAAAATCATAATGTGAAAATATATTTATCGATATTCTGGTATTTCAATATACATGTAATTCAAATTAAAAATACAATTGGTTCTAAGGAACCAACTCTAAAATCTTATCACTTACACTAGAAGTAATAGTTAACTAACTAGTTAGCTTCACATGATAAAAATGATTCTACAAAATTATGGTTATACATATTTGGACTACCAAATTCTCACGGTTGTTCTTCTTATTGATAAATTTTACCTCTAAGAAGAAACTCAATATGTGATATTAACCATTTTCCATTTTTCAAAATTTAAAATCATTTTTAAAAACAAAGCCTAGAAAAACTATTCCTAAATCACTTATAAAACTACATAAGAATCCAAAACAGACTCAAACTATATACAAATGGTAACCATTTGTTTTAATAAGTTATTATATAAAATTAACTTAACATAAATGTGATACTAGATCAAAATATTTTAAAATAATACTAGTTTTTATCCATTTTATAACTACTATTCTCATTTCCCCAATTTCCAATAACATGTCCATTTTTACTTTCACAAGTACTTTTAGATAGTTTTTAATTCCATCCTATTTGGTTCTCATGATATAATTTGATATTTTCGATAAATTCATTACACAATGGAAACCTCAAACTACAGTATGTATCATGGAATATAAAGAGATTCTAAATTACTCATAGGAATATGTATTTATATTCATGATAAGAATACTCTCATGTTCATTCAAACAAAAACTGGAGGAGATTTTATTCTATCTGAAAATGGTAACAATTCAATATAGAAATGTTTTATGTTGTATTTTTCAATACATTTTCAATATTTATACTATGACATGATCTATGAAGCCCAATTTTTTTATGTCTACAGATCTTACTCCCTAGAACATGGGTTTCTAATTTTGACCATTATTTGTGAAATAATTTTTATCACTCTTTAAAATGTGAGACTAAACATCTATTTTCCATATGTTATTATCTTATCTATCTTGAAAACAATAGTCCTCCAACAAATCTCTTATAAATACCTAGAATATTTTAATTCCTGATAAAACCAAAAAATCTTGTAGTTCTATCAATGTTAATGTCATATAATCATTATGAATTATGAAATACATAAATGGATCATTGAAATTTCCATTCTCTATTAGATTTTATTAGAGTCATTAACCCTTATGGTCACGTTATATTGATATATTCCATAAGGTTTATTTTATGGAAGGTGTCTCAAATATTAAATGTATAATATATGATCATATAAGGTTTCTATGAAAAGTATAATTAAGATGGATTTTATCATTATGACTAGTATATGGTTCTTTCATAGGACATGTCATGGTAAATCATGAACCTTAAATAATAGGCCAGGACTTATTGGTACTAACTTGCACCATCGATGTCTAGTTTCTCTTGAATACCCACTAATGGCTTCACATAAAATAGAGTAACTACCAAATTATATAACTAGTCTTGTGTATATGGAATCCATCTCTGAATTCTTCTTAACATTAAAATCATATCATATTTCTATTTAATTCTCCATTTTAGGATTCATTATTATTATTGAATAATATATCAGTTTTAATTGTGAATATAAAACCACCAATTTTGTTATAACATTCCTACATAATATGTATCTTTGGAACAATTCTTCTCACAATGTACGGTGGTGTCTAGTGTTTCTCTTCCAACCCATGTACATCCATGGCCCAAATTCATGAAGACTAGATTCCTCCCACTATATAAAAAGATATATAATTTAATATTGTAGAAATATAG
The DNA here is from genome assembly GCA_963277665.1 of Viscum album. Taxonomy (NCBI): domain Eukaryota; kingdom Viridiplantae; phylum Streptophyta; class Magnoliopsida; order Santalales; family Viscaceae; genus Viscum; species Viscum album. The sequence goes on along the minus strand of OY728147.1, from coordinate 871,801,223 downwards.
TCAATATTCACTCATGAAATTCAAATTTAATTATGTTAATATCCTAAATTGCTCTAGGATAATTAACTAATATAGACATTTTGTTTCTTTAATACATGTTTGTGACTAAAACCAACATTAAACAAATGTTTCCCATGAAGCACATAAGGTTATGACAGAATGAAATCTCATTATATCATAACTTATCTGATATCCATAAGTCAATATAGTATAAATATGTTTAGTTGTTTCATTTAGCTTTGTGAATCATGTCATAATATACTATAGAAGACTGAAAATACATATAATACTCCTCATCAATCTTATTTTTACTATAATTACCTCTTTAATGTATATAAGGTAATATGATCTTAGTAGGGCCTTCACTCTATATTTCAATGATAGATGATTGATTTTTTTAAATGAATATATTTAAGTATATGAATTTACTTATAGTTTCTTCTTTGAATAGTTCATTAAATTAGTATTAACTAACACTATAAGCTTTGTGACATAACTTTATTTCTAAAGGTTTTTTTATCTAAATCTTAATTGGTATATTGATAATAGCTAATGGATTTTTCTAAATGGATTTTGAATACCCTTTTGTATATATCCTTTCTAACTACTTTTAGTATTATTTAGCTAATAATTATCAAAGACACGATTTGTATGAGTCTTTTATATCACATTTATCATTCATTAATGACAATGGATATATGTGATTCAAGTATTTTTGAAATATTCATTTTTCATGAAATAATATAAAAACATTTATTTCAAAAATGAAATTATTTCTCATTAAATCTAACTATACACTAATATAAATTTTTCATAACACTCAATAAAAAACTATTTCAAAGTGAACCAATCCTCTAAGAAATCTAAAGTTGTGTGCCTCTTTTTCCTAAATAAGAATCACCCTTTACAAGATACTTACAGATTTCAACTTATTTATTATAACATTTTTAAAATTTATTTGTTCTATATTTGAATAAAAATGTGAGAATACCATATTGAGTTTAATTCCAAATAAGTGAAGCCAAAAAAACATGAAATAATGAACGAACATGAAATATATGTTACTGATTTCTTCTTATTTAGTTTATTTCATTTCCTCTAACAAAATCCTTGTTTGGATACATGAGAATAGACTAGACTCTTTTCATTTCTATCCCTTTGAAACTTTTATCACTTTTAAGGAAGTCATAAAAGAACCATTTAGTTTGAACTGTTTATGGTATTTTCATCCTAGTATTTCAATTCATTCACCATAATTGATGAAGAACCATTTTCCCTTCAATCCTTATCTTCCTGGTAAATAATAGTCAAAAGATTCTTGAGAGAAATCTCCATATTGCTCTCCCAATAATTCATGATGGATATAGAAAATCTAGGTTTTAAGGATTATAACCCAATATTAATAAACAATTTATTATCTAAATAGATTCTTAACATTATTAAATGATCAATATCCATAACCCTTTTGAATGCACGATCACTAGCTTATGGCCAATATTCTAGTTTATAATGTTATAATGTAGTGATAATCTCATTTATCTAAATCATTTATTTATCTTTTTTATGACTAGTAAGATGAGTTTTCACCTATTCTTTCTTGGTGATATGTCTAATTAAAAATATGGAATTTCACTAAATAGACAAAATTTTACTTAATTAGCCCTAAATGGCACGAAGACCTTCATTTTTTATTGATTTCTGACAAACCTCCTTTCAGGTAATGAGGGGGAACCCTTACTAGGTCCATTGTCTCAGAGATTACATGGCTTGTAGGCTTAAGAGATTACATGACCTGAAGGTCTTAGGGAATTAAACCAGACTATCTTCAAGGAATAGCCCCTCCCCAGCATCTGCATCATGATAGTAGCTCTCCACCTTCACATGGTCGTTTGGCTAGGCTTCTCGTGCAAGAATAGGCTAGTCCTGATGGCATATCCATACCCTCTCATTCTAACCAATCCATTTGGTTCTGCTCTGGTGAGTGCACATGTTCCGAATCCTCTTCTGGGGCTGCTCTTTTTTTGTAGTGTGTTTGGCGGGCAACTACATGTGGCCCGATGGCCTTGAGGTATCTTGAATGCCTTGATGATTGACCAAAATCCCTATTGACACGATGTCCTGGGAGGCTCTAAAGCCTTAAGGACTCCAAGCCCAAACTGGTGTCCCATGGTGAATAGTTTCAGCTGCTACAGTACTGAACACTACCAACTACAGTAACTGCTACGGTGCCTGCTACAGTACCATCTCACTATGCAGTTCTGCTACAGTACCTGTACAGTGTACAGTTCTGCTATAGTACTCGCACAGTGTATAGTTCTTCTATAGTGCCTACTACAGTACTGCTACAGTGCCCGGGAATATGCCTCTACCTAGTTTTGAACCTGGGGCTTGTGGATTCACTTAAGGATACTTCCCCAACCGGGTCGAGGATCATGTTCTACATAAATAGTGTAGTTTATTAATAGTTAGTCCAATCTAGAAAATTTATACTAGTAAGTAAATTTCTTCAGTATAGAGGGGATCATAGTGTTCATGTGATTTCACTTTCCATTTTCTACATAAGTAAAATAATATTTTATTACATTATCCTGACTACCAAAGTGTAGTGTAATAAATTTTATTTTTATTACTATCCCGCTATTTTATCAAATCCAAATACCCCTCACCATTGGATTCAAAATATCTTGTCACATTATATTATAATTGAAATGATTCATATTTCCCATCTCATAACAAAAAAAATTTCTCTGCAAATTCCTTAGAGGTATTTAAGAAGGAGGCCTTTCTGACTGTATTATCTTTAAACTCCTTTATTTGTTTATTATAATCCATAATATTATAATTCTGGACTTACATTTACTCCAAAATTTCCTACAAAATTAATTAAAAACTACATCCATTACACTCAGTACTAATAGGGTTAATTGAACTCATAGTCTTTATTAAGACTCTCATATAATTTAAAAATACTATTGAATTTGTACTAATATAAACTTAAAAAATGGATTCATCTTAACTCAGATGATGGAAGAAGTTTTTTATGTAATATTCTATTAAGGGGTTTTGATCATCCTTATTCATAGATATTTTCTAGAGAAAAAAAGGGTTTTCATATTTTATTTTCTATTTTATTAACATTGGTTACCTTATGACATAATTGGAAGCGTGTTTTTTAAATAGGTATTTTATAATTTAACAATAAAAAACCTCATAAAGTTTTTTTAATGTCATTATACTTAAAAATCATGTATAAAATTCACTATAATCACTGATTGGGATTGATTTATCATCCCTATTATATAAGAACCAACATGATAAATCAATATATTTAGTTTATCACATAGGTTATAAAATAACTAATGGGAAAAAAATTAAAAATAATTAATCAAAATGAATATGCACAGAAGTAAAAAATAGCACCAAAAATATAAAAAAATAGTTAAAAAATATCCAGAAAACAACCTCACTCAATAGTAGAATAGAACAAAAAAATAAAACCACATATTCAAATAGTTTAACAACAATTTGACATTCATATTTAAAATATATATTAAAAATAAACTAAAATCCAACCAAAACTATAAAATATTATTCCTATACAATTTGAAAGTGATTTACCTCTTTTTTAGTATAAGGGTGGAAATTATCAAAAATATAAAAATTAAAAACAAAAAATTTAATATTTATTCTCAATATAATTATAAGAAATATTAACGGAAATCTTATATTAAAATCCAACGTTATAAAATTTTCTAATATTCCCAGTTGAAATAATTTCAAAATTAAATAATATAACTTAATATCTATAAAACTTTACTCCTATATGACAATAAATGTTCTATTTCAAAAAAAAATTCCAACTCAAAATGAAATTTTAAGTACTTGAATCCAAAATGTAGTAATTATAAATTAGAAGTCACATTTGATTTTACAAATTTGATATTTGTACTCCTGTTTCTAGTTGTCTCTCTAATATAATCAAATTCCTTATTTAAAAATGATATATATAGAATAAAATTAAAACATATTATAATATACGAGTATTAAAATAATCAAACTAGAGATTTTGTTGGAGTGAAAATGGGAGAAGAGGACAAAGAAAAGGAAATCCTTAAGGAGCTGCCTCGCGAAGACCATTCGTGGAGCCTCGGTCACACCGCGCCCGCCGCAGAGCAAGGAGTCGGTAACGCTCCATGACCGCAGTTAACATTTGCAAGTCGCCTCGGAGCAAGGAGGCGGTAACACTTCATGACCGAACTTGACGTTCATGAGCAGCCGCGGAGCAAGGAGGCGGTAACGCTCCGTGACCACATTTGACGTTCGCAAGCCATTGCGGAGCAAGGAGGCGGTAACGCTCCGTGAGCACCTTTGACGTTCGCGAGCCCACCGAAAAGCAAGCTCCGTCTTCTCACTGAGCAAGCTCTGCTTTGTGGTGCCTCACCCATATAAATACCAGCCTCCCGTAAGTCCTGGGGGTGGATCATCCGACCTTTCAACTTCCAATCTCCCAAATCGTGAAGATCCTTCTGCTCTGCGAACCATGAGCTATGCTAGGTACTTTTTATCTAAGAAGTGCCTCCCCTTTTCCTTGTTTCAACCACCTCTTCCAAGAGGGATGCCTTTCGCAGAGCCTAAGGGCCTTCGCGAAGGAAGGGGATCCCCAAGGGGACCCGGGTCTTCGTGTAGAATTTATGCTTCGTGAAACACCCTTCATGTACACATGATCCACATGCCAAGGCAGGGTCACTGTACTTCGCGAAGCACATTGCTTCGCAATACCTTGCTTCACGAGGAACCTTTTCTCTGCAATGAAACGCTACATGAATGCCTCTCCACTTCTCAAGGAACCTCCCATATGCACCTATTCCCTATGCATAGGCTTAGGCGCCCCACTTCTTGAAGCACACCCCTTCGCAAGTACCCTCCGCCATGCAGAGCATCCGAGCTTCACAAGGCCCCTGCCTATAAACCCCTCTTATTTGCAATTCCTTTTTCTGTGTGAACTTCTAGGTTTGCACGATGTGATTTCAATGTCACTTGGATGATTCCGCCTGTTGTGTTGCTTCTCCATATGCTTCTTCACAAATGCATGCTGACGTCTATTGATTCTTCACATAGCCACGCTAACGTGGACCCCCCAATGGTTTGCTCCATGACACCCCCTATCCATGGCGTTGATTATCCCATATCTTCACCAAGGAGCCAAGGGTACCGGTTATGTATTTCATAGGGGTGCAGATCAAACCCACATCGTCCAAGATGCATGACGTTAAACTGCAAAGCACAATCGTTCTCAGCACATGACATTAAACAATGGCCTCACCCTATGCCTCGCACGTGGGGTGCCCCCAACTTGGACATTCTCCACACCCACTGGACTCCACGAGGATGATATCTTCCCTCAAAAGGTGTGATATCCTCATTATCAGAGAATCATTTTTCAGCGGCGAAAGGGAAACCACCCTAGTGTAACCCCTGTCTTTCTTGTAGAAGACAACATCCATGCCCTTCTTTTATTCTTCGGTCCCAAGGAACAGGGGGAGGGGGGAATGGACACCGGACCCCTTCTTTCTTCGGTACCAAAATCATCACCTTCTGGGCTTTGATTCCATCGGTCCTCTATCCTGGAGTATATCCCAACCTCTTTGGTCTGGCAACCACGCATAAGCCCTTGTTTTCTCTATGGGATGTGATCACATGTAAGCCCCACTACACTTCCCATGGATGCACCTTTCGCGATGTCATCGTCAGGTCTCTACTATCTGTTGTTTCTCACACGAAGCAAGACTCAAGTGGGATTAGAGTAAGCACCGACCATGACAACCTATTTTGGCCACCTCAGAGCGTAAACCCCAAATGTCCCCACCTGAACTATGAGGTCTTTTATCCTTTCCAAGGCAGGGTACGTAGTAAGCCTCTATGGGGTTCAAGCCCAACAACCATTGGAGACCAGGTCCACCTTCACATCAGTTCCCACCAACGGGAACTATGAGTTATTTTATCCTTTCCAAGTTAGGGTATTTAAGAATCCTTAATGAGGTTCAAGCCCAACAACCATTGGACCCCAGGTCCACCTTCACGTCGGTTCCCACCCATCTGAACTACGTAGACTTTGATCTTTTCTAAGGAAAAGTACGTAGGAATCATCCACGTGGTTCAATCCCACCATCCATTGGTCGTCATGACCCCCTTCATGTCAGCTAACCAACACCTTGGGAAGCCTGGAGTGTAAGCCTCATACCATCTTGAACTATGTGGTGTTTGATCCCTGATAAGGCAAGGTACGTAGGAAGCCTCCACGTGGTTCAGGCTCACCACCCATTGGACCCCATGTCCTCTTTCAAGTTGGTTCACCCCGTCCCATATGAAATTGTCCTATGGACCTTTTTCAGTGGTAATTCGTTGTCACTCTATTCAACGGTAAGCCATTATCACTCTTTTAGTGGTAAGTCATTGTCACTCCATTCAGCAGTAAGTCATTGTCATTCTTTCCAGCGGTAAGCCCTTGTGACCCCATCCAGTGGTAAGCTGTTGAAAGCCCCAATCGGCGGTAAGTTATCATCAGATGAACTATGTGGACATTGATTCCCTGCCACGGGGATACGTAAGTTGCCTCTCTAAGGCTCAATCCCAAAACCATCATCATCCTCATGGCGGTTCCATCCCATTCTCCATCCACATCATTCAACCCCCCCATCATCCATCCTGATTCTTACCTGGGCTGCCACATCCCGGTGGGATCATGCCACCTCATACCCTATTCCCCTCAACAATATCTAGTAATCCAACCAAGTGTTGGCCCCAACATCAGTGATCCCTTCGAGGGTGGCACCCATATGATCCAATCTAGTCAGTGTTCTGATTAGTTCAATACATCTCTGCTGGACGTTAAACTTGCGGCATACCCTGTGTTAAACACGAGATGCTGAGGAAAACTACAGATACATGCCCAGGGAATATGATTCCCTGCGTTCTATGTGGGATGCCTCGGGCTTCCGTGCCCTCGAGAAGACCTATAATAAGAGACATAAAAAATACGTGCATGTGTCCCAACATCCAAACATGCCAGTGATTACCAATGTGACTACTCCCTGAACAACGGTTTCTGCCCTGACTAAATCCCTTAGAATGTCTCGATATAGTCAATGTAATCTATGAAGATATGGAACTATAAATAGTTTCACGAAAAATTCATTTGATCTACAAGTGAGACTCAGACTAGGTAACGAGTTCTAAGGAGGAATCCACAGAAAGAAGAACCAACATCCCATCATCCCGTTTCGATCAAGGAGCAGACGTCCTTGAATAAGGAGAAGATTCTGCCTGCCTTTGGAAAGTAGGAATGTGGGGAAACAAAACAGCGACGCCATCCCCCCAAAAGAGACGGACGTGCACGCCCCGAAAAAATCATTGTAAAAAGAAATGGTGAACTCGATGTGAAAATATTCTCCTCAAAATGGAGACTAGTAGCATTCGAGGCATCAATTGATTGACATGTCATAGGATCAAACTACCCGGTGTCAGGTCCATCTAATAAAATGGCGGGCCTGGTATGAAACTCACCAGAAGTTGGGGTAGTATAATGTTGGACATCCCATTCGGTTACGTTGTTAGCATGGATCCCTCTTACCGGCCATGAAAGATGAGATGGCATTGGGGAATCAGTCGTCGATTCCTTTTTCTTTTAGCACTAATTAGTTAATCTTATGGCTTATCAGGAATCGCGTTGCTGATCCCGGGAAGTGATCACTGCATGCCCATCAACACAGGGATAGGGGTTGTGCCCACACTGTCTTTCCACATGGCTTCACCTCTTCCACGACAGCCTCTACATCTACGACCATGGGGCACCCATTCCCCCTCTCCCCATTCGAGGTCATCTAAAGAAGGGTGATCAATGACCTCATGTGACGTTACGAGGAGGAGGGAATAATCTTGACTCAAGATATGGCCCGCCTCGATCTGGAGGTGTTTGTGCCCTATTTACAATGCCACCCCTGAGGGCCATGTAGGGATCCACTGCTCCCCACTCTAAAATATAATCGTTTTGGGAGCATGTCCATGGAACGCTTCGATGATTCTCTACCCTATGCTGATGAGGTAGGTGACATCCAGCCAAGCCAGGTCAGAGTCCCATTCCAGGGGCTCCCAGTAAGGACTCCCACCCGGCCGTGTTAGCGCCGATGCCCGGTCTTACTGGAAGAGGAGCAGGTAAGCTATGTACTTGCACCACCAAACCTGGTTCGTCCGACCCGATTCCAATGTCGTGCGCAAGCTGAGGAGGACGCCAGCTAAGGGGCATCAATGTCAATGACTACTATGAACCGAGCCATCACCGATGCATATCATCAGTTCCCTGCATACACTGAGCATGGGAACTTATATGCTCGACCAGGATCAAGGCCCCAACTTCCCCATGGGTAGGCTGGGATGACTCTTTCGGTCACTGGCATGAGCGGTGGTTGTCACGAGCCAACCCGTAGCGATGTTACCCAGTACGGAGGCCCTCCCCGTACCACTACCATGGAAAGTGCGGGCCTTCCCCGCTTCGACGATCGGCATGGAGGTCTACCATAGGCCACCCACAATCTAAATGAATGTGTTCCCCGCAGTGGTGATACTCGGCACGGAAGCCTCCCCCGTGCCCATTACACTGGGTATGGAGTCATTTCTCTTCCCCCCAACAGTTGGGGTAGGGACATTTCCCATAAGGTCTCTCTTCGACATGGGTATCCTTCTCATGTTATCTCAGTAGCTGGTGAAGGTCCTCCCTACCTCGGCAACCAAAGGGGTGAGGGCCAGCCTCGCTCCACCCGCACCCAGCACGGAAGTCCTACCCGTGTTCAGCTAGACCAGTACAAGGACCCTCCTCGTACTATGGTCGCTAGCGGAAACAAGTGTGGAGGTCCTCCCCTTACTTCTTCTAGTTCCAGTAGAGGACTTTCCCACTCCAGTTATATCCATGGAGGTCCTCCCCATCTCCCCTTTGACATTTGTCCTGGTACTCCTCGCACCCCAGCTTTCTCGGGTGGATAGCCTCTCCGCCCCAGCACCAGTGCGGCCGAATGACCTCGTGTCAGAAATTTTCCCTATCCCGAGGAGCCACCTAGGGGAAGAAAGGTGGGATATCACAGCCATAAGAAGAATTCTGAGAAGGTCTGGATAGAGATAAGACCAGTATACTTCTCAAAATCCGAGGTGGAATATGACTCAGTGCTGGAACCCTCCTCTCGTTAATCTGAGTCACGGACCAGGGCAAGGACAAGGTGCATCAACCTAGTGCTCCCAGAGTGTGAGGTCCATTGGATTCCCATCTCCCTCTACATTTATATCCAGGAGGATGAAAATATGCCGACCACATAGGTTATGGTCATGTAATCACCACCGTCATCACCGTAAGTGCTATCTACCTCCACAAGAGATCACTGAGAGCTATTCTAGGGACCAATGGAAGGAGAGCAGCATCATGCCCTGTCACCAGAATCCCTGGCCCATGAGCTGGGAACTATGGCCATTATCCCATCTTATAACGATGTGGCATCCAGTTATCTATACTCTTCGGAGGACAACTCCAGAATCGGCGACTAGTCAGCCCATTCAACTTACTCTCCACCGGCTAGCCTGTCGTCCCATTGGTCTGCCTTTGTACCACTACCACTTCCTCAGCCTCCCCCAGTTGATGAGTGCAGAAATCAAGTGCCAGACCCTGAATAAGAGCCGAGGAGCTTCTGGAAAATCCTGGCAGTGGACCACTTCCTTGAGAAGTTCTGGCACATGGCAGCACCGAATTTTTGCATAACAGAGTCCCTCACCCCGGAGGAAGTTGAGTGTTTATGCCACACCCTTTGGGCGATGCACTTTAGTCTTCTTCATCATTGATTGGCTTATCCTAGTAGCCAAGTGCATTTTGAAGACATCAGCGAGCAATGTCGTCTGGTCGATTCGGCTGCACTCCCTATGGCCTAGCGCCCCGAGTCACCAGGTCGTCGTGAGACCCTCCAGTTGCAATGCGTTTAGAGTATCAAGGTACTCTGCAAAATTATCAAGGAGGCTACCCCCCATGTGCAAATATGTGGCTGGGGGAAGTATGCCACACTCCTCTTCATTCCTATCCGGTGACATCATGACTTGCTATGAGATATCGAGGATATTCCCCCAGGAAGGGTCACGGTCAACATGGCTGACATAGTGGACAAGGAGGACGAGCTGGAGCTTCTCAATGGAGACCTACCCCCCGAGGGCGTGCCACCACTATTGGACCCATCAGGAAGGATTACTCATAAAAAGAGGAACCTACATGGTATCTCTACACCCACCAAGGCATTGGTACTCATCCGTAATTCCGATAAGGGAAAAGAGAACGTAAGAGCTGCCAAGCACTCCGACCTGTCCTCCTTAGTGAAGAAGATGGAGGAGGACCCCGAGAAGGTCACGTTGCACCAAAAACTTGCTGAGCAAAGGAAGTTGGTCGATGAACTCTTGGATGAATTCATTGTAGAGTGACGACCCGACTACGAAAATCCTTGGCCAGTAGAGTAAGGGCAGGAACAACTTCCCCACAGCGAGCATCCCTCAGGAAACCCTGATCATGTTGCTCCCGCGGATAGGGATGAAGCCAGATCTCATGACAAGAGGGAGCAGTATGTCATATCAAACCCTTCTGAACAGCGCGGAAATCCATGGAACCCATCTCGGGTTCCCCCAGCTGCCCCTCAAGTCACTCCACCAGCCGCTCCACGAGCCGATCAGCCTGTCTACCATGTTGAAGAACCCCCCAACACACTTGTAGTTATGGATCCCCGTCAAGATAGGGACCCCCACCCAGATGACCCAATGGTGATGCTCATAGACCACCTTGAGGAATTAGAAACTAGACAGGTGGAAATCCCACCTGATGGAAAGCCATATTCGGCATGGGTGGATGATATGCCGGCAACTCTAAAATTTCCAGTGGCACCATCCTTGCAGCCTTGTAGAGGCCCTCCACCTCAGGCGCAGCCTCCGGCTCAGCAGTGTCCTCCTCATAATCAACAGGTGCCCTCGCGGAATCCGTCGCCAGCACCAAGGTGGGACAACCAGGCTCCGCCTCCTCAATAGGCCCCTCCAGCTCCTCATTAGGGCCAGGCTCTAAGGGCTCCCTTTTTGGATAGAATAAATCTGACCTACTCGTTCAATGTTAATTATATCCCCATCTATTTCAGAAGTTCCTTGGAACAAGGGATCGTGCGTTTACCTAAGTGCAGAAGGCCAGAAGAGGAGAACCTCACTGATTGCCCCAACTACTGCCCCTATCATCAGATCTTGGGGAACACCCTCAAGAAATGATATATGTTTAAAGACTAGATTCAAGACTATATTGATAAAAACATAGTCAGGCTGGGCCCGGCCCCGACACAAGTGGCGAGTGTCTTTGTAAGGCCAGACAGTAGTAACAGCAACAAAGGTGAGTGGTAGTAGATTTCTAACGGCGGGTCCCAGAAGTATGATGGCTGGATAGCTCGCAAGACATTTTCTCATGCCGATGGTATCCTTCATGCATGCCTAAATCAGTTGGAGCCTTCAGAAGCTGTGGCAACCACTTCTGGATCATCGTCTCAGCTGGTCTCTTCCCAAAAGAGCAAGCATTGGTGGTACAAGGGAAAGCAATGCCCCCCGCCAATGCCATCATCTTCCCACACTCTCGGTGACTTAATTCCTCCAGAGATGGGGATTCCTCCTAGAATACACCCAGTAGTAGATGATTATTCAAGTGATAGTCAAGGGTATGCTTCGGTTTATATCGTGGAGTTGGTAAACCCCTATATGACTCCCGATGACGGGGAGTTCCAGGCGAACCTCCCAAACATCCCCAGTCCACGCCAACATCGGTGGACCCACGACCATATGGGTCATCGGGGCACATCAGTTGGCATTGCCAGCCAGGCCGTGCGTTCCACTGAGACTAGACAACAGGCATCGCGTAGAGCTCAGCCAGCGTCGCCTTTTCAACCAGTGTCATCATGCCCACCTCCTCCACCATTTGTGCTACTGGATCTGGCAGAGCTACCTCGACCATGCCGCGACCAGTCTCTCCCTTCTACAGGCTGATCTCAGTTGTATGGTCCTCATCTGGCAGCTAATCTTCAGGCTTTGACTAGCGAGCAGTAGAATATACCCAGCACTAGTCAGTCGTCGGCCCAGCGGGCAGGGCCCGCCTTGCCTCCCATCACTGAGCAGCCTCCTACAAGCAAAAGTTCGCGCCTGGCGTGAAAATATGAAGTCCTCAAGCACCATTATATCATCCTAGTGAGGCATTCCATCCTCAGGGCCCTTCGTCTGTCATCAGATATGCGTGAGGCCCTCGCTGAGGCTTTAAAAATCCCCGTCCAGTTTCAGACGGAGGTAGCAGTTGTAGAATCCTTTCTTGTTGAAGCGGTCGAGAACTCTAAATGTCATGCCGTCATTTCATTCTTTGTAGAAGATAAATTCTCTCCCATAGAGGAGCACATCTTCCCACTGTACATCACCAGACAATTTAATGGTGTGGAGGTTCACCAATGTCTTGTTAACACCGGCTCGGGGATTAACCTTATCCCGATGCAGACACTACGGAAGCTGGGTTTATCCGAAGATGACCTAACTCCCTCCAATTTAATAATCTAGGGATACGACATCAAAGAGAAGACCTCGGTCAGTAAGATCTATTTGAAATCCCATTTTGGTGGACTAGTTTCTTGCACCGAGTTTATGGTTTTCTCTCAGGACACCGTGTACAATGCATTGATGGGCAGACCATGGCTCCACCTACACGTGGTGGTCCCCTCATCGTATCACCAGTGCCTCAAGTACTCCCTTAATAGTCAAGTTGGCATACTCCAAGGTGAAGCATCTCCATTCTCCTCTTGGGAATCCTACTACCTAGATGCCGATTATTACAAGTGCAAGGGAAAACAGATTCAGGCAAGTGATGTTAAGCCCGCCACAGTTGCAAAAGACCCCTGGGCAGGTCTGGATGATGCCTACGTCTTCCCGATCCATCGGTTGGAGGCCACATCCCCTGACATGGGGTAATGTTATGTTGTCTCTGGTGCAAGAGGGAAGCATATTCCCAAGTCCAAGGAACGGTAATAAATCACCTTGTACTGCTACACAAATCAGGCTCAGATGATCCAGGAACCTCTTACCCCCCATACGGTATCAGGATGTCCACCCCCTGGCAACAACATTACATCATACCTGTCTATTTCATTGGGTGGGGATTAACCAGCTCAAGCCAACACGCCACTATTACTTTAATATCATCAAGTGTGGCCCCTTGGGCTGAAGTCCAGATTGGATCGGATCGACTGCCTTCATCGATATGGTTTCAGCAGCATGTGAATCTCCTGATATGATGTCCACTACTATCTAAGATGGTACCAGCCTCCCGTTAGGATCTACCGACCCAGAGGAAGCTTCCCCTACTAGGTACCCCTCCTTCGTAAGCGAAGATGAATATCTAGGGGACTCTCCCCCCACCTTAAAAGAATAAATTTCTGCTACAGTCAATGAACTGGTATAGGTAAACCTTGGTAGCAAGGCAGATCTGAGACCCGCATTGATCAGTGCTGCCATGTCACTCGAAGAGAATCAGTGGTATGTGGACTTCCTTAAACAGCAACGTGATGTGTTTTCCTGGAATTACTAAGAGATTCAAGGACTGGATACTCAGGTAACCATCCACTACCTCGGTCTCCCATCAATTCAGCACGGGTTCAAGCATCCTCCTAGGAAGATGCACCCTTCTCATGGTGCCACGGTTGAGGACAATGTTGACAGGCTCATTAGAGCCAACTTTGTCAAGGAGGTCTAGTACCACAAGTGGATAGCCAACATTGTACCAGTCAGGAAGAAGAACGATAAAATCATAGTCTACATTGACATCCAAGATCTCAACCAACACTTTCTAAAGGATGATTTTCCCCTTCCTGTGACGGAATTACTGATTGATGCTATGGTTGGGTTCCCGGACCTCTCCTTCATGGGCGGGTACTCTGGATATAATCATATTCATATGACCCCCAAGTATGAATATTCTATATCTTTTAGGATGCCCCAGGGTACTTTCTACTACCAGGTTATGCCTCCGGCCTGAAGAATGTAGGTGCCACCTATCAGCGGGCCATGCACCACATATTCAATCCAATCCTCAGGACATTGGTGGAATTATATGTGGATGATCTGGTGGTCAAATAACTCTAACGCCAGGACCATCTCAGGGACCATGAGAAAGTGTTCGTCTTCCTTCGTTCCTGCCACTTGAAGATGAACCTGTTGAAATTTTCCTTCGGGGTCACCTCGGGGATGTTCCATAGCTTTGTTGTCATGTATCGGGGCATCGCGATCGACCCAGAGAAGATCTAGGCCTTTATCCAGATGCCCCCCCCCCCCAAGAAATATTTGGGAGCTTCGAGGTTTTCAATTCCACTTATCCTACATATGCCGATTCATTGCTAATCTAGCCGGAAAGTGTAAGCCCTTTTCCCGACTCATGAATAAAGGCCTCGCATATGAATGGGATGAACAGTTTCAGACCATGTTTGAGGAAATCAAGCAGTATCTACTCCAGCCTCTAATCATAATGCCACCTATCTTCAGAAAACCCCTAATCATGTACGTGACAACCTAGAATGCTCTCTTGGCACCCTTCTCACCTAGAAGAACAATGAGGGTACCGAAAACAGCCTCTAATATCTAAGTCATATGCTCATCGATACGGAGACCAGATACTCCCTCATCGAAAGAAACTTCCTTGTGCTGGTATTCGTAATACAAAAATTGCAACACTACCTGCAGCACCACAAGGTACGGCTGGTGTCTCGGGTAGACCCGCTGACGTACATTCTGAACCACCCCATGTTGACCGACCATCTAGCACATTGGGCGGTAATCCTCTAGAAATTCAATATCAGGTTTTCCCATAATAAATCTATCAAGGGACAGGCATTGGCAGACTTCCTTTCTACCCATCCAACCCTCATGGACCAGTCCCTAGACCTATATTTTCCTGAAGAGGCAATCCTCTCTATAGATCATGCCATCCCATGTTGGGAGATACACTTTCAGAGTGCCTCCTAGAGCCCCACTGATAGGATGCTCAATGATCCCAGACTCAACAGAGTAGGTCTGGGTATTTTCTTTATCACCCTAGAACAAGCCGTTTTTTCTTACTCATTCCTACTGTCGGAAGGCTACAACAACAACGAGGCAGAGTATCAGGCTCTTATCACTGGCCTCGAGATGGCCCTCGAGATCGATGTGCCCTATTTTCAGGTGAAAGGGGATTCTGAACTAGTCATCAAGAAAATCAATGGTGGCTATGTCTTCAAAAATCCATATCTTGTACCATTGTTAGAGCGCACCCTCTAGCTAATGGCCCAGTTTCCATCTTAGCCGGAGGTTACTCGTGTACCTCTATCTTAGAATGGTCGAGCTGAAGCCCTGGTCGGCCTGGCTTAATCACTTGCAGAACCCGAGTAGGATGATCTGATCATACACATGGAACATCGGAGAGTCATTACTGTCATCACCCCAGATGATGATGACGACCTATGAGTAATCCATCTTACCACCATAGCCTCTACATCTGGACCCCCAGGTTCCTCAGATGCAGTGGTTGAAGGGACTCCTGACTGGAGATCCCCCTTTGTCGAGTATCTCCAAAATGGTTGCCTCCCATCCGATCAGGCCGAGCACGAGTGAATCTGATGTCGCGCACTGCAGTTTACCCTCCCGAGTGGTCCCAGTCTTGAGAAAATCACCTACAAGCTTGGGTTTGATGGTGTAATCTTTCGTTGCATCCAAGGAGTCGAGATTTCTTAGGTCAGGTAGGAGGTTCACACCTGTTCCTGTGGGGTGAACCAAACAAGGCTGAAGCTATCCCATTAGATCTGGAGACTGGGGTACTTCTGGCCCTCCATGATCCATTATTGCATCGAGTTCTCCAGGAGATTTCATGTGTGCCAAATTTATGCTATCTTCTTGCATTAACCTCCATAACCTCTCCACTCACCCATGTACTCTTGGTCATTCACGGTATGGGGACTTGATGTCATGGGACCATTTCCACTAGCGATATCTCACCCGTTTAGGTTCATCCTGACCGCCACATATTTCTTTTCCAAGTGGGCAGAAGTAGTTCCACTCAAGGAGGTCAAGGCCCATTCTATCATCGACTTCTTGAGCTCCAATTTCATCTATCGGTTTGGAGTCCCTCACACCTTCCTCATAGATAATGACACCAATGTCCGAGCAGCCGAGCTAAAGAAATTATACGCCAAGTACAACATCCATTCAAACCATACCTCCCGCTATCACATGCAGGAAAATGGGTAGATTGAGGTGTTCAAAAAACCCTCTCTAACATTCTGTAGAAATTGGTTTGTCCGAATAAGAAGTTTTATCTAGACAAGCTCCCCAACACCCTCTGGGTTTATCGGATGACAGCTCGTAATTCCACCCAGGTGACCCCATATTTCATTGTGTACGGGGATGAGTCCATCCTACCCATCGAGGTCCATCTTCCTTCATTACAGACATTGTTATATGACCATCAGGTTCCAGATAGGGTAATCAAAATTCTTCTAGATGAATTGGAAGCACTTGATGAGTATAGGCTTCGTTCCTTGCACAATCTGGAAAGGCATCATAGTAAGATAGCTAGAGCCTTCAACAACAATGTTCGCCTCCGCTCTTTCCTACAAGGTGACTTGGTATTGGCCCTCAAGACACCAATGATCCCTAGCATGAAACCACCCAAGTTGGAGCCCATATGGGAATTACCTTACATAATTCACAGGGTTTACCCCAATGGAGAATACTCCCTAGTGAGCATGGATGGTGAGTGTATAACTCCTCCCACCAATGAAAAGTTTCTCAAGCGATACATTTCAGGACCCCATCTGGTCCAGCATGACCTTAAACTGTCCAGTCCTACATGACTTTAAATTGTACGTCGTCCTGAATGAGGTTAAATTTCATGGCCTTCCAGAACAATGTACCACTTGATTCCCATCCGCATGGGATATGTATGAATGCTCAATATTTTTTTCTTTAGGCTAGCCCCAAAACACTTCTCTTTGACTATCCCCCTGATGTATAGTTATCTCGGGGGATCCTTGCATGATATGGTGTAGGCTTACTTTGCCCCACTCATGTCGTGATTATAACGGTTGACCATGTTCCCACTCCCCGCTCTTCCATTCTCCCAACATCCTCACCATATGATGTTAAACTGCATGGCCTTCAAGAATTACGAACGGCTTGATTCTCATCCTTATGGGATACGTAGGAACACCTGGACATTTCATCTGTCGGCCCAACCCAAATTCCAGAACCTCCCCTAGGGTCAAGACATATGGTGTGGTGTAGGTTCTTGCCTTAATACATGTCGAGCTCATCTCGATTCTGTCGTACGTCCCACTCCTCAGAGGTATCTGCCTCTTTCACCACCTTGCTTGAATTTAAAATGTATTGGTAGAGCTATGCTTCACCCACTCCTTCGATTGGGACTCCATCATCCTTACCATACAAAAGGGCCCCCGAACAGTAGGGATGCTAGGCCCAAGGTCTCTCCTACCATTTTGGGTCAACTCCCTCAAGGATGTTGAGCAACAAACTGATACAAGTCCTGCATTGCAAATATGGTCAGTGGTTGATGCTCATTTTTTGTTCCCATTCCAGGTCACTATAAGGACGCTGTGTTTCGAACACTGTCGACATCTATCCTTTGTTGTTAGGACCAAGATGTCCCAAACATTGAGTATAGTGTTTCATTCTTACCCATTGTATATCCAAGCGACGAACTCCCATTGGGCGATGCTAGCCACTAGACCCCTATATGGATGGGAGAGCCACATCCGGATCTTTTTTTCCCACATTGAGCACTGATCATATAGTTTTAGGAGCTATGATGAGGTGTTAATCACACAAGAGGTCATATGGATACTATTGGTCGAGACTGCCAGCCTCAGTCCCCTTGGCCTTTTCCAGCCCCTTGTCCTTTTCGGGGCCATGACCCAAGTTCTCATTTAGTGTTGTGTGGTGAGGAGCAGACTTATGTCCCCATTCACGTCGGGCTATTTCGTCATACCATACATAACTCCTTGAGACATCCTTCCCTTCATTTATAGTTCATACCACGAGAACAGGCCCTATCATGCTTCACGCGCCCAGTTATGGGCCCCCAGCCCAGGCTCTCTCTTATGGGATTGTATGGTGTGGTATGGGATTATGTCCTCATTCACATCGGGTTATTCTTCGCAACTTACACCTCCTTTTTTGGGGTATCTTACCCCTCTCTTCATCCTCACTATAAGACGTTAATCTGTGAATTGACCGGGTCTTTCCATCCGAGGACTTGCCTCAGGCCCCTTGGCCTTTTCAGGCCCCCATCCCAAGTTCCTATTTAGGTTTATACGGTGTGGTATGTGATTATGTCCTCATTCACATCGGGTTACTTGCCATGACGTACACCCCCCCCTCATTAGGGTATTTAACCCCTATGTGTGATTCCAGAACTACTTATAGCTTGATTTCCATCCTCTTGGGATATATAGGACCGCATGAGCATCAGTTCTTCAGGTCCAGCCCCATCTTTGCCCCTTGGCCCACATTACCCCAGTGGGAGGAATATATGGTGTGGTATGGGATTATGTTCTCACTCATGTCAGGTGTCATAACAACCATGCCATTTACCTCCTCCTCCTGAGAGTCTTCCATCCCCTTGTGCTATCCTCGTCTCTTCAAATCATCCGCTATTAAGATGATCCCCTCGGCCCTCTTCGGTGATTCACCAATGTGCCTAAGGGTATTCTGCTTTAGTACGTGGAATGTCGGACTCTACTCAGACATGCTTTCACCCATTTTCAGGCTTCATATTCTCCCTCATCAGGGATTCCATCACCTTTCACATCCAAAGGTACCACTGAATAGCATGGATGCTAGGCCAAAGTTCTCTCCTACCATTATGGGCCAACATCCTCAAGGGTTTTAGACAAAAAATCGATACAACTCCCACATTTCAAATATGGTCAGCGGTTGACACTCATTTTTTCCCCATTTCAGGCTAATGCGATATGGATGCTGTGTTTCAAACATGGTCAATAGTCATCCTTCATCGTCACGCCAACCCCATTATGCCCGAAATGTCAGTTACATTATTCAAATCCTTCTCCACCTCATCATATCTAAGTAGAACTTCTAAATTCATGGTACTATTCCTCAGTGTGCATCTTCACGTTAGTAGGAAAAAGTCACGATAAGGCAATCATTTAGGGCTCCATTGATTCCCATTTTGCATATATTTCACGTATTGCAAATACCTTATTCGACCTTGTTTCCTACACCGAGTTCGACTCACGTTGGCTTAGGGATTGGGTTAGGGTTCGCTTTTACTTGGGATAGTCCCTCCTCCATGGTCCGAGTTCTATGACCTTAAACTAAGATCTTTTTGTATTGCCCCTTCGTAGAACTATGTGTGGATTGATTCTCATCCTCATTAGATATGTAGGACCACCTGAGCATCTAGACTTCAGGTCTAGCCCCATCTCTCAGAAATATTTCTTTCACCTTGGCCCATTGACCTACCCTTTCCTGGGGAGGGGAGTATATGTTGTGGTATGGGACTATATCTAAATGACCATGCCACGTACCTCTCCCTTCTAGGATTTCCCTATCCCTGTATTCTATACTCATCCCTTCAAATTGGTTACTCTCAAGTTGAGCACCATCCTCGACCCTCGTCGGCAATGCACCAATATGTTTAAGAGTACTCTGGTTTAGTGTTTAGAGTGTCGGATTTTATGTGGACATGCTTTCATCCATTTTTCAGGCCTCGTGTTCCCATTCATTTGGGCTTCCATAATCATTCACACCCAAGGGATGCCCAAATGGCATGGATTATAGGCCTAAGGGCTCTCCTACCATCACGTGCCAACGTCGTCAAGGGTTTTAGACGACAAATCGATACAATTCCAACATTGCGAATATTGTCAGCAGCCAACACTCATTTGATTGTCCTCATTATAGGCTAACACAATATAGATGTTTTGTTTCAAACATGGTCAACAGTCATCCTCCATCGTCACGCCATCCCTTTTAAGACAAAATTTCATTTTCACGATTCACATCATTGTCCACCCCATCATATCCATGTGGAATTTTGACACTCGTGACACTATCCCTCAATGCACATTTTCACATTAAGAGGACAAAGTCGTGGTAAAGGCGTCATATGAGGCTCTGCACTGACTTCCATTCTCCATGGTCCGAGCTCTAAGACCATAATATAAGATCTCTTTTAGAACTATGTGTGGCTTGATTCCCATTCTCATGGGATACATAGAAACACCCAGACATCTTGTTTTTGGGTCCATCTCAATTGGGAGCTAGTTTCTCTTGATCCTTACCCTCTTACCTCTATTTTGGCCCCTTGTCTCGAGGTTTCATTCATGGAATCATGTACGGTGTGGTATGGGATTATGTCATCATTCACATCGGGTATGTTTTATTGCACCATGCACATTCCCCCTTTAGCCTCATCTCTACTACATCTATGCCACATGATGTTAAAATTCACACCTAGTCCTATCACTTGACCCTAAAATATGACGTTATCATCCTTTCCGCATGATGAAAAATAAAACTACATCGTGACGTCCTCACTCAAGGGGAAACCATGTTTGGTATCGGTCACACGCCATACCATTTGTCAATGCCTACATATGGCTTGATTCTTGTGAAGACACCAGGACTTTCTATCCTAGGCCCGTTGCTTCACAAAAAAAATTCACCTTAAAGGAAGAACAAGATACATCAAATAACTCTTCTTTTGGTGCGAGGGAGACACCCGCATGCCCCTTTTATCAATGTCACTGGTACCTTATCGTGCCACCCCTTAGAACTACATATGACTTGATTCTAATTCTCATGAGATACATAGGAACTCTTTAGCACTTCCCCCATGGGCCTAGCCTAACTTTCGTGTTTATTCCCCTGACCTAAACACTTCCCCAAAGAGCACATGGTAATCTGGACTTCGGGTCCTCATTCACATTGGGTTTTATAATTACCCCACTAGGTCTCGCCCACGTTTCCTACCATCCATGGTCCGATCTCTATGACCATAAACAAAGACCACTCTACATCCTTGCTGCAAGACATTAAACTGCAAGAAATCTTTCAGAAATATGTATGTCTTGATTCCCATCCTCATGGGATACATAGAGACATCCAGGAATTTCACCATCGGTCCATCCCCTGGAATCATAAATCCTATTCCTCTTCATATCTGCCCCCCTGGCCTGACCCCTTGTGGGGAACCATATAACTTTAGATTTTCCTTCAATAAGTTCGGGATTACCCATGATCACATTGGGAAGAGATAATTCCCTTTCCATAGAGGTCCTGTCTAAAAGAAGGAATGATCCATGATCAAATCGATGCTTCTATCTAATGTTCTTCCACCACAGTGGTGTAATTTCAAAAGTGTTGGATTTTGTTGGAACAAACCATCACTCCACATTCCATTCTTTCTATGCCCCATTATTTGGACCCTCACACTCTTTCATTTCTGAGAGAACCCCCTAACAGTAGAGATGCTCAGCCTATGGCCCGCCTATTGTCCTGGGCCAACATTCCAGAAGACTAATGGATGTCATTTTTATTCATGCCCCGTGTTTTCAACATGGTCAGTGGTGCGCCCTCATTTTCTATCCCCATTTCAGGCTAACACAATAAGGATACTTTGTTTCTAATGTAGTCAACCGTTATTCTTTATTATCACGCCCCACCCACAGTGTTCCGAGTCCTAGGTATCGTGATTCATACCTTCCATTCCCATCTTTTCGTATTTCTTCCAGCGCCCTTGGCGTTACCATGTTCGTGCACAAGAGCACACTAGGAAAATGGTAAATCATCTATTCTAAGAGATTCATTCTCCCATGAGGTCTCTCCCATTTGCTCTCGGTAATCCGGGCCAGTTGTTCAAATCCCAAATGCCCGAAGTTTGGTTTGCACTCCTACATTTGGATGGGGTGACAAGCTGGTTATCCCTTGTTTCTCACATCGAGATCGACCCACGTGAGCTTAGGGAATGATTGTTGGACGCTCTATGATTATCAAGAGAATGTAATAAACCAATGTAAAAAACAGAACTCATGAATGCTATGTAATCAAACAATCAATGCATGAAAGTATGTTTGAGGTTTAGTAATCATTACAGTACTCGTGGGTCATTTCCCCACATAGACGGGTTAACCTCGTCAAAAGAGCACAGCAGCTCCGCCACCCGCTTCCTGGTGGTGTCCAAGAGTTGTTGCTTCCTATTCATCTCACACTCCTCCTCAGTAGTGATTTGGCGCAATTCATTAGCCGCAATCCGGGCCTACTCTACGTCAGTATGAATGATGGCCATCTGTTTAGAGGCTCACTTCATGCCCTCTGCAGCCTCCTCCTGTAGGGCTTTCAGCCCTGAGATGAGCTTTGATTGCGCACCAAGGGAAGTGGAATGGTCATCCTCCAAGGACTATAGTCGTTGAACCTTATCTTTATCCTCATGGAGCCTCATTAGTTTTACCACTTTCATCTGCTCCCATACCACACTGAGACCACGATCATACTCTCAAATATTTTCTGCCATATGATCTCGGATGAGCATGTGGGGACGTTGGGCATCCACTCCCCCAACACACAGTTCCTGCAGTCATGAGCGAAGTCTATCCGTCTCATCCGACCATAGTGCTTGGGGGTGTCATCAGTGAAGTGCTTGATCAGCTTCCATGATTAGTGATGGACTATATTGCTATCCTCTTCGTCATAGGTAGTCTCGTCCCAGTGGGCATGATTGGAAGGCTCATACGCAGGGTACGCCCCTAGGAACTCTTCAGCGGGTCCAGGTATAGTTTTTGATCGGGCATGGTAGGATCTGGACTATCTGATCAATCTTCATCATCAGACCCTACCTCAATGATCTCGGGTTCAGCACCACTGATGGTCCCACCAATGATCAGGAGCACTACCACTCAGTTGGTTTCTTGTTATGCCTCCAAGATCATCAGAATTCCCCTGGGAAGGATGCCGTAAGAATCCCTAACCAACCTCACCAAGGTGACCCAAACCATTTTATGAACTGTACATGTCGAAGAAGGACATAGACGTCAGTAAAAATGGTTAGGGGTTGACAGTCATAAAATTGGTAGAGGGGACTTATAGAGATCGAGTCCCGGGTCTCGCTCTTGGGATGATGTCATTGAGACCCCGAAGCGTGGCCCCCTAAATATGGTCAGAAGTTCTGAAAACTCTAGAGGCATCCCCTCAGGTATCCTAGTCCTACTGGACGTAGTAATAGATGCATTGGCAGGAGTAGATCCTGAAGGTCCCGCATCTGCATCCACTGAGGGACGAGAATGAGTTCTATATATAAGACTCTTCTACACGGTTTAGATGTTAAGAAAGAGTCCATAATGAACTCAAAGAGAGTCTCGGAGGAGGGGGTTTCTGATTTTTGTACCTCAAGGGCTTCTACGAACTCTTCGAGATCCGAGTCTTGATATCCAACTTCGCCCTCCTCCAGCGGGCTCCCTCTCCTGACCTCATCTCCCCAGGAGAACTATTATTATTCCAGTAGAGGGAACCACTCTCAGAAATTAGTGGCCGACAACTTTGGGGGAGTGGTGCGGTCGAGAAACAACTTGACCCGATCCGTCCTCAGACAAGGGGCACCCCGGGAATGCACAAAGTCCTCTAGCTCTGCCAGGTACCGCTCTGCTTCCACCTGGGGAACCACAAAGCCATCTCGGATAGGCCCTATCCCTGGTAAATACATCTTGAGACGGTTCAAGTACTGAAACAACTCAACGGGGCTGAGGAATTTCCTGTTGACTTCCCAGATGTCCCAGGCCTCTAGGAAGACAACATCCTCCGGCAAGTCGATATGGCACAGCCGCTTCCCCGGAGCCTGGGTGGGTATCCAGCTAAATCCTCTTGGCATCCTCCCCTCTAGATGGCTCTGTTCTTCTAGAATTGATGGTTCTACTACCACTACAGGATCTAAGGTTTCTACCTCACCCTCAACTAGTGGAGGCCTCACTACCACGGTAGCCCCGCCACCGTGGGATGCCCTTGCTGCCTTCCGGCCCAGACCCCAAGGTCGGGGAGGATCACCATCACCGACCTGAATGGTTGGTTGCTTCAGCATATCCCCTGTATAGGCCACATCATAGCTTATGGAATACTCTTTCACCAACCCAAAGATGGTGGTAGGTGAAGGTAGTTCGTTCCGCATCTTCTCGTCTTTCTGTGTGAACATGATCCACATCTTCCTCATCACACATGGGTGTTCCTCGTGGAACACCTCCAAATAGACCCACGTGATTAGTCATTTCAGGCACTGGAATTGCCTTTACAACGGGTGTGGGGTCTACAGCTCACAGAGGTGCTCACGGTCCACCCTTTCCACCAAGACTTCACCTTAGAAGGCCAAGAGATATACCTGGTTCTCTTATGTTCCCTGGTCGTCATTAGTAAATACCCTTGTCGGCAATTGAAATAGGTGAAAATTAAACTCTTCCACCTTCCACATCCGGTTCAATATAAACGGTGTGGTTAACTTAGCAGGAAATCTCCCCGCGGTGTTCAGGATTGATGGGTGGAAGACTGAGCCCAGAGGAGAGATAAGGTTCGGGTATTCATAAACACCAGAGATATGTGCCGCTATCCACCCATACAAGAGGTGGAATGGCCCACATACCCTCTCCAACCTCTTCCCCTCACTGATATGCCACAACATCTTATACAGTTTTATTGAGCATTGAGATTCCTTAGTTGACCCGACCTCCTGTTGCCAAGGTGGACGCCATGATAAATGTGCATGGGCATACTCCCATGTTGGTATCCCTCATCGGCAGGATCCGACCACAGATAAGTGCCACAATAAATTCTTCCAGCCTGACTATTGGCTACTGCTCAGTGCTGACACTAAACCCCCAGGTCTTCCACTGGATATCCTCCAAAAGCAACTTGTATGAGTGCTCCTTGCCCCCTTGAGCCCGCTTCGGGAAATTCGGAGGCCTCGATAGAAACTGTCGGTCCACCAGGACATTCTGGAACTTCTTAAACCACCACTTGATGTGGACATCTCTCACTGCTTCTTTTTCCTCTATCAGCACCAGCTCCATCAATGCCATTGTCAGCCGCGACATCTGCTCTAGATCCTCCCACACACTCATGACAGGGAGAAATTCATCGTACATATCCCCCAGTATCGGGAGCCCAGAAATCTGGTGGACACCCCACAAGCTAATACCAACCTCCCCATGGTGTAAATGGAAGGTGTTGGTCCTCGATGACCACCTACTCGACAACTCCGGCATTAGCTGTTCGGTTGATATATGTGGAATTGTGAGGCCCAAGTCTCCTCATACAAACCCACTCTCCTCAGCTCATCCCCAAACTCCTCACATGAGGCACCTACCCAATAGGCCTTGGCTCAATCGTCTGTGAAGTTGTCTCCCTGACCTAGGTCCCATTACACTGACCACCCCTTCATAGGGTTCCTCAAAGATGCCCTTAGTATTGTGTTGTATAGAGGACGATACATCTCTAGCTAAAACTCTTTCCCATCGACGTTATTCAGGTTTTTGTATAAGCAGTCAGCAATGACAGGTGTGAAGTCTTCCTAGGCATGTCCGTCAGCTACCCTACACCATTGGTGCTGACACGACATACTCCTGTACCAGTAATTTGGTTCATCCCTACTAGATTCAGGGATAAATACATCATCCCTCAGCCCAAATCCATATAAATGAATCCTCATACACAGTGGGTAGTTCTTATGGATCTCCTACGGCAGCTCCACCAATGAATCATGGTCAGAGTGGCTCCGGACCAACTCTCCTAGACCCAGACTATTTTCCATCTCATCCCTCCAGGCGGAATCTGCAAGAACCCCCTTGGATACTTCTTGATGAGCCATTAAATTTTAGAACTTGGATGATTTTCAAGTTGGATCATGAATCTCATTCCTGGAGAGCGTTCACGAAGCCTGTTTGTGGAGCCCTTCCCATGCATTCAACTGCAAGATCACGAAGTGCTGATGCGGAGTCAAAAACTCATTGTGCGCCGCGAAGCGAAGACCCGATTCACGGAAAGAAATAGCGGAGTACATGGATCTTTGAGAATCAAGAGCACAAAAATACAATTTCTTCGAATGTGGAAAGGAAAATAGATAGGTCATCTCCCCTTTATATAGGTGATGACCTTGAAAGATTCACGGCACATCCATTTCGTATCGAGCATTGTGGCGCGCTCGGCCTGCGCGTCGCCTATCCACCTCACGATCAGTCTTTGCGATACAGCTTCACGAATGATTGAGGATTTTGGCTATTTACCCTCAGACTTGGACCCTTCATTTCTCCACAGCTCCAAGTCTATGGGGGGTATTTGTTGTTTCCAAAATGGGAGAAGAAGATGAAGAAATGGAAAGTCTCAAGGGGCTGCCTCGCGAAGACCATTCATGGAGAATCGGTCTCACCGCACCCACCGCGGAGCAAGGAGGTGGTAATGCTCCATAACCACAGTTGACATTCATGAGCCTACATAGAGAAAGGAGGCAGTAAAGCTTCGCGACTGCACTTGATGTTCTTGAGCCGCCATGGATCAAGGAGGCGGTAATGCTCCATGACCCCATTTTACGTTTGCGAGCTGCCTTGGAGCAAAGAGGCGATAACGCTCCATGAGCACCTTTGACGTTCGTGATCCCACCGTGGAGCAAGCTCCGTCTTCGTGTCGAGCAATATCTTCTTCGTGGTGCCTCTCCCTTATAAATACCAGCCTCCCCCAAAGTCCTGGGGGCGGATCATCCGACCTTTCAACTTTCTAGCTCCTGAATCGCGAAGCGCCTTCTGCTCTGTGAACCATGAGCTGTGCGGGGTACTTCTGCTCTGCGAAGTGCCTCCCCTTTCCCATGCTTTAACCCTATCTTCTAAGATGGATTCCTTTCACAGATCCTAAGGGCCTCCATGATGAAATGGGATCCCCAAGGTGACCTGGGTCTTCATGGAGCATTTATGCTTCTTGAAACACCCTTCATGTACACATGATCCACTAGCCAAGGTAGGGTCACTTTACTTCGCGAAGCACATTTCTTCACGATACCTTTCATTGTGAGGAAACTTTTCTCTTCAAGTCAGTGATCCACAAATTCCTTTCCACTTCACGAAGCACATCCCATATTCACCTCATTCCTATTCAAAGGCTGAGGCACCCCACTTTGTGAAGCACACCCCTTCGCTAGTACCCTCCACCACGCGGAGAATCAAATCTTCACAAGGCCCCTACCTATAAACCCTTAGACTTTGAAATTCCTTCTCCCGTGAGACCCTCCAGGTTTGAACGATGTGATTTCAATGTCCCTTGGACAATACCACCCATTTCATTTCTTTTCCTTATGATTCTTCGCATAGGCACGCTGATGGTTATTGCTTCTTTGCATAGCTATGCTAATGTGGAACACCCAATGGTTTTCTCCATGACACCCCCTAGAGAAGGTGTTGCCTATCCCTTCTCTTCACCAAGGAGCAGAGGGAACTGGTTATATAAGTCCTAGGGGTGTGGAGAAAACCCACCTTGTCCGAGCTACAGGACGTTAAACTACAAAGCACCATAGTCCTCAGCACATGATGTTAAACCGTGGCCCCGTCCCATGCCTCAGATGTAGGGTTCCCCCACCTTGGACTTTCTCCATTACCACTAGTCTCCACGAGGATGAGATCTTTCCACACATGGGATGATATCCTCTTTATCAGAGTGGCGTTTGTCCGTAGGAAAAGGGAAACCACCCAGGTGTAAGCTACTAGCTTTCTTGTAGGAGGCAGCATCCCTGCTCCTCCTTTCTTCTTCTGTCCCAAGGACCAGGGAGAGGGGGAAATGGACACTGGACCCCTCCTTTATTTGGTGCCAAAACCCCCTCTTGATGGGCTTTGTCTCCCTCGGTCCTCCATCATGGAGTATGTCTCAAACTCTTCGGGCCTCCAACGATGCATAAGCCCCTGTTTTCTCTTTGGGTCGCGATCACATGTAAGCTCCACTCCACTTCCTATAGACACACCATTCATGACATAATCATCAAGTCTCTGCAATCTCTTGTTTCTCTCACCGATCATCACTAATGTGGACATAGAGTGAGCACCAACCATGACAACCTCTTTGGGTCGCCTCAGAGTGTAAGCCCCAAATTCTCCCACCTGAACTACGAGGTCTTTGATCCTTCCCAAGGCAGGGTAAGTACAAAGCATCCATGAGGTTCAAGCCCAACAACCATTGGACCCCAGGTCCACCTTCATGTCAGTTCCCACCCACCTGAACTATGAGGTCTTTGATCCTTTCCAAGGTAGGGTACGTAGGAAGCCTCCACGAGGTTCAAGTCCAACAACCATTGGACCCGAGATCCACCTTCACGTCAGTTCCCACCCATCTGAAATACATGGACATTGATCGTTACTAAGGAAAGGTACATAGAAAGCCTCCACGAGGTTCAGGCCCACCTTCCATTGGTCAGCCCATCCTCCTTAACCATGGCTCACCAACACCTTGGGCAGCCTAGAGTGTATGCCTCATACTATCCTGAACTACATGGTCTTTGATCCTTGCTAAGGGAAGGTATGTAGGAAGCCTCCACGAGGTTCAATCCCACCACCCATTTGACCCCAGGTCCTCCTTCACATCGGTTTTCCCCATCCCAAAAGATGTTAAACCGTGGACCTCTTTCAGTGGTAATTCATTTCCACACCATTCAACGGTAAGTCGTTGTCACTCTTTTAGTGGTAATCCATTGTCACTCTATTCAGCAGTAAGCCATTTTCATTCTATTAAGTGTTAAGTCGTTGCAAACCCATCCAGCAGAATGCCATTGAATGGACAAATCATTGGTAAGTTGTGTTAGATGAACTACATTGACTTTGATTCCCTACCACGGGGATATTTAGGAAGCCTCATCGAGGCTCAAGCCCAAAACCATTGCCATCCTCATAGCGGTTCCTTCCCATTCTCCAACCACTTCATTCAATCGCTCCATCATCCATCTTGATTCTTACTCGGGCCGCCACATCCCTGTGGGATCATGCCACCTCATACCCCATTCCCCTCAACAATAACCAGGAATCCAACCACATGTTGGCCCCAATATCTGTGTCCCCTCCAGGGGTTGCACCCAACTGATCCACTCTAGTCAGTGTTCTAATCAGTCTGATCCGTCTCCATTGGATGTTAAACTTGTGGCATACCCTGGGTTAAACACAGGAAGCTGAGGAAAAACTCTGATACATACCCATGAAATATTATTCCCCACATTCGATGTGGGATGACTCGGGCTTTCGTGCCCTCTAGAAGCCCTATAATAAGGGATAGAAGACAGACGTGCCCGTGTCGCAATGACCAGACACACCAGTGATGCCCAACATGACTACTCCCATGACTGAAGGTTGTTGCCCTAAACGGACCCCTTGGAATGTCCCGACATAAGCAGTGTAATTAACGGGTGTCCATAAAGATATGGTTCTAGGAAGAGTTTCATGAACAACGTATTAAATCTATAAGGGAGACCCGAAAGATGTAATGAGTTCTGAGGAGGAATCCATGGAAGGAAGAACTAACATCCCATTATCCTATTTCGATCAAGCAGCAGACATCCCTGAATATGGAGAGGATGTCGCCCGCCTTTGGAAAGCGGGAATGGGGGGCAACAAAACAACGCCACCGTCCCCACAAAACAGACAGATGCATGCACCCCGATGAAAGCATCGGAAACAGTATTCAAATGGCTGCTAACATTTTTATGAACTTCACCATGTATAGAGAATGACCAATATGTTGTATTCTCACTTGGAAAAATAATAATAAAATTAAATGGCCACAAATATAAGGAAAATATAATGTCAATGGTTATTTATTTAATTGAAATATATCTTTAAAAAATATATATTCTATACACTTCAATATAATCATGAATTCAATATATAATTAAATTATTCTGAAATCATTCAGTAATGTATATTGATTCTTCATCATCTTTTATTGTCATCTCTATTGGTGAAATAAATTTTGGGCTTGAAATCCATATACTGATTTCACATCATAATGAACACAAAGTTTATAAAGATTCCTAATATAAAACAATCATAACTATACAGTTTAAATAAATTAAAATAACAAAATTATATATGATAATGTACTTACATGGAAATACTTTCATATCATTAATGCCTAGTAAATCTCTAGTTACAAGCTCCATGGTATCTCTATTTAAAATCATTAGATTCAGCACACGAACACACATTTGGGAATCTATAAAAACCTTAGAAACTTCCAACAAAAAAGTGGAATATCTTGTTAATCTATCCAGTTGGAAATATGTATTATCTAAAGTCAAAAAAGTCTGTACTTATTTTTCTAAATTGTGTGTCCTGGACATTAAGGTATTCCTGAAAAGATAGATAAATACACAAGTTTTAAAATGTTTTATCAAATTCAAACCCAATACGAAATAAATTATATAATATATACATGGTTCAATGGTTATTTTTAAGAAAAATCTATATAGAAGAAATAAAAAAATTCAGATACTTTTTCCATTTGTATCAACCTCATCTATAGGAAATGATACTCTTATCAATATGTCTACAATATCCTGTACAATGACCTTAAGACTCTCTATATCTATTTTTTAATGATGAATGGTATCTCTAACAAAATATATTGTTTCATATGGTACAATATGATTATAGGGATCCTCAATATATAATTCACAATAGATACAATGTTATTAAAGAGTAAGTGTAAGAGTTGGACAAGTAGGAGGTGGTGGAGGGGTGGAATCTGTAAGCTGATATGGAGGAGTGGGATCTATAGGTGGAGGTGGAGAAGTGGGATCTGCAGCCTAAAATTTATTTTTCATGTATGAAAACATTGATTGTATCAATGCTCTGATCCTACCCTCCATCACCTCACTCATCTTCTAAACATTAGTTTCAAAATATTCTATTTTCTTTTTATACTCATCCTTTCTTGAAGAAGATCTAGAAGGAATCAACATTATTTTTATCAATACTCTTGTTATGTATCCTCATATGAAAACCAGGTGTTCGGGCATTCCCAATGAATTTGTTAAAATATATTTCCTACCATCATGTATGAAGGTCCCTTGTGTGCTCTTCTCTTTAAGGTATCCCTATATAGAGTATTAGAAAAAATCCATAGTGAATCATTATATATAAATATTTTAAATAACTTAAATAACCTAAGTAAATAAAATTACTTTTTACAATCCTACCAGTTACAGTATATGGATCTTTTGTAAGTAACTATCACTTTTTTCTCATTTGACCCCTTTTCCATTTTTCATGCCTAATTGGAGGGGAAGGCGGGTCAACCTATGAAGATCCTAAATATTTATCTCTCATCTTTTAGAAAAAATCACCCATCATTTTTTCTTCCCATAACATATACCATTTAAGAGATAAAGTATGAGGGTATACTTTTTTTTATTAGATCTCTTGAAGATATCACCAAAATCCAATTGTTACATATAAAATTAAATGAAAAATGAAAAATGATCCAATAAAATTTATCTAAACTAATCATATTTTTATTCATACTTATTAATGTATTTAACTAAAACGATAACAATTATAATTTTATTTTTATGTTAAGAAAATTAAACAAATTTATTTAGAATTTTATTATGATTAAAAAATTAAACAATAAAAAAATTATATTACATGTAATATTAGGAAATTACTAAAGGATATTTTTCCCATATTCCTTTCTCATGAATTTTCTCAATGGAAAAAACCATGTTTAGGATGTGTTCATCAATATTCTATATTAATCTATCCATTAAAGTTGGGATCTTATATAAATCAGCATCCTCGTCATGTTATTAGTCACTGGAATTCTATTATTTTCCTTGGAAAATGATATAAAATTGCATATTTGATGGATAAGTAAATTTTACATTTATTTTAAATATCTTTCGATGATAAAATATCATCATTGTATTCTGATCAATTCATATTAAATAGTGTCATTCCGAATTCATCATGTCTGATACTAACATTACTGATAACCCATTTACAGTTATTCAATGGAAATATAAATTTAATTTAATCAACCTCCCACATTTCGTTAAGGACTCTATAATATATATAATTGATGTTAAATATTAGTTTTCTATCTTTAAAACTTGAATAATCATAGCTTCTATGAACACCAATACAATATTATTCTGAATTGCATGTTTTTTATCCTAATATTTCACGTGAAATGTATATCAATAAATTTAATAGCCAAACCATTTTATCAAATTTAAACATGACATTAATACAATACATGTCAATATTTATGAAGTTTCATATCTACCATTCATGGTCTCTTTAAACTCGAGTGTAATATTTTACATTCAAAATCTGCATATCTTTCTTCTTTGTATAACATTACATTAACACATTAATATGAAATTTTATTTATAGTTGTACATCATAAATGTTATTCAATATGTATAAATATACTTTATTTATCTATTCACATATCAATTATTTTTCTTTCAATCTATGGATCCCATTTCCCACATAAATGACTTGTTCATGTAGATATGTAGGAAAACCAATTTTCTAAAATGAAGAAAAATAGATTGTACAAAACACTAAAAAAACTTTATAAATATATTTCTCAAAAAAAATATTTATATCAATAAGTATTTTTAAAATATCCCTTTAATATATTTATATACCTTTCAAAAGGATACATCCATCATAGATATACAGGTCTGCAAGGCTTCACTTCATACACCAATTGAACAACTAAATGCACCATTATATCAAAGAAATGGAGGAAAATAAATTTATGGATGAAATGCTGTAGAAACCACATCATTCTCCGAATTTCTTAATAAAATTAAAACAATAACTTTGTTACAAATTGAACTAAAAAAATAACACATCATTATGAGGTTCATTCTGACATGGAAGGAAAATATTCCATTTAATTCAACTTGTAAAAGTTATTTCTTCCTTATATGATAATCATAATATATTATGCCTATCAAAAAACAATATTTTAGTTAAAAAAAATTCATTTGAGGAAAAACCCTACGACACATTGATACCATGGATTCACTGATGAAAACTAATTTTCTCATTCATGGATAATTTATGACAATACAGATGAAACTATTTTCGTCTTTCATTAGGAGGGGGAGATAACACCAAACTTATTCCCTTTTAGAGTAATTCCAATCTTATATTCATCCCATCTTTATACTTTCCTTTAATATCTAATAGCATTCCAATAAATCTATCTCAAATATTATTCTGTATATGAATTACATCAATTTTATTTTTGACCTCATCATATCCCCGATATAGATGCTAAAAAACAATTGATCATTTCTTTTAAATGTTTCAATCATTGCCAATCAAATTTCTTTCCAAATGTGAAATCAATATCTTTCACCCTCTCAAAATATTGATCAATGTAACAATGTCTTTCTAAAATATAAAATTATTATAAGTTATTTAATGCCCTTTTTAAACTTCGATAAGAGTGATCCACATACAAAAAAAACCTACAATGACCCATGTATACTATTTTTCTCCCATGATTCAATTGATGATATGAAGATTATTAAAAAATTGGTTAATATATATTCACCTTAATAATGTATTCAGACAAATTTCCATACGTAGGGAAGCTATTTTGAGTGAATATAATCAGTTCATGTTGTTGAAAATGTAAAATTTTAAAAGAATCATGCACTCTAATACCTTCTTTCAATAAATGATGAAAATAATCAATTAATAGTGATAAGAAAATATCAATATCATTTCCAGTCTATTCTGGTCAAAAAATTATTAAATTCAACATGGTACAAAATTTAGAAGATAATTTGTAAGTTACTAATAAAATAGGTCGTGAGTTGTGTTTTCTATTAAAAGTTTGATATAGATTCATCCCATCTATGGATATTCCATGTATGAGATTTCTAACATCATTTCTGAATGTAGGAAACAATTGATCAATTTCTTCAATGGTAGACAATTGGATGGATGGTTTAATTTTCAATTACATGTCCTCTCATATACAATAAATCTTAATATTTATACATAATTTTAATTTTCACATAAATGTTTTAACCACAGAATTATAGGAGGTTTCCAAATTAACTTGGTTGGAGTCTTTTTAACAACTTAAAAATCCAATAATTTTTCTTTCAACTTAAAATATGATGTCCCATATTTTGGAAACTCTCACAAACATTCATATTCCATATTATATATTACATAGTAATTTGGGAATGCAACTATCTTCTTGTACCACAAGACCATCAGTTATAATTTCTTATTCACATTATAATGTGAATATGGAAGATCATTTTTATTAAGTAATATTTCTTTCAATAGCTATAGAAACTCTGAAAAACTGTTCTCACATCATCCATTGTTTCTGTTACTGGTTAATCAATCATAACACCATTGAAAAAAACTAAATCCAGTACAAAATAAATACAATAATTTGTCACCATCACAATATAGATGTTCAAATGTTGGTTTTTCCCAATTTACACTACATAAACATCGTGAATCATTTCTTCAATTCTATAAGACTCGCCATCTTTAAAATCAAAATCATCAATAGATAATGAATTTTTCCTAGTTTCAACATGAAAAATCCAAGGATTGTAACTTGGATTAAAACTATGTCAGATTAAATGATCTTTGATTTTTAAATCTTTTGACTTCTTTATATTTAATCCTTCTGAGCATGGATAGAAAAATAGGTCACTATTTGGAACATTTTGATTATAAAATTCCAAAAAATCATAAACACCATCCTCATGTTCATCACATGTCCACAATGTAGTAATCCAACATTGACTCAATATTATTTATAAAAAATATCAATAATTTAAAATAATTTATTATATTTTAAATTTTAATTTCAAATTTACTTTTGTAAATAAAAAATAATAATAAACAAATATTTTACAAATAAAAGAATGAAAACATATTTGATAAAAAAAGTACAAATTTTAAAATTTTTAATTATAATTCTTTTATAAAAATCATAACATATCTTATAATTAGAATGATCATATAAATATACATTATCAATACTCTGTATTCAGACTCCATAATCCATTATACCTTCGAAACACCCATTCACAATACAGACAAAAAACATCCCTTAGAGAGATATTAACAATGAAACTAACATAATTTATAATTAAAATTCATAAAATATTCCTTTAATATAACCTTACACTTAAAACAATCATTTTGTAATTGAAAAATACCTTATATGTTCAAATAATTGGAACCGGAAATAAAAATATTGAAGAGAATGTGAAAATAATGTAAAATTGGAACACCAAATATAAATAAAAATACCTTTATGTATGGAAAATAAATAAAATAAACACATAACATAAATTGATATCAGAATGGGGGATATTGAAGAGACACAAATGTGAAGATGGTGCATAGAGAGAGAAATTGATGGATAATGATTTGTGATGGTTTACGACAATGGTGGATTCCAACTAAAATATATTTAAGGCCACCTAGATAAAGAATTAATAGATTTGAGGCTACTATATTGAATAAAAAAGTGTTATGGTTTATTGTGTGAGAGAAAATCAATGAATGGGGTGTGAAATAATGAATCCAAAATGTATCATCCGGAAATTTGATTAAAATTTTAATGTTTTTTCATAATGATTATTTAATAAATGATATTTAAAATGGGTTTCCAAGTCATTTAAAAAATAACCATTTTTAAAAAGATTCATGTTTTAATTCTCACATCGGTTATTTTTAACTAACATGATTACTAATTTATAACATTGGTTATAAATTACCAATGTGAAAAACATATTGGATTAAATTAATTTTGTACTAGTGATTTTTATTTTATACTTTTTCGTGATTTTTAATATTATATTGATTTTATATAATTAATTAACCATGAATGATAAAATAATTTAGGAAAAATATATTTATTAATTTTTATCTATCATGATTGATAATTCATTTAATTTATGCGATCATGTTCAAAATCAAATAAAAATTTCATTATATAAATAAATAAATAATCTTGCATGGGAAAAAAGAAAATAAGCATATGGTCTAATGATAATCTTAAAACTATCAGTTGGTTTACCCGGAAGATGATAAACCAAACATTGACACTGGGGAATAACACCTTGGGTCGAGCTTGGCTCGATTTCCAACAATCCATATATAACCTATTTATATCCTTGGTTGGTTTTACCTAAAATATATATGGAATCATATCTTATTATTATATATACATCATTACATAAAATTAATCACTCATAGATTAGGGTTACCAAGGGTTTAGGTTTATATGAAATAATATATGGACACATAGTCCCATACAAAATTATGAGGAAGAGATGATATACAGATCATCATATTTAAGTTAAAAATAAAATTTTCCTAAAACTCAAGAAATAATAAATGATTTAAATAAAAAAATAACACATATATAGTTTGTTGAAGATCATGATTATCCAGACATGAGGCGACTATGAATTTAAAATAATATAGTAATCATTTCAATTTTATCATCATTAAGATAAAAAAATTAATTTTTAAATTATTTTTGTATTTAATTAATTAATTGTTTTTGTATTAATTGTCTATTCAAAAGATAATTAATATTCACTTCCTCTATAATTTTAAATAAGTTATGTGAATTAATTTTAATTTAAAATTACATAGTACATAGTGTGTACCGACAGGGTACACAGTCTGTACCCATCTCATTAGTTTAAAATTCTATCTCAATTTTAAAAAACATGACACGTACTGGAGGCAACACATCATGTGCCTTTGTTCTTAAAACGGTATTCAGTTTCACCCACATGGAATTTAAATTTCACTATTTTGAGACATTTTTATTTAATTTCTACATAAATGGTGTGTCATGACCTTACATAGATTCTTGTTCTATGGGTCAACCCATGTAGCCAATATGTAATGATTGAACACACAATATCCCATTAATATACATGAAATGTACCACTAGTAATGCATGTGATGTTTATGGAGTGTGTGATGAACTTACACATTTTTAATTTATATAAATACATAAAAAAATATTAAATATAATAATTTAACCATATATGACCCATTGAAAATCACTTGACATTTAATTTGTGGGAATAACCCAATCACACGACATGTATAGCTAACTACATGCTATGTAGTTTGGTTTTGGTAAAATTTGTTTTGATTTTCATGTGTTTTACTGACACAAAACTTTTTTCCAAGAATGTAATCTATGTGAATGGTTATAAGTTATAGGAAATGTAAATATAGATACATGTTTTGTACTCCATTCTCTATAATCATGCACATCACACTTAGGGACTTAGTATATATTCCTGGAAATATATTAATGTGTTACATGAATTGTATTCTAACTACACACTATGTAATCACAAATGCCTTATGTGTCACAATTTATAGTCAATACATGATGTGTATTCATTACATTTTTTGTATTTTAACCACACGGATTCTATGATTCATATGGGGCCTAACTATATATTGTTTCACAGAATGTACAACCCCTACATGCCAACTAACCCTACCAATCCATGTGCTAACTAGTATTTATTATGGGTTTTGTAATGATACAACATAATATTCTTCTATATGATGTTTAGTGGTATACATAGATCATCCTATTATGGTATAATATGGGAACACATTACGTACTTTTCAATTATAGGTCATGTATTCCTATCATTTATCGAGAATCCTTGGAACCTCTAGATGGGATCTTTGAAAATTATTTATCTGATCTTGGTATGTTATTATTTATATGAAACTAAAAGATCATGTTCTATTAACATTCAAATTAAAAATGAAAAACAAAAATGAAATAAATAATAAATAATTATACATTAATATGATACTACTCTAACATCACGGGACTGTTCTGCGGTGCAGTAGAAGTGGTTGGGCTCATTCCAAACATTTCTTTTTGTTTATATTTCGTATTAAGTTCCCATAACTAATTGAATGTTACCGAAAAATATTTGAAGAGGGGATATTTTTCCCTAATATTTATTATTAATTTATAGAGTAGAATTACCTCAGTTTAATAACTCTTTCTTCTTCGATGATTTTGTTGAACTATGTACCATTATCGTTATTACAATGAAAAATATGAATTATAATCCCTATAATGGTATTCGCATATTCTCCATACATCATAGAATAATTCCATTAAATCTTTGGGTGTTGGTTTAGTAAGACTAAACCTTTTGCTTCATTTTTCATTGATCGCAACAAGATTCCATCAACTCTTGACGGAATCTCACTTGTTCACTTGATATAGTTAGGGAGGAGGAGGATGATCTCTTATCAATGTAGATATATTTTTAATAAAAACATCATTCTGTTGAATAATTCACATACCTGTAAATGATGTATGTTAGGGTATATATTTAGTGTTTGATAAATTGTTATTACACAAACAACCTTAATTAATTAATTAATTTTATGTAAAACCCATATCTAATAATAATAATAATATTATTATTATTATTATTATTATTTTAATGGCATGTAAAAACTCATCGATATTTAAATATCATTTCCTAAATAAATCAATCAATATTCATTTAAATGGTATAAAATAAAATATAGCATCTTATCTAGGCCTCTACAGCGGCTCATTAATCCTTCTTTTCATTTAATGAAATATAAAAAATAAATATTCATTTAAATACATAAATATATATGTATATGTTATTCGTCCAATATATAATGAAATATTATATTCACTATTTTATGAATAAATATTTATTTAATATTCACATTACTAAATAAATGTTCATTTATTACCCTGTGAATAAAAAAGAGATATATAAATATTATATATTAACTAATTGGTATATAATATTTAATTATTATTTAAACCACATATATTTTTTCAAATAACTGGTGATTGAATTTATGTAATCAATAGAACCAAAATAATTATTAATCCTTAAGTCAAGAATAATATTTATTCAAACAATTAAATTCATATATAATTTGATTGAAATTATGGATTCACATAGTATATGGACAACAACATCCCATTATCTATGGAATTTGGTGAACATGCTTAATGTCTAAGTTTAGAATTTAAAAATAATTCAATACATTTATATATAAAAACATTAATTTCAAATGAAAACAGCCTCATATGAGTTCCCACTATGTAATAGAATCTTTTTTTCCTTGATATCTGATCAAGTAGGTTGCATACATCATGTCATCGACCTATATACTTGATTTATATTTCTTTTAATTTATAAAATGAACTCATTTATATGTGAAAATATTCATGGATTTATCATATAGTTCCATTTCAATCAATGGTACATAGATATCTACTTCAATTAAATAGAAGGGAAATCATATCTTGAGTGATTTATTAATGTTATATCACATATGATGCACCGAATGTATCATACCTTGTTGAAATAATATGTTGTCATGATTTTCATAAACACATAAAAGAATTTGATTAATGATATAAATTAATAATAATAAGTCCAAGGACC
The DNA here is from genome assembly GCA_963277665.1 of Viscum album. Taxonomy (NCBI): domain Eukaryota; kingdom Viridiplantae; phylum Streptophyta; class Magnoliopsida; order Santalales; family Viscaceae; genus Viscum; species Viscum album. The sequence goes on along the minus strand of OY728147.1, from coordinate 871,761,568 downwards.
AATTCACACATTTGTTTATTGGAATATTGAATGACACATAAAACAAGAGGAATTATTATCCTAAGGTTTGTACACATAAACCCCTCTCTTTGAGATTTCCAAGAGAAAAACTTTATGAGTCGAAGCCACAACCTCTAATGAACATTTAGAGTATGATATTATGATCTTCATTTATGTCTTATTAGATGACATCATCTAGACCATATGACATATGTATAAGAAATATGTAATATCATTTGAAGTTTCTCATTATCATGGGGAACTATTATAACCTTCAATGTGACAAATTATTTAATTTTGTTATCACAATCTTGTCACGTTGAATAATAAACATGATGTGATAAAATATTTATTAATTTTCTTGTATTTAAATATTCAAGTAATGAAAAGTATAAATTTAGTTGGTTCTGGAGAACCAATCCCAACATTAATAACACTTTATTTGTTCATAAGGGACCATTACAAAAAAAAGTACATGAAACTAAGTATTACATATCATAGATGATCATTTAAAAGTGAGTAAAGTAAAATGTCAGAATAAATTTAAAAGAATAATTTTTTTATAATTACAAAATCCCTTATATTATCTCCTCACATGAGTACCATTGTTAAGAATCTACACCTATAAGGGGGGAAACATTATTAATGGAGATAAAATTTTATACAATTATAAAATTTACTCAAAACAATGAGAGGTGTGATTTTATAAGTTATATTTTAATGACTTTGTATAATTTAATTGGGAAATATATCAATTATTTGACTGTTATAAAATGTGTATAATCGTTTAGTATAATACTGATAAAACAATTACCCATTTAGAGTTACCAACATATTCTAAATGTTAATAAATTTATTTAGAAATTAAAAATATATAAATTTTTATTTAAAATAATTCATTTTACATAAAATAAATAACTTTGGAATAAATTAAATTTATGTTAATTAATTAATGAAATTACCGTTTTTTCTACAAAAACTATTTTTGTGCAATATGTTTTTTTATTAAATTTATTGTTAAACAATAATTCTAATAAAATTACTCCATAAAATTTAAGTAATTATTTCTAAAATAAATAAACAACATTAGAAAATAATTAATCTATTATAAGGAATTAAAATATAACTATTCATGGTCAACTAATTGCGTATAATTGTTTATTATATATTTTTATTTAAAAGATAAATTTATCATATTTTGAATATATAATTTAATGAAGTGTATTTTACATATAAAAAATAAGTTAACATTAATAAAATTATTATAAATTGATAATAAATATTTATAAATTCATTTAATGTTTTAGATAATATGATTCAATAAAGGTTTTTTATTTTTGTATTTTTTTCAAAAAATAATCTATATCAAATTAAAAGGGTAATTTTAATGAATTTTAATAGTTTTATTTATTAAAAAATTATATATATTAACACTTGTGGAATAATTATTAATTGGTATAAAATAATAATATTATTATTAAATTTTTTAAATATTTATTTTTCTAAAAAAATATTTTCCCTATATATTAAATGTTTTCAAATAAAAGATGAATTTATAATATTTAGAATTTAAATTATGCTAAATTATTTAAAAAATTTAAATCAAATATCTAAATTATATAACAGGTGTTATATTTTATTTTTAGTGAAAAAAATAATTCCCAAATAAATAATAAAATCAAGAAAACTATGGTAAAATGAGGTAAAATTGAATTGAATGAACTATTGATAATTAAAATTCGTTTTTCTCATAATATAATTACTTTTATAGGTTTGGATTTAATATTTAAATTAAACCAATATTTCATCACCTAACTCACTCAACGACAATGTGATTCTAGGTTTTCTATTCACATTACTCATGTTTCTGAAGAAATGTCCCTCATTTTCACTTATAAATGGACCTACCCAAAATAATTTCAAAACCATTCCTAAAATTAGTATTCATAACTTTAATCATCACATATTATCTTTATTTTTTATCCATTATATGTTTTTACGGTTTTTCTCTCAAGACAATACCCTAAATCCTCCAAAACTAAGATGACCACCTCGAGAGGATGTGATTTATTCTTTTTGAGTAATACCTTCTTATCCATCATTTAATTTTATCTTAATATTTTAATTTTTTCCAAAATATAGTTCATAACTTTTATAAAATCTCAATAATATCATTATAATTTTATAATCCTGATATTTTAAAAAATCACTTCGTATTCTTACTCATTTATTATTGTAGCATATTCTTATTTAGTTCAGTTTAACCACCTACATGGAAAACAATATATATTTTTACTACAGATAGTTATGGAAATGTAAAAAAATTTAATATTTGATTTAATTAATTAATTATTTTTTTATGCTTCTGAAATTTTGATATTATTATTTAACTAAATATTAATATAACTTCTAATGTTTTTTCAAATTAACAAAACAAACACATTATGAATTTCACCTTTGTAAAATGTACCTAAAAAAATATTATAAATATGGTACATAAAAAAATATTTAATTATTATTTTAATACCTTGGATATTCTGTGGTTAATGTACTCATGAAAAAATAATCATGACTCACATCATTGTACCTAAATAGAAAAGTAGTAATTAAAAATACTAACAACCAATGATCAGTATAAACTACAAATAAGAAATAAATATATGATAAATGAATATAAATATTAATATAAAAGTGAATAGATATTATTATGTTTTCTAATTATAATATTAATGAGTCAAATATTATTATATAATAAGTTAAAGTGTGTTCTAGTAAGTGATAATCAAAGGTTATTATTTCCTCCACTACTATTTTCTGTTCAAATTTATTCTTATTTACCATTATTATTTTCAATATTATTTATACACTATGTGATTATGTCATTCTATTTTATATTTTATTTTTATTATTTTACTTTCCTCATAAACTTCACTCTATAACTTATCTTTAATTCCTTACAAATTATGAAGCTCATAAGGGTTCTTCATATAAATTAAATTTCATTGAGACATGTTTCATATTATGTATAAATTTCCCTATTTATAGTTTATATACCTCTATATATTCATATTTTATAATTATATAAATTTTATTCTTGTTATTTCAAATTCCATTCTTCCTTTTTTTGGACTTTGATTCAAACATTACCAAAGTCATATAGGTCTTCTCAACTCAATATATATTTCATTGGGTCATATTCTTTATTCTTTGAATATTCTATTATAATATTGATATGTTATTACCTTCCACTAGTTAATATTGTATTGTTTATTATGAAATTAAAATTACCAATAAAAAAATAAAAAACACAAAATATGGTATATGAAGGGAAGAATTTATCAATCTTCAAATTGAATGGTCTAATAAAAAATAGTATCACTTAATGAAATAAAGATTTAATGAATAAAAAACATATAACTTAGCCAGGTAAAGAGATTATAGAATTTAAAATACCATGAATCAAATTTATATTCTGATAAAATATGAATATAGTGAATCAACTATGAACAGGTAAAAGGGTGAATAATATGAAAAATATATCTAAGAAAGGAAATTGAGATGAAGATCCTTTATGGACAATGTAAGTTTTATAGTATTAATAATTAATCCAAAAGTTAATATTAGAAGGAAAGGTAAATACTAAAAAAATATAAATAGAATAATATATTCCCATACTGTAGAACATAACATGTAAAAGATTAAGGAGTAAGAAGAAAACATTCAATCCCAAAAGATAGAGAATCGGTAGAGAAAATGGTTTCTATGAATTCTCACATTCCCAGACACTCTAAATTTTGTATAATTAAATTAAACACATTAATAATCTACTTCATAAAATTAATGATATTTTTCTTCTCTCATATTAATATTTTATATTCATTTACTATAAATTCATTATGTATTTTTAGTTTATATTGATCATTGATGGTTAGTAGTTTAATTTTTTCCTTGTATGATTCTGTTTGATAGTCTCAAACATTTTTTCTTATACATGTTTTCATAATATCTATATTATTAATTTTAATGGATTAATAATTCCATAATATTTTATTATGACCCATTTTCATTCCATTAATGTTTTGGTAATGGTTTACCATGATTAAATTCATAACATGATTATTTTTGTAATTTTGACAAACATATAGTTTTACATTATTAATAAGTTCGATCTTAATATTAAAATTATAGGTCCCTTAAAAAATTATTTCCTTATTTATATCATATACTATTTGTAATTATATTATAATAACCATCCATGATAAAAATTTATAGCGTTGTCCATGCATGTTGTTAAAAAAACCCAAACAGGAATATGTAATAGTCATGGAGGAGTATGAATATGTATTAATATTATTATAATATAATTAATAAAAATGTAAAATTATATTATTTATATTTTAAAAAATTGATAAATTATTTCCATGAATAAATATTAGATGAAGATAAATGACAATTAAGGATAAAAAGTAATTACTTATAAAAAATAAATTGTATCTTCTCTGGAAAGCCTTCTTAATTTTGAAGGATTTAGGGTATCTCATTGAAACCAAAACATCCAAAAAATAAAATGGAAAAAATTTATAAATAATATAGGGATTATAGTGATCAATATAAATTTTAGGTGTGGTTTGGAAAGGTTGTAGAAGATATCATGTTATAAATGAAAATGAAGGACTTTTCATTAAAAACTTGAGTTAGGAGAAGAGAAAACATAGAATTGTATGGGAGTTAGGTGAGTTAGGTGATGAAATGTTGGTTAGAATTATATCATCAAATTAAAAACATAAAAAAGGTTCTACAATTATTTAATATTATTTTAATTATTAAAAAATCAATCTATTTCATTTTACACTCTTTTACCAAACATTACATGATTTAATTACTTATTATGGTAGTGATTATTTTTACCAAAAAAATATATAACCTCGCTTACATAATTTTTACATGATTATTATAAATTTTGAGTCAAGTTAATCAAATTATTAACATGAAAATTTTTACTTTTAAAGGAAATTGTACAATATATTGGAAGACTATTTTTATAGATAAATAACAATATAAAAATATAATTTCCATATAATTAATGTAAAAAATTTACTAATATTTTCAGGATTTTGGAGTTATTTTCAATAAATATAATTATTTTATTTTATTAAAATTATATTTTAAACATGATTGATTTTATAAATTAAAATACAAATAAATAATGTATAAACAATAATTTTTTTGAAACATATGGTTTTAAAAAATTAAATGAATTTATTCATATTTGTTACAAGGTAATAATAATTTTACTAATGTTTATTTATTTATATGTATATATAAACATTACACTATATTAAATTTCATACTATAAATATGAAAAATTTATCTTCAAAATAAATACATATATATAATTAAAAATATTTATTTTTTAATAAATAATTATTTTTTTTCCTTATAATCACATAAATGTTTCTTAAATATTATTTATTTATTTTACTAATAATTCCCTATATTTTATCAATCCATTTTACAAAAATTGTTATTTAATAAAAAATTTAATTAAACTGTGTAATATATGAAAACAATTTGTTTAGAATGAAAGAAAATATCACAAATGAATTATTATCCTTTTAAATTATTCCGAAATTATTTATTTTATGCAAAATTAATTATTTATAATGAGAATTTATATGATTGTAACATAAAAAAATATTTATATTAACCATATACCTGTAATTCTAACCTAGAAATATATTTATTTATATTATAAATAACAATTATATACCTTTTATAATGGTAAAAAAATATGACTATATTACCCCCCCCCCCCCCCGCACCCCCATTACATTCTACACATTCATTTCTTGTGAACTTATCAAATCATACATCTCATTCCATTGATTTAATTTTATTATTTTTCTAAATGTTTTCTCCATTCATGATATTTTTTCCAATTATATGATTAGTTCAACTAATAGTAGTACTCAAGGATGAATATGATCTAGGGAATTTCTTAATTATAAAAATATTATTTGATTTATTTATTATAACAATTTATTTTACTTTCCTTTAGGGTATGTGATCATCTATGGTGCGTAATACATAGTTTTTTGTACTATTTGAATAATTTTCCCTTATCAATGACCATAGTTTTGTTAATTTTATTCATATTTTGTATGATTTATTTTCTATCATGTTTCTATGAGAATAAAAAATCTAATTAGGGATATAAATTGAATATATAAATCTCGGGAGTTATAATTAAAATATGTATTAATATAAGTCCTAGTTGGTCCACCACCAACTCTTTTCATTGCATTGACTGAGTGGATCGAAATATCATTGAAAGCCTTCATATTAGTTATGATGAAATAACATTGGAACTTGGATCCCGAAACAAGAAGGCATAGTAGTGAGTGCACCATGGTTTATGTATTACTTAATTAATATTAACATTTTAATAAAATATTTTCATTGGTTAGGGATTCTACCTAGGTATTTGTGTAACATGTTAGAACTTAGTGAATTTGGAGTCTATGTCATGTAATATTTATATTCGAGTTGTAACACCTAAGGGATTAGCTAAGTTAATATCTTATGATTACATGATCATAGGATTTCAGTATTACAATTTTGTTACTTTTATTCATGCATAATCCCAAGATAGATATTTTAGTCAACTATCCATCACCAATAATAGATTCATGTGAGAATAATTTCATATTAACCTTCAAAAATTGGCTCATAAAAAGTATATTCCTCAATATATTCAACAAAGAACTCTGAAGAGACAATAGTTAAATCTTTCACTTTGATCGTCAACTTCTATGAGTTAGTTTTAATTTCATTAGTTAAGTCCCAAAAAAAATTTTAACTATTTCTTTGAGAATTGACTAATATGAGACACATTTGAGGTTATTCTTCGAACTATGGTATATATTAGATATTTTCATTAAAATATCAGAGAATGGGGCCATGTAGGATAATAACATGATCTTTTATCCAAGTAAAAAATCAAGATAGGTTAGATATATTCTTCATTATGTGGTTTATGTTGAAATTTAAATATATATCAAATATAAAAATATCTAAAAATAATAATAAAATGTATTCCATTCACAATTATCAAATATAATATATAACTATAATTATATATTTATAACCAGTATTAAATAAAATGATGATCTTTTGACGGTATTCTTTATACTTTATTCTTTTATGATTATTTCATAATTCTTTGTTCCTAGAGGTAAAAGTTATTAAACATATGAGTATAATCATAAATAATTCATTACTAATTTTCAATTTTTATTGTTAAATGATATTTGGAAGTCCTCCTTTTATAGGGTTCCAATGAAATGTTTTTAGGCTATAATAATCCCATGAAATTTTATTAATCATTGTGCACATAAAGTATATAATTATAATTTATTATTTTTTAAACACTAAAAAATCTTGATTGAATTAAAATAAAACATGGGAAATCGTTATATGTTGGATTCTAATCAGAAGTTTTTGGTCCATAATAATTGTATAACATTAAATTATTCATTTCACACATAATGTGATCAAGGATAATACATTATTTATCAAATGAGAAAATTGGAGGAGTAAATTAGAATCATACATGTGATATTTTTATACATTTAAATGGTAGACTACATAAATATCATACATATATCAATTATTAGTAATATTACTCGTGAAATTAATATTTGTGTGTGTTTTTTAAGTAACCCTTATTTAAAACATGTTAAATTATTTTTATTTAAACTTTTTAATAAAATAACTAATTGTGTATTAAATAAAATATTCAATTTAAATTTATCCAAACTACTTAGAAAAATAATTCTAGGCTTTTAATATTAATTTACATAAAACTTTTAACCCTTTTTATTATTGATTTTATATGTTAACTTATTCCATTTTTATTAGACACAAAATTAAATATTTTACATGATCCAATCATTCATGTGTATGCATAATTATTTTTTGTGAAATTGATTATAAGAATGAGAACTGACCGTGTTAAACTTTTATACTCATCGGATGTATTTATATATTATCATATTATATTAAAGGTACACATTCAATGAATTGGGAATGGAAACGTAATTTTTTTAGTGCTACTCAAAAAAAATCATGAATTTTTTCATGTGTTGTAGGTATAAAAATATTATATAGATATTTTGATATTTATGAACCATGATTAGTAACATTATCATAAATCATTTGATTTTACCAGATAATACAATTAAGTAGGATGGAATTAAAAGTATAAAAGTTCTCATGAATGTTGTATCTCAAACATTCATGTTAGTAAACCAAGATGATTTTCTCATTAAATAAAATAGTAAGACATTAATGGGGTTATCCATGTGTTTTTTCCCATGTTTAGTCACATCTTACTCAAAGCTGTCTGCCTAAAACCTAGATCATAAAATTATTTAACAAATTTTAAACTAGTTTGTTATTCACTAACCACACAGTTCAACTCTTAATTTAACAATAGTTCAAAACTAGGGATCGAACCCAAAATCATATAAAACTAGGATATTTATTATAACATTTATCAAAATGTAATATATGGATGAATTATACCATGATTTTTTTATCATTTAGTAATTTATCATTATAATGTAATAGAATATAAAAATAGTTTTTATGCTATTATTCAATAATTAGCCACCGGTAAAAAAGTTCTAGCACTAAAACCCATGAGCACCAAGATAACTATGGTCTTTAGGTATGGAATCATGAGTAATGTGTCATGTAAGTCCTTTGATTATGTACCCATGAGATTAAATGATTATATTTATTACTCAAATCCTTCATTTATTTTCTTATTATTAACATTAACTATATATCCATATAAGTGATCCTGAAAAATTTAGGTATTAAAACCTTAGAGGCTTCAAAATTTAATAATATTATTATCTTAACATGACATGGGATAATATAATATAACATCGTTTAGGGGATAATAATATGTATGTTTTCAAAATTTTAAAGTTATCAATGACATGTTCTTCACATTAGGGTTTTTCCCTAGAGGTATGACCATGATAATCTTATATAGAATGATTTTCTAGAACAAGGGCATATATTAAAGGGTAACATTATGATCACTATGTTATTAGTAACTTTAATTAACAGTAACATTTTATCTTTGACTAGTGGCCTTGATACATAGATGATCTAAAATATTTTGGAATTAATATTCGTGATATATCTTATTGTTTTAACTATGATATTTCTTTTGTTTTTTTGTATTACATTATTTTGAATATTAGTAATTTTGTTGAGTTTTCTTCTACGTAATTTGGTGTTGGGAATACCCTTGTACACAAGTAAATTTGTAAATTCTATTCCTACTCACATGTTTCTAATACAGCATGTAGAAACCTGGTTTTTCCCTTGGTTTTTACTTGGTTAATTTTTGTGTTTCGGGCCCTGGGTTCTCTAATGGGGGTAAAATGGTTTTTCCCTAGTGGATGATCTTAGAAAAAATGATTGTTTCATTGATTTTGGGGTGTACTATTTACCCTCAGGATGATTTTTTTGGGTTTTGGTGGTGGATAATTTTCTAAAGGATATTAAATGTTAAATATATATATATATATATATATATATAAACTATGATAATGTATTTAAATATATCCTAAAAAGAGACTCAGAAAGAAATTATGAAATAATTATTTTTTTGAAAATGTTATGTTTTACTAAAGAAAGGTAAGAGTTATTTTCTTCAGCATTGGGTCTCAAGTAAACCCCTTTTAGGTATTCCATTATTTTTACCAACAAACCAAAATACCATTTATAAAATATTATTTAATTATTCTGGTTATGATTAGACACCACTTTGGATGATGAAACTCTATAGAGGATATGAGTATTATATATCCAAATATTGGTGGATTTATCATTGGATTGTGAAATAAAGGTAGGCTCATGTCGTTATGATAATCGACTCTTGTGGTGTTGGAGAAGGTATTGAATAATTTTAAACTTTTCCATGAGGTAGAACATTGATGTTTCATATTGGTATATTAATTATTTTACATAAAATTTGAATTAATTCTTGGATTTTCTCTAGTTAAAATTAGTGATTACTCTTTAAGGATTGTGCATGTCACGATGGTCATATTTTGTGACGTTGATAAATGTATCTTTTCAGGTATAGAAATTCAATTCTTTTATCACCCAATTATCTATAAAAATAGATTCATGTTATCCATTTTTGTTTTATTCAGTATCCCATGTAAATACCATGATATTGATTCTTAATATTTATGTTCTTTAATAATTAATCATCATTCATCATTTTGAATTTATTTTATACAAGAAATCATTTTGATATCCAGGTGGGTATTGTTGATGGTTTATTTTTGAATTATTAACTTATTATTCATGCTTATGGTTAATTGTATATTTTTTGAGGTCCAAAAAATAAATGATTAGATTCATCAATTTATTCTAATGAATTCTCTTCTTTAAGGTTTTATCAATAACTAAATTCTTGTGTAATTTCCAATTAATTATTCTCTTTGACTTCAAGACCTTGTTTCTTCTTCCCTTTGAATATGGTTTGATAATGATAGCTCAAAATTGTGATTCATGAAATGATAAAGGGAATATAGTTTAATTTTATGAGATGTAGTATTGTGAGTTATGATAGAAAGTAAGTATGGTGACAGTTAGTACATCGAGGACATCAAACAGTGGCTCAGATCAAGGAAATTTTAGTTTGAATATTTGGTGGATGAATTTTTCCATGGGTCCTAATACTTTGGTACTAGTCCATACACTTCTCTGAAACTTGTTCATTATAAATTCTGTCATTTTTTACATCCTAACCATTGGGTTATAGGAGTCCATCCCTATTTTTCAGGGGGTTGTGAAACCAATTCTTATCATTACAATTTCCATTAAAACCCAATATTAGGCTCCATCGAGGCAATGAATGTGTGGTTTCAAAATAAAACATCATATATGTTTGTAACACCCCAGGTAAATAAATAATATGACATTTTTATATTTACCCTTTTTTTGAATAAAATTTTAATATTAATTTAAAGGGAACTCTATGCTTGATGGCTTACCCAATACGCAACAACGAGTTCCATTGAAATCTTACGTTGCACTCTAATAATAAAATAATATAATTTTAATTTGTAGTTAACACGTTGTCGTTGTAATGGCAGGAATGAACAGAACTAACTACAAAATTATTATATATGTTTTTCAAATATTTTTACTTTTTACAACAAATGTTAGAGGATTAAAAATGCGAACAAATCCAATTTTAAGCGTAATCATTCTAGTATTCTTTAAAAGGTCGATTAACTGCCTTTTGATGACGAACCTCTTTTAAATCCACCTTTTGAAAATTTTATGTGTTATATTTGACAAAATAAAATTCTTCTTTAGAATCCGGACATCAAAATTTAATTTTTGTAGATTTTTTGTATTTTTCTGATTAAGTTCATTTTTTTAATGAATAGTGAAAAATGTTGTATTTTAATTCAAAACCTCTTTTTAATATAATTTATTTATATGATTAGATTATCTTTTGAATTGGTTTCAAAGTGAAATTAGAATATATTTTTACCATTTAATCCAATAGTGGTCGTTGGAATTAATTTCAACTTGAAATTGGACTTAAAGTAGTGTCCATCTTTTGATACTTCTTGTTTCATAAAAACACGCTATTTGCCCTGACAGCGGGAATTAGTTATTAAATTAATTAATGTAACTTATATGTTTTGAATTTTTTAAAATATAAAACATTTTTTAATTCGGAATATCAAATATAGTCTAGGGTGAATTTCTGGTAATTTTCTGAAAAACATCGATTTTTTTATGAATTCTGAAACCACTAAGTGGTAGTTAAAGAAACTGATTCTTCGTTTAAATGAAACTTTACCACTTCTGTGATTTTAATTTCAAAAATACAACATACATGGTTATCATTAAGAAGTAAAATGTGGTTCAATGGGATTAAAATAATTTTTTGGTGAATAATAACTTTTAAGTTTATTAATCGCGGTTAGAGGTAATTATTGTAATTTAAGGTAAAAATAATGTTTTAATAATATGAAATGACCTAGAAACATGTAATACCCTTATTGGATGTGTCATGTCCGAACATGAAAATCCATGGGTCAACTTGGGGACCCCATGGAGTCACTTTGGTAGGATAATGACATTAATACCTTTTTATTTAATGTTAAAATTAAAATGTCACAAACATGTGTTGTTTTACTAAACCATTTTTTATATGGGGTTATACAAGTCATATTTTTTACTATAAATATTCATTGGAAAGATAAAAATATTTCCTACATCATATTATATTTTTATAGTTTTTAGACATTAACTAAATTAAATTATTTATGACACCATGATGATGCAACGATTACCTCATTATTTAATGATTTAAATAAAATGGAAATATAATGTAACATCTAAGCCCTAAACATGTCCAAAACCTATTGGATGAGTGTATTTTGAAACCGTATCACCTTATACTAGAAACTAATAAATGTGGGACCTTTATAATCCGAAACGCATTCTAAAATAAAGTAATATTTCCTTACATTCCAAGAGTGCCCCTCCTCTCCTCTTATAAAAGGCCCCCACCTCTACCTACTTACCCACACCTCTCAAGCCATTTACTCGGCCAAACCCTACCCATTTTGTCTCTCCACATCCCTCTCTTACTCCTAGAAGCCTCACATTGGGAAGAAGTCTTCCCAAGGAATTATTTGAGCTCAAATTAAAAAGAGTTACCCGATTTAAAGGTAGTGTCTTCTCTTGTGTTCTTTTGTTTTATTTTGCTTCTCCAACCCCCTAAACTCTTTTTATTATTTTCTTTTGTAACAACGCAAGTATCTTAAATATACTAGGATGTTGTTATAAGAATCATTCGATCTACACTTACACACACCTACATCTAATGGTTAAAGAACATACTGTTTCTATGGATGACGAATTTCTGCCTCACGAAACGATGATTGTTCAACACTCATATAACACCTTCAAAGGTGGCCATTAAGATGTCACTATATTTATATATGATATATAATATTATTATGTTTTACTTAAGCTTCTGTATTTTTATTTTGTGGCATACCTTTATGGTTTCCATTGTGAGTAAAACATGATAATTTCATTTTAGGAAGTGCATACTACCGCCCCCTCAAAGTGATTTGATTCGTTAATGCCATACGTGGGATGTATAAAGGATGGATTTAAAGTTATTATATATGATTTATGTTACATATAAATTATGAATATAATTCTGGAATTAATCTATACATACCTATCATTTTTATTAATTCCATTAATATGACATAGAAATGAAAGTAGCGTTCATGCGTACGTACGGCTTACCATCTCCATGAACGGTGCATTTCATTTCTTACCTCTAAATGATTATGTAATATTATAAATAGTTGTATATTCTGTATATATATTATATATATGATATCCAAATCATTAATATCATTTTGGATATAATGAACCTTTGACCACACAAACAACATGTAATTGTAAGAAGTCCACTTTCAACTTAAGAACCAAATATCGACAAAACAAACATTATTAACATAAATTATTACATAATTATTATAACATGGAAATAAGTGATATAAAAGGATTAATGAACTTGAAAAAGGATCTTATGAAATTTTAAATTAACTCAATTTTATTATTCAGGACGTTAAATAATGATCGAGTCAAGTCGGGCCCGAGGTAAGGGATCCTACCTCCCTCTTTCTTTTTAAGTACACTCTTTTATGTCATTACTTTTAAGCTAATATTTCTTATGATTGGGATGTTCTTTTATATTAATATTAATTTAATTTTTATGTTCATATGATCAGAGACCTTATTTTCTCTCATCAATCCATTTTGGATGTTTTGAGTGGCGCCGTTAGGCTGCTGAATTTTCGTAAGAGATCCAACCTCTCTCTTTCTTTTTAAGTACTCTCTTTTATGTCATTTCTTTTAAGCTCATATTTCTTATGTTTGGGGATGTTATTTTATATTCCTAATACTTTAATTTTTATATTAATATTATTAGAGACCCTATTTGATCTCATAAATCCATTTTTGGACGTTTTAAGTGGCGCTGTTAGGCGGCCGTGTTTTCGTAAGGGATTTTTCATCTCACTTTTATTCCCGTGACATTTATGCTACGTTTGCCACTATTTCCTTTTAGTGGTGTATGTACTTCCAATTATTATACACTTTGTGTAGTATAATTTCATTTATGGGTATTTACATCTTCATTGTATGACCCTTCTTCCATGGGGCGTACATTTCGATAGTTACCCAACGCGGTACGGGGACCTTTCACCCTCCTCATTTTAAAAGACTTGTTTTTTATGCCTTTTAATTTACATATTATTATGTTGGGATATGTTATTCTATATCCTTATTGATGTAAATTTTATGTCCATGTGATGAGATACCATTCACTCTCTCATCGACTAATTTTCTGAATTTTGAAGTGACGCTGTTAGGCTGTCGAATTTTTACAAGGGAATGTCTTAACCCAATTTCGATTTCTTTGGGTTCAACTTGTTCTTATTGAACATTTCATCCTGTGAATATGTGTGAATGACCTCTGATTGTATCACACTTAATATACTATTATATTGGGGGTATTTATATTTCTCACACATAATTATGTGATAGATTTATCCTTAATTTAAGTATACCATATTTATAATGGATTTCATCTCAATTTACATTTCCATTCAGACTTAATTGTTGTTATGCACCAATTCACTCTTATGTGGTGTATATACTGTCCTTTGAAATATTATATCATGAATCCCTTTATTCTCATGATATTATAATGTTTGGATTAAATGTTATTCCGCAAATATTTTAATTCAAGAGTCTCTCATTTTGTTAAAAACGCTTTAACAAAAAATATCGTTTTAAATGTTTTAAAGATTTATTATTCAAAATCTCTATCTTTAATGTCCATGTTTTCAAAATGGTTTTCAGTATTTTATTTTTATGGACATTAATGTTTTAAAATTTTAATTCCATTAAAATCTTCAAAGTGGTATGGGACACTTTGTTTCAAAAATATCTTTTAAATGGTTTTTGAAATTGGATTGTTTAATTAAATATCTTGGAATTAGTTATTTTGATTGAAAATTAAATGTTGTTATTGAAATATTTATATTTTCAATATTTTATGTGTAATAATGGTACTTGGATATTTTACGGGTGGTTATATGATAAACCATATGATGGGTAGTGCTGTGAATACCAGGACTGGTGGTTACGTTATAACCTCCAATGCATTGGGTATGGAAGCCGGTCGTATGGATATTCTATTAAATATGTGTGGACGTCAAACGTATGGTTATTCCATTTAAGTATGTTTATTTCTCAAGTTACCTTTATATGTTATGTGTTATTTATATGGGTTTTATGGTAATCTTTTGGTTATAAAAGGGTAAGTAATGACATTTTATTCAGTGAAGAGTTTTTACTACTTCCTAAAGGTGAAAGGTATTACTTTGATAAAGTATACATGGTTTACATGTTGCTTTGAAAAACTGACAGTTTTCATTCTTTGTGTATCCCTTGCTGAGCTTTTTATGCTCAACCCAGGTTTTTTTTTGAAATGTTTTTCATAGGACTTAATGTGGAATAGGGTAAAGGATGATATCAAGGGAAAGTCATCCTATCTAATACATGGAACTAGACATTTTTCTTTTTAAGAGTTTTTATTTTATGGAAATTTAGTAGAAGTGACTACTTTGTAATCTTTTGAGATGTAATAGTTATGTCCTAATTCTCTAAAACTCTAAACCTGAAAAGATCCTCAATGTGAATTATGCATTTAATTCAATATTAAGTATGGTTTAAGGCTGTGGCCTTATAGTTGGTATCAATGGTCGGTTTAGATAACTTTATAGGTTAGGGTATTCTCTAAGCATAAGTG
Organism: Viscum album; assembly: GCA_963277665.1. Lineage (NCBI taxonomy): Eukaryota > Viridiplantae > Streptophyta > Magnoliopsida > Santalales > Viscaceae > Viscum > Viscum album. The sequence continues at coordinate 871,745,610 of OY728147.1, read as the reverse complement.
ACATTACCATAATGGTTAGGATTTCAGAAAGAGTCCTAGTTTTAGATAAAGTGAATGAGTAAGTATATCTTAGTTTTTATCTTCCTCATTAGTACATGATGGTTTTGTTGATATACTCACACTGAAATTTTTTTTTTAGTGAATGGACGGATCTAGCAGGCACCAATGTGACAATAGGTTTGAAGGAAACTGTGGTGGTTCTCTAATTAAGAGACTGGATGAAATGGGGTATTCAATTAGGAAACTAGTGGTTGTTCAAAACCAACTATCAAGGAGTCTTGATCAACCACTTGTACCTTGGTATGTTCTGTATTGCATTATGTACGATATGACCAATCAATGTGGAAGTTCAGGTAATAATTATAAAGGTAACCATTAGGGTTTATATGATCCTTACTTTTGAGGTAATTATGGGTTGCTATATGTTATGATGGAAAGTGAATGGCATGAGATAAAATTGAAGTTAAATTCTGTTATGGTTATTTTTGATGATTTTATCTCTTTTTGGGGAATGATTTGAGAATTATATAATTTTGAAAAAGGACAACATGCATACCGTGTGACAACCTGTCGTGTCGGAGAAAGCTGTGGGAATCGAACCCACAACCAAAGTGCGACTGGTATTTATCGCCTACCACTGGACTACGTGAAGTCCCTGGTTAGTTTGACTGAATCTTTTTAGTGAGATGATTTTATGAATTAAGAGTAAGTTGATTTTGGGTTATCTATGGATATTTAGTAACCTATCATGGAGGATATGTGATTAGGTTAATTACTTTTCAATCTGAGACTCTAAGAGCAACGGATGTTGTTTGGAGATAAATTTTACGATTTAACTTGGAAGACTATGTGACTAAATCCTTCAAATATTTGGGTTTCAATATTAGTTTGGTTTATATTGAATAATTTTATGGACAAGTTGTTTATCGAATGGTCCTCGTTGAACTTTGGGTTTTGTTGGACAAATTTTGGAGATTAAGTATAGATTTTCTTTTTATAAAGGGTTATCGTTTTCTGGATTATCTGATCTTGTACTAACCTTTTCGGTTTTGGTTTTGGTTAAAGTCTAAATACATGGGAGGTATATAGTTCTCCTTTTTTGGATTAGGTGATTCTCATGAAGTTTATTATAGTACTCTTAATGCGAACAAGTCCTCCTAAATACTCGTCTTTTGGAGAAAATATGATTTTGATTAAAGAATCTAGTAAAAGTTGAAAGTCTACGTGACAAGTAAGTATATTTCATTATGATTTAGTTAAGCCCAAAAAGAAAATTCCTCAATGAAGAGTAACTTAAAACCAAAAATGTTGTCTGTTAACTTTTCCTACTGGGGAATCGAATACCGTTTAACTCATCACAAGTTTGTGATTTTCTTGCGGTTAACTTTCTCTTAAACATGTTTTCTATCACTCTCCATCAGAACATGACCATATATTTTCTCCTCCATGTCCATATTTTCATACATGGAATCCTAGTATGGGTTAACTCGGGTGACCTTTTTAGTTCTCTTTCTTTATTTTAAAGTGATTGTTTTATTGAATCTTGTTCCGATGTGTGATTTTCAATAAAGTTTCCAAGCCCAATTTTAAAATTGCAAGGACGCAATTCCCAAAGGGGGGAAGGATGTAACAACCCAGGTAAATAAAGAATATGAAATTTTTATATTTATACTTTTTTTTAATAAAATGTTAATATTAATTTAAAGGGAACGCTATGCTTGATGGATTACCCAATACGCAACAACGAGTTCCTTTGAAATATTACGTTACACTCTAATAATAAAATAATGTCATTTTAAATTGTAGTTAATGCCTTGCCGTTGTAATGGCAGGAATGAACAGAACTAACTAAAAAATGATTATATATGTTTTTCAAATATTTTTACTTTTTACAATAAATGTTAGAGGATTAAAAATGCGAATGAATCCAATTTTAAGTGTAAACATTCTAATATTCTTTAAAAGGTCGATTAACCGCCTTTTGATGACGAACCTATTTTAAATCCACCTTTTGACAATTTTATGTGTTATATTTGACAAAATAAAATTCTTCTTTAGAATCTAGACATCAAAATTTACTTTGTGTAATTTTTTGGTATTTTTCCGATTAAGTTCATTTTTTTAATGAATAGTGAAAATGTTGTATTTTAAGTCAAAACCTCTTTTTAATCTAATTTATTTATATTATTAGATTATCTTTTGAATTGGTTTCAAAGTGAAATTAGAATATATTTTTACCATTTAATCCAATAGTAGTCATTGGAATTAATTTCATCTTCAAATTGGACTTAAACTAGTGTCAATCTTTTGATACTTATTGTTTCATAAAAACACGCTATTTGCTCTGACAGCGGGAATTAGTAATTAAATTAATTAATGTAACATATATGTTTTGAATTTTTTTAAAATAGATATAATTTTTGAATTCATAATATCAAATATATCCTAGTGTGAATTTTGGTAATTTTCTGAAAAACATCAATTTTTGATAAATAGTGAAACCACTAAGTGGTAGTTAAAGAAACTGATTCTTGGTTTAAATGATACTTTACCACTTCTGTGATTTGAATTTCAAAAATCCAACATATATGGTTATCATGAAGAAGTAAAATGTGGTTAAATGGGATTAAAATAATTTTTTTGTGAATAGTAACTTTTATGTTTATTAATCGCGATTAGAGGTAATTTGTGTAGTTTAAGGTAAAAATAATGTTTTAATAATATGAAATGACCTAGACACATGTACTACCCTCATTGGATATGTCATGCCTGACCAAGAAAATCCATGGGTCAACTTGGGGACCCCATGGAGCCACTTTGGTAGGAAAATGACATTAATACCTTTTTATTTAATGTTAAAATTAAAATGTCACAAACATGTGTTGTTTTACTAAAACAATTTTTATATGGGGTTATAAAAGTCATATTTTTATATGGGGTTATAAAAGACATATTTTTTACTATTAATATTAATTGGAAAGATAAAAATATTTCCTACATCATAGTATTTTTTTTATAATTTTTAGACATTATCTAAATTAAATTATTTATGACACCATGATGATGCATCGATTACCTCATTATTTAACGATTTAAATAAAATGGAAATATAATGTAAAATCTAAGACCTAAACATGTCAAAAACCTCTTGGATGAGTGTATTTCGAACACTTATCACCTTATCCTGAAAACACATCAATGTTGGACCTTTGAAATCCGAAACACATTCTAAAATAAAGTAACATTTCCTTACTTTCCAATAGTGCCCCTCCTCTCCTCTTATAAAAGGCCCCCACATCTACCTCATTAAACACACCTCTCAAGCCTTTTGCTCGGCCAAACCCTGCCCATTTTGTCTCTAAACATCCCTATCTTACTCCTAGAAGCCTCACATTGGGCAGAAGTCTTCCCAAGGAAGCCTTTGAGCTCAAATCAAAAAGAGTTACCCGATTTAAAGATAGTGTCTTCTCTTGTGTTCTTTTGTTTTATTTTGCTTCTCCAACCCCCTAAACTCTTTTTATTATTTTAATTTGTAAAAACTAAAGTATATTAAATATACTTTTATGTTGTTATAAGAAGTATTCGAGCTACACTTACACACACCTACATATAATGGTTAATGAACATACTGTTTCTGTGGATGACGAATTTCTGCCTCACAAAACGATGATTGTTCAACACTCATATAACACCTTCGAAGGTGGCCATTAAGATGTCACTATATTTATATATGATATATAATATGATTATGTTTTACTTAAGCTTCTGTATTTATATTTTGTGTCATACCTTTATGGTTTCCATTGTGGGTAAAACACGATAATTTCATTTTAGGAAGTGCGGACTACCGCCCCCTCAATGTGATTTGATTCGTTAATGCCATATGTGGGATGTATAAAGTATGGATTTAAAGTTATTATATATGATTTATGTTACATATAAATGATGAATATATTTCTGGAATTAAAATATACATACCTCTCATTTGGTTTTAATTCCATTAATATGATATAGAAATGAAAATAGCGTTCATGCGTACGTACGGCTTACCGTCTCCATGAACGGTGCATTTCATTTCTTACCTCTAAATGATTATGCAATATTATAAATACATGTATATTCTGGATATATATTATATATATGATATCCAAATCATGAATATCATTCTGGATATAATGAACCTTTGACCACACGAACAACACGTAATTGTAAGAATTCCACTTTCGACTTAAGAACCAAATATCGACAAAACAAACATTATTAACTTAAATGATTAGATAATTCTTATAACATGGGAATAAGTGATATAAAAGGATTAATGAAATTGAAAAAGGTTATTAAGAAATTTTAAATTAACTCAAGTTTATTATTCAGGACGTTAAAGAATGATCGAGTCAAGTCGGACCCGAGGTAAGGGATCCTACATCTCTCTTTCTTTTTAAGTACACTCTTTTATGTAATTCTTTTTAAGCTCATATTTATTATTATTGGGATGTTATTTTATATTAATATTACTATAATTTTTATATTCATATGATTAGAGACCCTATTTTCTCTCATCAATCCATTTTGGAAGTTTTGAGTGGCGCCGTTAGGCTGTCGAATTTTCGTAAGAGATCCAACCTCTCTCTTTCTTTTTAAGTACTCCCTTTTATGTCATTTCTTTTAAGCTCATCTTTCTTATGTTTTGGGATGTACTTTTATATTACTCATACTGTACTTTTTATTTTCATATTATGATAGACCCTATTTGATCTCATAAATCCATTTTTGGAAGCTTTAAGTGGTGTTGTTTGGCTGCCGTGTTTTCGTAAGGGATTTTTCATCTCACTTTTATTCCCGTGACATTTATGCTATGTTTTCCACTATTTAAATTGAGTGGTGGATGTACTTACCATTATTATACACTTTTTTTAGTATAATTTCATTTATGGGAATTTACATCTTCATTGTATGACCCTTCTTCCATGGGGTATACGTTTCGAAAGTTACCCAACTCGGTACGGGGACCTTTCACCCTCCTCATTTTAAAAGACATCTTTTGTTATGTCTTTTAATTTACATCTTATTATTTTGGGATATGTTATTATATATCCTTATTGATGTAATGTTTATGTCCATGTGATGATATACCATTCACTCTCTCATCAACTAATTTTCTGAATTTTGAAGTGACACCGTTAGGCTGTCGAATTTTTACAAGGGAACGTCTTAACCCAATTTCGATTTCTTTGGGTTCAACTTGTACTTCTTGAACATGTCATCCTATGAATATGTGTGAATGACCTCTGATTGTTTCACAATTAATATCCACTTATATTGGGTGTATTTATATTTCTCACACATAATTATGTGATACATTTATCCTCAATTTAAAGATACCATCTTTATAATGGATTTCATCTCAATTTACATTTCCATTCATAATTCATTGTTGTTATACACCAATTCACTCTTATGTGGTGTGTATACTGTCCTTTGACATATTATATCATGAATCCCTTTATTCTCATGATATTATAATGTTTGGATTAAATTTTATTCCGCAATTATTTGTATTCAAGAGTCTCTCATTTTGGTAAAAACTCTTTAACAAAAAATATCGTTTTAAATGTTTTAAAGATTTATTATTCTAAATCTTTATCATTAATGTCCATATTTTCAAAATGGTTTTCAGTATTTTATTTATATGGACATTAATGTTTTAAAATTTTAATTCCATTAAAAGCTTCAAAGTGGTATGGGACACTTTGATTCAAAAATCTCTTTTAAATGGTTTTTGAAAATGGATTGATTAATTCAATATCTTGGAATTACTTATTGTGATTGAAAATGAAATGTTGTTATTGAAATTTTTATATTTTCAATATTTTATGTTTAATGATGGTACTTGGACATTTTACGGGTGGTTACGTGATAAACCATATGACGGGTGGTGCCGTGAATTCCAGGACGGGTGGTTACGTTATAACCTCCAATTCATTTGGTATGGAAGTCGGCCGTATGGCTATTCCATTAAGTATGTGTGGAATTCGACCGTATGGTTATTCCATTTAAGTATGTTTATGTCCGAAGTTACCTTTATATGTTATGTGTTATTTATATGGGTTTTATGGTAATCTTTTGGTTACAAAAGTGTAAGTAATGACATTTTATTCAGTGAAGAGTTTTTACTACTTCCTAAAGGTGAAAGGTATTACTTTGATAAAGTATACATGGTTTACTTGTTGCTTTGAAAAACTAATAGTTTTCATTCTTTGTGTATCCCTTGCTGAGCTTTTTATGCTCACCCCGAGATTTTTTTTGAAATTTTTTTCACAGGACTTAATGTAGAATAGGGTCAAGGATGGGATCAAGGGAATGTCATGCTATCTAATACATGGAACTAGACATGTTTATTTTTAATAGTTTTTATTTTATGGAAATTTAGTAGAAGTGACTACTTTGTAATCTTTTGAGATGTAATAGTTATGTTCTAATTCTCTAAAACTCTAAACCTGAAAAGATCCTCAATGTGAATTATTAATTTAATTCAATATTAAGTAAGGTTTAAGGCCGGGGCCTTATAGTTGGTATCAATGGTCGGTTTAGATAACATTAGAGGTTAGGGTATTCTCTAAGCATAAGTGACATTAACATAATAGTTAGGATTTCCGAAAGAGTCCGAGTTTTAGATAAAGTGAATGAGTAAGTATATCTTAGTGTTTATCTTCCTCATTAGTACATGATGGTTTTGTTGATATACTCACACTGATATTTCTGTTTTTAGTGAATGGACGGATCTAGCAGGCACCAAAGTGACAATAGGTTTGAAGGAAACTGTGGTGGTTCTCTGATTAAGAGACTGAATGAAATGGGGGATTCAATGAGGAAACTCGTGGTTATTCTAAACCAACTATCAAGGAGTCATGATCAACCACTTGTACCTTGGTATGTTCTGTAATGCATCATGTACGAGATGACCAATCAATGTGGAAGTTCAGTTAATAATTATAAAGGTAACCATTACGGTATATATGATCCTTACATTTGAGGTAATTATTGGTTACTATATGTTATGATGGAAAGTGAAATGCATGAGATAAAATTGAGGTTAAATTATGTTGTGGTTATTTTTGATGATTTTATCTCTTTTTGGGGAATTATTTGAGAATTATATATTTTGGAAAAAGGACAACACGCAGACCATGTGACAACCCATCGCATCGGACAAAGCTGCGGGAATCGAACCCACAACCAAAGTGCGACTGGTATTTATCGCCTACCGCTGGACTACATGAAGTCCCTGGTTAGTTTGACTGACTATTTTTAGTGAGATGATTTTATGAATTAAGAGTAATTTGATTTTGGGTTATCTATGGAAATTTAGTAACCTATCATGGAGGATATGTGATTAGGTTAATTACTTTTCAATACGAGACTTTAAGAGCAACTGATGTTGTTTGGAGATAAATGTTACAATTTAACTTGAAAGACTATGTGACTAAATCATTCAAATATTTGGGTTTCAATCTTAGTTTGTTTTACTTTGAATACTTTTATGGAAAAATTGTTTATCGAATGGCCCTTGTTGAACTTTGGGTTTTGGTGGACAAATTTTGGAGATTAAGAATAGATTTTCTTTTTATAAAGGGTTATCCTTTTATGGATTATCTGATCTTGTACAAACCTTTTCGGTTTTGGTATTTGTTAATGTCTAAAGACATGGGAGGTATATAGTTCTCCTTTTTGGATTAGGTGATTCTCAAGAAGTTGGTTATAGTACTCTTAATGTGTAGAAGTCCTCCTAAATACTCGTATTTTGGAGAAAATATGAGTTTCATTAAGGAATATAGTAAAAGTTGAAAGTCTACGTGACAAGTAAGTATGTTTGATTATGATTTAGTTAATCCCAAAAAATAAATTCCTCAATTAAGAGTAACTTAAAACCAAAAAATTTGTCTGTTAACTTTTCCTACTGGGGAATCGAATACCGTTTAACTCATCACAAGTTTGTGATTTTCTTATGGTTAACTTTCTCCTAAACTTGTTTTCTATCACTCTCCATCAGAACATGACCCTATGTTTTCTCTTCCATGTCCATATTTTCATACATGGAATCCTAGTATGGGTTAACTCAGGTGACCTTTGTACTTCTCTTTATATTAAAGTGATTGTTTTACTGACTCTTGTTCCGATGTGGGATTTTCAATAAATTTCCAAGCCCAATTTTAAAATTGTGAGGATACAATTCCCAAAAGGGGGGAAGGATGTAACACCCCAGGTAAATAAAGAATATGAAATTTTTATATTTATCCTTTTCTTTGAATAAAATATTAATATTAATTTAAAGGGAACTCTATGCTTGATGTCTTACCCAATACGCAACAACGAGTTCCTTTGAAATCTTATGTTGCAGTCTAATAATAAAATAATATCATTTTAAATTGTTGTTAATGCCTTGCCGTTGTAATGGCGGGAATGAACAGAACTAACTACAAGATTATTATATATGTTTGTCAAATATTTTTACTTTTTACAATAAATGTCAGAGGATTAAAAATGTGAATGAATCCAATTTTAAGCGTAAACATTCTAATATTCTTTAAAAGGTCGATTAACTGCATTTTGATGACGAACCACTTTTCAATCCACCTTTTGACAATTTTATGTGTTATATTTGACAAAATAAAATTCTTCTTTAGAATCCGGACATCAAAATTTACTTTGTGTAAATTTTTGGTATTTTTCCGATAGTGTTCATTTTTTAATGAATAGTAAAAAATGTTGTATTTTAATTCAAATCCTCTTTTTAATATAATTTATTTATATGATTATATTATCTTTTGAATTGGTTTCAAAGTGAAATTAGAATATATTTTTACCATTTAATCCAATAGTGGTCGTAGGAATCAATTTCATCTTGAAATTGGACTTAAACTAGTGTCAATCTTTTGATACTTATTGTTTCATTAAAACACGCTATTTGCTCTGACAGCAGGAATTAGTTATTAAATTAATTAATGTAACTTATATGTTTTGAATTTTTTAAAATATAAATCATTTTTGAATTCAGAATATAAAATATAGCCTAGGGTGAATTTTTGGTAATTTTCTGAAAAACAACAATTTTTGATGAAAAGTGAAACCACTAAGTGGTAGTTAAAGAAACTGATTCTTCGATTAAATGAAACTTTACCACTTCTGTGATTTGAATTTCAAAAATCCAACATACATGGTTATCATTAAGAATTAAAATGTGGTTCAATGGGATTAAAATAATTTTTTGGTGAATAGTAACTTTTAAGTTTATTAATCCTGATTAGAGGTAATTAGTGTTGTTTATGGTAAAAATAATGTTGTAATAATATGAAATGACCTAGACACATGTCCTACCCTCATTTTATGTGTCATGGCCGACCAATAAAATCCATGGGTCAACTTGGGGACCCCATGGAGCCACTTTGGTAGGAAAATGACATTAATACCTTTTTATTTAATGTTAAAATTAAAATGACACAAACGTGTGTTGTTTTACTAAAACAATTTTTATATGGGGTTATACAAGTCAGATTTTTTACTATAAATATTCATTTGAAATATAAAAGGTTTTCCTACATCATAGTATTTTTTTATAATTTTTAGACATTAACTAAATTAAATTATTTATGAAACCATGATGATGCAACGATTACCTCATTATTTAACGATTTAAATAAAATGGAAATATAATGTAAAATCTAAGACCTACACATGTCCAAAACCTATTGGATGAGTGTATTTCGAACCCTTATCACCTTATATTCGAACAAAATCAATTTGGGACCTTTAAAATCCGAAACTCATTCTAAAATAAAGTAACATTTTCTTACTTTCCAAGAGTGCCCCTCCTCTCCTCTTATAAAAGGCCCCCACCTCTACCTCCTTACCCACACCTCTCAAGCATTTTACTCGTCCAACCCCTGCCCACTTTGTCTCTCCACATCCCTCTATTACTCCTAGAAGCCTCACATTGGGCAGATGTCTTCCCAAGGAATCCTTTGATCTCAAATCAAAAAGAGTTACCCGATTTAAAGGTAGTGTCTTCTCTTGTGTTGTTTTGTTTTATTTTGCTTCTCCAACCCCCTAAACTCTTTTTATTATTTTCTTTTGTAAAAACTACAGTATCTTCAATATAATTGGATGTTGTTATAAGAATTATTCGAGCTACACTTACACACACCTACATCTAATGGTTCAGGAACATACTGTTTCTGTGGATGGCGAATTTCGGCCTCAAGAAACGATGATTGTTCAACACTCATATAACACCTTCAAAGGTGGCCATTAAGATGTCACTATATTTATATATGATATATAATATGATTATGTTTTAATTAATCTTCTGTATTTTTCTTTTGGTGCATACCTTTATGGTTTCCATTGTGGGTAAAACACGATAAATTCATTTTAGGAAGTGCGGACTACCGCCCCCTCAAAGTGATTTGATTCGTTAATGCCATATGTGGGATGTATAAAGGATGGATTTAAAGTTATTATATATGATTTATGTTACATATAAATGATGAATATATTTCTGGAATTAAAATATACATACCTCTCATTTGGTTTTAATTCCATTAATATGACATAGAAATGAAAGTAGCGTTCATGCGTACGTACGGCTTACCGTCTCCATGAACGGTGAATTTCATTTCTTACCTCTAAATGATTATGTAATATTATAAATACTTGTATATTATGGATATATATGATATATATGATATCCAAATCATGAATATAATTCTGTATATAATGATCCTTTGACCACACTAACAACATGTAATTGTAAGAAGTCCACTTTTGACTTAAGAACCAAATATCGACGAAACAAACATTATTCACTTAAATGATTACATAATTCTTATAACATGGAAATAAGTGATATAAAAGTATTTATGAACTTGAAAAAGGTTCTTAAGAAAGTTTAAATTAACTCAAGTTTTTTATTCAGGATGTTAATGAACAATCGAGTCAAGTCGGACCCGAGGTAAGGGATCCTACCTCTCTCTTTCTTTTTAAGGACACTCTTTTATGTCATTCCTTTTAATATCATATTTCTTATGATTGGGATGTTATTTTATATTAATATTACTGTAATTTTTATGTTCATATGATTAGAGACCCTATTTTCTCTCATCAATCCATTTTGGAAGTTTTGAGTGGCGCCGTTATGCTGCTGAATTTTCGTAAGAGATCCAACATCTCTCTTTCTTTTTTAAGTACTCTCTTTTATGTCATTTATTTTAATCTCATCTTTCTTATGTTTGATGATTTTATTTTATATTCCTCATACTTTACTTTTTATTTTCATATTATGAGAGACCCTATTTGATCTCATAAATCCATTTTTGGAAGATTTAAGTGGCACCGTCAGGCTGCCGTGTTTTCGTAAGGGATTTTTCATCTCACTTTTATTCCAGTGATATTTATGCTATGTTTTCCACTATTTACATTGAGTGTTGTATGTAATGCCCATTATTATACACTTTGTGTAGTATAATTTCATTTATGGGTATTTACATCTTCATTTTATGACCCTTCTTCCATGGGGTGTACGTTTTTAAAGTTACCCAACTCGGTACAGGGACCTTTCACCCTCCTCATTTTAAAATACTTCTTTTGTTATGTCTTTTAATTTACATCTTATTATGTTGGGATATGTTCTTATATATCCTAATTGATGTAAATTTTATGTCCATGTGATGAGATACCATTCACTCTCTCATCGACTAATTTTCTGAATTTTGAAGTGACGCCGTTAGGCTGTCAAATTTGTACAAGGGAACGTCTTAACCCAATTTTGATTTCTTTGGGTTCAACTTGTACATCTTGAACATGTCATCCTTTGAATATGTGTGAATGAACTCTGATTGTTTCACACTTAATATCCACTTATATTTGGTGTATTTATATTTCTCACACATAATTATGTGATACATTTATCCTTAATTTAGGGATACCATCTTTATAATGGATTTCTTCTCAATTTACATTTCCATTCATACTTCATTGTTGTTATGCACCAATTAACTCTTATATGGTGTGTATACTATCCTTTGACATATTATATCATGAATCCCTTTATTCTCGTGATATTATAAAGTTTGGATTAAATGTTATTCGGCAATTATTTGTATTCAAGAGTCTCTCATTTTGTTAATAACTCTTTAAAAAAAATATCGTTTTAAATGTTTTAAAGATTTATTATTCTAAATATTTATCTTTAATGTCCATGTTTTCAAAATGGTTTTCATTATTTTATTTATATAGACATTAATGTTTTAAAATTTTAATTCCATTAAAATATTTAAAGTGGTATGGGACACTTTTATTCAAAAATCACTTTTAAATGGTTTTTGAAAATGGATTGATTAATTCAATATCATGGAATTACTTATTTTGATTTAAAATGAAATGTTGTTATTGAAATGTTTATATTTTCAATATTTTATTTGTAATGATGGTACTTGGAAATTTTACGGGTGGTTATGTGATAAACCATATGACGGGTGGTGCCGTGAATACCAGGACGGGTGGTTTTTTTATAACCTCCAATTCATTGGGTATGGAAGCCGGCCGTATGGCTATTCCATTAAGTATGTGTGGAAGTCGACCGTATGGTTATTCCATATAAGTATGTTTATGTCCCAAGTTTCCTTTATATGTTATGTGTTCTTTATATTGGTTTTATGGTAATCTTTTAGTGATAAAAGGGTATGTAATGACATTTTATTCAGTGATGAGTTTTTACTGCTTCCTAAAGGTGAAAGGTATTACTTTGATAAAGTATACATGGTTTACTTATTGCGTTGAAAAACTAACAGTTTTCATTATTTGTGTATCCCTTTCTGAGCTTTTTATGCTCACCCCAAGTTTTTTTTGGAAATGTTTTTCACAGGACTTAATGTGGAATAGGGTTATGGATGGGATCAAGGGAAAGTCGTGTTATCTAATACATGGAACTAGACATGTTTCTTTTTAAGAGTTTTTATTTTATGGAAATTTAGTAGAAGTGACTACTTTGTAATCTTTTGAGATGTAATAGTTATGTATTAATTCTCTAAAACTCTAAACCTGAAAATATCCTCAATTTGAATTATTCATTTAATTCAATATTAAGTAAGGTTTAAGGCCACGGCCTTATACTGTTAATTTTAATAATTTAACACATTGTTTTTAGAAAGATAATCCATGTTGGTTTTAACCTAGGAACATTCATCCTAGTCTATTGGGGCATATTTTTTTATTGACCAATGGTGTTTATATATTCTGTACCTTACTAGGGGACATTGTGTAGATTAACCCCACTCAAAATAAAAATACATGTAAAATCTTGGCTACAGGTTATGGATCATACACTGTGTACTAATGTATATTCCATGTATTGATAATTTTATGGTGTTTCTCATGTCTTCTCACCTAATTTCTAGATTTCACCAATTTAATATTCTCTTATAATTTATTTTACTAAGAGTACATGAAAGTTATTAAATTTTCATAATTACAGTTATTTCTAATACATTTAGGATAAAAGGTGATTGATAACATCCATGACACATCAATTGAGGAAATGCGTGAGATAGTTGGAGCAGTGATGAGGTCATAAACCTCTTGGATAAATAGTAGTTATAGGGTAAGGATCCTCTATACACTTAGTGGAATATGAAACCCCACTTTAGGGTAGAGTATAGGTCCTTTACATAGAGAGTAGGTATTCCACTTGGAAAATGTATACACCACATTATGGTGAATAGATCCTCTGTAAGGGTCAGTATTACCTAGAATTACATGAACACAAAAACAAGGTTTGGTTCCCCCCACATGATTACATATACATATTTTAGTAGTTATGATGTTTGGGTTGTGGGATGATATGTGATTTGGATGTTACATATCTCGGGTCATATCAGACAAACTCATTTTCCCTTGAGAACAGACCTACATGTAGGTTTTCACCTTTTAACATTATGGTTATTTTGATATTCTAGGTATCTAGTTAATTATAAGTTACAATACTTTATAGATCTAATATATAATTATTGGAATTCATCCATTATCCTTAGTTTCCTTGAATATCAACCATATATGGATCCTTTGGTTTTCTTATTGTTTTCCTTCATTTTTGTTCGAGATGATTTATTTTTTATATTTATATTATTTTTTTGGTGTATCCTATTGAGTTTTTATATACTCACCCATACATGGGATTTGATCTCACATGTGTTGTATATGTGTAGATGTTGCATGGATGGTAGGTTTCAATGGTGGATGTAAGGTTGATGGATCTGGTAATACTAATTCATAAAAAAATATGGTGGTATGTGGTGGGGTATGATTACTAATGGAGATATTTTTATGTTATGTTATATTTAAGGGGTGACTTCCCTTTCAACGATTTTGATTAACCTAGGGATATTTTTTACTATATATGTGTTTCTAATTGGCTGGTTTCCATGTGGTGTCCTAATATATGGTTGTTGTCTAATGTATATATTCTATTACATAGTTGGTTACTTATATATTATTAGTGTTTGATGGATATATATTTTGTATTATTATCTCATATTTGTTACATGTTGTTATAGGTTAATTTTTCCCATGATTTTTATTAATTCATGGTGTTAGTCACCATCTACTAGCCTGTTTGAGATGGGATTTGGGTGGAATACTCATTTTACTACCAGAATAGATGGGGGTCTTGATATGACCCAAGCATTTAATACATATATATTACATCATTTTCGGTGAATATTCAATACATATGATAACAAAATATGACTCAAAAATCTAATGGATTAGAGTCTTTGACATAACCTTCTTAAAAATTTTCTTCAGAACCTAGGGAAAGGAAGCATAAGATATGGGGAGATCAAATTCTTAGAAAGGGTAAGCATAAAAGATAACCCTCAGTGAATATAAGTGATCATAACATAATAACAAGGGTATAATAACATTATCATAACTTTTATTAATAATATCTAATCATTCAAATATTTTTAATCATAAATAAGGGAATTAGTCTTTGTAATAATAAAATACAAAAATCATAAGTGTTCATAATGATCAATAATCAACCATGGGCCATGAGAACAAATCATAAGTATAAGATATAAGTTTTTTGGAATACACATAAGTATAGAAAAAATATCCTTAGTCAAGGATCACTACCAAGGCTATCATAATAGATTGGGTCCACTCCCAATTCCATCATTTACATAGTTAAGGTTCAATCCCATGATTATAATAGTGGACATAAAACATTACTGAATAGAATTTACTCCACATTCCAATCTTTGTTATCCCATGAGATATCCATATTTACCCAATGCATTAAACGACTATATAAATCTAGCCCCACACATCATACAATGAAATTTATATATATGTATATTGTGTGTACATAAAACATTCACCATAACATTATATCATCATATCATAACCCATGTCAAGGAGACATGTTTCATAAATATTCCATCATTTCATCATATCAAAACCCATGGAAAGGAAATAGGTTCCATAATATTCTCATAAAATCTTAATTAAACCATGGGTAATAAACAATTTTCATAGAATCATCCTTAAAAATTATCATTCTAATACATATAGAGAAAAAAATTGATTATATTATATGATCATGTCCCTAGTGATTGATAATAATATTTAATTTTTTGTTACATATATGAAAAATACATCTAAAAGATCATTCGAACCTTTCCTAGAAAACATAAGGAAATATCCTTTTTACCATTTTAACTAAAAAAACCATAAATATTGAGTATATAATTTTCTTTAAAATTAAAAAAGGAAACATTTATTTTAATATTCAAAGAAATAAAATCCATGATAGAAGAAAAATATTTCTATGTTTTATATGATAAAAGAAAAAATTTCTTTTAAACTTTTGCAAATAGTCAAAAATAACTTTTTGGGAAAACATTTAAAATATATATTTTTATTACATTATAAATAAATTTGATGTTAGTGAAAATTAAAATTTTAAAATATTTCAAGTACATGTAAGAACATTAAAAAAATAATTTTAGATATTATTGACTTGGAATTGAGAGTTCATCTACCAAATTAGAAATAAGTCCGGGTTTTTATTAAAACATTTTATTGATCATTTTAAGTACCAAAGATAGTAAAATTGTAATAATACATAAAAACTCTAGAAATAACCTGAGGATAATAAAATATATGGGTTTTAAAGTAATATATAAATATTATTTCCATCAATTTAAATTCAATAACAATTAATCCTAATTAAAATGAGATGGAAACATAAGTCACTTACCTCAAATTCGGTATTTCTTCAAATGAATTAAAATATCATGTTTACTAAATACATTTTTATTATAAATATATTATAGAATCATATTTATATAGAACATTTATTTATCATTCCTTTATATGTTCTAATTGTCTTATTATTAATAATTTATTTTTTAAAATGAATATTCAGGTGAAAAATAGTATGTTTTCCAGTCGTGTATCAATTTGATGGTTCTGGAACTTGTAACATGGTCCTGGTTTCATTATCCCAAAATTATTAATCATTATATATTTCTAATTTTTTTTCATCATATGCACATTTATAATTATTCAATTAAATCGATGATGAAAGACAAATCCCATCGTTGTGTGTAGGTGGTAGTCTACATGTACTCCCAACCAACGTTATCATTTTCTAACGAATGGGAAGGTAAGAAGTTAGATAATATATTATAATTACAAAGGCCTGATTATTTAATAAATATCATATATATATATTAAATCTATTATAATAACTAACCATGAATGAAGGTGATGGAAAATTAATCATATCACTATGTGGAGACGGTAGTCCACGACTACACATGAGCAATACATTCATTTCTATTTTTATAGAAAATAGGTGTAAAATTCATGGTCCATATTCATAATCAAAATTATTTATATTAAATGTATTTATTTATTTATTTTATAATATAACCCATAAATATATAATATGTATAATAAATAAATAAAATTAAAATTACTCGGTTGAGAGTTATACCTCTTCATTGAGAAACCACCTTTGTCTTACACTTTAATCCTTCAAATGATTTCATTTTAATCAAGTCAAGACCTCTAGAAAATTTTGACAGATGATATAAATTTATTAGTGTATATATCATCCATTATATAAGGATAATTTTTTGGTAGGAAGAGAGTAGAGGCGGTATCCTCTTATAAGGGAGGGAGAGGAGGCACTTAGAAGTTTTAAAAAGATTAAAATATAATAATGTCATACTCAAGTAAAGTGTATAAAAAAAATAAAAAACATAAAATATAATAAGTATTGGTATAAATAACATATACCAATATAACTAAATAAAGTGTTTTATGATATTTGAAACCTTATCTATTACATTACCACCCCCATTAAACTCGTTTTAACCTTAACAATAATAATTATGTAAAAAATTAAATTTTAATTATTAAAATATATTAAAAATGATGATTAAATTTATATAATCAATTTTATTCAATTTCTATATGTTTCATAAATTCATTTTAAAATAATTGCACAATATGCAACAAAACTATTTTTAACAAAATGCATTTTTAATCATAAAATTGAGTTTTCCTTCATTATATACCATGTAGAATCTGTTAGATGAATTTGAAATATTATATTGATATATTATATAATAAATTCATTAAAACCATTCATTAATAGATATTATTTTAATTTATTGAGATTAAAAAATATTTTCCACATAAAAAATATTTTTTTAGAAATAATATATATATTTACATTTAAATGATTTTATGGAAATTTATAACAAATTAAACACTAATGAATTAATTTTACACATATGTAAAAAAATTCCTATTTATTTAGTCTTACTCATACATATCAATCCAATTCCTTGGTTATAACTACCACACTAAATAATAGCATTTTAATTATTTATTGCAATTTGTTTAATCTTGTTATTACATGTAATGAAAAATATCAATGAAATAAAATTTATTTAAATATAAATATATATATCAAAATATCATGGTGTTATATCTATAGTGTTTTGATCCATGTTATAATGGTATCAAAAAATTTCAAGACCCAATGGTATATTTTGAAGTCATTATTCTTATTGATTGGTTATGGAAATTATTGTAATGGTGTTAAGGGGTCTTTTGGTTTTTTTAGGAGTCAAGGGATCCATGTGTCAATGTGGTGAAAAATTTATCTATTCTGTAAGAATAAAATAATCTATATATTTAATATAATCTATGGGTCACCATTTTTTCGTTGTAATTAGGATGGTACATTCATCGTTTGGTAGTCATTTGTGGTTTTTGTTTCATTATTTTTTTATCTCCTCTTAATATTCTCTAGTAATTTTGGGTTAATCCTATTGAATATAGGGTATTTTCCATAGATATATTTCCCAAATTTAGAGGAAGTATCATGATATTATAATTATATTTCTTACTCCTTTCTTTGTTAATGAGTATAATCCGGATATGTTAATCTATATTTTTGATTGGGAGGTATATTTACCCCACATGTAGAGGGAAGATACCTCAACCATTTTTACTTTAGTAATCCTTATTTTAATGATGGATTGAGTTCATTATGATTATTTTAATTATTGGTTGGTTTTTCTTTATACATTATAGTGACATTTTCCTCCAAGGTTATGAGGGGAGTTTAATCCTCTTATGATAGAGGATTTGTTAGAATTAGTGGCTCACATTATCTATTTGGTTCATACACCCTCTAACCAGATTCTGGTTTTTATATTGAGATTTCTTTA
The DNA here is from genome assembly GCA_963277665.1 of Viscum album. Taxonomy (NCBI): domain Eukaryota; kingdom Viridiplantae; phylum Streptophyta; class Magnoliopsida; order Santalales; family Viscaceae; genus Viscum; species Viscum album. The sequence continues at coordinate 871,726,804 of OY728147.1, read as the reverse complement.
CATCACAATGATCTATTGGTTTTCATTTTTTTATTCATGATGGTGTTACTCTATCATGGTTGGAGTTTGTACTTTTTTTAGGCGGATCTATCTAGTAGTGTTAAGGATGGTTCATGTGTGAAATATGTCAAACCCTTTTCAGAGTTGCATGATCACGATCAAGTATGTGTTAAGGTTTATAGATAAGGTGATCCATAAAAATTATTTGGAATGTATTAATCTTTAAAATTAATAATTCATGAAAGGCCTTCAAGGTAAGATTTTATATGGGTTTGTTCCTTTCTGCATCCTCCACCTACACCAGAGACCTAGAGAAAATGTTGGCAGTTGAGTGTTTTATATTAAAAGTAAACCCAAGCACTAAATAGGTCAAAATTTTCAAATATTTTTATATATTAATGTTATGTATATATATATCCATTATAAATGTATATTTTATATCAAACAGTTTTTTGTTTTAGTTTATATAACCTTCCATGAGATGATGCTGGTAGAAGAGTTTCTGGTGAAGAAGTATCTAGAGGTGAGTGATGATTTAGACCATCTAAATCACTCCAACCTTGTAATAATCAATGTGTACAAAGTGATTATTTTTTTTGAATATATAATTGGACATGAATAATGGGTTTGTTTAGATGGCACCAAATAGGATTCAATGTAAGATTTATATCATTTATGCTAACACTCATACTCAAAAATATTGGTGTAATCCATTTATTTCTTCCAATATTGTTCCTCTAGATTTTTAAATTATATTATCTCTCTCATACAAACCTATTTGGTTTAATATTTTAATAGTGGTGATTATTAATTTTCTCATAGTAGTGAAACTATGAGCTTTCCCACTATTGGGCGAGCCTTTTTTTGGATTCCATTATATTGTAATAAGACCCTATGTTCACACCCTTGGTGTGAGTTGGACAGTTTTTTATATTTGGTAAGTGTAAAAAACTTATATTTGGGGGTCTTAGTTCCCCTTAAATGGTGAGTGAGACCCTCGATCAAGATATATAGGTCCAATCTTACAAGGATCACATTTGACTATTCTTCAGTAGGTGATCTTGGCTTGGTGTGCTATAGATACTATGATTGGATAGTTACCCAAAGTGGTTGAGAAACATAAGATCGTTTTTTGAATGAACTTACAAGGTAGACATCATCAAGGAGACCACTTCAATATCAACGTTTATTTTAGGGGTACTAATAATTTATATTATTAATCACATAGCATGTTCAATATCTGGAGGTTTATTGAATAATTAGGGGACCTATTGGAGAAATATTTAGGTCTTTCGTAGTGTGACTTCTTAAAATTATGAATAGGAACATAGGGCTTCGTGTGGGTATAACATGGGTCTATTTGGATTCATCTTTAGTTTCATGATGATGAAATCCCAGAGGAGTTGATTCAATATTTCTAGAATCATTTTGAAATCCTAATGATTTTTTGGGAGTAATTAATGTTTTAAATATGATTACCCATGGTTCATTTTTGGTAGTCTTAATTGATTTAAAAATCGTATGTTTTAATTATAGGGTGACTGTATTGTGTTTTTTTAATTTGTTATTGATATATTTTAAGTGGACCAATGGATTCATGGTCTCTTAATGTGTTAGTTTTGGATGTGAGAGATACACCCTTTCATGTGTGATATTTGAGTGGGTGGATTAATAAGTGGCCTCTATGGGGTTTGAGGCTATAATGGTTTATGAGTTCAAATAAGAATAGTGGTATCATGGTAACTGAAACCAATAAAATGAAATTTCATGCTCAGAAGATGGTGGAGATATCTGAGTAGCTATCCTTGGTGTGGATAGTTCCAATGGAAGTGGGACATATGGTATGTCTCTCATTGAATGTGGTGGGACCCGAAGATCATTGAGTAATGTATTCCATGCTTTGTAGTATCTTATTTGGGATATTATGTGACCATATATTCATTGGATGTACACCCGATGGATCATACTAAAGGTGGGGAGTATGTCATCTTTATTTAAAAATTGGATGGTGGTTTTTCTATAATACTCAACTTGGTGGTGAAGCATAATGAATCATTTATAGTCAGTTTTTAGTGGATTGGGATATGTGATGAGGAATTTTTCTCAATGTGTAAGGGGTTCTAGTTACTTGAGTACATGAATGAGTTATCCTGGGTTCTAGAGCTAATATAGTAGGGTTATATAAACTTTTTAGAATCATGTACTTTAGATTGTGGAATAATTTTTTACTTAATATATTAGGGTTTATTTCATATTAATTTTAATTTTTTTGATTCATTTCCTTATATTATTTCCATTTGGTTTTTTAAATAGTGACCACATGCCGACCAAGTTATCTTCAATGATAGATACAATATTTTTTGGACGTAGAGAAGTAAATGTGTTTTTTCACTAATATAATATAAAAGTTTAATCCTTGGTATAGTAAATTTCTCACTCTTTTACATAGAAATGTTGGTTTGAACACATTATTTCGTTATGTTTGGGAGTTAGAGTTGACCTTGAGAATCTTTTCATTAAAGCCCTAATGAAGCTAGTGTGGAATCTATAGTTAATTCACCCAACAATGGGAGATAATATGAATTAAAAGTTATCATGTTATAGTATTTATGGTTCACTCTATGAATCCCAAGAGTATAATTCTCTCAAAGGTTATTACCTTGATAAACAATTCCCTATGATCAATTTTCAGGGTTTATAGATTCACTCTTTTGTCCTGATAGTCATTTACTTGAGGATAGAATGATGTCGAGTGAGTAATCTTTACAAGATTCATGTGTTGCATGATTATTATTTCATTGAGGGTTTACACTGAAATGGGATTGGTCTAAGATGTTCCTATTGGGTAGTAGGAAATTTAATTTTAATGTGGAAGAAAATTGTATTTATTCATGTCTGGTTGAGATCATAGATCACATAAAATCTAGACTATTGTTTTTAAGTTGGTTTCCTTTAACCAAAAACTATGTACTATCAATTGAATATATTTTAAATGTTTTTAATATTAATAAATATTTTATCACATGATTATTTTACTTTTATGGAGAATTTAATTTGATGATGGTATGTATTTCATAAAAATTTCATAGAAATTCCCCTACTATGGTGAAGATCTTAAGTTTCTTTGATGATATTCTTAAATACATGTTCTATGGTTAGATAACATCATCTATCTTGAAAAAGGATGCTATAGGCTATTAAGGGTATGAAGATCGTAATACATTAAGACTTCTTCTCTTGATTTTTATCCTTAGTAACCTCTATGATAGGAAATTATGAGAACATACTCACTCGTATGAATTTAACATGTTTTATTTATCAATGGATATTCCTATCTATAGAATTGCGTATTGTTGGCCCAAATATAGTTGGAATTATGGACTTGAAGGGGGTGAATATTTGTTTTAAACTTTTTAAAAAAATCAAAATTATTAGAGAATTATTCATTATAAATACAATAATATATTAATGTGATTGAGGTGTAAAAAATTTACATTCCAACCAAAATAAATCATCCGTATAGGATCTAAACAGAAATGTGGCAAGTCCCAAAGGGCATTTCTGATCCCCAAGGGCTGGAGACTAGTGCCATGGAATCAAAAACAACTAGAGGGAAACATTTCACCAAACCTAAAGTAAATTAAATATAATATACATACATATAAGAAAGAAACATCAAAGTAAAAACCCATAAGAAAATATGTGTAATAACATAAAGAAAATAGGAAAAGTAACACAACTCAAAATCGTCAGAACAAACCCAAAGTAAAATTCCAATAGCAATGGAACGCTACTAAAAACTAACTAATATATGTGATAACATGAGTAATGTCTCAACGTCTCTCCACTGACTACCTATACCCAGCTGATAGAAAACATCAAAACTTCACTATGGTGTCTTTCCTTTTCCTTCATCAAAAGACATAACCAGTTCTATACAACATCAAAGGGTGTGTAGGGTGTGAGTAAAATAGGCTTAGTATAATCCCACCCAGGTGTACAATATTAATTCTTTATAATAAAATACTGAAGGACCCCGGGACACCCTGACAGGGGAGAGGTGAATCTGGGTGAAAACTTTTTCTTTTAATGAGATGGATCTAGTTCCCACATTGGTAGAAACTTTTTGAACCTGTATGATGAATATGATCAAAAGGAAAACATTCACATGCACAGAGAAGACAAAACACTTTTTACTTGGTTCACCACTAAGGGCTACGTCCAAGGATCATAGGCCAAAAAGTTTCCGGTCGTACCAAATTCCACTAATCATTACTAGTTGTGGATTACAATGGTTCGGGAACAGTCACTATTTCCCAGGCTCACTGCCTTTACAAAAGGTTCAGAGATAGCTCATTGTGTCCCTCGGGTCACTCACGTTGACTCCCCCTAGCTCACTGCCGTTGGTGAAGTCCCACTCAGTTTATAGACGTGAAGGTCTCTTCATCATTGCATAAGAATGCATCCCCTGTCATATATAGATGCTCTGTTGAAGTCCAACTCTTACCAGAAGACTAATCTCACTTCGTGCTGAGGGTACCAGGTGATCTTCCAGCTTTCGTGTAACTTCAGAAGGACAGATGAACTTTAACAACCCTGGTGCGCTTATCTAAGCCCGACACCTAAGTTTCAACCCTGGAGTGCAAGTCACTTGCGCGGTACAAGTTCGGCGCGCAGGTGACACCAAAACTACTTGCGCGACACTGCCTCCTTCAACACCGAACTTGTGCGACGTTGCGCCTTTAACTCCTCAAGTGCCTTGGTCGCACAGCCAACAATCGGCGTGCAGCCTCTACTTGTGTGACCTAACAACCACATGCGCGACTCAACCACTTGCGTGATGAGAGCTCGAAAAAACTTCAAGTCTTGAAATTCGTTACAATTGAGGAGGCGTGGTCCTCTATTTATAGTCAAACTAGACCCCCTGCGCGGTGGCACGCAAGTCTTCCCTCAACACGTAGGTTCCAGCACGCAACTCATCCTCCCTAGCCTCTGTCGCGCTAATCACTTGCACGACCACACAAATACTTGCGTGACCTTCTTTACTTTGGAATGTTTTAAAGTTATATCCTTGAAAATCAATAGACGCGCAGGTTTCCAATCCTCCTAGGCATCGGCGCACAAGTCTCTTCACGGCGTGCAGGTCACTTGCGCGACCAGCCCAAAACTTGCTCGGCCCTTATCCCTTTGCAATTTTTTCATGTTCTGATCTTGAAAAACATATGGTGCACAATATTCCTCTTCATCCAATACACGGCGCACATGTCTCTTTTCCAAAAAAACATTTCTCTATTTGTCGATTTTCAGGCCCAAAATTTGGGAAAACACTGGGAAATTGCGCCACCATCAATATTGTTGTCTATTTGAACTGGCATGATGTCTTTTTGGGTACACATTCTGAACTTCCACTAAGGATTGACAAAAAACACAAACCATACTCAAAATCATGCATATAAGACCATGGTTCCAACAATCTCCCCTTTTGGGTTTGTTGGCAATTAGAAAATAAATTCAACAGATCTTCATCCATGTGAAAACAAAAAAAACGCAAGAATCAACTCAGCCAAAACTCTAAGTCTACGTGAGAAATGATCAGTGTAGAAAACAAGAGAGGGAGCTTTAATTGAGTTCCAATGTTTTCCTTCTCATTCTTCTCATCATAGAAGATTTTTCCCTTCTCATTCTTCTCATCACAGAAGCATTACTTGCCTGAATTTATTCCTTTCTTCCCCATTGACAATAAATCCAAAGACCGGTAATTTGTTCAGCGTTCAACTCAAACCATACTCACCCTGGATAGTATCTCCCCCATAAACCTGCATCATAGCCTTAAACAGATAAAAACAGTTATCACAAACGGGGAGAGTGGTATTGCATAACCTCCTTATGCACTAGGAGGTGGTTGAACACCGAGGTTCAACCGATGCTTCTCAAACACAGCCGTGGACAGTGTCTTGGTTAGGATATCAGCCACTTGCTCATTAGTTCCCACATGATCTATTCTAATCACCCCTTGTTCAACTTTTTCTTTGATAAAGTGATACCTAATTTCAATATGTTTCGTACGGGAATGCTGAACAAGATTCTTTGTAAGATCAATTGCGCTCTTGTTATCACATTAAATCACCATTGGTTTCTTTACCTCATCACCAATATCTGTTAATTATTGCTTCATCCATACCAGTTTAGTGCATGCCTTTGTGGTAGAGATATATTCGGCTTCAGCAGTACTAAGAGAAGTACTTTCTTGTTTCTTTCTCAACCAGCCAACACATTTCTGCCCAATATAGAAAGCTCCACCACTAGTGGACTTTCTGTCAACTACATCACCAGCCCAGTCAGCATTAGAAAACGCTGATAATTCACTGTCCCTGCCTGCAGCAAAAAATAACCCGATGTTATGTTTACCTTGAATGTACCTCATGATTATTTTTACTGCCGCCATATGTTCCTCCTTTGGATTACTCTGAAAGAGGGCCACAAGGCATGTTGCAAAGACAATATCTGGTCATGTCACTGTCAGGTACAGTAGGCTCCCAATGATCCTTTTATACATGGTGGGATCAACAGATTCCTCATCCTCATGTTTTCCAAGTTTAGTTCCAACTGCAATCGGAGTTTACATTGGTTTGGAGTCTTTCATATTAAACTTCTTCAGCATCTCTCTTGCATATTTTTCCTGAGAAATGAAAGTGTATTCCTTCTATTGAATCACCTGCAGCCCCAAGAAATATTTGAGCTCCCCAATCATAGACATTTCAAATTATGATTTCATGTGGTTGGAAAATTCATCCACTGATTTCTGCCTGCTTCCACCAAATATGATATCATAAATGTAGACTAGAACCATGAATTGATCTTTTGGAGAATTCTTCACGTAGAGATTGTGATCAACTACACCTCATTTGAATTCCATCTCCTTGAGATATGAATCCATCCGTGAGTACCACGCACGTGGTGCCTGCTTCAAACCATATAGAGCTTTCTTAAGTTTGCAGATCTTTGTTTCATCAGTACCCAAAACAAAATCCACTGGTTGTTCAATGTAGACTTCTTATTCGAGTACGCCATTCATGAATGCTATCTTGACATCCATTTGATATACTTTATATAATCTTTGGAGTGCCATGGCAAGGAAAAGCCTGATTGACTCCAGTCTATCCACTAGAGAAAAGGTTTCTTCAACATCAATGCCTTCAATATGGGAGTATCCTTTACATACCAGTCGTTACTTGTTTCTAATGACACTTCCATGCTCGTCAAACATATTTTTGAAGAGCCATTTGGTACCAATCACATTGTGACCTTCGGGTCTCTGTACAAGATCCCATGTCTGATTCTTGTCAATCTGATCTAATTCATCATTCATGGATTTCACCCAAGATTCATCATTTGCAGATTCTTTGAATGAGGATGGATCTAAAACTAATAGAAATGAAGATTTCGTGTTATTCCTCATCCTTCTTGTTTGAGTGGGTGCACTCTTGTCCCTAATTATGTTGAATGGATCAATCTAAGCTCTTCGATTTCTCCTGCGAGGTTTAGTAGCACTCTCTTCAGCCACAGTTTCTTCTTCAGATTATTCTTCTGAGTCACCATCATGATGTGACTACTGAGTGTTTTGAACACCTTCCTTTATTTTTGCATTTTTATTTTCTTCACGTTCACTTTCTTTCTGACTTTCTATCACATCATCATATGACGTCCTTGATGCACTTGTGCTTTTTCTCTTCAATTATATTAACATCAATTCTTTCCGAAATCCTTCCTAAACGCTTGTTGAAACATTTGTAGTCTTTTTTTTTCATTGAGTAACAGATAAAAATTCCTTCATCTGCATTGTCGTCATATTTCCCTTGATTTCCTTCTTTGATCCTGATAAAGAATTTACTTACAAAGACACAAAAGTATTTTAAAGAAGGCTTCCGTCAATTCCACAATTCATATAGTGTCTTCATCTCACCCATATAAAGTCCTGTTCAATTATGAATGTACACTACAGCTTGAACAGCCTCTTTCCAGTAATGTCATGGTTTACGACTCTCAATCAGCATAGTTCGTGCCATGTTGTTCACCTATCAATTCTTACGTTCAACAACTCCATTTTGTTGTGGAGTTCTCACAGCAGCTACCTCATGCTGTATCCCATGCTTCTCCAGATAATTTTGAAATTCAATGGATGTGTATTCGCCTCCATTTTCAGATCGCAACACTTTGATTGTTCATACAACATCATTCTTGGTGATTCGCTGATATGTTTACATGCAGTCAAGGACTTGTCGTTTCCTGTGAATGACCATCACCCATGCCATTCTACTGTAATCATCTATGAAAAGGAAAAAGTACCTTTCTCCATGAGTTCCAGCAACATTTATCGGCCCACATACATCTGTATGAATCAGATCAAGAAGGTGATATGCCCTTTTCTTCTTTGGCCGATATGAACTACAGACCATCTTCCCACGAATGCAAGCATCACAAGATTTTTCACGCTCATGCTTTAGGTTGGGAATGTCCATGAAAATTCACAATTTTGATATTTTTTCCATGTCTTGTTGATTGATGTGTCCCAGTCTCCGATGCCACAAATTGTTTTCTTCTTCAATAGTCATGTAACAGACATTTTCTTCACTGTCAACCTGATACAAGTTGACTTCTGTTCTACATCCCTTCATAAGTGAATTGCCTATCTTTCCATTGATAGTGCAGACTTTCTGATTAAAAGTAACTATAAGTCCCGAGTCACAGAGTTGACTCACACTGATGAGATTATAACGTACGCCATCTACGTAATGGACTCCAGTCTTCTTTAGTTCTCCATAGCTAATTCTGTACTTCCACTCCCTTTGATTTTCAGAGCCCCATCATTACCAAATCGTACTGTACCATCAACCGTCCTTTTGATATCCGTTAGTAGGCCCACATTACCTGTCATATGATATGAACAACCGCTATCCAGAATCTAGGAACTGTTGTTCTTTGTAGCATTGAGGTCCACCTCTGCAAGGTTGGATTTCTCAATCTTCTTCCTTTCCTTCCATGAGACATAGGATTGAGTATATAGTACTGATGGCCTTTCAATTATCTCTTTCGTATACCCAAGTTCTTCATAGTCAAAATCTTCATTGAGAGGAGAAAACCTGTTTGAAAGAGCAACACTGTCTTGCTGACGAGAGTTGACTTGTCTTGAACTTCGGTATGAGGTATCCATGTCCCTTCTCTGCCTGTAATTAGCAGCCTTATGACCAAAGATAGAACAACGATAACAATATCCATAGAAATTGTTTCTTCTATAAGAATTAGGATATGAATTTTTTCTCCTTTATTGAACTACTATATCTTCTCCATTCAGATAGCTTCTTGCCTCTTCGCAATAAGTCATGGTATGGCCTACATAGCCATAGAATTGACACTTCATGAGAGGAAATGTCTTCTCACTTGAATTTCTCTTCATACCTTCTTCCTTGGGAGAAAAGTTAGACTCTCTGTCATTACTAAAATTTTGAGGATAATTTTCAGTTCTCCTTTTATTTTGGATTGAGGGTTCCTTTTTGGGAACTTTAGGTAACGTTTCAACATGTTTTACTTTCATCTTATCATTCTTTTGGATATTTTCACTTTTATCAGTTGATGTCTCAGCCTCACAGCCAATTCCAATCTTTCCCATGCAAGTGGGTCTTTGATCACTCATGATTTTTCCAACCCCATCTGAACCACACTTGGCTCTTGCAAGTAATTCTGCATCTGATAATCTTCCAAACTGTATTTTCTTCCTCGATTCTTTTGGAATTGATTCAATCTCAAGTTTACTCCTTAGAGTAACAAATTCCTCTTCAAGACCCTCAGCAGTCTTGTATTTTTCATGAAGTCTGGAGGTGAGGTCATTGATGACCCTTTCCTGCTCTTCAATTCTCAGCTTCAGATCCACTACATCATCATTGCTTTCAATTACTTTAGACTGTACCTTCACAAATTCTTCCAGTTGTTCAATTTCATCTTCAAGTTGATCAATCTATTCAGTTGATTCTTCTACAATTGATTTCCACTTATTGAAACTCTTAAATGTAATATTTTGCTTACTAACGACATCCTTAAGTTGCATCTCAGGATCTGTGCAAGTTCTCAGTTGTTCTTCTCCACCAGTATCTTCTGCCTTTTCAACAGTGGCCATCATAGAAGCGTGCTTCCCAGTTTTGAATTCTGGTTCTTCTTCATCACAGAATTTATTATCATCTTCTTCCTCTTCAGAGACAAAACTCTTCCTTTGCATTTTGTTTCATGATTTGAAGTCTTGATTTTTGAAGAACCTTCCCTGAGGATTCTTGAAGCTTTCATCTTCACTATCTTCATCATTAATCTTTCTTAAGCACTGAGAGGCAATGTGCCCAACTTTTCCACAATGAAAACATGCGAGAGGTAACTTCCCTTTGAATTTACCTTTCCCCTTCTGGAACTTCTTTATAATGAGAGAAAGAATTTACTTTTCTTCTTCATCTTCACCACTACTATCTTTTGAGATTTTCAGTTTATCCATGGCCTTGAATGCCATTTCCTTGCTCACATGAGTCATAGCATCTTCTGGTTTTACTCTCATTTCATATGCTACCAAGCTGCTTTGTAGATAATCCAGAGAAAGTTTTGAAAGATCTCTTTCCTCAAGGGCTGACACCTTTTCATTGTACAGAGGTGAAAGTCTTATTAATATTTTCTTTACAATATCAATGTCTTTGATTTCTTCAACTAGACCCCAAATTACTCCAACCACTTTAGTAATTCGATTAAAGAAAGAGTCTGCATTCTCGTCTGGATGCATCTTCAGATCATCAAACTGATTGTGCATCACTTGTAGATTCGCCTCCTTCACATTGTTATCTCCTTCAAAAATATTGTCGAGTTTATCCCACATGGATTTTTCTGAGGTGAAATTCATCACCTTTAGGTAGATCTCATCAGAAAGGGCTGTAGTAAGTGCATTTTGTGCTTTAGCATCCGCATCAAGAATTTTCTTGTCTGTTTCAGTCATAGCCAGGCCTGTTGGGTCAATGACTTGTATTCCTTTAATATTAGAGAAAAGAACTTCCATTCCAAGAGATCTTATATGATATCTCATTCTGTTCGTCTAGATCTCGTAATTACTTCCATCGAAGTGAAGGACTCCCCTGACATTAACTGCATTCTCTATGACGATAAAGGATAGAATCAACACCAGCAACCTGTACCCTCTGATACCACTTGAAGGACCCTGGGACTCCCTGAGAGGGGAGGGGTGAATCAGGGTGACAACTTTTTCATTTAATGTGATGGATCTTGTTCCCACGTTGGTAGAAACTTGTTGAACCTATAAGATGAATATGATCAGAAAGAAAACATTCACATGCACAGAGAAGACACATCACTTTTTTCTTAGTTCACCAATAAGGGCTACGTCCAAGGAGCATACGCCAAGAAGTTGTCGGTCGTGCCAAATTTCACTAATCTTTACTAGTTGTGGATAAAAATGGTTCGGGAATAGTCACTCTGTCCCAGGCTCACTGCCTTTACAAAAGGTTCAGGGATAGCTCACTGTGTCCCTCGAGTCACTCTCGTTGACTCCCCCGGGCTCACTGCCATTGGTGAAGTCCCATTCAGTTTATAGATGTGAAGGTCTCTTCATCAGTGCATAAGAATGAATCCCATGTCGTATATAGATGCTCTGTTGAAGTCAAACTCTTACAAGAAGACTAATCTCACTTCGTGCTGAGGGTACCGGGCGATCTTCCAGCATTCGTGCAACTTCAGAAGGACAAATGAACTTTAACAACCCTGGTGCGCTTATCTAAGCCCGGCACCCAAGTTTCAACCCTGGAGTGCAAGTCACTCGCACGGTACAAGTTCGGCGCGGAGGTGACACCAAAACTACTTGCGCGACACTGCCTCCTTCAACACCAAACTTGTGCGACATTGCGCCTTCAACTCCCCAACTGCCTTGGTCACGTAGCCAACAATCGGCGCGCAGCCTCTACTTACGCGAACCAACAACCACATGTGAGACTCAACCACTTGCGCGACTAGAGCTCAAAAAAACATCAAGTCTTGAACTTCATTACAAATGAGGAGGGGTGGTCCTCTATTTATAGTCAAACTGGACCCCCTGCGCGGTGGCGCGCAAGTCTTCCCTCAACACGCAGGTTCCGGCACGCACCTCATCCTCCCTAGCCTATGTCGCGCTAATCACTTGTGCGAACACACAAATACTTGCGCAAACTTCTTTACTTTGGAATATTTTGAAGTTATAACCTTGAAAATCAATAGATGTGCAGGTTTCCAATCCTCCTAGGCATCGGCGTGCAAGTCTCTTCACGGCGCGCAGGTCACCTGCGCGACCAGCCCAAAACATGCACGACCCTTATCCCTTTGCCATTTTCCCATGTTTTTATCTTGAAAAACATATGGTGCGCAATTTTCCTCTTCATCCAGTACATGGCGCGCATGTCTCTTTTCCAAAAAACACTTTTCTCTATTTGTCGATTTTCAGGACCAAAAATTGGCAAAACCCTCAATACTGTTGTCTGTTTGAACTGTATGATGTCTTTGTGGGTACACATTCTGAACTTCCACTGAGGATTGACAACAAACACAAACCATACTCCAAATCATGCATATAAGACCATGGTTCCAAAAAATACAAATACGATCCTTTTGAATAAAACATGGACTGATACATGATAAATTAGTTCATATAAAAAGTATAGTAAATAATCCCATTTTTTCCATAGTTCGCTAAACTAGCCTAGAAAAATAGACAGAGAATAATTTCAATAAAAATATATCAAAATCAAGTAGTTCTATCAATTCTAGAACAATAAAAAGACAAAGAACATGTAAATCACACCGAGGATCACAGTAGGTCAGGCTAGTAAACTACTCATACCAGAATCAATAACTATTGTGAACTCATGTCCTTATAACAGAAGACTAAATAAAAGAGTAACAAAGAATGAGTGAACCCCCAATAATATCAATATCATTTTCCTAGAGTAAATAGACTAGGGAGAAGTGTAACACACCGTGAGTGAAACCCTCAATAATAAAATGGATGATGGCCCTCGGATACACCTTCCACATAAGTACCCAGGTATTCCTAGGGGATGCACTTACCAAATCATTTGAAATTGGATTTTCATAATCAATATCAAACAATGATTTTATCTTATCGACCTTATTTGAAAAAAAAAATTAAATTATTTTAAAACACCCATTTTATTTTACCTTAACCATGGTAAACCCCATATTTTATTTCAAAACCATTTATACACATAAAACAATCATGCAGATTTATTTATAAATCAATTTATAATGTTTGAGCAATCACAGTTCCTTAAAAAGGATAGTTACTAAAATAAATACCTCAAAATTAGGTCACCACCCTCGAAATGAAATCCACTAACATAGGTAGAAGTGAAAAGTCAATAAAAAAGTCCTTATAATCTAATCACATATATTAGAGTCACACTCTACAAATAAGACAGATGGTGAAGAGGGTAGATTACAACATAACTCAAAGAACACACACTCGCCACAATACAGACAATAATGGACATGTCCATAGAATAAGGTAACACAAAATGTCAAAAAATGATCAAAATACATCACCATAATGTTGAAGAATCCAGAACGCAATGCCACACTACTACCATGGCCAACAGTAATGAATACGCAGAAAGTTCTCTTACAAGAGAGAGGCGACACAACTAACAATGAGATCAAATCATGAATGAAACGTTATAGAAAGACAAAATACACCCAAAATCACCAGAAAGGAAACCAAGATTTGGAGAGAGGATCATTCCCACCAAATGAATTAGAAACATCAAAAATTCAATGCAACTAAAGCCTTCAAGGTAAAATGAGTTACAACATAAACACCTCATTTACAATGCAATTATCCATTAACTAATATACATCTAAAAACACGTCACATCGAGTTAAATTGAATTTGATCAATGATTTTATGGCATAAAAGTATGCCTTATAGCATAAAGTTACTTTGTAGGATAAAAGTGATTTTACATAATAAAATATTCTTGTACCTTAAACCATATTAAAAAATGTTCCTAGAAAAATACATATGTAATTATCTATAAATTATGATATAAACGTGTCAAGAAAGTAGTATGTATCGGAGGTTCTACAAAAACTCCCAAAAATAGCTCCTACACAATCTGATCCCAAAAAACAAACTCTTAAACATTGAATGATCATACATTAAAATATAATATGTTACAATCTCCCTACTATAAGAATTTATTTTCTCACAAATTCATGAGAAATAAGGGTACTTCATAAAAATATGAGGTCACTACTCCCTTACCCATGATTCATGCTCTCAAGTCTCATTAGAATCTAATATTTTTCTCCATTACACACTAAAAAATGGTATAGACTTTCTAAAAATATTTTCATATAATAATAAATGATCTGCACTAGGTTTTCTACAACTAAAAAATGTGTCCATCACTCAATCTCTTCCAAAATATGAACATGAGAAGTATCAGGATGGTATATCCTAAGCTAAGATATATGGAAAACATCATGGATACCTATCAACAAAACCAACAATGCTAACTGATATGTAGCTTGCCCAAGTTTCTAAATGGCCTTAAATGTTTCAACACATCTCATATCCAAAATTCCTTATTTTCTAATATGATGGTGAACCAACATAGGATAAATTATTAAGAAAACATGGTCACTAATTAAAAACTCACAAGTATGGCACTGATGATCCACATTCAAACTCTTCTAAGACTTCATTGTAACTAGATGTCAATTTTCATCTTGAATCCTTACTGATATATACTGAATAAGAATTAGATCCAAAAGATATGTCTTTGAAACCTTTACCCAACATTTAGGTGATTTTTTAAGGAAACCCTACAAATCCATGAAGGGGGTCATTCTGATCGACAAATAAAAAATGTTTTTATATGAAGAATAAACTAGTCTGGGATGGCTATCCCATAATTAACTAAAATACAAGGAATAGTAATAGTTAATATATTTGGGGATATAAAGAGTCCACAATCTCTAACCATCCTTCTATGGATGGTAATTTGTAATCAACCAAACCTAAGCCCAAAATCCCTCTTGGTGACTCATCTAAAACTGAGACGCAAACCTCAGATCTATGTCCAAAATAATGGTGGGAGGAACTCCATGTAACCTCACAACCTCCTCCATAAATAGCCTACCATGATTGTCAGCTATTTTGGTGTCCCTGATTAGAATAAAGTGATCATATTTCATTAACTGATCAACCGCCACCAAGATAGATTTTTTCCATTGAGAATATTTTTTTAATCCAATAATGAATTCCATAAACACCTCATCACATTTTCAAACAAGAATAAAAAGTGATTGGAGCAACCCCAATGGTTTTAGTTTCTCTAAATTTATCTTTTGATAGGTTTAATAACAGGAAAAATAATCCAAAATGTAAATATCCATATACAACCACCAAAAACACAATCACATGTCATAATACATCTACATAGTTCCCAGATGAATACCCCATGATGAACTATAATATTCAAACAAGAATGAACTTCTCAAAGATATTGGGATGAAAAATTGACCCCTAATTTGGTTAATACTATTATAAAGGAGTGACCAACCATAAATGGACTCCCTGCTAAAAAGGGGTTCTATGGTTCTTGTAAACTCATCATCTTGTTTCTTACACTATGAAGAAAACTCAAAAAGAGATGTCGATAAGTGAACACTGGTCTGAAATGTACATGAACTGTCCTCCTATGTTTCTAGATACAACTGAGTGAATAGTCACATCATTTCCCACTCTTCATTCTATTCCAAGATATCATGTGATGGTACTTTCCTACTGATAGCATCCATGATTACATTCCATTTCCCTCTAGTGTAGAAAATGTCAAAATTGAACATATTAATATGTTACAACAACTTTATCTATATGAGTTTCAAGGATTTATGAGGAAATATATATCTTAAACTATTATGGTAAGAAAATACTATGAAAATCTCCCCAAAAATATAGTGCCAAAACAATTTATATTCATGCATAACTATGGAAAGATGTAAATCATGAGTGGGGGAATTTTTCTCATGCAGACGAAGCTAAAGATAGATGAAATAGACAACATGATTATCCTACATAGGCACACAACCCGTTCTAGAACCAGAATATCATGAAACACCAAATACACCTTACTAGGATTAGGTGAGATCAAAAAAGGTGTTGATGTCAAAATTCATTTTTTCTCATCGAACGAAATCTAAAACATTTAATACCATTTTAATTTCACCCATTTCTTGGTGAGATCGGTCATAGGTAATGCTAAAATTTAAAAGTACTTGAAAAACTAATAATAGTATCTAGTAAGACTATATAATATCTATATATTAAATTCATTACAGGGATCCTCCCATGACAATACATCCTTCACCTTCTCAGGGTCGAATGATAATCCAAATTCAGAAATCATGTTCCCCAAGAACATAACTTCATCGTTCTAGAAACTACATTTTTAAATCTTTCTATATAAATGGTTTCTCCTATATATTTCCAAAACAAAAAACAATATGGTTATCAAGATCACACTCATACCTTGAATAAATCAAAATATCATATATAAACACAACCATAAAGGTTTCAAGATACTTATGGGATATCTGATTCATCATATCCATAAAAACTACAATATTTTTATTCATACTAAAAGGAATCATAATATATTCAAAATGTAAATACATTCTCTAAATTATATCTTTGACATATAAAACATCTAAACACTGGGCTGATTGTAATCCGATCAAAGTTTGATATTCAAAAACTACTTTTCCACATTTAACTAGTCAAAAAGATCATCCACTTGGGGAAAATGATATTTATTCTTAACCATCACCCAGTTAAACTTATAATAGTCCACAAAAAATGAGTTTAACCAACATCCTTTATGGTAAAAAACACAACGGTTATCTATAGTGGAAGTCTAAGGTGAAGAGAATTTCCCCCTCAAAATATCTAACTAAATCTTGATCTATCTCAGCTCTACGGGTTCAATATAATAGAAGGGTATCATGATTATCTATGTACATTTCACTAGATCAATCATGAACTTCACTCCCTATATGGAGGGAGACAAAATATGTTATCTAGGAAAATATTAGGGAAGTCCTTAACAACCAATGTAATATCACTAATAAAGAAAATGACATCAAACTCAACTATAAGAAAAGATAAAAAACCCCTGATATTCTGGTGGTAAGGTCCTGTATGACCAGATATCAGATCCCACTCCCCATGAAACACCTGAGAACTCCCATCAACAACAAGGAATGGGGCACGTTGGTGCTAAAAATCAACCTCATCAAGATGAGTGATAATACAATCTATCCTGATGTGACATTAAATATATCTAGAAAAAGAATAAGGAAATCATAGACTAACTCCATATCAACTATCAAAAGAGAACAATATGGACACAAAAACCCCATCCCTCTCCACTTTATAAGGGGTTTTGATAACATAATGACAAAGGGAAATAGAGGATGCAAAAAAATGGTACCTCTCGTTGTCACTAGGCCCTCATCAACCTCCACCTGAAACTCATTCAATGAATAAAGGTGATTAAATCATGAGGCCTATGGCTGGATCCCAATGGTCCATGAATATTTCCTACTATTCTTCCATGTTATTTGGATCCTATGACCCCTAACCATAGATAATTATAGACATGGACTGATAATCATTTTACATGGCCATAGTGGCCATAACCATTGAAAATCTTCACGGCCACGGAATAAGAATGTTGGTTTTTCTAAACCTTTACACATAAATAAAAATTTATTTATACACTAATGGTTGTAAATGATGGTCTTAAATAGGATTGATGCTAAGAACTTACTCCAATACTTTTACAATTCTCATTCCACTTCATGTAATTTCAATGCATGCCATTGAGGCCACCACTAGGTGGAATAGAAAGGAGAAAAGACAATATTGAATATCATGCCCACATCAACAATAAAAACCATGTCTATTGTCTTCACATAGGTAGAAAGCTTAATTATTAATAATTTTGATCTGATATCTTGTCACAAACCAAGAAGGTACATCTGAACTTTCAGAAGATCATTCTTTACCAATTCTAGAGAGAAATGAACCAACTTTGAAAAATTATTGGTGTATTCTGAAACAATGTGCTCTCCCTACTATAAATATAGAAACTATACAGACTTTTCTATAGTCCTTTACACAAGGAATTACTACATCCCTTCTATTCTAAGCCCAAATGATTATCCTCCAGTACCATAGAATCCCACCATCGCTTATTGGGACCCTTAAGTCTAAACCACATGCAATTCAACATTATATTATCAGGTCTACACAAGAGTTTTAAGATTTGGTAAATATTTTCCTTCAATTCCTCTAACTCTTAGGGCTCCTCAATGCCCTTAAAGGATGGTGTTTTCTCATGTAATAACTCCCATGACATATCCCATTATCATCTAAAACCAATTTATACCTTAAATACTTTTTATAGACATGTGGTATATTTTATTCTACATCAAGAACTGCTCACATGATATCCTTCATAATTTTCTAACTAGAGGTGAGTCCTATTGAGGAGAATCCACTACACACTCCTTTGGAACCTGTGAAAGACATCATAAAGGCATATAATTACACACTAAAAGAAAAATAAATGACCAGAAAACAGCATAATCTCATCTCAAACCATAAAACCATGAGTAACAACTAATATTGAGATCAATAAATCAACATATGATACACACATCCTGATATCCCAAGGTAACATGAGCGTTTTCCTGGAAACATCTTGTTAGGAACTCACATCAACCTTCCTCTCAAGTTAGGAAAATCATATATCCCATTTAAAAACTTATGAAGACTGATAACAACCAGGAGCTGACACCAAATTATTACAGTTTGACCTAGATAACTTGTTCATTAAGGTTATGAATCGAAATATAGAAAGACTCGAAGGGTATTCATAATCCCTACAAGATGGTGACTAGCACCTGATCATCAATAAAAAATAGAGAAGATTATTTTTTCCAACATAAAGAAGGAAAATGGAATATAAGTACATAGAATAAAGAAAATGAGTAAGAAAAAAAATATGACATAATTGATAGAAGATATAAAAAGTGACAAAACATGAAATATTTGAAACAAACCTAAATTAAAAGTTCAAAAAATTGAGGATAAATAATAGAAACTAACTACTCCATGTGATAAAATGAAAAAAATACAATTGTCTCACCACCATTTACCCATACCCAGCTTAAAGAAAACATCACCACCTCATTGTGTTGGCTTTCCTTTTTCTTCATGAAAATACATAACACGGTCTACGCAACATCGAAGGAGTGTGTAGGGTGTGAGATAAATTGGTTTAGTAGAATCCCATCCAGGTGTTTCATATAAAGTCTCTATATAAACAATCCCAATATGCTACTTTTAGAAAATATATATAACATGGCAAACTACTAGGTAGTTCCTTTCAAAATCCGGGAAAATATTTCCCTTTTTTCACAGTTCACAAAATAAAAAAAGAAAAATAGTATCAATGCATAATTTTCCTAATCATTTATCAAAATCAGATAGATATATCAGATCTAGAACAATATAAATATAAATCACTAGTAAATTTTTCCCATGATCATAATAGGTAATTCTAGTGAACACTCAATTTCTCAAAACAAAGGCCTATGGATGAGAGGATAACCCCATGAATAAACCTCACAATAATGTTAACATCATTTCCCTAGAACAATGAGACTAGGGATCATAGGTACACCCCATGATTGAAACCCCCCCAATAATAAAATGGATGATGCCGCTAATATACACATTCCACCTAAATACCCAAAGCCTCCCATGTGATGCATTTCCCAAATCATTTCAAATTTTCTTTTCATAGTCAATCTCAAATAACCCTTTTCTTTTATCAAACTGCATTAAAAATCTATTTCAAGATGCATATAAAACCTTTATTTTATTCTACCAAAACCAAGGTGAAACCATTATTTTATTTTAAATCACCTTACATACACAAAACAATCATAGAAATTAATTAATAAATCAATTTATAAAATAGGATGAATAATGGTTTAGTCAACAAGGCTAGAGATGGAACCACCGACCATAGACTCGGGGTCCCACACACCCGCACTAGAATCCGCCAACATCGGTAGGAACACAAATACAACAAAGGAGGACCTAGAATCAATTTCCATATCTTAGAATCACACTCAATAAAAAAATATGGCAGATAGGGTGGATCATAAAAAACCTAAAAAAATTTAACCTACCACACTACAACCTAAAAAGTACCATCCCCAAAAAAGAAGATTCCACAATAGATCTATAAAGAATTAAAAACATCATTATAGGTTCGATGAATCCAAAATGTGGTACAATGTCACTTCTGTGACAAATGGAAACAAAGAGGTAGAGATGCCACTTACCCAGGAGAAGTGAAGAAACCACTATAGTGATCAAACACCGAACGAAACATTCCATAAGGAGAGAAAGAACCCAAAATCACATAGAAGGATACTTATAGTTTGATAGAGGAACCTACATGTTAAATGAATAAGAAAAATAATAAATACAATGTTACAAAATCCTATAGGGACAACATATTTATTGTGTAAACACGTTGTTAATGGTGTCAATATCCCATAACTCATATATGTCGACAAACACATCGCCTCAAGTTAAATGATCCATGATCAGTGATTTTACTGTATAAAAGCTGTCCTTATAGTGTAAAATGGATTTTATGGATTGAAAGATTCTTATTCCCTCAACCATCTTATAGTTGGTTACCAGTGAAGAACTTATTTTTTAAGCTAGAACATATGATATAAAATTGTCTAGCATGAGTTCTATGCCCCAAGTTCTACAGAAACTCTCAAAAATAAACTTAAGTACCTCCAAACCAAAAATACACATATAAACATTGAAATAGAATACCATAAAATCTGGGGTGTTATATGAAATATATAATTAATGGAATAAAAAAAATATCACTATGATTTTAAATTTAATCAGATCACTAAGATCATAGTCCACACTTCAATCCCCTCTAACTATGGGATATGAATATTGACAACTAAAACAGAGAAAAGAACAAGTCTTCTTGAAATACAGAGTTCAACCTAGTCTACTATATGATAGAATAGACCTTTACTACCTTTTTCAGAATAATAATAGCCCATGTTTATACAAGATAATCTCAAACCTATCATTCCTTTACGGGCACAGATATAACCCAGTGAACCAACTTTTCATTATGTGAGCATTACCAGACACTGTATTTTTAATAGAGGAATAACCAAGAGTTCAATTTGAAATAAATATAATTATAAAAAATAAAAAACAACTAATCTTATCAGAATATGTCGAATAAGAAAAAACTACAGTAAATAAGTGAACTTTGGCCCTTAATAAAATGATGTAGAATAAGGAATTCTCGAGAAAACATTTGTGCTTCTATAAATCAATAGCAATGAATCAATCACATTAATCAATCTATTTCTTAATATAATTATCTATTTTTATACTCATTCCATTTTATAAATAAAAAACCTAATTACTATAATCCTTTAAAATAAATCTCTTGAAGCATCATCTCTATAGGTGTTTCATATTTCTTCAATATATTTTTTTAAATAGATGGTTATAAGAACAAATTGGAAACATTTTACCGTTGTTTTGATGTATCACATAAACCATGCCACATCGACCTTATTTCTAGCAGAATCATTCAATTAGATGAAAATAATATTTAAGGTTTATAAACAAATTCTATATCTCACTAAAAGATAAAAACAAATTTCATTGGTTATGTAAGGGTAATATGAATGTTGTGTAAAGATACACATCTCACGTAAGGGTAATTTTGAATTGAAACAAGTTGAATTAATTTAATAAAAATTTTATATATCTTGTGAGGTGGTATCTTGTTTGTGTAGGGGTACTCAATTAAACTATGTAAGGGTAATCTGACTTTTACATTTATCACGTAAAGGTAATAGACTCTCATAATTTTACACACATTAAGGTAATGGACATTCATTAGGGTAAAAACCTAGTTACTTAAATGTCAGACCACATTTTCTCTAGTTATTTAAGGGTAAAACAATGCTATATAAGGGTAATATTAAACTTATATAGAGGTAAATATAAGTTTGAAAATGTCTCGTAAATGTAACAGAATGCTACATAAGTTTGATATTCAATTTAAATTTCCTGTGTAAAATTAAATAGTAATTGTGTTAGTTTAAACGATAATTACAAAAAGGTTGAATGTAATTTTCAGAGCTCATATAAGTGTAATAAAAATGATGTAAGGGTAAATGATATTTTCTAAAATTCACAATAAGGTTCACCATAAGTTAAATAATGGTCAAATTAATTTTTTAAAGCATTTGTAATGTAAAAACATAAATTACAAGGAATGTGTAAGGGTAACCTAGGAACTCGTGTAAGTGTAAAAGGAGATACATAATGGTACAATATAGTTTAAACAACTTATGTATCTGTAATTTAGAAGTTATGTAGGGGTAATAAATATAATAAACCACTTGCATAAGGGTAAGGGAAAAATATGTAAGGGTAAGTAGAAGGACTAACAACTTACGTAAAGGAAAAAAATTATAAAATTAAATTTTCAAAACCATAAAAAGCATAAATTATGTTAAAAAAATAAGAATAAATGATGGGAAAAAATTAAAAAAATATAATAATAATAACAATAATAAATCATGCCTAAAAATAAAGCAATTAAATTTCAATTGTAAAACTAGAGTAATTTCAATTGTTCAATATAATTTACATTCAACTTTAATTTAATTAAAGTTTCCAATTTATAATTAACAAAATAAAAAAATCTATTTTAAAATTAAAATTCTTCAATTAAAGTTATAATTTAATTCTCATAATAGAAATAAATAATATTCAATAGAAATTGATTAATATAATTGAAAAAGGTTTTCAATTTATCTAAAAAATATAACTCAATTTATCAAAAATCATGTGTCTCATCACTAACAATCTCTCCCCTTTTGTAAATTGAAAAACTGAATGTTTGATTCAAAAACTCAAATATATTATACACCATTTTGAAATTTATAATAAAGTAACAAAAATATGTTATTGAAAATTATTTTTCCTTTTATTATTTACACTAATTATATTAAAAAAATTAATGCTCAAGAGGAATTAAATTTATAAATTGTATAACCTATATATGAACATGATTATAAAAAACAAAGTAAATAGAAAATTTT
Source organism: Viscum album (assembly GCA_963277665.1). NCBI lineage: Eukaryota > Viridiplantae > Streptophyta > Magnoliopsida > Santalales > Viscaceae > Viscum > Viscum album. The sequence goes on along the minus strand of OY728147.1, from coordinate 871,703,464 downwards.
TAACAATATATATTCAAAACTCCTTCAATTCACAATGATTTAGAGGGATAATTTCAAAACTTATAATCCAAAATTAAAATTTCACATATACTTATATAATTTTAACAATAGATGGATCCCCCTAAATTTATGCATTAAAAAATAAGCTTATTTTCCCCCCTTAAAATTATGAATCTCTTTTTAATTATATTCTAATAATTTGGAAAACATTTATAATGAATTGAAAATATATTTAAGCATATTCTATAAAAACAAGAGTGAATAATTTGAACTTGATTACTAGAAACACATATAAAACAAATTAATAACACATAATTACAACACATGATAAAAATATTCACCTCATATTAAATAGATACTATATATATTAAGGAGATTAATTCTGTACAAGAATAATTAAAAAATATCTACTCCCCATGAATCAATGAAACTATTCAAAAATATATTCACTCCATTTATAATTATTTTTAGATAATTAAAATAGTTAAAACTTCATTCATGAAGACTGTAAATTAAAATTATAGAAATATATTTTTAGTCCATATAAATGAAAAAATTAGATATATTTCCACATAAAAGTTTTTAAAACATTACAAAATATGAGTGTTTTCCATTAAGAATAAATTTCTGGTCATATAGACTAGCTTCTGACCTCATGTATTTGAATATGATAATTTGAGAACATATTTTTTATAGTTTTTAGTCCTCTTAGCATTGAAATTAGTTTTTTAAATATATACATTTTTCTTTTAATTGTTGAACATGATTTACAGAGAAATATATAGCATAGTATCCAGATGTTCCACACTTAAAAAAAAGTAAAATTATAATCTCTTCCATTACAAAATTTAAAAAATATTACTAAATATATTAAGAATTTTATTATTATAAAGGAGTCTATATTTTTTTTTTATTCATGGACATCATCTTATGAATCTTCACACACACTTTCACAAAATAAGAATGTTTTGATTCTAAATAAGTAAATTTATTTTTAATATTTTCATTATAATTTTGAGAAATTTTCAAGTTTTCACATATTTTACTATTTAACCAGGATAATGAATTTATTACATTATTATTTTACTCCTTTATCTAGTTGTTTTCTTTCTCAACTTTAGAAATGTTATCTAAACCCAAATATGAATCTACATTCTTGATCTTCATTATTTTTAGACATAAAATAATTATATCTTTCATTCTCATTTATTAACTTCTCATTTTCTATTTGATGACATATAGCTCCTTACATATGAATCCTATTGTAGAATGTTTCTTATTCTCTTTAACTAAATATTTATTTTTTCTTTTTAAGTTATATATATATATATTTTTTATTTATCTTTCATAGAGTTCAAAAAATTTAAAAATATCATTTTTTAAACTTTCATTTTTTTCAATTAATTACTTATAACCAGACATATTAGAACTAGTTTCATAACTATAACTAGAATCAAACTCTTATTTTTTTCACAGTTATAATTTTTTGAAATATAATATTTTTTTTAATAAAGGTGTAAAGAATAATTTGTGCACCTCATCATGTGTAGCCATCAATGAAATGTAACATGTCTTCTTCACACGTAAAAATTTCTAAAATCATGAGATTGACTCCTTAGTACAACTCCATCTATCTTTATATTCTTTCTTCATCTACATATTATATTTATTTTCTATTCCTTATTGTTTTATTTTTATAAAATTAGATTTTATAAGCCCTATATTCCTACAATCCTAGAATTTCACTTGAGAAATACTATTGTACTTACTATATTTACCTTTCTTTCCCTTTATTTCATCATTATTACAGTCCTTTTTGGATAGCCTCTTAAATCCACCTTTTCCTTTTGTCAACTTGTAAATACCATTTCTTATGTTTATAACATGATTCTTCTCACATGTCTTAGAATGTATATCCGAATGGTTTGAAAAACTAGTAGTATTATATTTAAATGTTATACCTTTATTTTTGATAACAAAAAATTTACTATAATTTTCTATAATTACATACCATACATAAGAATATATCCAATTAATCCATTCTAGTATATTGGGTGAAATCCTTTCTTTATTTGATTGAAATCTTATTTGAGTGCCACTTATTTGGTAATTCTTGAAGCAATCTATCGATAATTACTTAATTATTCATAGTCTCCCTAATAAAAACCATTCCATTACTAATTTTAAAAAATAGGTTGAACATATCACTAATTTTATCGTGATCATACATTCTGAATTCCTATTATTTTATATGATGAATTCATAACTTCTTTTACTGCATCATTTTTAATATGACGATGAGTTACTTTTAATGTATTCCAAATGACATATACATATTTTCATAATGAAATATTATTGTATATATTTTTACTTAAAGAAAACTAAATTAAATGTATGATTTAAAAATTTATCACATGTTTATCAATATCATTTTGATTGAATGTATTCAAATATACATTAGGTATTTTATAGGGTTTAATCATGACAGTCCAATGTTCAATACCAATATTCATTGAATGTAACTCTATATGATCCTTCCAATATAAATAATCACTTCTATTGAAGCGACGTGGTCTAAAAAGATGTATGAATTTAGTTTCCTGACATTCCATTGAACAAAATGATCAGTCCTTATACTGATAGGTCAAGGAATGTTTTGGTATAATAAAATTAGAATAAAAAAATAGAGTTTGTAAAAGCTATCAAATAGAGAAAACTCTTATACTAATTTTTAGCCCTTATATAGATGGAAAGATGTCCTGGGGGTTGAATATATATTTTAAACTTTTTAAACATAATAAAAATTATAATATTATTATTTATTGTAAACACAATACTAAATGATTTTGATTGAGGTTCTCTAATATATTTTTATTAGCATAAAAATAAAAATAAAAAACACCAAGATTTTATAGTGGTTTGGATCCCTAGGTTCCTAGTGCACACATCAATCCCCTATAACTTAGAAAGAGTACTGGTACCCACTAAAATAGATTGAATAAAACGTGTTTTATAGGTTCAGACTTAAACCAAGCCTATTATAGGATATACCACACATTTTTTTCAGTTTTATAGAAATATGAATTACCCATGTTTTTACAGGAGAATCGCTAACCTATTAGTATTTTTTGGGAAATTAAAGTACCCAGTTAACCCTTATTTTCATGAAGTTATAATCACTAGATACTAACTTTTTAATGGAGTTATAACTTTTAGTTCATTTTAAATTAAACACACTTTTAAAAATTATTAAAACTTATTATACTTATCTGAAGATGTTTAAGAAGAAAAAATTGGTGTAGAATAGTGAACTTCCAACCATTTATGGATGATGTAGAATAAGGATTCCTTGGGAGACTAGTGGTTCTTTAGTAATTCAATTGTAATAAATAAATCACATTTCTTGATCACTAACATAATATTATTCTCTACTGCTAGCCTCAACCTTTTTTACAGACAAAAAATACCTAACTCTTACAATCCTTTAAAATAAATCATATGAGCCATATTATTTACTGGTAGATCCTATTTATTCAACATATATTTAAAACCAAATGATTTGAAATAAAAAATTTAAATATATAAACTCTATTTTGAATGTATTGCATGCATCATGCCATAGTGGCCTCATTTTTGAAATAAAAAATTGAATGAATGTATACAATATGTCTGGGTTATAAAGATATGATATGGATTGTGTAAAGGTAAAATGAATTTTAATTGGTAGGGTAAGTGTAATATTAATGCTATGTAAAGGTTTATATATCATGTAAGGGTAATTTTTAATTGGAATAAGTAATGTAAATGTAACCAATATTTTATACGGCTTGTGTAATGGTGGATAGTTTGCAGAAGGGTACTCTCTTAACCTGTGTAAGGGTAATTTACATTTTATACTTCTCATTTAATTGTAACTGACTTGAGAAAGGGTACTCATAAATTTAAAGGACCATTATAAGTGTGAAAACCTAATTTAATAAAGTTCATCCAACATTTTCACTCATTATTTAGTGGTAATAGAATTCTATGTAAGCGTAAGATTCATCTTTTTTGAAGGTGATTAGAAGTCTAAAAATATTACATAAAGGTGATAGAATTCTATATATGGGTAGTATTAAATTTATACTAGCTATTTAAAGGTAAAAATAAATTATGTAAGGGTTAAAAAAATTAATTAATGGTTCAATTGATTTTTTTGGGCTCACGTTATGGTAAAAAACACTTTCTATTACTCACATAAAGGTACACGAGATGTTACCTAAATGTAAAATGTATCTTATAAATCATGAGTAAAGCTAAAATATGAATAAAAACTAATTCATAAGGGTAATCTAGAAACTCGCATAAGGGTAATAGGAGTAACTTAACGTTACAACAGAGTCTAAACTAGTTACATAATAGTATTTTTGATCATGTTTAAGAGTAATAAAATGAAAAAACAACTTCTATAAGGTTAAGGGAAAAGATACATAAGGGTAAATAGAAAGTTAAATAACATACACAAAGGTGAAATCTAAACATTAGAAAATTAAATTATCACAAGTTTCAAAAAAAAGTTGTAAATAATAATATAAAGAATATGAATAACTTATGGAAAACTAAAAAGAATTAAATTCAATAAAAAATATTATAAAAATAAAAAACCATGCTTAAAAATTAAAAAAATCAAATTTTGATGATATAATTAAACTAATGGATGTGTATATATTAGTACCTTTATGGGAATAGAACATTTTGATTAATTCTGTAGCCATAGAGGTTTTATTAATGACTTAATTTATAGAAATTCAACAGAAGATGTATTGATCGTATAGTTTGATGAAATATGTAATGCAACCTACCTAATGATATATCATGATAAAATGATAATATTACATAGTTATAAATAATATGAGGTTGTTTTCATTGAAATATTTAGTTTCATTATCTATGGGTTCCTACACATGTCTCTAAATTCAAATATAGAACTTTATGCTAGTTAACTTAATGCCACTGGGAAAGAGGCCTAGATGGTCACACAGTAAGTGTATGTTGATCTTCCATTAAATTATATTTGAATTTAATATTAGAATAAATATTATTCTTAAGTTATTATGAATAAAAATTATTCTGATTTTATTTATCACAAATACTCAGTCACAAATTTCTAGATAATTTATATGTGAGTTGAATATTAAGTAAATATTTATTCATGAATTTCATGACTATAATATTTACTTTTTTTATTGATTGAATAATACATTGATATTTATTTATTTCAATAAATAATCATTATTCAAGTTTTGATAAATGCTGATTAGAAAATATTCATTGATTCAAGGGTCTGATGGGAATGATATATTAAAAAAAATTACATAAATATTAATTTTTTTAAGAAATGATATTTAAATTATGTCAACTCATCCATACATTAAATAAATAATTTTATTATTATTAGTATTATTATTATTATTATTAATTTTTGTGGGGTTCACTAAATATTAATAGAATGATATAGATATTATTTGTAATTATAATTCTCTAACTTAACTATATTGTCTCAGTTATATGATTTCCTAGTGTTAGAAATTTTTTATCCATAAAAAATGTTGTTAAAAAAATCTCTCAAACCCATAGAGAAATATATTAATTATGCTCTCAAGAACTGATATCTCTATTCCTACCCCTCCCACTAATGTCCCTAAGATAACTCAAATAAATACTTTAATCCATGAAGGAATTATTATTATGATCAATGGAGAATGTTCCTAGTGGTGAGAGTCATCTACACTAGAACCTGAAGATTTTATAGTGACGTTACAATGTTCATGTAGAATGCATGGATATCATTATAGATATTCTACACATTAATCCTTGAACTAAAATATGGTACAATAAGAACTGGTCAACTGAATTGAAAAATAAGTCATAATTTTATGAAACGTAATTCTTTTTATATAAAAATTAATTATAAATTATTTGTGAATGATCCTCTAAAAATAATCTATATTTTCTATTCGTCATTTTTTGGGAATTTATCTAAGTCAATGAAAAGGCATTGTTGAAAATGGGCCGGATAGCTTCTATTGCACCTCAAAACCTATAAGTGTTATCGAATTGGTCACATGTTAATATATAATTATTTATTAATCATTGATTTAAATATAATTTTTTTATTACTTTTAATTCATATTTTATTCATTATATAATCCAAAAGTCTTGATATTATGTTTGTTCACCTTTATATGGCTATGAACCAGTCAAGAATAGGTGAAGAACATTCCAGGGTACCATTAGGAGTTGTTTAAGATTATGGTTGGATAACATGGGACCATATAGTGTGAAACTAAAAAGTACACATCATGAATCCAAATCCACTGCACCAATATGAGCTTTGTAAATCAGGACCCATTTTTGGGAGAATTATATGCAACATCATTAAATGTTGTGTATTGATCGGATCGATGGAATTTCATTTTAGGGTTATAAGTCATTTATCTGATGTAAACATCATTTAACCTCACACGGTTTGACCCCACATAAAACATGGAAACTATGTGGTAAAGGTATGTTACATGTATTTTTTACACATCATGTAATGACTTAAAGTAGAGAAACATGGCCTAGTTGTGACTACATGGTATGTAACCTATCTAAACACCATGTAAAACATAAATGTTTCTGTGGATTACATTTTGTAACCCTAGGAATGTATGAAATATGAATAAATAGTGAAATATATAGCTTATATAAGTATTTACATGTGTTTTAATGTGTAACAATTTATGAAGAGTACATTATGAGCCTTATTGTACAATTTATAAACTAAATAGGTAAATGAAAATTAATTAAGATATTAAACCAAACTACATGGTGTATATCTATCTTACACATCGTGTGATATGGTTTTCAAAGAATACTAAATTCTTAATTAATTTCTACATTAATTTTATAACTACACACCATGTATGGTTATTCTACATGTTGTGTATGTTTCATGTGAATTAAAAGTGGTATAAACCATGTAAATTAACATATATATATCATATTCATAAATTCCCAACTGACTATTTACCATGACTCATGGGACTATACATCATGTAATTACATGAAACTCCATATATACTAAATGTTTTGTAAGAACAAAATACATCTAAAGGACTATAAAAGATGATGTGTTGTTCATGTGGGCACATGTTCGGTTTCCAAATTTTACACAATGTACTTGATTAATTTTAAATTAAATTAAATTATTTAATTTATTTGAAATTAAAAATGATGGGAATATTTTACAATTTAAGATGAGAAATCAACAAAAATGAATTACATTATTAATAACACAATTAAATTATTAATTTGATGATTTTATCTTAATATAGAATGAATTGGGATAAATGATAGAAAGTTTTATAATTTTATACTCATTTCATGTAAATGTTATATTGATATTGACATATCTATGTATGTATTGTATTTAATTTAATTTAATTATTATTTCACTTGTTTTTTTGATAATGATTATTATATTAAAATAATGACCTAGGTGTAATACACTCCTCTTTATTTTAATGGGCATGAATGTTTGTGGTTTCTTTTATGTAACCACGTACCCCTGGATCCACTCACCTATATGTGAGTAAAAAATATTTAAATGTATAGATCTATTAGGTGAGAGAGGGTGGTTTAAGGTGGAGGTGAGGTGAAACCGACCAAAGAGTACATAGGATAGGTGGAATAATGAAACTCCAACCAAGATATAATTCCAGAAGTTATTCCACTAAGGATCAGGGTTAGTTTATTTTCTTCTTGAAAAAAATTAAAATTATAAAATTTCATGATCATTCCATTTTTTTATTTTTTATTTTATCAAGTGTATTGTTAATTATTTATGTTTATTTTATTCTTTTTCTCAATCATATAAAAAATCTAATTAACAAGAATTTAAGTTGGAATAAAATAAATGGATTATGTGTATATTATTTTATCAAGATATAGTTAATAACTTATATAAATCTAAAAAAAATATTTACAATAATATAAAAAATTACAAAATAAAGTATATTTTCACATTTTGTAAGACTCATATATTTCAGAATATATATTTCTCTTTTTTAAATTTTTATTTCCCGATAGCATTATGTATAGTAAACACTGATCTTATAAAAACCAAATTATACTACGGAAAATAATGTAGAAATGTTTTTATTAATAATATTATTATTCCATTATACATTTTTTATCAATTTTTTACAAATAATTATAAAATCAATTAAAGATAAAAAATATATTTTCCATAAGACTTTTTTATGCAAATAATTTATTTTTTATCTTAATAGATTAGATTATTCACTGTGCATAAATGATTATAATGAGTATATTATAAACATTAAAATCAATTAAAATTCATTTAATTTTGTTTATTAATCAAGGAATGATAATAAATCAATTTTATACTACAACAATTTATTTTCTTCAAGAATGATTTTTATTGCATTTTGTGAAAAGATATTTTAATTTATTTAGAAAACATTAAGAAAAAAATATATAAAAAATGGGAATGATTTCTGATATCATCATGTAAAAATAATCTTATAGTGGCGTTTTGGTATTTTTGTGAAAATATTTATTTTTGAGTGAATAGTGAAAATGCTGATTTTTTAAAAAAAATCATTTATTTTCTTTAAAAAATGTAAAATAAAATCTAATTATATTTTGGATTTAATTTTAACGTAACATAAAATAATTTTTATTAAAAGTAATCTAATTAATTTTATAGTAATCATAGCTTTATTTGATTTTGGAATAAGTTCATATTTATGCCTAAAACGGTTTTTCTTAAAAAAACATTTCATTGAATTTTCCCACCTATATTAAAATAAAATTATTCCATATCTAAAAAATATCCTTGAAAATTTTATTTCACATTTGGAATCATTTTTTTAAAATTTATTAATAATTTCAACTTTATTTTGGGTCATTATGAATATTAACATTAATAAAAATGTGGTCAATGCAATAAAAGGTTAAAATGGTTAATCAAGGTGAAAACGTTGTGATAAGGTCGAAAAATATAATTTTAACTCTTATTTGATGATTTCATTACAAAATTTATCACCTCATCTTCTAATTAGAGTTATTTTAGTGTCACTTTTCCATGAGTAAGATACTAATAATATTTAAAAGTTATGAATAATTTCAAGTGTCTCTCTCCCCTCAGTTATAAATGGTCACCCACTCTTCTCACTTACTCACACCACTTGATCCTTTTACCTCATCCAATATATATCAAAATAAATTGCCATACTTCCTCCCCACAACCTATAGTTCTTATCCTCACCAAAATACAAACATGGAAGGCTTAAGATTTAAGCCAAATGGTGTTTCCCAAATAATGTGTATAACTTATAAAGATACCTATAGAATTGAAATATTTTCCTTTGTCAGTGAAATGGTAAAATTTACTTTTCATGTATTTTTCATCTATATAATCACCTATAATATTTATTTTTCTCCATTGGGGATTTTTTATAATGATACCATTCATTTTATTTCTCCATATGCCTTATTATAATGATGTTTTATGAATGTTTTTATGAAGCCTATTTCATTCCATTGGTCAATTATTCAATGATGAAAAAATAAACGTTTTCATGATACTATTCAATTTTTTTCTATAGATGTGTTATCATTATATAATAATTTAATATTTATAAAACCTTTTTATATTTCAAAGTTTATAATATGTTTAAATTTTGAATGTCATGTGATATTTTCACAAATTTATGTATAATTTTATTACTTTATGGGTGGGCCCATAATTTTATATCCCTTCATTGATTTATGTAATTATTTATATTTCATGATATAATATGGACTACAATGAGGATTTAACCCATTATAGTAAGGGAATTTTTCCACTACGATAGTCTTGATTGTGATACTTGACTATGGAAAAGATAAAATAGGTTGTGAACCAAATCCACTATGAGACTATATCAAGTATTATAGTCATGATGGTGATATTTTAATAATGAAATGATTTTCAATGCTTATGTGTATTAAAAAAACATGTGTATTAAAAAACCATTTGTATTATTCTTATGATATATTATCATTTCTCATGATTTATTATGTATAATTAAGAAATCTTAAGACTTATATTTTTTTATGACAGAGCCTTGTTCCACGAATTGTGATTAATGATCTTTCACTAATTGGGTATTAATTTTTCAAGTTATGAATATGTTATCATACCCTTATAATTATCATGTTATCATTAATTAATATATCTTATGTTTACCCGTAATGAGCATTTGAGGTTTTACTTTCCTATCTTCCTATTTCTCTAAGTTATGAAGAAATGCTATAAATAGAGCATGTCTAATAAGCGTATGGAGTAAGAATAACATTGTGGGATATGTTGAAGATATTTATTAAAATAAGATGATTGTGTACCTACTCTCCAAATACATTAAACCTTTTTTGTTCTTCTCCATGTGTCATTATCATATGTGTTTATTATTCATAAAAAATAATTTTATAAATATATATGTAATGATTCTGTCTCTATAGTTTCTATCAGAGAAGGGTTTAGTTATTTTTGTGTACAATGATACAAAAACATGGTTAAATCAATGGGGATAAGTCTTTGTAAAGGATAATGTCAATAAAAAATAAGATATATATTTTTTGGTTTCCTAGTAATGAAATCCCTTTATGGATACAAATATGTGGATGCACACTCTAGAACAGAAGAACCTAGGGGTAATAACCCTGAAAAGGTCAGTTGGATATTTAATTAATCATCACCTGGTGAACAAAAAAGTGGCCAAACTACAATATTAATTTGAAACTCTAGGAGGAAATTCTCTAAGTTCACAATATCTTTATAAAATATTTTTAATAATGAGAGGATAATACCTATAACAACTTATCAAAAACTAAAATTAAATATGGTAAAACTAAATCATCTTGGGTTGTTAATAATTTTTCATAATTTAGGACAACTCATGATTAATTTTCTTATTGAATGACTTCTCACTATGATTATTTTTACATAAACACTTATGTTATTCATTTTTATTTTAGTAAATTGATGTGACTAGGAATAATTGTCCTATTAATTAATTAACAATATAATTAAATGACTATCCCCATGAGAAACTAAATGTCATGGGAGAGAGAATGAAAACCCTCATTTAAATTCTTTCCCAATTTTCTCGAGCAGTGAATAATGACGTGAATCATAATGAACTTTCAAACACACCAAGGATTGAAGAAAATACCATTTAATATTTTATCAGGCAATGTCATCCTCCATTTTATAAGTTTTTTGATCAACTAATTACTGATAAATAGATCAATTGATGGAAAATATATTTTGGGTTCTATAGTGCTCAGACCATGATGAATATTTTTATTATTTTATCACATAAAAAGTAAAGCTAATCAAATTTGGAAACTTATCAATAAAACAATACAAGAATAATAATTAAACTCTATAGAATGGGAGGTGTATAAGAGGGTATTTCTTGTTATGTATTTTCCCTAGAATCATTTTTTTGAAATCAGAATAAACTTTATTGAGTTGAAATAGAAGGATGATGAATCCATCTTTGACTACGAAGAAAAGTTTACATGCCTTTCTAGGTACACATTTGGTTTTATCATTGATCCAAAAAAAGATTGATAGCTTATTTACTGTCATGAAACCATGTATTTAAAATTAATTAGAGATAATAGATTATTGAAGCTATAACGTGATTATTCTATATTTACTCAAGATGGAAAAATAATCTTGAAAGTCCCGTTATAATAGTCCTAGTGATAAATAGAAGACAAAGTTTGACAAGAACTTCAATGGTATGTCACATAGATGGAAGAATGTTCATCTACCTACATTACAAAAAATATGTGAAGAATCACCAAGGTGATTTCCTGAAATAAATGAGAATATTTTTCATGTGTTTATGGTAATTTCATCAATATCATTATTATCCAGAGGATAATAAGTTGAAATTAAATTTAATGGAGGATAATAATATTAAAACTATTATACTACCAGAAATTAAATGATTTAGATATAAGGAGCCTTGAAATTATGTGATTCAATACCTGAATCAAAGGGATAATTAGGATAATAAGCCTTAGAAATCACTAAATTCAAATGATAAAGTGATCTAATAGGTAATCACATCAATGTAAGTGCTTCCCAAAAATGTAGTGTAGTATGATGCACTAATCATCCACTTAAGAACTGTAATTATTATATTTGGTTCTTATTAATCCCACACATTTGATCCTGGATTTTATTATAAAAATATAAAATCACCTCATTAATTACTAGATCATGAATTATAAATAAAAAACATACAGTTGTGTGATGATTGAATCAAAAATACCTAGCCCCTCTCCATCATAAATTTTGGGAAATATGCATCTTGCAAACCTTTAAATTCTTTCTCCCGTTAAAATCAATGTGATATTGGGAATTGATTGGATCTCTTTACATAGACCCCATATCAACTAATTATAAAGTAAATTCAAATTTTCTATCCTCAATCAACCTATGATAATCTATAGGTGTGTGTATGAACATGAACATCCAATTGAAATTACTTCCATTATATGGGTCTTACTACAAATTCATGAGCATTACTTATCTCAAATGGTTGGGGAGAAACTAAAATTGGATATATAGAATAATTTTCTATATGGTGATATGTGGGATATATATATTATCATAAAATATTGAGGTATATATTCAAAATTCAAGAATGTGTTCTAAAGGAGTTGTTGGAGTTGATTAAATATTATGACTACTCAATACACTAACACATTTGGAATGTGAACAATGTGACTGAAGTTATAACTCAAAAGGATAATGATAATTTTTATTTGATGAGTATTTAAATATATCCCATACCTATAGATTTTCATAAGATGGATCTTAAAATAATTATGAGGGGAGACATATTATATCATTCTCAAATGAGTGTTCAGTTATCTATCTATGTAATGATTAAAGAGGTGAAAATGGGGGGTTTAGAACTTCATATGAATCATATGAGAGTTCTTTAGTTCAACCATTATTATTCATTAATGATAAGGTTCAAGAACCAAGTTTGTGTTCCATAAATACTTGACTTGAATATGGTGTTCTTGGATGAAGCACATAGTTCATCATTCTATATTCATACCAGGATTATGAATACTTATAGATAGATAAGAGAATATTTCTAGGGGAAACAAGAAAATGGATATTGCATGGTATGTATCTTAATGCCGATTATGTCATAAATTTAACACTATGAGATACAAGTCTACAGGAATGTTACAACCATTACCCACACTAGAATAAAAATGGGAAAACCTATTCATTTATTATTCATTGGACTCCCCAAAACATTTAATGTCCATAATTCCATTTGGGTTATAGTTGATAACCTCAGGAATTTTCCAAATTTTATTATAATATAATAATATTTATCTCTTGTTCACATTTCCAGGATAAATATTGAATCATAATGTCACATGGAGTAACACATTCTATTGTATTTTATCAAGGTTTGAGGTTTACCTCAATGTTCTACAGAAGTCTTCGGTAGGAATTGAATATGATATTGAGAATTAATATTGCATATCAACCTAAAATAGTAGGTCGGTTTTAGAGGACTCTTCAAACCCTATAAGATATGTTGGGAGATTCCTCTATGTATTTCATATGTAGTCGGGATCAATTCCATTATCTAGTTGAATTTTCGTACTACAATATATTTCATGGGAGCATTGAGATGGATCTTTATGAATTCATCTATTTTATAAAGTATTGAACTCTAATGTGTTATGATGAAGATGGTTAAAGAAATCTATTAGGACCTATGATGGCTGAGAAAATGGTGGAGAATATTTGATCTACTAGGACATATCATGGTTAATAGAAGATTCATGATAAAAATATTCCATGATATTTGGAGTTTAAAGATAGTGATAAGGTATTCCTTTTGATATCTCAATGGAAGAAGTATATGATATTGGGAAAGAAGGGAATGCTAACCCCTAGATATATCGTCCCCTTCAAGATTCTTGACCATATTAGGATGGTGGATTATCACTTAGATCTTACACCGAACCTCTCTTAAGTTAATGATGTGTTCCATGTATCAATTAGGAGGAAGTACATCATTGACCCCCCACATGTATTAAATTCTTAATATATACTAATAGAGAATGATCTATTATATTAGGAATAAATAGAGGAAATTTTAGATTGATTAGAGAAACTGCTGTGGAATAACACCACTCACTATGTCAATGTTTTATAGTGATACAATGAAATTAAGGAAGCTATATGGAAACTCAAGGATGCAGTGAGATAGAATTATACTCATTTGTTTTTATTGGAGCAACAAAATATCATGATTAAAATTCTTATAATGTCTTGGAATTTAACACCTAGATATTTTAGAATCATTATTTCTATTTATTAATTATGAAGTTCTTAATAGTGTTATTTATAGGCAACATTGAGATTAGGAGAGCCACATTATAATATTGCAATATATGTGGAAATATTTTTGCTAAATAATATTAATAATTAATTATACATTGATTATAAATTATTTATAAATAAAGATAATATCATTTAAAGTTGAAAGAGATATTTTTCAAAAAACTACTTTTCTGTTCATAATTTTTTTTTCATAATAAATTAAATTAATAACTATTGATAAATACTTATAATTATTATAATATATACATTTAAATGACATTAAATTCATTTATTAATTAGGTCATGAGAGGAATTAATTCTATGATTTAAAAGTGCATTTTCTTCAAAAATATAATTTATTTCATTTTTTATAAAGAAATTATAATTATTTTATGTCAATTTTAGAAATTATATTTGAAATTATAGACAAAAAATTTAAATTAAAAAATTGAAAATTATATTCTATTTATTTTTGGGATTTTTCTAAAAAAATATTTATTTTTGAGTGAATAGTAAAGAATACTGATTTTTGAAAAACTACCATTTCATTTCTTTAGATCATGTAATTTAAAAGAACCATTCTATTTTGGATTTTTATTTAAATTAAAATAAGAACACTTTTATTAAATATAATCAAATTAGTTTTGTATCAACAATCATTTTATTTGATTTGGGTATGAGTTATTTTTTATACATAAAACGTTTTCTCGGAAATATTTTTTCATTTCATTTTATAGAATTATTTTAATTTTAATTTTTTCCACTTATATAAATTGAATATCTAAAAATTAATTTTTTAAAAAAAATTTATTTTAAAATTTATTAATGAGGTTAATTTCATTTATTTTCATTATGAATAATAACCTTGGAAAAAATGTTGTCACCATAATAAAAGGGTAAAACATATTAATTATGGTTAAAACCATGTAATAAGGTACAAAATTTCCATTTTAATTATTATTGTATGAGTTTATTTAAACTATTACCAACTTATATTTTAATTAGTTCCACTTTACCATGATTAAGACACTTATAATATTTTAATGTTTAGAATTATTATAAGTGTTCCATTCCCCTCACTTACAAAAGGGAACCCCATATTCTCACTTATCCACACAACTTCAGCCCTTTATATTGACCAATATCTAAAAAATAAGATTAATACCTTCATTTATATGACCTATATGTCTTGGTATCACCAAAATACCATCCTATATGGCCTATAGTGTATACTAATGGAGGTTTCCCAAAGATGTTCTATAACTCTTAGCCAAGTACATTCATGTTTAATTATTCTTATACCAAATTCAAGGCTATAATAACCATGATGGTATAATAATATAGGTATCAAAAATATAATTAATTTTTATTATTTCAATGGTACACCCATATTTCACCTCTTTTTACATCTTATGGAAAATGAATACACCACTCGTGCATATGTGTAGAATACAACCTCCACAAAGTGATCTGTTTCATTTTTCATCATTTTAGGTCTCTTATGGTAATAAAAATGAATTTAGAAGATGTATATGATTTCATAATATAGTTATGATTTTTTATATATAATAAATTATCTACCTTTTTACCCATCTATCTATTGTAAAATGATAACGTCATTCATGTGTACATGAGAACCACCACCTCCATGAAGTGATATGATTCGTTTTTCATTTCCACATAACACTGATAGTAATAAGGATATTTTTAATGAATATATATAGTAGTTATGATATCATTTTGAATCTCTAAATTTGAATTATAATTCAGCTTTCTTTCTTTCTAACCATAATGGGAACATTACTCATGCATATGTATGGACTAACATCTTCACGATATGATGTAATTCATTTACCTCATCACCTTACATTGATGGTTATAAATACTTATATAATTAATAGATATTTTATATATTTGATTTTTATTAATTTTATATGATTATACCATGAACAAGGTTCAAGTAATTGGACCATTAAGGTAAAACATTCATGGAAAACTGTCCATTTTTCACTAGAGTAATGATTATAATGAAAAAATATTAAAAAATGGTGTTGCCTCTCTCTTGTTTTAATTCTCACAAATCATGTCAAGTAATTTTTAATCATGTTTTAAGTTTTAAGTTCAAATATTCTTAATTTTTATTATCTTTGTTAAACTTTAGGTTTAACATATTATGTTAATGTTTATAATATAATAAAGAAAAATGAAAAAAAATAGTCACGTATCAGTCACAAATATCCTGACTCACTGATAGAAGTATGAGCTACCAACAGATTAGTAACTGGAAGAATTATGAGCTACCGATAAATGATTCACCAAGATTAATGACTCCCTGATGCATCAACCTACCGAAATGTTGAGTCACTGATAAACGTTTTAAGTCACCGATAGTCTGACTTACTGATAGATGAGTCACCAATAGAAATGACTCACCGATACATCGACTTACTGACAAAAGGACCTACCTACCTATAGTGGGACCTATCGACCAAAGGACCTACCTATTGATAGAAGGGACTACCGATAGAAGGACCTACCTACTAACACATGGACTTACCGACAGAATGACCTACAGATCAACTCTTATTAAAATGTCTTTACTCATAAATTCAAAATTAATTCTAACAGTCATATTTATGAAATTTAGTAATGGTTATTATATTAATGTCTTTGATTGTCTTTTGTATACATTTTTAGAGACCAGTACGAGGTACCTCTATGTGATAGAGAACATGAATATTGTCGACCTCTGCAATTTATAAATAAATCACATTAGAAAAAATCCAAGTATCCATATAGAGATAACTCGCAAGTTGGAGAAAATAATTTACGAGAGAAGAATATATGAGAAGTTCACTCATTATTTCTAACAATGAACACAAAAGGATATTCTGTGAACCAAAAATCCCGACATCCTTGTATCAAAAAAACCCTACTAGAGAACTCCTTCAAGGAGTATCTCACCTCACTCAAAACCAGATCACAAAGCTTCCATGAAACTCTATTTTGGTATCTATTTCCAAAAGTGGACTCGAGCTTCACATCTACCTCACCTACGAAATCTAGAATCCTCAAGAGCATCACAGAAAGAATTATGAACTTCTTTTCATTATTTATGCTATGTTGTTCACATTCTTATTACTTTTTGAGTCGTGTGTGTATTTATGTCACAAACGCATATTTTCTCCTGAGCTATGCAGTAGGATACAATATATCTTCATCCTTTTACTCATTTACATCATTTTTATCCCATGTATAACTATAGAAGAGGTCCCTATGTGGCCTGGTTGTTTTTTGTTTCCCATAAATAACTGTGGTGGAGGTCTAGTTGACCTGGACATCCTTGTGCACTATTGTGAACCCTGTTATAGGGTGTCGATCAAATTTATTAATATAAAATACCTGGTGGAATATGATCACCAAGTGGAGAGTACTATGTCTCTACTTGATACTAACCCTCTTGTTTTTATCTTGTGTGTTTTTCAAATTTATTTTACTCTGTTTTTCCACATATTTCATAAGACTAAATATTACTTTGATAGTTAATCTTAGTTAGAGATTATAAATATTTTTTTTATTAAATTAATTTTAAAAGTTATAAAAATCATTCAAATTGTTGTAACTGATTGTTAATCAATCTTTTCAAAAAAAAATTAACATTCAAAACACTTAAAAATATGTGACTTTAGTTAACTTTGTTGTTTAAATTTTAAATTTGAGTAATTTTTAAATAAGGTTTTTTAATAGAAATTTTGAAAAGAACTCAATTCATCCCCCTCTTGAGTGTTCTAATCTAACCAAAATTTATTATCATAAGGTTGTTTTTAATCTTCTATTTTCAAATTTTTCAAATCTTTTTCAAATCATTTCAATTATGATTTTCGTTTTATTTTAGATATCTCTAAATTTCGGTGAGATTTAAATATTTAGCTCTTTAAAAACATATTCTTTATTCTTTATTCTAGGTAATATAATGGAAGGATCTACTACCAATACACCTCCATTTTTGAATTGAAATATTTGTTCTTAGTTTGAAATTAAGAGGAAAATTCTTCTATAAAGTATGGGTTTTGAAATTTGGACTTCAATTATCGATCAATATAAGATTCCTACTACTGATTGACATACTTGGGATGACCCAAATAAGGAATCTTATAATAATAATTGCAAAGAAATTAATGACTTATATCTTACCTTTAGAGATGAATAATTAAATAGGAATTATTTATGTAAAACAGCCCATGAAATTTGGGATAATCTAGTTTTATTACATGAAGGAACCACTAGTGTTAAGGAAATAAGACTCAATACATATACTATTAAATATGATAAATTCAAAATGAAGCCTGCTAAACAGATTTATGACATGTATCTTAGGTATAATTAAATTTTAAATACTATGATCTTTTTGGGAAAGGATGTTACAGATAAGGATCAAATGATGTGAATTCTCATATGTCTACCATATAGATGGAGAGGAACCCCGGTGTCAATTATAGAATCTTGTGATATCAGTAAGTATCTAATAAAGAAGTTTATAGGTAAGCTGATGATGTAAAGGGATGAATTAGAAGGTCAACAAAGAATATAACGATGTATCAAAGATAAAGTTATTGGCATTTAAGACCACTACTTCTAAAAAAAGGATAAGGCACAAAATCATTCTTACAGTTCAAGAAATGAAGAATCACCATTTAATATTGATGAGGAAGTGGCTCAATTATCTAGAAGGTTTAAAAATTACAGAAAGAAGAAGTTATTTAGGAATCACATTTGTAAAGGAAAGTATGATTACAAGGTCAACTGTAAAAAGGACTAGAAGAGAGGTGATAACTCTAATGAGATAGTCTGTTATGAATGTATGAGAGGAGGATATATAAAGGGTGACTGTCCTAAGTTAAATTATAAGAAGAAATATGATGAAAAGTATAAAATACGTAAGAATGTAATGAAGGTCACCTAGAGTGCTTCAGATGATAGATCTAGTGAGTAGGAGTCTTAAAATTATGAGAAAGGTCTCAAATATAACATGTTCTTCATGATAAACACTTCTGAGGTAACCCTTGAATCTCCTATAAAAAATTCATACTATTTTGGAGATGAATATGATTCTGAAAACATGACCAATGAGGAAATTTTTTAGTACTACAAAATTATTGAGGACACATGCAATGAATTAAAATATAAATATAATGTTTTGATGAAACAACATTCTCTCACCTCTAATGTTAAATCTGAGATTACTATAGAGAAAGATAAAAAATCTCAATTGAATAAAGAAAATAATGAGGAAAAATTATCAAATGAGCAGTTAAAAAGGAACATAAAAATTTTTTCCAATGTTAAGAACACTCTCACTCAAATTCATGGTAAATAGGTTTCACTAAAATATTCTACAAGTATAATTTATCAACGAGGAAAAAAACATTGTTAAAAATAATTTGTATCAAAATACGGAAAATTAGGCTTCATACCCTGATTCGAAATATCTGATGAAAGTTCAAGTAGTGTACAATATTTTACTACATATAGTTCTTCCAAACCAAATAGATTTTATTTTTTTCCAATATTTTAAAAAATATATTTACAAAACCAATAAACAAATTATGGGTTCCCAAATAATTATTTACTAATAATACTGGACCCAAGCAAATATAGGTACCAAAATATTTTTTGGTTTAAATTGTATTTATAGGACTCCTAGTTAAAGAGCCCCTATGAAAGCTTATGGTACTTGGATAGTTGATGTTCAAGAAAATTGATAGGGGACTACCCGAGCTTCTTGAATTTTATAAAGATTGATGGTGGTCAGGTCACTTTTGGTGAGAAAGCTAAAGGAAAAATAATTGGCCATGGACAAATCGGTAACACTAATTAAATTTCAATTTAAAAAGTACTTTTTTTGACATATTAAAATACAATCTTCTCAGTATCTCTTAGTTATGTGATGACGGTTTCAATGTAAAATTATAAAATTATTCATGTAATGTTTTTAATTATAAAAATTATTTTTTATTTAATGAATTTAGAAATTTGAATGTTTATGTTATGAACTTCAATTCATTAGTTTCTCAAAAGTTTTCTTATTTAAGTTTATTTCATAAAGAATCCTAGATTTGGAATAGAATATTAGGCCATTTTAACACTCACTAACTTATAAATCTTATAAGGAAATGGTTAATCAAGGATCTACCCAAACTAGAATTCTAGAAAACAAAGTCGGCAATCCATGTCAAAAGGGAAAAAATAAAAAATATATTTCAAACCAAAGAATAAAGTCCCAAATTATAAACAACCTGAGTTGGTTCACAAGGATTTTTTAGTACCATATAGATTTTAAAGTTTTAATGGTATGTACCAGGTCTATTTTCTTATAGATGACTTCGCTATGTATACTTGGACCTTCTTTCTAGCTCACAAGATTGAGGCTTGTTCTTACTTCGCTAATTCTGCTAACTATATAGGGAACCTAAGTGGTCTTAGGAAAAAAACTATAATGAGTGACCATGTGTGATTTTGAGAACCATGAGTTTGAATATTTTTTCTCACAAAATGGATATATTTATAACTTTTCTACTCCTAGAACACCCTATAACAATGGAGTTGTAGAAATAAGGAAAAAAACCTCAAAATAAAATTCCCTGATAATGTTTAATGATTATGAAATGCCTAATTATTCTTGGGTTGAAGATATCAATACATTTTGTTATATAATTAATAGAACTCTAATTAGACCAATTATTATGAAAACTCCCTATGAGTTATAAAACAATCATAAATCCAATGTTAGCTGATTTAATGCTTTTTGTTGCAAGGTTTATATACCCAATAATAATGAAAATCATGAAAAATATTAATCCAAAAGTAATGAAGGAATTTTCCTAGGTTACTCAACCTCTAGTAAAGCCTATAGAGTTTTTAATAAAAGAACCAAATATGTGGGTGAATATTCAATTAAGAAGATGTTGCCCTGGTAGAATACCAAAGAACAAAATATATTATTAAAACAAGGAATTAAATGATTCTAAAAGATATGATTCTTTTACAATCTCTATCATAAAGGGGTAGTAAATAAAGAGGGATTCCATCCAACCATGTGGTGACATGGTTGACTACCATATTTGCATGACCATCTTCCACCGTGTTCGCTTCCTAAAAGTCATGCCTAGTAATATCGTTGAATTCCATGAGGTAATGAATAAATTCCATCTATTGTGATGTATGAGGCCACACGAGGTTCATCACACCATTCCAAATAGCTTAAACGATGGTCGTAGAGTCACTTTCAATCCAGATGTTATTCCAACCATGTTTCATGGTGAATGGGATAGCATAGATCATGCTCAATGTTTTAGCCTCCAGAGTTGAGGAGATGCCACAAGTTCCATAGAAACATCGAAAAAATATGTCGGAGTGATTTCTAATAATAGTCCCACAACTTTAAGGGCTCGGGTTGCCTTTCGAAGCACCGTCGATAATTAATTTAATCCAACTTGGGAACAGATATTTATAAAAACATTCAAAAGTGAATATAGGATGAGGATAAATACCATTAACCCCAAGCCAATGAAGAATCCCAAATTCATTCACTGTATTGTTGCGAAATCCCTTTTGAATTGAAGTAGCTTCACGAATGGCTATGAGGATCTGCATATGACATGCATGTTACTAAGTGATTAGTTGTTATGAATAATAGCATTCATATCATACCAGAGTTCATTAATAATTTTAGTAAAAACAGTTTAGAAAAATCTCTTGATTTGGTGAGAGGCTTGAAGATCCACACAACGTTGATGTTGAGAGTTTATTGAGTCATTAAGTAACCATCTTCACTCAAAAAAATCAAGTACATAATTCCATAGAGCAGTAGTAGTAACAAAAGAAAGAAAATGATTGTTAATGTCTTCATGATGTTGGTTATAAAGATGACATTTAGTGAAAATATGGATCCCAAAAGACTAAAAACATGTGTCAGTGGGAATCCTCTTGGGAGAAATACGCCAAATTAGAGTGAATCATGAAGGTTCTGAACCTGTTAAATTTGGTGAAATAGATCCACATGAACCTATAAACAATCTTGAAAGTATTGAGAATGATATTTCAAATCTAGATATAAATACTAGACACCCCAATTCTTCTATTAAGCATGGTGCTAAATCCTACAATTCTAGAAAATCCCCAGACTCTAATCATAGTGAACCCAAACCTAGAGCTGATACTAAAATAACTAGTCCTTCCTTTTGTAGATAAGTTAGAACTTTTAAGAATCATGCCTTATATGTTGTAGTTAGAGAGTTAGGTAAAAGGAAAAATAATAGATCTTCAATTAGGAACCAGGTTGAAAATCAATCCTTTTTATCCCAGCTTGAACCTAAAAAAATTAATGATGCAATAAATGATGAATTTCAGGTGATGGCTATGAAAAAATAGTTTAATCAGTTTCAAAGAATTATAGTCTAAACACTAGTGGATAGACCAAAATACACCTTGACCATAGGCACCAACAGGGTCTTTAGAATCTAATTAGTTGAAGTAGGAACCATAGTAAGGAATAAGGCTCGACTGGTTGCATAAGGATATAATCAAGAGTATGGAATTGACTATGAAGATACATTTTTACCGGTCACTAGAATTGAAGATATTATAATCCTCCTAGCCTATACAGCTCATCTCAATTTCAAATTAGATCAAATGGATGTTAAAAATGCATTCTAAAATGGGTACATATTTGAGGAAGTTTTTGTCGAACAACCCATGGTTTTAAAAACCCTAATTTTCTAATCATGTGTTTTCGTTAACAACGTATTTATATGATATAAAACATGCTCTAGAAGATTGGATTTATAGTCTAGGTGTTTTATTATTTATAAAGGTTTTAAAAAAAGGTATATCTATCCCTAATCTCTTTATAAAAATAATTTCTAATTATTTTTAGTATGAAAAATCTATTTTAATGACATTTTTTAGGTTCTTCAAAGAATTCTTTATGTATGAATTTTTCAAAAATGATGCAAAGAGAATTTGAAATGAGTTTTATGGGAGAAATAAAATTATTTCATGGATTTGAAATCATTAAAAATAAAAAAAAGGTATTATTTTAAATCAAAGTGAATATACTAAATATCTTTTAAAAAGTTTGGGCTTCGATTATAAAAAATGTAGTGATACTCCAATGAGTACCACCTGTAAGTTGTAAATTGATGAAAATGGTAAATCTATTGATCAAAACAATTACAAAGGAATTATTGGAAGTATAATTTACTTGACTACTAGCTGACCTGATATTATGTTTAGTGTATGTATTTTTTCTCGTTTTCAAGCAACCCCCAAATAATATCATTTAAATTTTGTTACAACAATTTTCAAATACCTCAAGTATACAGCCAACTTAGTATTGTTCTACCCTAGAGAACAAGAATTTGATTTAGTTGGTCATTTAGATGTTTATTTTTTGTGGTTTTAAGTTATATATAAAAAGAACCTTTGGAACATGACACTTTTTTGGAAAGTTTCTAGTGTCATGGTGTAGTAAAAAGAAATATTTTGTATCTTCATCTATTTCTGAGGATGAATACACAGCTACAGGTCGTTTTTCTGATCGGATTTTGTGGATGAAAAACACTTTCCTAGGTTATGGATATCTGTTTAGAAACGTCCCTTTAAAATGTGACAATAAAACTTCTATTAACATATCAAAGAATCTTGTTTCTCACTCTAGAACAAAACATATTGATGTAGGACATCACTTTTTGAGAGATCATTAAAAAAAGGAGATATAACTATTGAATTTATTGGAAAAGAATATCTTCTTGTGGATATATTTACTAAGCCATTAAACTATAAAATAATGAGGTACATCAAACATGAATTAGGGATGATTAATTTTTGAGGACCAACTGTTAATAATTCAGCATTAAAACATAGTGTGGATGAGTCATCGATGGGACACTGGTGATGTCTCACTAACACGGATTGTGTCATGCTGACAATGTCATGCCATCATAGAGAGTGTCATGATGAAAATTTCATGTCGACACCAACAGTGCCATGCTGACAGTTTCATTCCGACCCCAATAGTTTCATGTTGACACTGACATTGTCACGCCAACATTGTCACACAAATAGTGTCTTACCAACACTGGTGAGGTCACACTGATTTCCACTCATCGATAGAACTCGTCGACTATTTTTATTTTTTTCAAAATTATTTTGGTTTACTTATTTGTTTTTATTTGACCGGGATTACTCGATTTATGCTTTATAAAACACTAAATGATAAAAATGATTCAATCTTTCTTGCTTCTTAATCTCGGTCTTTCACTCTCCCACTCTTACCCTTAACCTCCCTTTACTTTCGACCCTTTTACCTTCTTACATTTAATTTAACCCTCGAGATCGTTGGAGTAAATTTATTTTTAGAAGGATCTAGATATGAGTCACAACCAGAAAAGTGACATTAAATAGAATTGAAAAACTCTAATCCTATTCATTTATGACTGGAAAACTGTGTGATAATTCTTGAATGATAAGTGCACTCAGAATGGTTATTACCAAGTACGTATCTCTTGTTAAATTTTCTAAAAAAAGCAAGGATGGTTAAAATAGATCTAAAATAATGAAATACCTTATTACCCAAGACAAGTAAATGAATATTATATTTATATTGATATCCTTCTGGAAGGTAGTGAGACATACTGTATTAAGTATGTAGTGAATGGAATAAGAGTATCTTTTTCTTCAAGGTTTTGGGAAGAATCTTTAAAATTGCCTCATAAAGAGATTTATGATGAAAATCATGAGAGTACCCCTCCCACAAGTGATTTATTTTTCTATGAGACATATTTGGGTGAGCTAACTGGTAATGAAGAGCATAGAATACAAATTTCTACTATGTTTGATAGTGAAATAAAGTTGATATCCAACTTCAACAAACACCAGTTGTGTCTCAAAAAAGGGGAATTTTATGCACTCAACTATCAAGATTTATATCTTCTATACTTATTGAAGACATGACATATGGTAAAATTGTGTCGGTATTTAATAGCCTATTTAAGTGAAATTATAAAGCCTTATTGTAATAAAAATTATCAGTTTCTTTCCAAGAGCTATATCTTCTATGATAAAATCCAACGGATGTGTAAGGGAATATTAAGAATGTATCTCTACTTTTAGTGGTATCTTCCTATGTACAGAAATTTACAAGAAAATGAGGATAAATTAGAATACCTGAAAGAGGGAGTGGGTTGGAGATGATGTGAAATTTTATGATAATATCAACCCTATTGATTATCCCTCTAGGCCAAGAAATGTGGTCAATTCTAGTTTGCTACCAGATGTAGATTTTTTCTGTTCAGATAAAGAGGAAGTGGATGAAACTGGTAGAGAAGTTGCATCTCTTATAGATGATAAGAGTGACATAGATATTGGTGAAAGTCCTAAGATTATGACTTTTGGACCCACTATTCCACCTTTATCTCTACCTTACAATGAAACTATAATATCCTATGATAATGATGAGACTAATGAATCAGGAAGTGTGGAGTATAAAAGTCAATCTAATGGTTCAAATGAGGAAACAAGAATAGAAAATGAAAACCGTGTGGAAGTGGAAAGTGGCAGTGAAGAAAAAGGCAGTGGCATTGAATAATAGAATGAAGAATCTATTGATAAAAGTGGAAATGATGGAGATAATGAAGCTAAGTAGGAAAGTGGTGGAAGTGATAGTAGTTTGGATCAGCTAGGTGCTCTAATACAGAACCTATTGGTACTATGGATTATGAACAAATTGTAGAACCTCCAGAAGCTAGTGTTGAATAAAGGGTAGCAGTTGATGTTCATGGTGAAGTAGAAGTACAGGTAGCTCCTATACCAAGATTAGTTTATGCTAGAAGGAGAGCTCAAATCGGGAGGGCACCTTAGGACAAGAAAGTGTGTTTTGATACACTCACTCCATTTGATGGTAGTGTGGTATCTAAATTGGAAAATCATCCTAGTTATATTTATCTTAGTTTAGACTATTTTTATTTTCATACTGAGGATGGTGTAGCTATTCAAAGGAGACCAGTTGTAGTGGAACTTATTCATTTTGAGGAACCTCCAACAGTTGCATATGATTCTTCTCCTACACCTCTAGTGACTTCAGTACTAGGTCACTTCGTCACCAAATCTTATTTTAAAAGGTTTAAATAAGAAATGATCTCTCTTATTGGATCTTCTTCTCAACCTAAAAATTATCTTGTTTCTACTCTAAATTAAATATATATTTCTATTCGGATAGAAAAACTGATTTCTCAATTAGAACATAGGCTGATCTCACTTGCTGAAACTGTAATAAAGGATAACTATAGCATGAGGCATGAGTTTAATGAAATGGTTTCAACTGTAAATAAATTTACTATAGGTTACAGAACATTCTTGGATAAAGTGATAAATACTTTTGAGGATGCAATTTCTAGAAATTATATTTCTCAACCTCAAAACCATGATATTGATATGAATCATTTGAAACAAGAGCATATAGATATAGTTCAAGGTACATATTACTCAACAACTCTAGTTTCACACCCTCTAGATATTGAGATGGTCAGGAATGTGATCAGAGAAGTGATTTAAATAATGATGAGTGGCACTGACCAGGAGATTCTGTCCAAGATTAGTAATAACATTGATCACATCTATGACATGGTGAGATTCTATACCAAAGTTTCTACAAATGCACAAGAAGAAATAAACAGGAAAGTGGATTTTTATTTCAAGAGAAGATAAACCAAGCATTATCTCACTAGCTACTTAAATTATTTTGTTGGGAATCTGAGACTTCCTTGACTGACACATGCTTTCAGAGGTCAAGTAAAGCTACTTAATGAGTTTACCCGTATACTTGTGATGTTTTTGGTAAAAGAAAAAATATTTTACCAAGGATATGGACTATGGTGGGAATATTATCATGGGTTTTATCAACCTTTTAAAGAATTATATTTATATCTAGAGTATATCTATTATTGTACCATATGCCTCACCTCTTAGACAGTCTCTCAAATATTCTTCCTCTTCTTTTGTGTCATATACTTCTCAAGAACTCTCTCCTACTCGAGATTTTAGGAAGATCTATCCTATATTTTTTAGGGATTATACTATCCCTCATGTCGTCTCTCGCCCAATATTGGCCCCTTTAGTGTTTTCTAGAGTTCCTCATCCTCCTCTCATAATTCACTCTGAACCTTTAGCCACTACTTCTATATCTGTTTCTCCTACACCTATAGATTCTAAAAAGGGAAAGACAGTGATTTACTCCTCTTTGAAGAAGACATAGTTTCGATCACTTGCTTGATAAGGCTGCATTGTTTTACTTTTGTTGTGTTCTTATCCAATATAATTTCAATTGATTATTAAATTTAGTATCTCTTTATTCTTTTATTTAATTTGCTCTTTGATATTCCCAAAAGGGGGAGAAGGCATTATGCATTATTTTAACATTGGATAATATGGAAACATGAAAAGGGGAGAATGAACTTTCATTTTTTTTAAATAATATTGTGGAGATAGTAAGAAGAATGCATAAATTTATAGTTATTAATCAACTAATTTTCTTTATAATACCATGATTTGTGATCATTAAAAAGGGGACATTTTTTCCCGCTCTAGTTTTAAGGCTCACAAATCATGTCAAATCAAGTTTAATATTGCCTAATTATTTATGTTCAAATATGATTAATTATGATTATCTATGTTCAACATTAAGTTTAACATATTCTTTTAATGTTTATAACATAATATAGGAAAATAGAAAAAAAATCCAAGTATGAGTCACTGATATCATGACCCACTAATAGAAGTATAAGATACCGACAGATGAGTAACCAATAAGAGTATGAGCTACCAAAAAATAATTCACTAAAATCAATGACTCACTGACGCATCAACCAACTGAAAGGTTGAGTCACTGATACAATTTTAAGTCACCGATAGTCTGACTTACTGACAGATGAGTCACCAACAGCAATGACTAACCAACAGATCGACCTACTAACAGAAGGACCTACCTACCAACAAAAGGTCCTACCAACCGATTGAAGGATCTACCGACCGAAGGATCTACCAACTGACATAAGGACCTACCAACTGACCGGACATACCAAAAACATTACCTACAGATCAACACCTATAAAAATTTCATTACTCTTAAATTAAAAATTAATTCTAAAATTCATATTTATGAAACATAGAACTGCTTATTATATTAATTACCTTGTCTATATTAGTAGAAATTTTTAGAGACAAGTATTTGGTATGAGGTACCATCATGTGATAGAGAACATTTTATATTCTCATCCACTAAAATGTATAAAGAAATCACTTGAGAAAAAATCCTTGTAACCATATAGAGAGAAAATACAATGTGGAGAAAACCACATATGGGAAGAGAACTCATTCTTACTAGTTGTGAACAAGGAAGGATTTGGTATGAAAAAAACATCACAACATCCTTGTCGCAACAAACCCTAGTGAAGAACACCTTTGAGGATCATCTCACTGCACTTAAACTAAAACAGAAAGCTTGCATGAAACATTGTTTTGGTGTCTATTTCTAGAAGTGGAATCAAGCTTCACAACTGCTACACCTAATATTTCTATAATTTTTACGTGCATCACATTGAGAATTATAAAAATTTTATCATTATGTATGTGCTATTGTTCAAATTCTTATTACTTTTCGAGTAGGGTGTGTGTGTATATCACAAACGCATAATGTCTCCTGAGATAATCTAGAACATACAATATATCTTCACCCTCTCACTCATTTAAATCATTTTTCTCTCATGTATAATCGTGAAAGAGGTACATGTGTGGCCTGGTTGTATTTTTTTCCCATGAATAACTATGGTAGAGGTCTAGTTGAACTATACAGCCTTGTGTGCTGTTATGAACCCCGATTCAGGGTGTGGATCAAGTTTATTAATATAATCTTTTTTGGGTATGTGATCAAAATGTGGAGACGAATATGTCTCTTCTTGAGACTGAATATATTGTTTTTATCCTCTGTGTTTTTCAAATTTAGATTTCTCTATTTTCACACATATTTCCGAAAACTAATTATTATGTTGATAGTTAATATTAGTTAGTGTTTATAACTATTTTTGATTTAGTAAATTAACTTATAGAGTTTTATAAATCATTCAAATTATTTTAACTGAGAAATAATCACTCTTTTTAGAAATTAATTGAACATTCAAAACTCTTATAAGTCTTCTACATTGGTTAACTAGGATATTTAGATTTTAAATTTGGGGAATTGTTAAATCATTTTCTTGAAATAAATTTTGATAGGAACTTAATTGACCACCCTCTCTAGTGTCCTACTCTAACCAATAATGGGATAATTGAAAATTATAATGGGATAAAATATAGAAATATATTTTTGAATATGGTTCAATAAAAGAATAAAATTACGTCAATATTAATTATATAAAATTGTTGTATGTATATGACACAAGATGGGACTTTAGGTATGGGTTTTATAGCATAATATTGTTTTATTAAGACATATTTTCTTATTATACACATATTTTTGTTTATATAGTGTATATAATACCCATTTGATATATTATATAATTAATGTATTCATATTCATGGTATTTAAAGTACCATTTTATAATATTTCTTGCAATGGTTTTATAATTTATATGTTTCAAAAATAGTAAGGGTTTATGTTACAATCTCATTTTTTTTTAGGATTGTATATTTTAAATTTACATTAATGGAAATTATATGATCCTTAATTTTTAAAACCCATATATCTTATTCTTTTCTATTTATTGTTAGTTTTTTCATGTTTTCCTCTGTTTGATACATAAAATGGTCAAGAAAGTTTTTTTAATAAAATCTAACATTTTTTCTCTTTTTCTATGGCAATCATTTTTTTATGTCCATGTTTCTAAATGTTTTTATGAAAGTTATTATTAAAATTTAAATGATATCTAAATATATTTTTCATCCATCTCAAACATTCAATATAATGTGTTGAGAAGTAATCTTTTTAACTTTTTTTGATGGGTCATTTTTTTAATTTTTTACAAAATTGTTAAAAGAATATTTCTTATAACATTTACCAAATGAAAATATTTTCCCACCATCATGAATATTTTTTTCATTAAATCTACCTTTATAATATTCCATGGTTATTTTTAATGAAACTTTTTTTCTTAATATTCTTCAAATTTTATGTTTTTAATGATTTTGTATAAAAAGTATATTTTCAGCTATTTTCAAATAAATATTAAAATACACTTTTAAATGTATTTTTTATTTATCTAAACATCCTTAGATAATTCATATGCTCATTTGGGGATATTTTCAAATAATACCATCCATGTAATTTCTTTAAATAGCATGTGATGATGTTGTTTTAAGAATTTTTTTTGAAATTTATTTCTTTCCACATGTCAATTATAATATGATGAAATAATGAATGTTTTTATAATATACTCCATTAACTTTATTTGGATAGATTATGATTATGTGATGATGAAATATTTATGAAAGTAATTTATTTTTCATGGGTTATACTATAATAAAATGATGAATGTTTTTATGATCATGTGACACAATTACGTATGAGTTTCATTATGTTATAGGTGATATCAAAATTATATATTCATATATATATATTCTAAAGATTGATATATCATGTGATAATATAGACTGGATGGGGAGTGAACCCAGTTCAGTAAGATAATCTATCCACTATGATACTCTTAGCAGTGAGCATTGGATAAGGAAGTGATGGAATGGAGAGTGAACCCAATCTACTATGGGACTCTTCCCTCTACAATAGTCTTCATGGTGAGACTTTAATAAAATGCTTTTACATGATTACATGTATACCAAAACCATATGCCTTGTTCTTATGATATTTTATCATGGATCATGAATTATTATCGATGATTCCACTCTCTTACAACTTATGTATTTAATTATGAAAAGAATATTATTTCATTACTCATGATTAATGCTATTTTACTGATTGGGTATGAATTTCATATTTTATGATATATTTCTTATACCCTTATTATTATCTTCTCTCACTTATGATCATTGATTAATATATCATATTTTTACCCTTAATAAGCATTTGATCTCACCATTTTTTATGTTTCCATTTCCCTAGGTTATGTTGAATGTTTTTAAATAGGGTACATCTATGAAGGTTATTAAGTTAAAAGAACATTGTGGGATATAATGAATATATTTCCTGAAATAAGTTTACTATTTATCTAATCTTCAAATACAAAAAACCTTTATGGTTCTTGGGTGTTTACTATTATAAGATTTATTGAGTATTCGTTAAATATGTTTTAATATTTATGAATTTAATTCATGGGTCACTATAGTTGGTATCAGAGTGGGTTTTAGTAATTTTTAGTGATAGGTATTAGAATGCTATATGAAATAATTATGGAAAATTATATGTATAGGATAATATATTATGGTTTTCATAAGATATATATTGTGTGGTTTCCTATAAATCACTTAAAAATCATAATAATAATAAGTGGATAAATTCTATACTACAGATTCTCCTAGGGGTAATAATCTTGAAAATGTATTTAGAAATTAACTCAATATTTAACTAGTGAAAGATAAAAAAAATATGAACCCATTTTTTGAGACTCTTGGTGGATATTCTTAGGTTAAATTCTCTTCTAATTATATATGATTATGAATAATTAGAGGATAAATACTATAATAGATTTTGATAATCCAAATTCATATATGATGAACCTAAAAATCATGGGTTTATAGAAAGGTTTCATAATTTATGACATCTCATGATTGATATTCTTATTATTTGATTGCTCACTCTAATTATTGTCACTCAAACTTATATGTTATCGATATTGGTTTTAGTAAATGGATAAAACTTATATTAATTTTCATAACAATGAATGTGAAGGAAAATATAATGACTATCCTCATGAGAAACCAAATGACATAGGAGCTGGAATGAAAAAAATTGTGTTAATATATTCCCAACACTCTGAAGCAATAAATAATGATGTGAATCATTTTGACCATCCAAATGCACCAAGGAAGCTAAAACATCCCATAGATTATTTTGTTTAGAAACAACCATATTAATTTTTTTGGTATTCTAATAATCTAATTTATGATAAATGGGTCTATGCGATGGAAAATATGGTTTTCATTCTCTAGTGCTCAGAACATGAGATGGTTGTTTTATCAATGTATTTATTAAAAGTTGAAATTGATCAATAGTGGACTCTTATAAAGAAGACTAGTAAAGATGATTAAATAAAGTCCATATAATGAGAGGAGTTTAAGATGATATTTATCAATAATTACATTCAATGGGCTATTATTACTTAATTGTAGAGGAACATTCTATAATTTAATTAGAAGTATGATGAATCCATCGATGCCTATAAAGTAAACATTACATAACTTTCATTGTATGATTGTTGTTTAGTCATCAATAAAGAAATAAAATTGATTTTTAATTTAGTGTAATATCACATTATTTTTTTTATTTTTTTTAACCCATTATCTTGTTTATCCAATGATTGTATCTCTTTGTGGGTTATTTGTGAGATTTTTCAGACTTTTTTAAAAGGAATTTGGGCCTTTTCATAGTTTACACATCATTAAAAAGAGTGTGCAACTGAGACAGAAGGGGTTTCACGGTTTGTGCACGGTTTTCACATGCTAAAAAAAATTAATCCTAGACTGAAGGGGGCCACATGGTTTGACATGTTTAGACTAACTGTGAAGCCTATGTTTTCAAATCTTCTAGGGACACATTTTGGGAAAAATGGTTTGGTGCATGGTTATTACTAACTGTGTGAGCTAATCTAACAAACCATGCACATGGAAATTAATGTTCTGAAAAAATTAATTTAAATCTATAAACCCCCATAGTTAACCCCAAACCCCTCCAACTCGAACCTAAATAGATTCTACAGGTTTTGGGAGCCCCTTAGAGAAATTTTTGTTCCCAAAACATCATCTCTTGGTGGATCACAATGAAAATTGAAGAAGATATCTTCTCTTTTGGTGAGTTCATTTTTACTTAATCATAGATCTTCCTTCTTCTCTTGATTCCCTATTCCTAGAATATATGATGGATTTTGTTTTTCAGATCACGGTTGAATTATTTTAATTTTTTGATCTAGGATCACTTATCTCTACTTTCTAGATCTATATTCAAAAAATTTCTGATCGTCGTCGGAGACAACACGTCTTGGATTCATTGTGGTCAGATTTTTTATTCAAAGTGGATGTTTATATAATTTACCTTCATATGTTAATTAATTGTTTCATTATATATTGATAGATGTGTTATTATTAATTTTTAACATCTATTCTATGTAATTTATCATTGAATCTCTTCATCAAATATTCTTTGACCAATTTCCATTTCAATTGAACATGGAATGAATTTATTGGATATAATATTGATCATTCTCAACTTTTTGTGAGTTTTTAAATACCATGATTTTTTATTTATTTTTAAATATTTTTTAATGGATTATTTGGTGGAATATAGGGCTTTGGATTTGGTTTTGATTTATAAAATGAAATTCCTTGGTTTCAATTAAATAAATTGATCTATTTTAAGATTCCTAAATAGTTTAAAATGATTAAATTTTTTAAATGATCAATAACCCCATTGAATGACATTAAAATTGTTTTAAAATGTTTGTTCTTGTGTAATTTGAAATAAATTAATTATCATCATCTAAATAGGGTGTAAACCCTTGTTTTGAAATGTATTCAATATTTTTGAAATTGTAGTACATAATTTAAATGCTTTAGGGATGATTTGAAATAAATTATTTTTTTAAATTCTTGTTTCTTAATAAAATGATAATTTTGGAAAAGGATTGGGTATGATTTCCTTGTTTGAATATCTGAATTATTTAAAAGGATTTAAATTTAATAGATGATTATTGGTAGCCTAGTTGCCACATTATGGTGATATTATCTTATAAAAATCCCTTCATGTAACATTATTCTTGTACATACCCTTATTTTGTGTAGAACAATGGATTATTTAATTTGAGGAAGTTCGAGGGTGAGAGTGAGATGTGATCTTAGGGATAATTCCTAGGTTTGATAAGGATCCCTGTGTGATCCTCATAACCTGATTATCTCACTCAACTATTTTAACAAGTCATGGGAACCTAGATAGATAGATGGGATGACCTAGATAAATTCTTCACTACTGTAATCACTCCCTTTTAGTGGATACATAGATAACATGAAAGGTATAGGCTATAGATGTACGGCCAGAAAAGTGGGTCTTTTTGAAATTTGTTTTCTTGAGACCTGTGAAACTAGATGTAAGACTGAAAATTAATCAGATTGTAATTTTATTATCTATTATGAGGTGGACTAACTATGATGTCTATGTTGTACCCATGAAATCTATATACTTGATACTCAATACATCACAGTGTTCATTGTCACTATTTAGAACTGGATTTGAATTATTTTATTCATTTACTTTTATTATGAACCTTGAATCTATTTCATTTACTATTGTTTGTTTTTCCCTATTAGGTGCATATTCTCATCTCTTCTTGATTATCAGACTTTATCTTCTTAAATTGTTTTCAATGATTTTAAAGAAATTGATTAGTTTTTATATGGTAAAATGGCATGTATTATAGGATTAGTTTAATAAATTATTTTTTAAAATGATTAAAACAATATTTTTAAACTAATCCTCATACTGTAATATTTTTACACCTCTTTTAGAATATTTTCATTAACTTATGAATTAAATGTATGTAATATTTGGTGGAATCCTACAGGTCTCTTTAGCTCATAGCCTGGCTATACTTTTTGGTGTTTGAAGCCCATTATTATCATATTATAGGTGTTCATGATCTCACCTTACATTGTGGTTTTGATCTAGGGTGGCTAAGGTTGGGTGACTTGGGACATGGTGGGTGGTCGTGCACCACAAAGTGGTGGGTTTTTGTTGTTATGTCCCACTTTTAGTTTTATTGTTATCTCTTTATACTTTTATGTGTATCTTTTGATTTATATATATAACGATGTTTACTCATTCTACTATTTTATTTTAATACATTTTTAGTAAAAATATTTACAAGGTTTTTGTTTTGATTCCCATGTTCTT
This sequence comes from Viscum album, assembly GCA_963277665.1. Classification (NCBI taxonomy): domain Eukaryota; kingdom Viridiplantae; phylum Streptophyta; class Magnoliopsida; order Santalales; family Viscaceae; genus Viscum; species Viscum album. The sequence continues at coordinate 871,667,831 of OY728147.1, read as the reverse complement.
GTTACTGGTCTATGGAGATCCGGAGCACTCTTTGGGTTAGTGGAGAATTGTCTTGTATATAGGTTTAGATGATATTGTGGGTTTTTTTGTAACAAATGTTATCTGAGTGGGTCTTTACTTAAAGTAAAATACTTGACATTAAAATATTTATGTTATTTTGGGTGATTCATGGTAGATAGGTGGATAAGAATGTGTAGGGACTCAAGAGGTAGTATGTGACAGGTTGCTTGTTCACCACCCCTTCATGGTAAGACTTGAGTAACCAGGGATGTTGGGACATGAATCTTTCTTTTGATCTGTTCGTTTACAGATGATAAAATATATTTATATTCCCAATGGGACTATCTTTGATTTGGGGAATCTATTATGAGGTTTTGAACCAAAATGGAAGGACGAAAATAGTCTCACCATACTTTCACGGTCTGGTAAACTATGTGGAATTAATGCAAATGATTTAGAGGTCCATCCATGGATAGTTGTGAGGTTGATGATTGGTTTACCATCCCATACAACTAATCCTTTTATAGTTATAACATGATTCTAAATTTTAAACCTTATCCATTTTATTACAAGTTACTTCACTTATGCGAGGTTGGTTATATGGGTCATGGATCTGGGTTGTTTCATGATCTTTCTTGGTTGTTTCAAATTTAATTCCTTGTTAATAATTTTAAATCCCCTATTAAAACTAAATAGTCTATTAAAACATTTTTTTTATATTTTGTGATAAATTTTTTGAATGATTAAAAATTGAGTTTTATGAAATTGTTTGTTTCAAAAACTAATTATCAAAGACTCTTATATGGTGTGATAAAACAATGTTTTAAGAAGGAATTTTGTTTTTAATGGGGTTAAAATAATATTGGTTTTGATAATTGGAAAATGGAATTAACTATTTTGATTCATTGGAATAATTTATATGTTCTGGTAAAGGTTCTTTTAAACTGTGATCTATTTATATCAAGATTTATCATTTTTAAAGGAATGTGTAATGTTTTATAAATGGTGAAATCTGGTGTATTATGAAGTCAATTATGTTTTGATAAAAGTGGATTGTAAAATTTTTTAAACACATGTGTGTTATGTTTAAGTGTTATTTGATTCTAGAGTGGATAAGACTATATTTTTCGATGTTCATAAATGTATCCTAGAATTTCCATTAAGAAATATAGAATGTTGTTCCAATGACCTGGTCATTAGGGTAGTTCTACATGTCTTCCATAAGTTGAATCCCTTGTCAATAACTCTACCCAAACTCCATGTTGAGTGGTGGATCTAGAGACATTACAACCTTTCAACCCCATCCTTGAATTCTTGGATTTTCATCCACCTTCTTATAAAGGAGAACAAGGCTCTCCTTAGGTAGTGAATGGCCTTGAAGAAGTTGATGGGATCTTCTATTCTCTTATGATTCCTGAATCTCTGAAGGCCAATTCTATCAAATCCTTGTTTAAGGGACCATTCTCGGAGTGGTGGGATGTTCTGATTACCCATGGTATGTTTGAATTAATATCTTGGGCATTATTCAAGTCAATATTCATTTAATGGAAGTATCCTGAGGATGTGAAGAAGTGGAAAGTTACCAAGTTCTTGGTTTTGGGTCAAGATGAGATATAGGTTGTGGATTATATTGAGAAATTCTCAAGTTTTGTATGTTTTACACCTGGTCTTGTTGGTAATGACTTCTGTATGGATATATATTTTTAAAAATGTCATCACCTAGGTGTTGTAACCACCATGCCTAATACCATGTTGATTTCTTATTAGGAGACCCTTATAAGGCTTTCTCATCTCAAGAGGAGCTACTGAAATAATGTTAAGGGAAGAAGGCCTCTTTTATATTTGATAAAGTAAATACTTATTGAAAAAAGAGTAATAATCATGTGTATTTCTACTACGGATCACCTAGTATTTATAAGAGGTTATTTTTTATTGGTCCAATGGTTTGTGGATAATGTGTCAGTCGATGACACCTTCATAGGTTTTGTAGGTTTTTACACCAAAAATAAAAAATTTGGTTAAGAATATCTTCTCCAAAATAAAGGGAAGATAATACTTCATGATAATATGGATCTTTCCATTGGAATATAAGTGAATATTTCCATGTAGTGGAGGTGATCTCGATTGTTATATATTAGTTTCTAAATGTGGTTAATGTCGAACCATATTTTTGTTTCTAATGTGGAAGTGTAAACTGATTGAGTTTTTCCTCCTTGTGGCTTCTCTACTTTTGGGAACCTTTTGTTTTGGGATCTTGGTTGATGATAACTTTTGGACATTATTTTGGGTCACTTATAGACTGATGAGGTAATAATGGTTTTCTTCCCATGATATGTTTGTCTCGTTTTATTGTTCCTTGGAGTTACTCTTATTTTGACTTGATATTTAGTGCTCAATTATGATTAATTGGATGATCTCCCTTATGACAGTGTAGTTTTCTATTGTGCACGGACCTAGATATTTGAGATATTCATAGTTTGACTTGTATAGATCTTAGTAATTTACTTGGGTAACTAGGAAGATGTGGATTTTAGATAGGCCAATCACCCGATGGTGCTACAATTTGTTTTATTGATCTTCTCAAGGTATGAGACAGAGTTTTGAAAAATCATTGTTACCATCGAGTATTTACCCATGGTAAAAATACATGTCAGTTATTTACCTTACTTTTATATATTTGATCTTATATTTTTTCTCCTTAGTGAGTGGTTGAAGTATCCTATTTGGGTATAATGTATGTTATTTTCTTATGTTACACCATTTTGATGAATCAATAAATCATGGGGAGACGTATGATAGGTATCCAATATTTCACTAGTTTGGAGAAGTGTGTGGATCTTGGTGTTTTGATCATGTATTTGTGTGTGTCGTTAGCCTTTTTGTGTGTTCTTAGCCTTTGTGTGAGTCTCACTTCTAGACCATGGAATATTCACATCACATGATGAGTGAGGGAGTTATTTTTGTGTCATATTGTTCTATATTTTAGACTAGATGCTTTATAGGGACATAAAGTACTATGATGGGGTGTTTATAACATCCAATTACTTTATTTTATGTTTTTTTACCCATTTATTTGATAATCCAATGATTGGACATCTTTTTTGGTTGAATTTGATATTTTTTCAATCATTTTTTGATGGTTTTTGGGACTTTACATGGATTCTTCATGGTTTTCACAGGGTTTAACAAAGTGTGTAACCTGGGAAGAAGGGGTTTTACTATTTTTGAATGGTATGTTCATGGTTAAACCATGTGTGCATTATATAAAGAAGGGGGTCACATGGTTTTCACATGGTTAAACTAAGTGTGAAGGCTAAGTGTGAAACTCTTCTAAGGGCTCTGTTTTGGCCTCATGATTAGGCTCATGGTTAGTACTAAACATGCATCCTAATCCTAAAAACCATGCTAGTAATAATTACAGTTTCAAAAATTGTAATTAAAATATTAAAACCCATTATTTAACACAAAACTACTCCCACTCAGGCCTAAATCAATTCTTTGGATATGGGAATCCCTCTAGAGTCATTTTGGCTCCCCAAACCTCATCTCTATGTGGATCTAGGCACCAATCGAAGTAGAGATCTTCTCTTTTGGTGAGTTATTTTCTATTTAATCATGTATCTCCTTCGTTCTCTTTAATCCTTCTTCTTAGAGGCTATGATGGCATTTTGTTTTGTTGGATCTTGGTTTTTTATGTGTAATTTTGGATATAGGATCTATTCTTTCTTCTTTTGAGATCCACATTCCAAGATCCTATAATATCTATTAGAGGTGAAATGTCTCAGATTCATTGTAGTTGGATTACTTTTATTCCAAGTTTTTATTTCAAGGGTTTTACTTTGTTTTTTAATTTTTTTGTTTCTTGAAAAATTCATAGATGTGTTCTTCTAAAACTCTAGCATTTATTATATGTAAATTATCTTTGAAATTCCTTGTAAAGTCTTCTTTGACCAATTTCCCTTTGAAATGAACATGTAATGAATTTAATGGTTATAATATAGATCTTTTTCACCTTTTTTTTAATTTTTTATTGTCATGTTCTTTTTTGATTTATTTTTAATGAACATTAAATGGTTATTTTGGTTGAATTTATGGATTTGGCCTAATATTAGATTTATAAAATGAACATTCTTAGTTTGAATGAAATAAATCAAACTATTTTGTGTTTTTTAAATAGTTTAAAAATATTGAATTTATTAAATGACCAAGAACCTCTTCGAATTATATACATTTTTTTAAAATGGGTGTTCATCGGTTACATGAAATTAGTGTTCTTATGTTATTTGAAAAAAATTATTTATCTACATGGAAATTGTGTGTAAACCCATGTTTTGAAATTTATTTAATCCTTTTGAAATTTTAATAAATCCTTTAAATTTTTTGGAGATGATTTGAAAAAAACTATAGATTTAAAGGCCTTTTTGGAAATAAATTTATGATTTGGGATAAGAAGTGGGTATGATTACCCTTATTGAATGTTGAATTATTTAAAAGGATTTGAATTGAAATAATGATTATTGACGGTGTGGTTGGAGCATTATGATGATATTATCTTATTATAATCCCTTAATGTAACATTCTTTTTGTACTTACCATTGTTGGGTGTTGAAAAATAGATTATTTAATTTGAGGGAGTTTGGGGTGAGAGTGAGATCTGATATTAGGGCCAGTTCCCATGTTTGAAAAGGATCACTATGTGATCCTCATAACGCGATTATCTCGATCACCTTTTGGACTAGTTATGGGAACCTAGATAGTTTGGTGGGATGAACTAAATATATGATTCACTAGTGGACTCACACCCTTTAAGAAAATCCATAGAGAATGTGAAATTTTTGGGCTATGGACGTGAGGCTAGGAAAGCGGGTGTTCATGGAACTTGTTTGCCTGAGACTCGTGACACTTAATGTAAGACTAAAAATTAATCATGTTATAATTTGATTAGATATTTTTATTTTGACCATCTATCCTACCTAGGTCGTACCCATTACATCCATACACTTGATACTTGATACATGATAGCATTCATTATCACTATTTGGCATCATATTTTACCTGATTGATTTAGTTAGTGTCCTTATGCACCATGAATCTATTGTATTGACACATGTTAGTCTTTCATTTTAGGGTAATATTCACATCATTTCTTAATTATCAGACTTTATCTTGTTAAATGGGTTTCAAATATTTGCAAGAAATTTTTTCGTTTTTAAATGGAAAAATAGATCTTCTTACAATTTTAGTTTAATAAATGTTTTTTTAAAATGTTTAAATCTCTATTTTTAAATTAATCCTTATACTCTATTGTTTATACTTCTCTTTTAGAATATTTGAATTACCTTATAATGTAACTATATAGAATCTTTCATGGAATTCTACTGGGCTCTTTATCTCACACCCTTGTTGTACATTTTAGTGATTTTAGCCCTTTATTATCATATATTAGGTTTTTGTACTCTCACGTTCTTTTTTGGTTTCAATCAAGGGTGACTATGGTTTGGTGACATGGAAAATGGTGGGTGGTCATAGACCACCAGGAGGTGGTTTTGGGATGTTATGTTTTGCTTTCAGTTTTCTTCATGTCCCTTTATACTTTGATTTGTTTGTATTGATTTATATATTTAATAATTTTTCCACATTGTACTTTATTATTATAATAATTTGTGGTCAAAATAATTCCCAAGGTTATTTTATTGATGCTCGAGCACTTATCTTCGGCCCATGGAGATCGGGAATGCTCTTCGGGTTAGTGGTGAGTCATCTTAGGTAATATTTTCTATGTTATTCTTAGTTGGTTAGTTACAGTTAGTGTCTGGATACCAAGTATTCATAAGGAATTATCAATAGAAGACTTTAGAAGTTATGAAGAGATTCTTTGATGTGCACTCTTGGTGGAGATGGGAGTTGAAAACTCTCATTCTAATGGTTCTTTTGATAATAATAAAAAGAAGATGTAATTTAATGGGGAATTCAATGGTATATCACATGGAGGGGATAATTTTCAACCACTTAAATTCCAAAAACATTGTAAGAATCACTCAGTTAATCTAATAAAACAAACAGAAATATGTTTTAGTTGTGGGAGGCCTTATCGTTGAGCTCTTTATTTTCCATAGGATAGGAATACTCATGTTAATGAAATGAAGGATAATATGACTCTTACTAATATAACACCAACGTTTTAGTGATTTAGAAAAATGGAGTTTTGGAATTATGTGAATAAATACCCTAATACAAATTCTAATGAGTTTAATAAGACTCTTTAACCTCTGAATTCAAAGTATAAGAGGAAAATCCTATTAAATCACAACTACTAAAGTGGGTCCCAAATTTGATGTGAAGTAGGTTGCACTGATCATCCACTCAAGAACTAAAAGTGTTATATTTGGTTCTTGTTAAACCCACTCCTTTGTACATATTTTTTTATAAGAACATAAAATCACTAACCTAAATATTTTATGTTTAATTGTATATACAAAACATCCATTGGTATAATTATTACATCTAAATTTTATATCACCCATTCAATATAAATTTTTAGAAATGTGTTTCCCAAAAACCTTGTAATTCTCTATAAAGATGAATTTGATTTTATTTTAGAAATAGATTGGCTCTACTTATATAAATTCCATATCAGTTTTCTATAAAGGGAAGTCACATTTTATATTCTTAATCAACTTATGATTTTTATAGGGGTGTGGATGAAGATACACTTTCAAAGGAAATTACTACCATTATATGTCTCTTACAACCTATTCATGAGGGGTACTTATCTCAAATGGTAGCAGAACAGACCCTTTAATATATAGAGGAATTATTTATATGGTTAGAGGTGTGATATATATATAATGATCATAAAATATTTAATTATATATTCGAAATTGTTTAATATGCACCATAGGTGATGGTTGAAATTGATTAAAGAATATGACTACTCATTACATTACCACACTGGGAAGGTGAACATGGTGGCTAATGCTCTGAGTGTCATGGACTATGCTTGGTTGTCCATGATGAGTATTTAATGAAATACAATACCTATTTATTTAGATCATATGGATCTTGAAATATTGAGGAAAGGGAAAATATATATTCTTTCGTAAATGAGTGTTCAAACATCTATCCACGTAAATATTAAAGATGTGAAATTGGGGGGTTTAGAGATGTTTAATATTGTGGGTAATAATCCTAAGTTCAACCATTATTATGACGGAATGATAAGTTTCAAGAATCGAGCATATGTCCCATAAATACCAAACATGAATAAGGAGATATTAGATGAATCATGTAATTTATCATTATCTATTCATTAAGAAAGTATAAGGATTTATAAAGACCTAGAGGAGCATTTATAGGGGAATAACATGAAAAGGTATATTTTAGGGTATGTATCTCGATGCTTGGTATGTTAGAAAGTTAAGGATGAGAGATATAATTCTAAGGGTTTGCTAAAAATATTACCATTCCCATAATGGATATAGGAAAACATCATAGTGGATCTCATTATCAGACTCTAATAAATATCTAAAGGTCATAACGCTATTTTGGTTATAGATGGTTTCCATATGAGTTCTAGTTATTTTGTTGCTATCAGTGAATATTTCTCTCTTCATCTACTTTCCATGATAGATATTAAGGAAAAGTTAAGGTTATATACAGTATTATATACTATTGTATCTATTTTGGGTATATGGTTTCCCTTAAGGTTTTAGAGAATTCTATAGTAGTTGTTGACTATGGGACTGAGATTTGGCAATATGTATCATCATACAAACCCTAAAATATGAATAGTGAGCTTATTCTATGGATTTAAATGGTGGTTGTGGTCAATGCCTTTATATGTTTGAATTTTATTACTACAATATATTTAACTAATATATTTAGATTGATCTTAATGAATTTCTCTGTGGTAGGAAGTGTATAACTTCAACCTTCTAGGAATAAGTTGATGAAAGAAAGCTATTGGGAACTGATCTCGCTGAGGAAATGGTAGAGAAGGTTAGATTCATTGGGAAAGATCAAGGTCGTAATAAGAGTTATGATGAAAATCATCAGAAATATTTTGTGTTTAATGTTGCTGAAAAGTTATTCCTTAGAATATTCCCATGAAAGAATATTATGGGATTTGGAAGGAAGGGAAAGTTAATCCCTATATATATCATCTTATTTGATATTATTAATCATACTGGGAAGGTAGATTATAAATTAAAACTTCCAATGAACCTATATTAATTTCATGATGTGTTTTATGTATCACTTTAGAGGAACTACTTTCCCAATCCTGCACATGTATTAAATTTAGAGGTTTTCCTTCTATGGAATGATCTCTAATATGAGGGAAAACTAGTGAAAATTATAGATCAAAGATTTAAAGTGTTGTGGAGTAAGACAACTCACCTTATCAATGTTTTTAGTGATATTTTAAATTTGAAGAAGATATATTGGAGCCTGAGGATATGATAAAGAATAGGTGTTTTAATTTTTTATAGCAGAGGAATTATATTTTGAGTGTGAAATTCTTATAAAGGGGTTGAACATAACACCTGGAGATTTTATAATTTATATTTATTATTATTAAAAATGAACTATTTGATATCATTCTTTAAACACAATACCAAGATTATAAAAACAATATTATGAAATTGAATTATATATAGAATTTTTTCCTACATAAAATGAATAATTAATTATATAATAATAATCAACTAGATAGAAATGAAGATAAAATATATTAATGGTTAATGAGATATTTTTCAGAAAAAATTTTTTGTGTGAAATTTATTTTTATCTTAATAGACTAAATTAATAAATAATGATAAATTATTCCAATGAGGGTACTTTATCTATTAAAATTAATTAACCGTCATTTAATTGTGGTTATTAATCAAGGAATAATAATAAAGTCATTTTTTCTTCAAAAATGAGTTTTCTTCAAAAACAGTTTTTATTTTATTTTATGTATGGATATTTTAATTAATTTAATGGATTTTATGAAATTTTATTTACAGAATGAATAATATTTTTTAAATCATCATTTCAAAATTATCTTATATTTATGTCTTTGGATTTTATGAATATATGAACTTTGATGAATTGTAAAAAATTCCATTTTTGTAAAATTTTTATTTCATTTATTCAGATAAAGTAATTTTAAAGCCCCATTATATTTTTAATTTGTTTTTGAAGTAACATAATATCAATTTCATTAAACACAATCTAATTAATTTCATATTAATCGTCATTTTATTAGGTTTTGGTATGAGTTAAGTTTTATAATTAAATTTTTTTTTCCTAAAAAAGATTTCATTGAATTTTTCACACTTATTTTAAAATTAATTTTTGACACTTCTAAAAATTGAATCCTGAAAGTGATTTAAAATTTGGAATCATTATCTTTAAATTTTTTAAACAGTTCGATTTCTTTTTTGATCATTATTAATAGTAACCTTGGTAAAACGTTGTTACCAAGATAAAAGGGTATAATGTGTTAATTATGGTTAAAAAATATCATATTAATTTTTATTATATAATAGTATTTATAAAATTATCAACATATCTTTGAATTGTAATTTTTTATGCTCCACTCCACCTTGAATGAGACACTTATAATACCAAATAGTCAAGAAGAATTAGAAGTGTTTCACTCCCATCACTTATAAAAATGAATCTACTATTCTCACTCCAATATCCCACTTTATCCCTTCCTATTAGCTGATATATACTCAAATAACATCCTAAAATTGACCTAGTGGTCTTTATCTCAAAAAATTACAAACCGATAAGGATTAATTTGTTAGTCAAAGGATGTTTTTCAAAGAAGATGTATTATTCTTAACTGAGTCCTTTCATGTTTATCACTTCTTCTAACTCATTTAAACATATCATAAACATGATTATATAATAACATAAGTATCACAAATATACGTAAATTTTATTTAGTTTATTTTACATCATTTTTATCTCTTTTTCCTTCTAATGGTAAATGAAAACATCCCTCATGCGTATGTGTGGACTACCATCGCTATGAAGCGATGCATTTATTTTTTTCATCATCATCACCCTTGAAGGGTTATATAGATGAATTTAATGGATATATATGATCTTTATGAAATAATTATGATTCCATAAATATACTAATTGTGTACCATATTTTCCTTACATCCTTTAAAAAATGTTATTGTCGATCATCCATACGTTTGGACTACCACCTCCATGAAGCAATGTGATTTTTTTTCATTTACTATTATCATGGATCATAATAAAGATATAATAAATGAATATATATGATATATATGATATAATTATGTTTTTTATAATTTAAATTATATTTTTACTTTATTTTTTTCCAACCATATAAAATAGAACCAGTACTCGTGCGTACGTATGAACTACCATCTCCACAATGTGATGTAATTCATTTTTCATCACCACCTTACATGGATGGTTATAAATTTTTATATAAGAAAAATATGTGATATTTATGACATCATTAATACTATATATAAAATTAAATAATGACCAAGGTTCATGTACCATAAACATTGAATCAAAACATTCATGGAAAATGGACCAGTTGACACCTGAATATTGATTTTAATGATTAATTATTGATAAAAGGGTGATTAAAAATTAAAATGGATTGATATATAGTAATATATATATATATATTAATATTTTTCCTTAATATATTTATAATAAATCTATATATATTATATAGGATTGTTTGACACATAAGTAGAAATATGGGACTTGAGGTAAGGGTTATTCATCTCAATATGTTTTTGTTGATACATTTTTCATGAATTAACCAATTATTATTTATATAATGCACATAGTACCCATTTTATTTTTTATATAATGGATATATTTTTATTATTTTTATTTAAAACTGTATTTTATATTTTTTTCAATGAGTTTATGAATCAAAAGTTACCAAAGTGGTCAGTGTTTATGTTACAATCTCATTTTTTTGGATTGTTTATGCGAAATTTCCATTGAGGTAAATTATATGATCCTTATATTTTAAAAAACCACATATTCTATCCCTTTTTATCTTGAGGGGTTTTTATTTTTTCATTTATTTGACACTTAAATCTTTTTAGGGAAAATGTTTTTAAGAGAGTCCAACCTTATTTCTCTTTTTGGTCATGAGTAGTTTTTTCTCAATGTTCATGTTTTCATATTGTTTGATGAAAGTTATTATTTACCCTTAAATGATTAGCAATGATATTTTTATATCATCTCTAAAATTCATTGAAGTGTTTTAAAGAAGAATGTTTTTTATTGTTTTCCATATAATCCATTTTTTACTTTCATTACCAAAGTGTGAAAACAATTTACATTTTATCATTTATCAAATGAACTGATTCTCCCATCATCATGATTGTTCTCTACATTGAAATTTCCTTTAAAAAATTTCATTATTATTTTCAATGAAAATATTTTTTTTATTTATGGTATATGTCTTTATTTTTGTTAGATATCAAATGAAATGAATATTTTACCATGTTTTCAAAGAAATGTTAAAATGCTAATTTAAGGTGTTTTTCAACTATGTCAACATCGATCGGTGTTTTGTATGATTCACTAAGTATATTCTTTAATAAATAAATATAATTTATTTATTTTTATAGATTATGATGATGATGATTTAAGTATATTTTTATGAAACTTGTTTCTTTCCATGGGTTAATTATTTTATGGTGGAATAATGAGTGTTTTAATTATACCATGAACTTACATTATCTATATGACTTATAATTATGTAATGATGGTATCGTTTTGATCCTTGTTTATTTTTCATGGGTAGTAATATTATAAAATGATGAGTTTTTTATGATATTTTATCACACTTATGTACAATTTTTATTTTGTAAATGGTTGGTCCAGAATTATATATCCCTCCAATTGTTTGAGTAAAGATTGATATCTTGTGAGATAATATGGACTGGAATGGGGAGTGAACTCAGCTCAGTAAGAGACTCAATCCACTATGATAACCTTGAAAGTGATAATTTACCATGGAAATTATTTCATAAACTTATGTGTATGCCAAAAACATGTGTCTTATTCTTATGATTTGTTTCCATGGCTAGTGATTGATTATTGATGATATCTCACTCTTAGGAATTACAAATTATTTTATGAAAATGCCTTATGACATGACTCATGATTAATGACCTTTGATTTATGGGGTATTAATTTCATGTGTTTTGGTTATACTATTACAAAATTATGCTTATTTATGATAACTTATGATCATTGATTGATATTTCCTTTGTTTACCCTTACTAAGAATCTATCTCACCATTCCATATGCTTCCATCTCCCTAGGTTATGAAAAAACGTTCTAAATAGGGTATATATAAGAAGGGTTGTAATTGAGAATAATTTTGTTGAAGATATTAAATATATTTCATGAAATAAGTTGATTATGTATCTAGTCTCCAAATACACTAAGTCTTTATGGTTTGGGGTATGTATTATTATGATGTTTATTGAATATTCAACAAAAATGAAGAAATATTTATGTATGTAATGCTTGGTTCACTATTCATAAAGATAAAAATAACTCAAAGAGAGTATTAATTCATTATATCCCTTCAAAACATGATTTATAATGAAAACATAGATTAAAGTGTTGGTATGTCCCTTGTTAGACACTTCCATTTATTGAGGAGATATAATGAACATTTTGAGATGACTTATCAAAGTTAACATCAAGAGAACTATCCCTCATTAGTATTTGTGTAATTTGGGAGTTTAGTGTTCGGGAAATCCATGTCATGGATTTAAATATTAGAGATTATACTCAACAAATCAAGGAGTTGAGTTTTAATATAGTTATTAATACCCTTCATCTAAAAAACACTCATTTAATTAACCAGGCCCTTTTCTAGATTTTGAGAAAGGGAATATGGACATTTTACAGAAGAAAATACACATAATGGTATATTATTAATCTAATGGTCAGGGATATTGGTATTTGATAAAATAGTGGGATATTGTTAAATAATTTTTTTTGCATTGCATATTTGTTGATCAAAATAAAGTGTTAAAAGATGATTTTATTTTTTTATAGAAAATAGAATGTTGTATTACTTCAATTACATCACTTTGGTAAATTTTGGATAATTACAATATTCTCACCAGTAGTACATTTTATTAGTGTTTTAAGATATTATGAATCATACTAATCAAATAGAAGAAGTTTCATGTGTCAGAGTTCCTTATTCCCAAGGTGCCTTCTAAGAAGAATGGTGAGTAAGATATAGCGTTCTACTTGAGGAAAATAGACGATACACTAGATGTATAGTGCCACATGTTATCATAAATTTTTAGTGAGCAAAAAAATTTATATGAGTATATGGATGTGTATAGTATGTTTTTTCAAGTAAATGATCTCAATCAGGACAAATCTGAAAAAGAGTAGTTTAAAATTCAAAAAAACTTTTCACATGAAATTTTAGAGAAGGTTCTCCAATTGGACATCATGTAGTCAAGATGATTTGATATAATGATTGGTTTTACATATTAGGATTTAAAATTTGGAATGATTTTTTCCCTAATCTTCTAATCACTTCACTACATTATAGCTTCTCTAAATTTATTGTGGATATAATGTGAAAAATATTGAGGAGTCGCTTTTGGATATCTTTCTTTGATTTTTCAAGATGATAAGGACATGAGGCTTGAAAAACCAAGAGTAATTATGGTGAATAAGTGAAAAAAAGGAAAAGTCCCCCAAGACACACTCCATGTCTAATGCTTCTATTTACCATTCTTCTAAGAAGAGGAATGTATATAGGAAAGAAATGGAACAAGATTTATAATTTTTTTAACATGGAAAGAAGGGGTATTAGAATAAGAATTTAATATTTATGAAAAAATAAAGGGGAAACTTAACTTTTATTATTTATTATTGTAATATTTATATTTTAACAAGTTAGGTGTTTCATATAGTTTTTGGTGCTCACATTTGTATCCAAATATAGGAACCATGTAAATATTTTAAATTTATCATAGTCGACATGGATCTTTGATCTTCCAATGGAGAAAGACTGGATTCTTTAGATATAGGAGTCTAATACTTTACATATCCAACAGTGTAAGATCACAGTATTTGGAAAGGTGTGTTTTCATTATGTTTTTGTTGAATGCCTCGTTCCGGGTTTTTAGGGATGTCTTCTGAAAGTATGAGAGGCCTTGGGAGTGTTTCAGGGGCTCGGGGAATAGAAGAAAAGAAAGATGGGAAAGATAGGCTAGGTTGCACGGTCTGCGCACAGCCAGGGCAAACCATGTGGCCTGCCCAGGTAAATCGTGCAACCCTTCTCCTTCGGGTAGTAGCATGTGCACGGTTTTCACATGGTTTTTCAAACCGTGTGGCTAAACCGTGAGGCCTCTTAAAGTTGTGAAAAATTACAAGTTTTCCACTCCGGGATTTTAAACCCCTACTTGGGATTTTCCTCCATTCATCTCCTCTCAACCATTTTGGCGAACCTGGCCGACCCAAGCCTCCCAAGGGTGGTTTTCCTTCTATTATTGGCAATTTAGAGCGTCGTTGGTTGCGAATCGAAGCTCCGGGTAAGGCTAATCCCATCCTTGCTTATCATTTTGGTTTAGGGTTTGTATCTTCTTTCCCTCTTGTTCTGATGCTCTAAAACCCTATCTTTTGGGTGAGTTTTAGGTTTATGCTCCAATGGTTGGTCGGATCGAGGTCTAAGGACTCGATTGAGACTGTGTTCAACCATAGTTTCGAGGTAGGTGGTCTAAAAGTTATATCCCATAGTTATTTGGGTATTTTTGTGTGCTTAGTTGTGTTTCTTATTTCCCCTTGGTTATGTTTTGAATAACCTTGGAATGTTTGGTAATAATGATGTTTAAAATGGATAATGGGAACCCTAACGATCCATGTGGGATGTATTGGGATGGACTTGACCTAATTTAGGGTCATCCATGGGATGTGTCGGCTTCTCCCGGGTTTAGGGATTGTTATTAAACAAGTGACCTTATTGTAGAGAATTGTAGAGCCCTTGATAAACATGTTGTCTTGAATGGTTGAATCATGGAAATGATGAACGGGTTAAATGGGTTATTGTCTAAACTGATTAAAGACCATAATTGATAGGTTATGGGTCTAGTTCTAAATGCTTAGTGAGTTAGGTATAACACATGGGAATTGGGTGAATGGTTAAATGGTGTGAAATGGTAATGTGTTAATGGGTTAAGGCATGATGTGGATTCCCATGTGGGGTGTTGTGAATAGTTTTTGCTGAAGGGAAATGGTTTGGATGGTTGATGGTTACTTATATATATATAAGCATTTGAACATGGCTTCATAGAGTGGAGTATGACTTGAGGATTTACGCCCACGGGTTGAGCTATGACTGAGGTTCTAAACTCCACCCTAAAACCACGGGTTAGGAAAGGGGACTGAGGGTCTATTATCCTAACGGTTTCATCCACCCGGACATAGGATTAGAGTTGAGGATAGGGTTTCTATGAGGGGGTTAGTCCTAGTGAGATAGGATAAGGACATGTTCACCCTCTGGCATGTGATTGTTGGCCTTAGAACCATGTAACATAAGGTATGTGATTAACCCGTGGAAAGGTGACAAAATGGTAAATGATGATAATTGGTATGAAATGAATGGAAATGGAAGTGGAAATGGATTTGACGCTGAACCGGTTAGTGGAACCTTAAATAATTACTTGGCAATTACCATTCATATTCCTTTTGCATGCACTACCTGTTTATAATGGGTATCTTGTACACACCATTGGTGGTGGCCTACTGAGTTGTACTCACACCCTGCTGGCCGCCATTGGGTACCTGAGAAGACTTCATGATTGCAGGTCAAGAGAAGGGAAAGGGTCCTTTCTAGATAGTTCATTGGACATGGGTAGCACTTTGTGGAGGGTCCAGACTTAGAGTCGGGACCATTTTGGGGATTTTGGTTGTTGTCCTTATTTGGGAATTTTGTTCACTTTTTCACTTGTAGTGTGACATGGCATATTTATTGTTGAAAATAGTTTTTATACATGTTCCTTGTTTATTGGTTATTTTTTCCGCTATTTGGTTTATTTCTATTGTGGATTACTCTGATAAAAAGGGGGTATAGTCTCCCCACTTTACCCCATAAACCCCGGCTGCTAGTCGGTAGCCTTTGGCATACGAGGAGCTGGGCTTAAGGTCATGTAACCACCCAGCTCGGAGCACCGGTTTAGTGGCTTCTGGGTCAGGGACATTACAAACTGGTATCAGAGGAGGTCTTTCTTCTCCTTCTCTGAGGTCTTGTTATTTGGGATAGGTTTCAAAGGGTTAATATGTGTCAGTCCGTGGTAATGAGCACGTTCTTAGGAGTAGTTAACCCATGTACGAGGTAAAACCCATGTCGCCCTGGGTGGGAAATATTGTTCTTGGTTGTGTGTTGTTACATCTGATGATATTTCACCATTGGGTGACGTACATGTGGTTTGAAGTGACTATTTTATAATATTTGGCTTGTCTCCTTAATGTCATGAGGATTTTCATTCATGCATCATTGTAGGCACCTAGGGAGATAAGTGGCATGCATCGGGTTAGGCACACGCATGGGCTGGGTGTGTGAGGCAGGAAGGTAGTGTGCAGCATGCATTTCATGAAACCAAGAAATAATGAGAAGAATGAAATAAAACAAGTGGGTAAAGGATGTTTAATGAAACATAATGGTTTGAAATGAAGTGGAAAATGTTTTGTAAAACAATCTATGAGTTTGGTGATAGTGCATGGTTGTTTACCCCATGTGGACCATGGCCCACGGTAGGGATGGTCGGGGCGGTGAATTTGAGGTTATAATGTTGTCAAATTAGCATATGAAAGTGGGTTGTTGTAGCTATTAATGAACTTTTTGAGGTCGTTAAAGTTTTATGGTACGCGTTCTAAATCTCGTGCTTGGCATTGTAGAGAAATTCCACGACGACGTCGGTTACCAGTTGGGAAACTGAAGGATGTTGCTGAGAACACTCCTTTAGTAGAGGAGCAAGAAAATGTGGTGATCCATGAAGGTAGAGAAGAAATGTTCTGGGAGAACTTGACTCGCCTTATGCAAATGATGGATTAGGACCTAGGGCGGGTTACATCGAGTATGTTTGAGCTGACCAGGGAGTTCCAGCTGCAGTACCCTCCGACTTTCACCGGAAAGGGTGGGCCAGAGGCAGTAGAGTTCCTGTTAGAGTCTGTCCAGATGATACTATATCATCTAAAGACCCCTATTGAAAGGTGAGTGAAGCTAGACACTTATATGTTGTGGGGCTAGGGTAGGTGTTGGTGGGACATTCAGGCTCAAATCGAGTAGGCTGAGGGAATGTTGTGGAAGGTTTTTCAGGAAATGTTTTGGGATCATTTTTATCCAGAGACTTTGAGGTAGGAGTGGGATGCAGATTTTATGATCCTGCCTCAGGGATTTCTATCGAAGATGGACTATGCTAGTCGCTTCACTCATTTGAGACAATTTGTCCCAATTTTAGCAGGGGATGACACTACAGTAGCAAATCATTTCTAGTATGGGATGAGACATGAGATTATGTCTCAAGTAAACATCTTCCGCTTGAAGAGGTTCGAAGAGGTAGTAGATCAGGCATTGATCTTAGAAGGAAACTTGAAGGGAGATTTAGGTAGTGGGTTTGTGGTGCCAATGGGGCAGATGAGTAATAAAACTACCGAGGGTCGGAAGTGACGCCATGAGAGCTCACAGCATGGCGGAAGTGTGCAAAGTGGGTGGAAGAGAGGGTCAGCCTCTCAGAGTGGAAATCAGGTTTTCTGCTATCAGTGTGGCAGGTCGGGGAATATGCGTGGTAAGTTTCCATGAGCTCTAGTTGAGTGTCATTCATGCGGTAGAATGGGCCATGTTTAGCGGTTCTGTAGGAACCCTCCGCAGACGGGTGAGCATAATGAAGAAAAGTATATATCGGATATGGGAAGGGGTTCGGTTTCCCCATATCAGGTAGGCAGTTGGAGCTCCACGGGCCGTACTGGTAGGGGCGGTGGACGTGGAACTCCAGGGAAAGATCGTTCATGCCAGCAGGATAGTGTAGCATAGGGTACTCAGTCAGGAGCTCAGGGTAGAGGGAAAAGTCAACTTCAGTAACTTCAGTTTGTGCCTAGTGATGGCGAAGCTGGACTATCAACTGTTCGAGGTACGATCCTTGTAGCTTCTACTTTTGCTGGTGCGTTGTTTGACACAGGTGAAACACACTCTTTTATCTCTGCTCAAATTGTGGTAGCGCTGGGTTTACATATGGAGAGGGTGTGTGGAGTTATGTCAATTGACACCCTGTTGGGAGTGCAGGTTGAGGATATCAAGCAGTTCAAGGGATGTACCTTGGAAGTTGGTGGGTATCATTTTATGTGGGACTTTTCATTATTTATATGTTAGGTTTTGACCTAATCTTGGTAATGGATTTTTTGGTGTTATATCTGGCGCATATAGACTGTTATCGTCACAGAGTATCGTTCAGGTCACTTGAGGGTGACGTTTATGTCCACCGTGGCGAATGGTATATTCAAGCAAGGCGTGCGGGGCCATTTTGTCAACAGATGAGTGGACTCACGGCGCAAGTGGCATGTATAATATTTGATTATGATGAGGTAGGGGATCAATCTAATTTTCCTCATGTGATAGATTGGTTTCAGGACGTGTTTTAGGAGGATTTCTCAGGGTTTCCCCCCGAGAGGGATGTTCAGTTCACGATCAAGTTACTGCTAGGAGAAGAGCCAATTTCTATTCTGCCATACCGAATGGCACCAGCAGAACTCCAGGAACTGAAGGTTCAGCTTGAGGAGTTGGAGCATAAGGGGTTTATCTGTCCTAGTACATCTCCTTAGGGATCCCTTGTGCTTTTTGTAAAGAAGGTCAATGGGTCATTCAGGCTGTGTGCTGACAATCGAAAGTTGAACCAGATGATAGTGAAGAATTGGTACCCTCTTACTAGAATTGATGACCTGTTCAATTAGTTTAGGGGAGAATTAGTGTTTTCTAAGATTGATCTGAGGTCAAGTTATCACCAGTTGAGATTGAGATCTTCTGACGTACCGCTGATAGCTTTTCAGAGTCGGTATGGGCTGTTTGAGGTTGTGGTAATACCTTTCAGATTGACCAATGCACCAGCAGTGTTTATGGATTTGATGAACCGAATCTTTTATCCATATCTAGATCATTTTGTGGTTTTCTTTGTTGACGATATCTTAGTGTACTCGAAACCTCATGACGATCATGCCCAATATCTTGATATCGTCTTGGGTATGCTAAGAGAGCATCGGTTATACGCCAAGCTATCAAAGTGTCAATTTTTCGTAGGAGAGGTGCATTTTCTAGGTCACGTCATTTCAGATGCAGGTGGGTTAGTGGATCTAGAGAAAGTGTAGGAAGTTGTATCTTGGGAACAACCCAAGAGTGTTTTTGATGTTCCGAGTTTTATAGGTACCGAAGGTTCATTCATGATTTCTCTCACTTGGCAGCACCACCCTCAAGCTTGACCAAGAAAGGAATCAAGTTCTAATGGTCTGAGGCTTGTGAGAATGCCTTCCGAGAGTTGAAGAAGCGGTTGACGACTGCACCTATCATGTTCTTACCTGAGCTGGGTAAGAAGTACATCGTGTTTTGTGATGCGTCTGGAATCAGACATGGGGCTGTGTTGATACAGGATGGGAAGGATGTGGCTTATGGGTCAAGGTAGTTGTGACCCCATGAGCGGAACTATCCCACTCATGATCTTGATTTGGCTGCAGTAGTGTACGCCTTGAAGTGATGGAGGCACTATATTTTGGGAGAACGATATACCTTGTTTACCGACCATAATATCCTAAAGTACATCTTCTCACAGTGGGATTTGAATCTTCGGTTGTGAAGATGGTTTGAATATATCTAGTATTTTGAATTTTAGTTGGCATATACGCTAGGAAAGGGAAACAGTTTTGCTGATGCTCTGAGTAGGAAGGTTCAGAATCATGCGGTTCAAGAGTCCAGCACCGAGTGAAAGGTGATGGCTTTGTTTGAAAAGTTGCACCTGGAGGTGCAGGAGGAAAGTGGTCAGGTCACTCTTACTTCCTTAACAATTGATTCAACTCTTTTGAGTCTAGTTAAGGAAGGTCAACTTGATGATCCTGAGTGTTTGATCATGAAGGAAAAGCTTAATGGTGGGGAGCTACCTTCTGGGTGGGCCGTCGGCGTGGACGGTGTTGTTCGTGTTCGTGATCATGTGGTTATGCCAGAGTGTATGCAGGAAGAGTTGATGCGTGGGTCCCCTGCATCAAATTGGGTAGTGCATCCTGGTTTGACCAAGATTTACCATGTTCTCTGAAGGTAGTTTTGGTGGCCTGGATTGAAGAAGGAAGTTGCGGACTTTGTGGCACGGTGCCTTACCTATCAGCAGGTGAGGGCCGAGCATCAACACCCAGGTATTTTGTTGCATCCATTTCCCATTCTGGAATGGAATTGGGATGATGTAACAATGGATTTTTGCGTGGGTATTCCAAGGACGCCAAAAAATAATGATGCAATCAGGGTGGTCGTGGATCAGTTAATGAAAGTGGATCACTTCGTACCGATTCAGGAGACCTATACAGTCGACCAGTTGGGTGAGTTGTATGTCTGGGAGATAGTGTGGTTGCATGGGGTGATTCAGACCATAGTTTCGGACCGAGATACGTGTTTCGCTTCACTTTTCTGGAAAGGGTTTCAGAAGGCGCTTGGTACGCAGGTGTTTTTGAGTAAAACTTTCCACCCGCAGACAGACGGGCATTCGGAGTTTACAATCCATGTGTTGGAATACATGTTAAGAGATTGTGTCTTGGACTTTGTTGGTTATTAATAGAGGCACCTATCATTGGTTGAGTTCTCCAACAACAATATTTTTCAGGCTATGATTCAGATGCCACCATTTCAGCCACTTTATGGGAGACCATGTAGATCTCTATTGTTTTGGCTAGAGGCGATGAATCTGAGTTGTTGGGGCCAAGTCTCGTGCAGGAGACTTCAGAGAGAGTTATTTTGATCAGGAAGTGAATGGATACGGCTCGGATTAGGTATAAGTCGTATGCAGATCGGAGGTATAGACCTCTTGTGTTTGGGGTGGGTGATAAAGTGTTCCTTTGGGTGTCTCCAAGGTTGGGTCACCGTTGGATTCGAATGCAGGGTAAGTTAGCACCTAGGTATGAGGGACCTTTTGATATTGTGGAGAGGATCGGACCAATGGCTTACCGATTGGCTCTTCCACAACGGTATGGTGGGATGCATAATGTGTTTCATGTGTCAAAGCTTCGATGGTATCATCCTGACCCATCTCACATGGTTGATGATGAGGATGTGGAGCTTGAGGCTGATGCGTCCTTTGAGGAGCATCTGGTTCGTGTGGTGGATCGTAGTGAAATGATCTTGTGGGGAAAGGTTGTACCATAAGTGTGAGTACTATGGAAGCATGGGAATGTTTAGGAATAAACTTGGGAGCGGGAATTGGATATGCGGGATCAGTGGCTCGAACTCTTCTCTTTGGTGGAGCAAAGAGGCTTGGGAACTCGGCTCGAGGACAAGCCTTTATAAGGTGGGGAGATTGTAAGATCCTAGTTTTGGGGAAGGTATGTTGTCATTATGTTTTGGTTGAATCCCTTATTTCGAGCTTCAAGGAATGTCTTCTGAAATTACGAGAGGCCTTAGGAGTATTTCAGGGGCTTAGGGCATGGAACAAAGGAAAGATGGGAAAGACAGGCTAGGGCACACCGCCAGGGCAAACCGTGTGGCCTGCCCAGGTAAACCGTGTAACCCATCTCCTCTGAGCAGTAGCATACACATTGTTTGCACACGGTTTGTCAAACCGTGCGGCTAAACCGTGCATCCTCTTAATGTTGGTAAAAATTACAAGTTTTCCACTCTGGGCTTTTAAACAGCTACTAGGGATTTTCCTCCATTCATCCCCTCTCAACCCTTGTGACGAACCTGGCCAACCCAAGCTTCCCAAGAGAGGTTCTCCTACTATTCTTGGCCTTTTAGAGCATCTTTGGTTGCAGATCAAAGCTCTGGGTAAGGCTAATCCCATCTTTGCTTCTCTTTTTGGTTTAGGGTTTGTATCTTCGCTCCCTCTTGTTCTGAAGCTCTAAAACCCTATCTTTTGGATGAGTTTTAGGTTTAAGCTCCAAAGGTTGGTCGGATCGAGGTCTAAGGACTCAATTGAGAGTGCGTTCAACCGCGGTTTCAAGGTAGGTGGTCTAAAAGTTATATCCCATGGTTATTTGGGTATTTTTGTGTGCTTAGTTGTGTTTCTTGTTTCCCCATGGTTATGTTTTGAATAACCTTGGCATGTTTGGTAATAATGATGTTTAAAATGCCTTATGGGAACCCTAATGATCCCCATTGGATGTGTTGGGATGGACTTGGCCTAATTTAGGTCCATCCATGGGATGTGCCGGCTTCTCCTAGGTTTAGGGATTGTTATTAAACAAGTGACCTTGTTGTAGTGAATTGTAGAGCCCTTGATAACATGTTGGCATTAATGGTTGAATCATGGATATGATGAACGGGTTAAATGGGTTAGTGTGTAAAATGATTAAAGACCATAATGGATAGGTTATGGGTCTAATGCTAAATACTTAGTGAGTTAGGCATAACACATGGGAACTGGGTGAATGGTTAAATGGTGTGAAATGGTAATGTGTTAATCGGTTAAGGCATGATGTGGATTCCCATGTGGGGTGTTTTGAATAGTGTTTTCTGAAGGGAAATGGATTGGATGGTTGATGGTTACTTATATATATATATATAACCATGTGCACATGGCTTCGTAGAGTGGGGTATGACTTGAGGATCTACACCCACGGGTTGAGCTAAGACTGAGGTTATAAACTCCACCCTAAATGCATGGGTTAGGAAAGGGGACTGAGGGTCTATTCTCCTAATGGTTGCATCCACCCGGACTGAGGCTTTGAGCTGAGTATAGGGTTTCTATGAGGGGGTTAGTCCTAGTAAGATAGGATAATGATGTGTTCACCCTTTTTCATGTGATTGTTGGCCTTAGACCCATGTAACATAAGGTATGTGATTAACTGATGGAAAGGTGATGAAATGGTAAATGATGATAATTAGTACGAAAGGAATGGAAATGGAAGTGGCAATAGCTTTGCCTCTGAACCGATTAATGGAACCTTAAATAATTACTTGGAAATTATCATTCATATTCCTTTTACATGCACTATCTATTTATAATGGATATTTTTTAGACACTTTTGGTGGTGGCCTACTGAGTGGTACTCACACCCTTCTTGGGCAGCCATTGGGCACCCGAGCAGAATTTATGTTTTCAAGTTAGGAGAAGGGTAAGGGTCCTTTCTAGATAGTTGAGTGGACATTGGTAGCACTTGTTTGAGGATCTGGACTTGGAGTCGGGACCATTTTGGGGATTTTGGCTATTGTCCTTATTTTGGGATTTTGTTCACTTTTTCACTTCTAGTATGACATGGAATATTTATTGTTGGAAATGGTTGTTATACATGTTCCTTGTTTATTGGCTATTGTTTCCGCTATTTGGTTTATTTTTGTTTTGGCTTACTCTAATAAAAAGGGGGTACAGTCTCCCCACTTGACCCCATAAACCCCCGCTGCTAGTCGGCCGCCTTTGGTATACGGGAAGGCGCGCTTTAGGCCGTGTAACCACCCATCACGGAGCACCAGTTTAGTGTCTTCCATGTCGTGGACGTTACAAATAGGGTTGATACTAGTTTCAAAGAACAACTTTAATGTTCTAAACATTATGAAAAACAATATTTTTGTATCCATGTTTTTATATTAATGGTTTTTTTCAAATTTGGGAATAAATGTTTATACTTTTTATAAATACTTCATATGTTATGGTATGGAATGTCGTAATAATTGTCTTTAAATATTGGAATATGAAAACGAAGTGTTTTAAATAGATAAAGAACATATTTTATATAACTTATTTCACTCCAAGTTGTGGTATCACTTTCAGGGTCATGTAAATATCTATCAAGAAGGTTATTTGTATTATTTTAAACTAAATTCACTTTGTATATTTCATGCTTGTTTTCAAGGTAAAATGACCAAGACACCTTCCAGTGGAATGGGTGAAAATCCCATAGAGCTTCTTAAATTATTATGTAGGTATGTGTGTGATCCTTTTCCAATTGGGGCTATAGGTTGAAAATAAAAATTCATTACATTTACTAAACAATTTAGTATACATGCATATGTACACTTGATCAGGTATGGGTTTGAATCCATTGATAAATTTAAATATTTCAGGAATGAAATAGACAAACAAAATGGAATTAATATAAAGAAGATTAAATCAGATTGAGATGGATAATATCGTAACCCTGAATTTATCAACTATATATGAGAGTTTGGTATTATATATATGAACTAACTCAATTTACAATATAGTGGAAGGTTGTAATTGAAAGTAGGAACCATACATTATGAGACATAGTGAGTCCGATGATGAGTCTTTCATATATTTCATTATCCTTTAGGGGGATATGTATTCCAAACTATGACATATATAATAAACCAAGTGAGAACTAAGATGGTAAACATAATTCCATAGATTTAATGTGTGAAATGAAATCCATGTTGTCAAATTTATGTTCATGGGGTGGTGAGTCATTTTTTATGGCCACTTATAGTAATAAACTAAAGCCCTATGGAACAAAGTGTATCTTTATAAGATATCCTAAGGAAACAAGAGGATGTGATCTATACAAACCATTAGATAGGAAAGTAATGGTTGAAAAACATATCATGTTTCTAGAGAAAAAACATATATCAGAAAGATATAGTGGAAGAAATATTTACTTAGATGAAGTTAATACTCAAGATAAACATGATTTTTTATAGAAAGAAATTCAACAATACTTCGTGGAAGATATTTTAAAAGATAAATAATAACTATAATAGATCACCATAGAGGTTAGAGTACCAGTGAGATATGGTTTTCTAGTCACTGAGGATGGTGAATCATTATTACTTAATAATAACGATCATGTGAAATACAAGGAAGTGGTAAGTGGCTAAAAAGCTACAGTATGGAAAGAATTATGAATTTTGAAATGGATTTTATATAATAGAAACAATTTTGGTTTTCGGTTGATCCACTAGTAGTTATAAATCACATTGTATGAAAATGGGTATTTACGAATAAATTAGACATGGATGGTAATGTTAGTGCCTATAAATCACGGAAAATGGCTAAAGGTTAAAGGAACATCAAGGAATAGTCTATAGAAACACCTTTTATCTATATTTTATTATGAAATCCATCAAAATTATACTTATAATATAAGTTTTTTAGGACAATGAGATTTATTATATGGATTTAAAAAAATATTTTTTTAGTGAGAACCTTATTGAAGATGTCTATATAACATAACCAAAAGTTTTTTTGAATCCTTGGGATTTAAATAAGGTATAAAAGTTGTGGATATTTATTTATGGGATGATGAAAGAATCAAGGTCATGAAAAATTAACATTGATAAGTCCATATGGGAATTTGGTTTCATAAAGAACAAATGTGATCCTTGTTTCGAGAAGCAGTTTAGTGGGAATGAAATTTTTTCCTAATATTATATTTCAAGGACAAATTAATTATTTGAAATGTGATACCAGTATTACAGTTAGTTAAGTCATGATAAAAAAAGTGATTCTCCATGAAATAAATAAATCAAGTAGTTAAGTGGTTATATTCTATGGATCAAGAACATTCATGGTATATCTTAGAGGCTACATGGACTATGTCGAGATATATGCATTGACCAAATACTAAAGAGATTCATTATAGAACAAACCAAGATAGTTTTGGTTTAAATGCCATATGGTTTAATTGTCTCTAATAAAATTTGTCCTCAAACACAATAGGAGGTGTAAGGGATGAGTATAATATCTTATGATTATGTCAAAGGTTCCATTATTAATTTCATGATATATATCAGGATTATTATTTACTATGCCTTGAGATTGGTAGGATGATATTAACATGATCCATGAGAAAAACAATTAACTGTTTTTTAAGGATATCCTAAAGTATATGAGACATAATAAATATATATTCCTAGTTTATGGAGGAGATTAATATTTATTCATTGGGGGATAAACATACACATGTTTTCAGATAGATCAGAATTATCTAAAATTAAAATCAATATTTTCATTATATAACAATGGAGGAGTGGTGAGATAGAAGAGATCAAAGCATATGGTTTTCTCTAATTATACAGTGCAGTCCAAGTATATTGTGTTTTATAATGTATCGAATGAAATATTGTGTGAATTTAACTTCATCTAGGGGTTTGATGTAGTACATAATAGTAAATACCATATAACATTTTATTGTGTTAATAATGAAGTAGTGGCTCTAGACAAGGAGCCAAGGTCACATCAATTGACGAATCATATATATTATAATTATCATTTCATTAGGGGTTTTCCTCAGAGTAGTGAGGTCATAGTAGGTAGAGTATCCCTGAAATATAGCATGGTGAATCCCTTAACTAATGATTTATCTCAACTAAATCATGAACATAATGCGATATCTATTTAACTTAAAGTCCATAGATGTTTGATCTAGTAAAAGTAGGATTCTATTGGAGTTGGTTCCATATAACCATCTACATTATACTTTCAATTTAATATATATTAAAATTTATGCATATTAATAAATATCCTATCACATGGTGATTATTTTTCTAAGTAACAATTAAAATGATATTGTCATTACAGTATTTTTTACATCAAATGGTTATAGAAATTACTCTCTATAATGAGAACATTAAGGTTCTATAAATATATTATTAAATACGTGTTCTATGCTAATATGACATTATCTAACTAAAGACAAATGATATAACCTATCATGGTTAGGAGGACCCTAATACATTGATACTTGTTCTCATAAATTTATCATTTAGTAATCTCCAAGAGATGCGGTTATAAGAACTTTCCCACCCATAGGAATTTCACATGTTTTATATTTCACTAAATATTCTTATCTAAGAACATATTTATTAGTCCTTATAATGTATATTAATATTAATGAATATCATTAGTCATGTACTTTGATGTATTGATGGAAACTGTGATGACATATTCACATAGAGATGTGAGATATATTGGGTGCGTCATGAGAGATATAGAATTAATGAATAAGTCTAGATATGATATCTACATTTTGATTTTAATGGATGTAGATATCTCATGCCCATTTATGGAAATAAATTTTTTTTATGAAGTCTATGTTCTTTGATGTTTTATCAACGACTTCATTTTTGAAAATCCAAAGAAAGATATGTTGAGCCTATAGGTTGATGAAACATGTGATGCAACCAGCGTGATGAAATATTGATACAAAGGGAATATGTTATACAATGATCATTTAGAGGAGGTTATTATAATTTTGGGAATTAACTTATTTCTTTATGGGTGTGTAGATGTTTTGATTAATGAAAATCCTAGAATTTAGGTGAGTTAGTATAATTTCAGTGAGAAATATTCATATATGGTCCCAAACTAAGAGTATTTAGAACATCAGTTGAATTCAATATTAAAATGATAATAGAATAAATATTATTCTAAAATTCTAAAGAAAAATAATAATTTATATTTGGATGATATAAAATATTCATTCACCAGTTATTCAAAAGAATTTATATCTAAGTTGATTAGTAAGTAAATACTTATTCCTAAGTTTAGTGAATATAATATTTTTTTATTTATTGAATGAATAATGAAGTGATATTTATTTATTAAAATACATATTAATTATTTGAGTTTTAATAAATACTTAGGTGAAATACATGCAAAGTAAAAAGTCTGGTGGGAATGATATATTAAATATCAATTATATACTTGTTAATTTATATATTTAAGAAATGATATTTAATTTTTTTTGAGTCTTGAGTTCATCATGTAAATAAAAATATTATTATTATTATTATTATTATTATTATTCAACATGTATATTTCTAAGGATTAATTTAATAATAAAGGGTCTATGTGAAATTATAATTCTGTCACCTAGCTATATAAGCCCAGTTTTATCATTTTCAAGGATTTTTTATTGTTGTAAAAAATATATTTTATAGGAAATTATCTGAAACCCAGAGAGAAATATCTCATGAACTGATGGATTTAATCCCCCTTCTCCCTCTTAAGTCTATAAGATAAATAAAAAAATCCTTTAAACCTCAAAATAATTCTTGTTATGGTCAATGGTGAATGTAATAAATTATGAGAATCATCTCTACTAACACCCAGATATTATAAGATGTCATTAAAAGGTTTTTGGACCACATTTGGATATCTATAGTATGATAATACACTTTAATCCTTTAATGAGAAGATGGAACATCAAGAATTGTTCAACTATATTAACCACAAAGAAATAATTACAAGTGAGGTAATTCTTTATCTATATAAATTTTTTTGAAAGATCCTCTCTAGAATCATTTAGGGTTGTTATTCATCAAGTTATATGGATTTATCAGAGGAAGTTGATGAAAATCCATTGTTGGTCATGGGATCAACCACTACAATTTTTACCTGAAGAACATAAACATATAAGGAAAATAACAATAAATAAAGGATGGATGGATTTCTATATGAGGTTGTTTTATTTTCTTCCTAGTTTTTAACTAAATTTTTTCCACTTCAAGAATGAAATGATATAACTACGGGGAGGATTTATCAAATTGGGTTTTCCTTAGTCTCTATTTAGCTCATTTTTTTAGTTTTATGTCTCGTGTTCTCTAAAGGGATTTAAATAGTGAATTTACCTTAGCAGGTGATCTTAGAAAAAAAATATTGGTTTCATTATATTCATTGTGTGGTGTTTACCCTTATGTTTAATTATTATATATTTTTGATCTAATTGGTTTTTATGGGATATTTTATATTAACTAAATAAATATATATTTATCTTTTGATCACAAATATCAATATCTCATAAATAGATACTCGAATTTAAATTAAGACACCAAGGATATGTTTGCAATGGTGTGGATTAACTATGTAGGGTATGAGTTATGTGCTTAGGAATCAGGTCTTCGACCGACCCTTTTCAGGTATTCCATTATTTGTGTTGGAAGAGAAAAATAACAATTATAAATTATTTTTTAATTAGTCTAGCTAGGGTTATCCACCACCACGGATTATGAAACCCAAAAGAGAAATTGAGGATGGGAAAACCAGATCTTATTGATGTTGTTGTGGGATCGTAGAGTGGAGGCAAATTTTTGTGGCTATGATGATCAAATATTATGGTTTTGATGAAGGTATAAAAGCATTGTAAACATTTCCCAGATGTATGAATTAGATATTTTGTAATTATTCATTATTTATCTTACTTAAACATTAATTATTTATTATATTTACTTAGATTATACTTGATGATTACTCTTTGTGGACTATTCAAGTCACAACAATCAGATCCCATAACAATAACTAATACACTACTTAAGGTAAGTAAATTCCCTAATTTTATATCATCCTTCATATAAATAAATTCATGTTATCCATGTTTTATTTATTCAACATCCCTTAAAAGTTCCTTGACTTTGATTGTAAATAGTTATGTTTTGAATTATTATACATCATTCACCATTTTTAATTGATTATAAATATGAAATAAATGTGATATCACAACAGGGATTACTGATGGTTTATTCTTGAAATATTAATTTATTATTTTTTTAAATGGTATATCATGTTTTATGGAAAGAATCCATGAATTGAAGAATTAATTCTTTAATTTATGATATCAAATTCACTTCATTGAAGTTTTATTAATGACTTTTTTCTTATGAAATTTTCCCATAACTATTCCCATTGATTCCCCAACCCTGTTTATTCTTTCTATAGAATATGTTTTGATAATTTTAATGAAAATGGTGAGATAAGCAGTGAAGAAGAGAACAGAACTAGATTTTAGGTGAGTTGGTGGTACATTGTGTGATATCAGGATGCTATAATAATGGTTGGTGTGTCAAGGACTCCCAACAATAGCTCAGTTTGAGGGAACGATGATGCATATATATGGTGGTTCTATCTTGGCATGGTTTATTCCAATTAAGAAAAGGACCGTGCACTTCTCTGGAACTTTTTCTCTTTGAATTTCCTTATTCCTCATATTTGAATAAGAGAGTTATAAGAGGTCGGTAAACATATTGGTATCATATTAATTTCTAGTTAAAGCCTATATTGGGCTTCAATACACCAAAATTGAATAAGATTGTTATATCCCACATTGTGTGTGTTAATAGAGATAAAATAACACATGGTGTTTGGAGAGATAAAATGTGTTATGTTTGACGAAAGGACACTCTACCAGGTACACTAGGGTACATTTATGGACTATCCAATAGATCCAACACCCTATGTACCTTACTGGGACACACCAAGTATATTGATTCCACCTAACAAGATAGAACTAGTACAATCCTAACTATATCCTTATTCTATCACATCATGTACAATGGAAAATATTGTATAATGGGAAATTTATGGTTTTATCATATATTCTCAATCAAGTATCAGGGTTGGACACATGAGTAGTTTATTCTGATTGATTTTACATATATAGCACGATGGTTCATAAGACATCCTTAGTAGGAATTTTCACATGGAAATTAGGATATATAGTGATCCTTAGTATCAAGGAAACATTGATTAAGGGAGTGGGAGAGATAATTGGTATAAACACGGGGTTGATGACCACATATCATTATCTAGATTCTAGGGAATAGGCTCTCCATTAACATAGTTAACCAAGTATCCCCCTTCATGATGCAAAATGATTCTATCATATATAGAGTAGGAAACACCCTCAGATGATGCATACACCACACAACGTGGTGTGGATTCTCTATAGGGATTTGTAACTTCTCTACTAACATGCACCTCCCCCACCCCCACGAGATTCCATAGTGTTAGTTTAAATGTTATGAAGTCTAGGTTGTTAGATTGATGGGTGATTTGGATTTTATGTGTCTTGTGTAATGATAGGAAAATTAGTTTCCTTTGAGATATGACCTAAAACAGAGATTTCAACATCATTCCTTGTGGATCTTTCGATATTTTGGGTCTCTAGTTGCTTGTGAGTTATGATTCTTCATGGAGATGAGATGTAATGATGGTAATTCTTCCTTTATAATAGGTTTTCTTGAATATCGAGTGTATCTCACACATTTGGGTTACTTATTTTTTCCCTTAGTCTTGGGTTTTAGATTATTATTATTTTATCCTTACTTTTTTTTGAGACATCCTACTGGGTATGACTATACTCACACTTTCATTGTATTTGAGCCTATATGTGTTGTGTTTGAGAAAATGTTGCACATATGGGTGGGGTTGATGGAAAACATAGAGTTGCTGGTGTTTGTAGCACTAATACATAGTAGTATGTGGTGGAACATAGTGGGGGATGGTTACTAATATAGTTCGTCCCAATTGATATTATAGTGATGGGTAACTTTCTAGAGTCAGCTTCACCTGGTGATATTTTTTACTACACATGTTTTCCCTTTGGGTCGGTTCTATGTGGAATCATAATATACAGTTGTTATCTCATGTATGTATCTATTACGCAGTTTGTTATTTAATATATTTTATATATATATATATATATTATTTTATTTTCATATTTATTGATGAACTACTATAAAACGTGCAACATAAAATGTTATCCTTTCTTTGTGTTAGCAAAAATCACTCAAATAGGTTGTCATTATCAGCACTGATAGTGGGTATCTTTTATTAGCACTAAAAAAAGCTCTCAGAAAAGAGACCCTTTATTAGGGTTTTTTTTAGCACTGATAAAGGGTTTCCTTTATCAGTGCATCTTTTTTAGAACTGATAAATGGTACCTTTAATCAGTGGTGAATTTTTAGCCCTAATAAAATATACCCTTAATCAACACAATTTATAGCACTGATAAAGGGATAGATCATGTGCATGAGTCCCACATTGAAATAGAGGACATTTGGCGGCTTCTTTATTTATGGTTCTGCCACATCCCAAGTTCAGAAGCCTTCTACAAAGATGGGTTTCCACCTACACCCTCCACACACACTCATATGGGCTTAGCCCTACACGCATGGGCTTTCACGGGGCTTATCACACCTTATTCTTCTTCTGGGAACCCACCAGCATACACACGGTTGGTTCCTACACGACCCACCCCATCGGGCCCCCATCCTGGCCTATACACAACCCATCCCACCTTCATATGTGAGCTATGGCCCATATTTTTTAAATACCAATAAAAATATGAGTATTAAAATAATTAAAATTTTCAAATAATTAAAAAAATAAATTTATAAATTTATAAATTCAAAAAAATGTCCAAAATTTTATTAATTAAAAATTTTTTAATAAATTTAACACATATATATTATAAAAATTATGAAATTGTATATATTAAATATATATATATATAACATGATTAAATTTAAATAATTAAACATATAAAAATTAAAAATGTGTAAATTAAAAAAGTTAAAATTATAATTATTTATTTATTAATAAAATGAATAAATTTAATGTACAAATATATAAATTATAAAATATTAATAAATAGTATATATTAAATATTTATATATAAAGGGATTAAATTTAAATAATTAAACAAATAAAAATTAAAATTTAGTAAATTAAAAAAAATATTAAAACATTTATTAATTAAATAATTATTAACAAAAAGAAAAAAATTAATATACATATATTAAATTATAAAAAATAATAAATAGAATATATTAAATATAGATATATAAAAAACATAAATTTTAATAATTAAACAAAAAAATTACAAATGTATAAATTACAAAATTATTAAAATAATTATTAATGATGTAATTATTAATAAAAATGAATAAATTTAATATATATATATATATATTAAATGTAGGTACAAAAATTGTTAAAAATGTTATAATTAAAAATGTGTTAATGATGTATATATTTTTAATGGTTTTTATACATAATTATTAATTTATATTTTTAATATTTTTAATATATAAATATATTCATATATATTTCTATATATATATATCAATAAATATACTATTTTATAAAATATGATTTAAATAATACAAAATATTTATGCTTACATTAAAAAATTAATATATTTAGTGAAAAATGGTTTATAATTGAAAATTGTTTTTAAGTAAAAATGTTGACTAATTGTATCTAGTCATGGAAAATTAACTGAATTTTGTTTTATTTTTCAATTTAACATATATTAAATGTAAGTTACATTGATTTCACACATATATATACATAATAATTATATTTTTATATACAATGCACACACACATAATATTTCTATAATTTATTCTATTTTTAATATTCATTTTAGAATTACATTTATTAACATAATATATTTAATATATATTATTCTACTTATCGATAAATTTTATCATTTTTTATATTTTTATTCAATATATGCTTTTTATTATTTTTTAATATTTTTTGAGTTTATTCATTTTTAATATTTTTTATTCATTAATAGTCTTAATTTTTTTTTAATCTTTTTTTAGTTTATTCATTTTCAAGTTTTCATTGTCCAATATGTTTATAATTTTTTCCATTTTCAAAATTTATCGACAAATTATTGTTCATTAACATTTAATGTTTTTAATATGGTTTTAATTTATATAATTAATATGTATTCATTTCAATTTAAAAGTATATAAATATTCATTTCTAATTTTGTTTAATTGTCTATATAATTAATAAAAATTATTTATTTTTTAAATTTATTCATTCTTATTATTAATTATTTCATTAGTGGAAATTGTGTATTATATAATTTTATTGTTCAATTTAACATATATCAAGCATGTATATATATACATTAATTTCACACATACAAATATTTACGTAATCAACGGAATCTTATATAAAAAAACATACACCAAATATTTATGTAATTTATTCAAATTTTAATATTCAACTTAGAATTTCATTTAGTAACATAATATATATAAGATATTTTTTTAATAGTTAAATTTTATTTATGTATTATTATTAATATAGTTAGTGTTATTTATTCTTTTTTAATATTTTTTTGGAATTTAATCATTTTATAATATTTATTTATAAATATTTACTTACATTGTTTTAATATTTTCAATTTGTATTGAACTTCATTTCAATATATATTCATTTTTTTATAATTAGTATTATTAATAAAACATATCATTTTTTTATATTTTTAAACTCTACTCATTTTTAATTATTTAATTTCAGTGATTAATAACACTCATGAATTTAAGATTATATATTCTGTAATAATGTTAAAATTTTATTTCTAAATAAATATTTATAAATAAATATAATTAAAAAGTTATATGTAATATATTTATAAAATTGAATTTTTTTATTATATATTACTAAAGTTATTTATAAAAAGAAGTATTTATATAATTATAAATAAATAGTTGTGTATTTAAATAATGATAAAATTATAAAAAATATATTAAATAAGGAAAATATTTACTATTTTTATATTTATACTTATATTTATGTATAGTTATTAAATATATATAATAATATAAATATATTTATTGATATAATTATTTCTATAATTATAAAATTATTATAAATATATTTAAATAATGAATATATTTAATATATTTATTTTTATAATTATATATATTTATTATATAAATAAAATTAGATAAATATATATAATGATATAAATATATTTATATTTATAAATTTATATAATATATATATATAATTATATATTTATAATAAAAAATATATAAATATCGTTTTTTAAAATTATTCATATAATTAAAAATAAATAATTATATATTTAAATAATTGTAAATTTATAATAAATATATTCAAATAGTTAATATATTTAGTATATTTATATTTTGATTTAAATATATTGATTATATATATATAGTTATATAAATAAATATAATGATTTAATTATGTTTATAATTATATACTACTATTTATAAATATATTTACAAAATAAATTTATTTATTGTTATAATTATAAATCTTTATTAGGGCTAAATAAGTGCTAATAAAACCCATATTTATCAGCACTAATGTTTTAGTGCAAATAATGTAATGTCCTGACCCGGGTGCCACAGGCTGGTGCCCCGAGCCAGTCGGTCACATAACCTCAGGCATGCCTCCCCATACACCAGAGGTTGCTGTCTAGTAGGGAGGGTCTGATATCAATCACAGAGAGACTATACCCTCTCTTTTTTTATAATAGTTATACACCAACACTAAATAAATATACAATAACAACTGAATAACATAATCAGACAGTATGAGTATCACTAGATGACCCAAAACTGGAAATACAATATCAAAACATAAAAAGTATAGAGTCATGCAAACGTTTATGCTAAGTATCAAAATATAAATAAAACTTAAAGACACTAAAAACACCCAAGAAGTCATTGAACCATTTATGAATCCCTCAATCATGCTCCATCCCCAAAAGATCCATCTAACATAGGAAATTTTTCTTTTAACCTATCTTGCAACAATGAAATCTATTCTGGTACTGATTAGAAAGCCCGAGTAGGGTGTGATTACAACACACTAGGCCACCCCAATAGCATTTAAAACTATATCCAGTCAAATAATAATATATTTAGTTGTATAAAGAAATAATTACAATGCATAACTAAACAATTATCACATTATCAATTAATATATACTTAACCACATAAACCCTCTAGTTCTTAAGGACACTCGAACCTCAATACCTTCTTTGACCCTTGTTGGAATTTAAGTAATCCCATAGGGATATCATGTCTTAGAATTCCACTATTACCATTCTACATCTTAAATCATATATTATAATTCCCTTATTACCATTCTAGATTTCAATTCACATATAAATTCCATCGTTACCATTCATCATTTCAATATCACATATGAATTATATAGTTGCCATTCATCATTTCATTAATTGATTAAATTATTAATTAATCATATTAATCCCATTAATTAAATCTATAATTAATTAATCCTCACAATCCCATAAATTAATCATCTCAATCCGATTAATTAACTCAAAAATTAATTAATCATCACAATCCTATTAATTAACTCAAGAATTTATTAATCATCTCAATCCCATTAATTAAATCAACAATTAATTAATCATATCGATCACATTCATCAACTCAAAAATTAATTAATCATCCCAATCCTATTAATTTATTCAAAAATTAATTATTCATCTCAATTTCATTATTAATTGAATAATTAGACAATCACCTTAATTACTTAATTAATTTCCCATTTAACTAGTCAAAATCTTCTATCACAATAATCCCATAATTAATTCATGAATTAATTATTCCATTCACAATCTCATTATCCTGTAATTAATTAATCAATTAATTATTCAAATTCTTCAATTACAAAAACCACAATTTCAATTTTTCCACAATTAACTAATTCACCAAATTAATCAATTAAATAACACAATTTCTAAATGTCAAATAGAATTTCTACAATTACATATGAAAAAATTGCAATCCAAACTTTGGGTTTTGAATTATAGACCACCTACCTCAATTTTTTGACGAACAATTTCCCAATAGAAATCCCCATCATTTGAGCATCACAACTATATATAATGAGATCTGTATCTAAAACCCTAATCCAAGATCCTTCAATTCGATATTTAAATCCTGTAAACCTAGATCAAGATTAAAAATATATATATATCTAGATCCCCCAAAATAGAAGATAACAACACTTCAAAATAAAGGGAGAAGAACATAAAAGATATATGAGATCAATCGGGAAGAAATCACTTACACAAAGAGGAGTAAATCTGCCAACCTGGCTTCGAATCGTCATGAACGGAGGTCAAAATGCCTTATAATCACTCTAGGAGGATCTAGAATTGATAGAAATTGATTATAGGTCGATTTAGGGCATTTGGGTGTATAAGATGAGGGTTTTCTATTTTTTTTAAATAAAATTTGCAGGATTAAAATCTCATACACATTGTTTGCTACTCGGGGAGCACAATTTCCACTAAATATGCACCTTAACCATGCTCCAGTACTAGGGGTGCATATTTTCACCTTTTATAGTGCATGATTTGAAAAACTATGCACCATTTATGTGAATCCCCTATGCCTATGTTCGCACGGCTTGCTGGGCTAGGGCACGGGGTTAGGGAAAACAATGTGCCAACCGTGCACTACCCTTATCCCTACCAAAATATCCAGATTTCAACTGAACGCATCCTACGTTATAACCCAAGACAAAATTACTCAACCAATGATAGAATAGTACCTAAAAATTATCCTGATAAATTCCCAAAAAAGGTGTCGATCTTATAATAACCCCACCTTAAAACAGCTCATCCTCATGTTGTACTCCCAATCATCTATATGATTTTGAGCCAAACAGATCGGTTCATTGATCCATCTTTTCTGTTTCTCTCTCTTATCATTCTTCCTACACACTTCCATATTACGACAATATTTTAACTATCGTTGGGGTCTTTCCTCGCAACACTTTCTCACTACTGTCCAACACACAAATTGGATGCTCCTCAAAGGATGAATCTATCAAGAGCTCCAAATCATACACATTGATCACACGAGGAGGTTCAAGGTTATACCACTGATGTTTTGACACTTGAAAAACATCATTCGTTGAAATTTATTTCTATGGAAGATCTAATCGTTAAGCCACCATCCCGATTCTTTCTACAACCTCAAACAATCAACGAACCTAGGCGACATTTTTCCCTTCCTCTGTATCCTATAGTGACCCGACTTTGGCGACACCTAAATAAATAAATGATCACCCTATGTAAAATATAGGTTTTATTATCATATATCATCATATGACTTATTTCTACTCCTATAAATAGCCATATGATTTTAAATCAGTTGTACCTACTCTAATGTCCCATGCATGAGACTCGGTCCCAATAATTTTGACTCACCTGCCTTCATCCAGCATATAGGTGATCTGCATGTCCTACCATAAAATGCCTCATACGGTTCCATATGAATCATTGCATGATAACTATTTTTATAGGAGAACTCTATTAAATCTAGTTTCTTCTCCCACATGCCACCAAATTCAGAAACACATGCTTATAGAATATCCTCAAGCACTTGTATAGTACACTCTGAATTCCCATCTTTCTTAGGGTGGAAAGTCATACTCAACAAAATTTGTATACTAGGAGCCTTCTATAAACCCTTATATAAGAAATAAGTAAGGAGTGATTCATTTACTAAAACTTTAGTCGGTGTCACCATGTTCAAATAGACTATCTCCCAAACAAAAAAATCTCTCAATTGATCTACGGAGAAAGTCTCCCATAATGGTAATAAATATGACGACTTCGTTAGTTGATCCACAACAACCAAAATGCATTAATTCTTATGAGTTTTCCTAGTGATACCCATACCAATGTTTATGGAAACACCATCCCACTTCCATTCCGGAATGGGAAAAAACTTTAGCAAACCTATAGGTAATTATGCTCTGCCTTCACATACTAACATGTGTAGAATTGTGTCACAAACCCTGATATCTCCTTTTTCATGCTCAGCTTCCAAAACATTCATCATATTTACTGGTAAATTTTGGTCACTCCAATATATACAACCCAATTCTAGGCATGAAATTCCTCCATCAATCCCTCATGCATACTCGAAGGCACAACAACCTGATTCTTGACATAGATGATTTTTTCCTCATCTATCAACCGGTTTGAAGGTGTCTCCTCATTTTCAAGGAATTCCCTCAACGATAAACATTTTGGATCATCATATTTCATGTCCCTGATCTATCTCAAATGTGTGGACTCCACAATAACTAACACTGTAGTAATCATCTCTTGAATCTCCTGAACTGTTGCATGCATCTCATCTAGTAGAGTCATCATCTTCCACACATCACTGGACTTCTGAACTTCCTAAGTCTTAGTTTTCCTTATTAAATAATCAAAAACATTATTCCCATTTTTAGGCATATATGCTATCTCAAATTTAAAAGACTGTATCTACTCAAACTATCTCTGCTAATGGCGATTAAAATATCACTGCGAAAAATGATACTTCAATATCTTTTGGAATATATACACAGTAAAATTTTCACCTAATAGGTAAGGTTTCCAACACTTCAAAGAATAATCCAATGCTTCCTAATCTAGGTTGTGCGTAGGGTAGTTCTGTTCATGTGGCCTAAACTACCAAGACTCATAAACCACAACTTGATCAACCTACATCAACACTGCTTCGAGACCTATCCCAAAAATTATTACAATAGATCGTATACTCCTTACCTATATTATGTAGGATCAAGATCGGTTCCAATCTCAATAACGTATTCAAATCCTTGAAATAATTCTCACGTGATTTAGTCTAATCAAAATTCCTTCCCTTCTTGGTCAATCCCAAAAATGAAACTTCCAAATGAGAAATATCTTGAATGAATATCCAATAATATCTTTCTAACCCTTGAAATCTATAGATATTAAATATGTTCTTAGGGTTCTCCCAAGAAACGACTGCATGAACCTTATCTGGATCTACTAACAAACCATATTTTGAGTTGATGTAACCTAAAAAGTGTACCTTATCAATCCAAAACTGACACATAGTTAGCTTCATGTCTAGATGATGCTCTCTCGGTATACTTAGGATGATGTTAAGATGTTGCAAATGATCGTCAGGAGTCTTGGTGTACACCGTGATTTAATCCACAAACTCTACCAAAAACTGATCTAGCTACAGGTGGAAGATTCTATTCATCAAGTCCATAAACAATACTAGTGTATTCGTCAACCCAAATACCATAATGATGAACTCATGAAGGTTGTGCCTACTTCTGAAAGTAGTCTGAGGTATATTAGACGTTTGAACTCTCAAATTTTGATACCTGAATCTCAATTCAATCTTTGAGAACACACAATCTCCCCTAAACTATTCAAAAAGATCATTAATTCATGGAATAGGATATTAGTTATTCACTATCATCTAGTTCAACGTCCGGTAGTCTACACACAAGTGAAAACTCTCATCATACTTCTTTGAAACTATATAAGTGATCCCCAAGGTGATGTACTTAGATAGATAAACATTTTATCTATGAATTCGACCTACTGAGTCCTGATCTCTTAAATCTATGTCAGTACTATTCAATATGGTGTAATAAAAATAGGTTTAGCTCCTAGAATGATCTCAATAGTAAACTCCAAATCTCTATTAGGTGGTATCCCTAGGAATTATTCAATAAATACATCTTAAAACCACTCCACTACTTGTAGAAAGACACCACGCTTCACTCTTCCATCATCTAGAGATAGACTGGAATCTTGGGCTGCGAGATATATGAATTTTTGAGTGATTGGCCATTCATAGCTCGTATGGATATTCCAATCCCCAAGGTATATATAGTTGTCACCCTTAAGAGACATAAAATTTAATTTCATGTAGTAACAATCAATATAGGATTGACATGATACAAACCAGTCAATACCCAAAATTAGGTCGAATCCTAACATGTATAGGACGTATAGATCCTATAGAAATGATACTCTCCAACTTATAGAGAACATACCTTGTAAAAGATGATGTTTCTATACCATACTCCCAACAGTGCATCTATCATCAACCAAACACTCATGAACTCCCCCACCAATCTCAAACCATTAAGAGCTTTTGTATAAATAAAAAATGAGATAAAATAGTATCAAAGAAGGAAACATATAATTTATAAGATACAATAATAGTACCTCTCACCATCGATGGTCCATCCTCGCTATCCACAAGTGTGGGTTTCACCGCATGAAACTATCCTACCCATCTTCCATATGATGCAGTATGAC
This sequence comes from Viscum album, assembly GCA_963277665.1. Taxonomy (NCBI): domain Eukaryota; kingdom Viridiplantae; phylum Streptophyta; class Magnoliopsida; order Santalales; family Viscaceae; genus Viscum; species Viscum album. The sequence continues at coordinate 871,626,943 of OY728147.1, read as the reverse complement.
TCCCCAGAGCTACACTACTCTACTGATATAGGTGAAATTTCCCCAAAGCACAACATCCATTACCTCTACCTCCATGGCTAGTAGAACTCCAATTTCTATCCTGATATGATGTAGAATATCCCCTTCTTACACATTGATTCTACCAAGCTGCCCCCTCATTATCAATCTTTTGTGGGATTCTACAGAACTTCTGCTGATGTCTCATCTTTCCACAAGATCATCACTCCACTTTTGGTCATGGAAATTCTCTATGATAGTGACATGGCCAATATTAGTGGATACAAAACACTATATAATGGTCATATGTAACTAATATCCCCCCATCCACTATATTTTCCTCTACTCTGGTTAATGTTCTCATAATGATGCTTCCGTCTCTTGGAATATCTAATTCCTAATCATCCAGCAGCTACCATATTTCCTAGATTGGAATCCTCCTTTAGGTTCCCCTCATCTATTTGAGCCTTGTTCACCACTACTGAAAAATTATTCAGCCAAAATATGTTCACATGGGACATAATTTCACACATAAGCCCTTACTCAAATCCTTTTGCCGAAGTACCATCATCTGTTTCCAATACTAAATCAAAGCATTGAAAATCTTTAAACCACCCAACTTAGTCCATCATGGACATTCTCCCTTGATTCAATATCATTAAATCATCTACTCTCTCTTTCCTCAGTATCTCTATATAGATGTGCTCCAAGAACTTCTCCAAAAAGTCCTTCCATAACATACCATCATTCTATCGAGTCAGAGCTTGTATGTCTCACCAGTGCTTCACTGATCATTATAACATATAAGCATCCATCTTGACCCTCTTCTCAACAAGATTATCCAAATGATCAATTATAGTTTGGATATAGTCATTCTAGAAATCACCTCCCTCGGGTCCACCTTCTCCAACAAAATTTAGAGGGTGCTACAATAGAAACTCCCTTATCAAGTAAAACATGATCTTTACAATCCCCATGTGTCTCCCACCATGAATTCCATAAACAATGAAAATTTATCCTGGAATTTCTCCTCATATTCTTTACTCAATACAATCAGTGCCTCAGGTTCCACTACAGGATGGTCATCTACCTCCATTTCCTCTAGTCGTCCTCTCAACAAGCGTCATCATGGAGAAATAACCATACAATCCAAACATGCATGTAAGGATACTTTTATATGAATTAATACATTTATATGAATTTACACAATACCATAAGAATTCATTTTCTCAAACCCCTCCACACTTTCAAAATTGAGGTGTTAACACTACCCTTAATAATCCTACATTTGGTTCAAGGTTAAAAAAGGTTAATTCATTTTAAATTTTCGTGTTTCTTATTAAATACACATTTTTCTCATCCTGAATAATTATTTTACAACATTAAATTTCATATTAGGAACCCTTTTTCAATTCAATCTCTTAATCAAGGGAAAACAATACAAGTTTAAAAACTTACCCAAACCCAATTTACCATGCGTGCCTAAAATGATGCATGTCACAAAATAACCCTATGTTCTTAGAATGATGCATGCATACTCAAATATCATGCCTTACCAATCCATGAGTCAAATATAAAAAAATCTCTAAAACAAAAATCACATCACAAAAAAAGAGTATCACCCATGGTGAAGTAATATACAACTGTAACAGCAAAAAGTAATAACAATAATCCCACCCTGGGTACTTAGGTTCTCCCCCGTACATGGGTTAGATACTCCCATGAACAAGAACATAACCAATCCCGGAATCTTTTTTTATCATGTATAAATTTCTCAAATAGTAATACAAAATAAAATAAAATAAAACTGGGCTTAGATACCACTTTCTGACATCCTAACCTAGGGGCCACATGTCGGTTCCCTATGTTGGTCAATCACATGACATCAAGTGTGTGTCCTCATTTTATAGAGTCTATTGATTAGTAGTGATTGTCTAATATAAATCATGGGGAGACTATACCATCATTTATATCAGATTCACACACCTAAATAAAATAAATAAACAATAACAATTGAATAACATAGATAGAAAGTATCAATATCCCAAGATGACCCAAAACAGGAAATACAATATGAAAACCTAAACAGTAGATATGTCATGCTAAAGTACATGCCAAGTGTCAAAATAAAAAACAAAAGTAAAGAAACAAACAACTCCCAAGAAGGACCCAAACCACATCTGGTTCCCTCAACCATGCTCAGGCCCCAAATCAACCATCTAACATATGGCATTTTCCCTTAACCTATCCTGCAATAATGAAATCTATTCAGGTACCGATCAGGTAGCCTGAGTAGGGTGTGAGTACAAATCAGTAGGCCACCACCAACAGAATCTAAAATAATATGCAGTCAAATAATAGTGTATGTGGTTATATAAATAAGTAATTATAATGAATAAGTAAACAGTTATCATATTATCAATTAATTTTTATTTAACCACATAAACCCATGAGTTCATGAGGAAACCCGAACCTCAATATCTTCTTCCTCCCTCACCAGAGTCTAAAATATCCCCTACAGATATCATATATTATAATTACATTTTTGAAATTCTACATCTCATGAAAAATCATATAATTCCATTTTTACCATTCTATATTTCAATTCTCATTTGAATGTCATTGTTACCATTCATCATTTCAATATCACATATGAATTCCGTTGTTACAATTCATCATTTTATTAATTCATTAAATAATTAATTAATCATATTAATCCAATTAATTAAATCAATAATTAATTAATCATCTAAATCCAATTAACTAACTCATCAATCAATTAATCATCTCAATTGTATTAATTAACGCAGAAATTAACTATTTGTATCAATCCTATTAATTAAATCAACAATTAGTTAATTATCTAAATCTCATTAATTAAAAAAACAATTAATTAATCATATCAATACCATTAATTAACTCAATAATTAATTAATAATTATAATATTATTAATTAACTCAACAATTAATTAATCATCTCAATTTCATTATTAATTCTACCATTAGATCATCACATCAATTCCATAATTAATTTCCCAATTAATTAATAAAAATAAAATATCCAAATAATCCCATAATTAATTCATCAATTAATTAATCAATTCTTATTCTCGTTATCCTATAATTAGTTCATCAATTAATTATTTAAAATTAACAATTTCAACAACCCAAATTTAAATTTTCCACAATTAACAAATTTACCAAATTAATCAATTCATTAACTAAATTTTTAAACATCGGATAGAAATTATAAAATTACATACACATAACTGTAATAGGTAATTTGGGATTTTAATTAGAAACCACCTACCTCAATTATTTAATGAACGATTTCTGAACATAAATCCCCAAAATTTGAGTGGCATGAAGACGTAGAATCATATGTGATTCTAAAACCCTAAATCAAGATCAGAAAAACCAATATCCTTTAATTATATGTCTAGATGCATAAAATATATATCTAGGATCAATAAATCTAAATCTAGATACCATAAAATAAAAGAGGATATAATTTTCCAACCATGATTTGAATCGTCAAGAAAAGCGGTTGAAATAGATTTGAATCCCTCTGAGTGGCTCTATAATCGAGAAAAATATATTTTGAATTAAAAAAGTGCATTCGAGGGTATAATGAGGTTTGGGAATTTTTTTAATAAAATTATGGGGATTAAAATCACATACACACAGTTTTCTACTCCGAGGGCATGGTTTCCCCTAACCATGTGCCTTAATTGGGTACAAGTTCTATAGGGGTTCACAATTTCTCCTTTTAGGGTGCATGGTTTTACAAATCATGCACTATCTGTGTGAATCCTCACTACCTGGGTTTGTAAATTTTACTGGGATAGGGCACACAACTATGGAAAATCATGAGACAACCATGAACTACCCTTATCTCGTCCAAAATTTCTAATTTTCAACAAAATTCACCCTATGTTATAACCTGAACCAAATGTACTAAAAAAGTAAAAAAGAGTACCTAGAATAAATCCTAAGACTTTTCCAAAAAAAGGTTAGGATCTTAAAGATAATGATTTATCTTTATCATCCCTTATGTATTTTGTTCTAATTAAACCCCTCTTTATAAGTAATTTTTTGTAAGAACTGATAAAACTATCCCTGCTCTTTTTAAAATAACCCTAACCCAAATAAAATCACACCATTCAAGTGCTCATGGAACTTCATCTCTATCCCCCCTGCCCTCAATATTTTATTGTATGAATCAACTCTCAAATATTTGGATTGTTGTTTCTTTATAATCCTCTATCATTACTTTCTTGTTCGGGTTCAGCAGAGTGAGATATGAATCTTTATCATGGATTTTAGGTCTCATGGTTCCATATTTAAGAGATTTTCAATGAAATCTCCATCATCATTGTTCCTCCACTAATGGTTCCTTGTTTATGGGTCTTTGCATTCCTAATTTTACCATACTATGGATCAAATAGGTCATACTATATTCATGGTGTTATGTTTTGGTTTTTATGTTGAAAATCCACTCCATGGACACTAGTTTCCTCTTAGTATTAGTGTCACCCCATTCCAGGAGCTCATGAGTACTACCCCATACTAGTTCTCATCCACTTCCCTATATACATGGATTGTTATTGTAGAGTTTGTCCACCACCTCATGGAGGAAGAGATATCTTCAATGGATTTCTTATGATTGGAATATATTTTATCAAATATTTCTTATATTCTATATTAAACCAAATTAAACTAAAGTGTTTATTATTATCTACTAACACTAAAAGAATAAAACATATATTTATTATTATTTAAAAATTTATTATTATTTTTTTCACCAAATATCCACTAAAACATAAAATGTGTTCAACAAAATTAAAGGAATAATAAATCATGTCAAGTCTTTCTTATTTATATCGATTTTAATGCATTTTTTTCAGTCACATAGAGAGTTAGTAAGATATTGAATTCCATGGGAGAGTACCTTCAAGAGGGTATTTAGAAATGGAAAAGAAACAGTTAGTTAGCAGCATAGGGTAAGAGAGAGAAATGTTTTTATTGGTGTCTCGTTTCAAAAATAAAATTTTATTAATATAATATTTTGATTTCAAAATATTTATTTTATTTAAGGGTAAAATGTTTTCAAAATTCTCACTCTAAATTTCAAAAACCATTCTTTTGGGGGATCTAGTTTTAAAGATATTCTAATTTTCAAATTGAGTTTGAGAGTCTTAAATCATATCATTTTATGTATGAATGGGATAAATATATAACATTATCATTTCATGTTTTTTAATTAATTTTTAGAAAATATAACTCCATTTTTGTGTATTTTTTTAGAATATTCTTGGTTCAAAAGGCTTAAAGAAACATTAAGTGAGTCACTTTATTTTTTATTTTTTATTTTTTAAGTGTTTGATTAATGTATATTTATTGATTTTATGTATACATATACATTTTATGATTTCCTTGTATACTAATTTTGAAAACTATTACTTTTTAGTAGAAAGGATACATAATTTCTTTATTAAATTAGTCTTATTATGCCATTAAATGTTTTAAATAAAGAGTTGAAGTTGTTTGTTGCTTCTTGCTTGAGATAAATTATAAGTTGAATTTTTAAAGTGAGACAATGTAATTATTATTTAATAAATTATCATTTGTATATATTAAACTGATTGTTATTTTCATACATTCAAAAAAATCATCTAATGGGATATTTTAAGGAGTTGTAAAGTGTTTATAAATTCAATTTATTGTAGAATTTCTTATTTGAGAAATTTTATTTAAAATAAAAAGGATTTGAGGATTTTGAAGAGGAAAGTTTCTCTATTTCATTGGTTTCAATGGTTTTCTTATAAATAAATGACTTTTCTTATATTTGAATTAGTTTAAAGTTTATCTAATCCTTTTGTCTTGGTATTATAATGATATGTTAAAATCAGGTTATGTGATCACTTGTCATCCTTTTCTCCCCCTCAAATTTCTTTCCTTGTTTCTAATTTTCCCAAATGGTTAGAATAGCATGTACACAAGAAATCTTATTTTTACTCAATCTACCTCGTTGATTCTCCTCCAAATCTCTCTTGCCTCGATCCATTTTTGGTTCATCCTCTCCCCGTCTTTCAAGTTAATTTACACTCATTCATCATTATTTCACACTCTGGTAGCATGGAGCTCATAGATTTCCACAAAAAAAACACTTCCCACTTATCGTGTAAGGTGGTGACTAAAATGATAAGTAGGTATTGTTTTTACGGTGCACAGGTAATAATCAGTTCCATGTTTCGAGTATCTATCCTACTCCCATAGATTAAAATAAAAAAATTTCTATCCATCTGCTTCCAATTATCCCTCTTACTCCAATGGATTAAAACCATAATGTTTTTTAAAACATGTCATTACCTTGTGTATTTTATTTTTAGGGACCATTATAGTATCATCTTTCAATATTGTTTTCTTTTCAAGAAATAAAAATATAATGAAATATGGTTTGATTATAGACTCAATTTCTTTTTGATATTGGCAGAAAGATTATTTCAAGATTCAATAATACAATGGATCTTCTAATTTATGTTTAGGATTTTATTAACTTTTTTGTTCCATTATCAATATTCGAGGATTTATATTTATATTAATATAATATACATTATTATGGTTTGTGGACTTATAATTTTTGAATTCTTGTTCAATTAATTTTATCTAAAATAGAATATGAATGTTTTGTATATAAAATATAATTTTTTTTAACATAGAATCCATGTACCAAATATTTTTATTATTTTAATATGTTATTTATCATTAGTAAGGGTTTGTGTGTCTCCCATAAAAATTTTTAATTCAAAACACATTTATTTCAGACACACAAAAGATTCAAATATATTTGAATAATTTTATAATGTTTATTAAAATATGTTTTATCCATACATGTGGTATGGATTTTATTAATAATGAGTATACTTATTTGTATATACATGTTAAAGATATGACTACTATATGTGGAAGATATCTTATAGTGATATATTTCATTATTAGAGGTGGAATTAGAATGTTTTGGATCACAATTATGTGAAATCCATAATGACTGAATTTTTTGGAATGTTTATTAATGGAAATTATTTGTGGTGATTTAAAAGAAATTGAATAATGGATTTGGATATTTCAGGATATATGAAATGTAACTAAGATTGATAACTCAACTATTTTTTATGTAGGAGTTAATTAGTGGGTTATAGTATAAATATATCTTTATGTCATCCTACAGTACATGTTCTAGAATAATATATAGAAAAATAGAGTAACATAGGATCCAACTTCACATATAAAATTGTTAGTAGTTTCATCCATTTATTTCATGGAATCCCAAGATCCTTTACCATGTGTCGAAATCTAGTGAATACATGACCTTGAATGTTTCAAGGAAATATAATTTTTTATAAAACAATTGAAATCTATATTTTAATTAAATGAAAATAAATAATACTAATTTCCAAGGGAATTATTCCATTCAATAATAAAAAAAATTTGTTTACCTATATAGTTATTACCACATTTTGTTTCCTATGAAACATCTAATCGAGAACCAAGACCAACAACCACATGCTTATCCTAGGTTGTTTATTTTAATATAACCCTTGTGAAAAATGACAACTTATCATAAATTATAACTGATAACCGTTAAATGTTGGTTCCCCTTATTTGATTTATCTATAAATTTATACTATTATTATGAATATTTTATGTGTATTTATTTATTTTTTATAAAAAAAATAATATTTTATGAACTTAATGGGATAAATATGAATCAAAAAATGGATTCACTCAAATCGTATAACAAAATAGTATAAAAATAGAGTTAAATAGTTCTTCATGCTTCCAATTGAGAATTTATACAGGCCTTCTCAAAACCTTTTTCTATTTTTATCTTGTTTTTATTCAAGAAATATTAGCCTAAATGAGTTGGGAAAAAGTTTGATTTGTAATGTAATAAATTAGAGTTACAAATATTGGACTAAATAAGGGTAAAACCTGAACTCGTACACTTATAGAGATGAAACTATTGTTTATGGATCATTTTATATTGATACCAGTGTAGATGATTATAGAGATCATATAGAACAAATGATAATAGAATTTGAAGATAGACTTTGTGATTCACCAAATTTGTTTGAGATTTTAAATAGTTGTGCTAAGAGACCATTATGTACTAGTTCTACTAAATACAAAATATTGTCGTCTATATTGATTTTAAATACTCCGAAGCCCAAGAACCAATGGAATCTAGCCTCGAAATATTATTAAATAAAAAATGGAATAGAGTCATGCATACAAAGGGACATTATATAAATGAGAATGTGTAACACCACATCTTTCTGCCTCTACCATGGGAGCATAGTACATCGAGGCAACAAAGGACCATAGTTTTCCCATTTTAGTGATTTACCACTTTTCCAAAGCATCCACGGCCGGATTGGATTCATGATAAGCATGTGAAACAACAATATTGAGTTGAGTAATCTTACCAAGGCAGTAAATCTAGTGTGGATGTACTTTCCAATACACATTATGTGATTTCGTTCTCAAAGCATGCACCATAATCTCATAATAAGATTCCAGCCATATCATCCTCCAACTGTAATGGACAGTGTACCTGATTTCATGAATTATTTCCCATATTTCAACTTTATAGGCATGGAAAATACTAGTGATGTGATAGAAGCATCCTTTGAAAAACTCACGGTATGTACGAAACAACCCTCTGCAACCTGAAGGACCTGGTGCACCCGAGGCAGCTCAATCAAAATTCACTTTAAGGCATAGTGTAATAGGATGTATCCACCGGACATGCTTCAGAATATAAGGCTTTCATGTCCACCCAGAAATCAAAAGAGATATGAGAATGTGAAGATCATAAATAGTGTTATACATTGTACCTTCCTGCACAAAAGAGGCAGCATAAACCTCCCTATGAACAGCCACCATTCCCAAGTGTGTAGCACTACTGGATCCATCAAAAAGTGAGGCATTTAGAGCCTCCCAAATCACTTCAAGGGTGGAAGCAAGAGCAACAATAAAACAACCTCAAAATTGATCACTACAGTCTACCATGGCAGTCATGCAAGCAGGTTGGTAACCGAGTCATAAAGATCCAGGTTTAACCCAAATAGGTATCCAACATATGAACAAAGCTGCTTGGCTTGGTCACATTCTAGAAATATATGTTGTAGTGTTTCCTCAGTAGACACACATAATGGATACACCGAATCCAGTTGAAACCCAGTTCTTTGAAGCTGTGTATTAATCAGGAGTTGGTTCTTACAGATCCTCCATAGTAGAAGGAATATGGAATGCTGGATGAAGCAGGTTTGGAATTTCTTGAGCCACGAGGGAGGGTGTGAGAGACCACCACACTGGAGCCAATAAAAACCATGGGAGTTAAACTGACCAGTCTTGTTTTGCATCAAGACCAGTGGTTCACGGTCCATGAAATTATAAGCTTGTATTTCATTTGTAGCTTGTGGAAAAAGTGTGAGATTAGTATAGTACGCAAGTGAGAGAAATTCAGAGATGCAAAAATTCTCTACCTTAGGGGAAACAACCATCTTCTGAAGAGGAAAATCCAGCCATGTCATGGTCCAATAATAGAGAGTGGAGCACCTACAGGCCAACCATTTCCTGTCATAAGTGATCTTCATAAATGATTGTTTAAGAGGTGGCCAAACTGTTGATTAAATATAGTACTTGTATCCATTACATAATCTTTTTATGGATCTATTTGCAAGGAAGTCATCCAAACATTCAATGGAAATCAGGCTCCATGTGAATTTACCAATTAGGTCATCATTGAAAGTTTTGAGGTCTTTCACCCCTAGACCGCCGAAATCAACCATCTTGATACACTCATTCAAAGTAACAGTAATCAGCTTCCTCTCATTTGTTAACCCTGTCTAGATGAAGTTACAGATCATTATTTGACGCTTCTTGATCTACGCTATCTATAAAGGGGGATTAAAAAAAATTGATGTGATCATTGAGTTTACAAGGAAAACCCTCCCAGCCATCGACATGGCCTCCCCTTTCTAACTAAAAAGCTGACCAGTGATGCCAACACATATACCCTCCAAATATTTCCTCTTAACTTTCCCCCAAAATAGAGGAACACCAAGATTTTAGAAGGTTAACTTTCTTCTTTTCAACCCAATATAACTAATTATCATGCTCCTCTTACTCGCTGCAACTCCATTACCAAAAACCATGAAGGAATTTTCCCAACTAATTTCCTATCCAGCCACCTCCTCATAATGATTGAAGAGGCCTTTAATAGAGTAAATAATTTTCTTAGAGGACTATCTAAGCAACATTATATCATCCGAATACAGCAGGTGTGAAGGATCATAATCATTTTTTCAATCCTTAATTTTTTTGTAGAGTCCCATGTGAGAATGTTCATTGAGACATCTTCTTAATTACTTCTTTGTAATGGAAAATAAAATCCCAGATAGCAGTTCAACTTGTCTCACACCTCTTGTACAAGGAAACAACCCTTTGGGGCACCATTGATAAGGATGGAAAGCCTTGATGAACCAATAATGTTTCCGATAAGATTGATAGACGTCCTGTAGAACCCATATCATTTAAGAACCAGAAGGAGGAAACTCCATTTAAGTGTGTCAAAGGACTTTAAAATGTCAATTTTAAGAGACAAATTCCCATATTACACTTTCCTCCTCATTAAGTTGACACTTTCTAAGGCTATAAATAGACAACTTTGAATGCTTCTCCCAAGCACAAAGCCAAACTAGGTTTCTTTGATCATGCCATTAACCATTCCTCCCATCATGTTCATAATAATTTTACTGATGAGCTTGGGTATTGTGTTCCCAAGGGAAACTGGCATGAAATCCTAAATTTCAATGGTTTTCTCTATATTAGTAATACGGTAAATGAATATAGAGTTTGTCCCATGAGGCATGTAATATTGGGAAAAGAAATACTTGATGGATTGAGTGATATCATATTGAAAGATTTATTAGTAGAACTTGAAAAAATTATTAGTAAACCCATCTAGGCTGGGGACACTATCTAGGTTAAGAGAAAGAAGAGTAACATGAATCTATTCATTGCATGGGGGGAATCAAACCCTAATTTTGGTGCTCATAATTTCTATAGTTTATATTTTCCATCATCTTGTGAGTGTTTTCATGCCCATCATCTGTGTACATCTTCTTGAAGTGCTACACAATAGCCAAGTCAATCTCATCTTCAGAGGTATGTAATAGACCTTTAATCCTAGTATCATTGGTACCTGCTCGTGCACTTTTATCCTTGTGTAATCTATTTAATAATTTAGAGTTCCTATCCACTTCTTTTAACCATCTTACATTCAATTGGTTCTTTACCAACCTCTCCTTGATCATTAATAGGGCATCAAGCGTATTATGAGCCATAATTTCTTCCCTAGAAATGGTTTACTGATGCTCATATATAATATAAATTAATTCTAGCTCTTCCTCAGAGATCCTGATATCATCATCAATTTTCGAGAATGATATGTTTCTCCACACCCTAAGAAGCCCCTTAAGGTGATTAAGATTCACATTCAATTTTTACAGTAGGCTTCCAATAGGATTCAAGTACCATGCCTCCAGAACAAGTTCCTTGCTTCCTGGAAACACCAACCAACCATTATTAAACTGAAAAGGGATAGGATATGTTCTTACCTGCTGTATATTGACATAAAAAACTATAGAATTATGATCAATGTGATGCTTAGGTAGGGTGAACTGAGTAACCCCATGGGCATCACCGCGACCATTAATTTGAACAAAACATCTATCCAGTTTACTATCTTGTTTCCCATGACAAGTGTATCGACACCATGTGAAGTCATCTCCAGTAAGGGGACATTAACCTGGTTGCACATGTCAATACATTCATATAATTCAAAAGAAGCAATCCTATTGAAACAACCTCCAGTTTTTTACTCATTCCTTAATAGAGTAATGAAATCCCCAATGATTAACCATTTTGAAGTCATCTGTCCAGAGGAGACCTAAAGATCCTCTCATAAAACCCTCCTCATAATATATGGGGTAGAGGCATACACCAAAGATGTTGATAAAATCTTTCCAGAAAATATTCAATTAATACACACATATAGAGGCCCATAACTACAAGAGTCTATGTGAATGGTTTCATGTTGTAACACCCACAAGTGATCCATTTTAGATAAATGAGAGTTACTAGACACAAAGCAATGTCCATGAGAATACCATCTAAACCCTTTCCAATTATCAAAATGGATTTTTGGTTCATCAATACCAATAATAAAAGGTTTGTTGGCCATAATGTAATGTCTAAGGTCCTTAGTCGTGTATAAATTTCCCACCCCTTGACAATTATAGTATAGGATCTTCATTTACTATGAGATTTAACTCTTTTCAGAAGTCCTCCCTTTTTCTCTGATGATGCTTTGATTCTACCTTTCTTCCCTTTACCTCCATGTCCCCCCTTCAACTGATTACTAGTCCCATATTCATTGTGACCATGCTCCTCTTTATGAACCTATTTTTCAATGTTATCATGTTGTTTAGTTTCAGCACACTGATAGGGCATATGGGTCACCTCATTTTCGGTAGGTAGCTCATCCAGATCATCACTGGGAGCATCAGCACTATCCCTTGAGTTGACTAATCATGTATCAGTGTGTGTAGTTTCATCCACCTCATCTTACCATTTCCCACCACTCGAGGGCGTAAAGGTGTTACTGGATTTTAAAGGAGAAGGGTCACTTCCCATATCAATATTCTTTTGGGCATCCTTAGAGGGAGAGATTCGCATGAAGATCCCCTCTAGATCTGGATCCGAATGTTGATCAGCACACTCGTTAAAACTATTGTCTGTAGCAGATGTCTTAGGAGAACTATCTAGAGTATCAGCATGGGCCTCGGCACCATTTTGGCCAGATGAAACTTTCCCCAAAGGTGCATTAACACTGCACACGGGGGGGGGGGGAGTATGGGGAGCCTGCACTTGGTTGTCTACCATAGGAACAATGTCACCACTGGGGGGAAGAGCCACCACAAGGGACCCATCAGCCAGACCCTCAGCAACCAAGGCCCCCAACCCATGAATTTCAACATTGGGGCTTATAACCTTTTGACATTTCTTACTTCTCAACATCATGGCCAGAGTTAGGTCCCTCTATTTTAGGATACTCTTTCTTCCTAGTCCCAGCCTCTTAACAAGTTTCCCTGCTATCTAGAGGTTCTTGGGGGGTTTTCCCCTTCCCTTTCCTTTTCTTAAAAGTGCTATCATCATGACCCTTCACCTTATAGAGTCTACACTCCTTATTTCTCTTACATTTATCACTCATATTCCCAAATAACATACAGATCAGACAAAATTTTGGATTCCTTTCATATAAAACATCAAGCTTTATAATATCTTCCATAACTGTGAGAATTACCTCCTCAACAAGTGTAGTTTCCATATCGACTTCAAACAGGATTCTTGCATAGTGCCTAAGCCTTGGGTTGTCAGTCTAGTGATCTATTTGAATGAGATTTTCTACTGTCGAGGCAATGTCCCATAGAATCATTGGGTGCCAATATAACCAATTTAATTTCTAGATCCTAATCCATAATTGAGTATGGGTATTGTATAAATTCATGGGATCAATGTTTAGATACCACTTCTGGATATTTAAGAAACTAGGACTAAGGGAGATAGTACCTTTGATCCATGCCTTCTTCTTGCCTTCATCCGAGGTTAAGACTACATTATAGTATCCCCTTCCCATCACAATCATTTTCCATTCCTAAAATCCTCAGACTTATGTAATCCTCCTCATCAGATCCTGAAATTTCCAATGTCTCTCACCTTTCGGGATGACAACGCGTGAGATAATTGAATAGTGATAGAGGTTGATTCATTCCTCAACCACTTCTTGATTAGAAAGGACATGAGTAATCTATCCCTTTTTTAACACTCCAAGGAGGAGGAGAATCAAACTCATAAAAGGAAGGTCTAGCTGCATCCTTAATGACATTCGAAAAATTATTTTGTACCCTAGTAACTTCATGAGGAGCGAGCTCCTTGGCACCGACACCCTTTCTCACAAACGAGAACATCTCCATGTGGACAACATGTTCAAAAAGGGATTGTGAATAGCCAGCAGCATCTGCGCATTCAACCACAATGTGATTTTAATGATCATCTGAGTCACCATGTTTGGGGTTCTCACCGAGTTCCCCTTAATCCATCTCTAAATCTATTGAATTTATATAATTTTGAAAGCTGACATTGGATAAATTGACACCAGTATTATAGAACTACTTGGTCTTTGGAATGGTATGCTACGATAAGAAAATGAGCTTTCTAATCGAATGTATGATACTAAGAGAATGATATGTTCAATGGGAATAATATATAAATATTAAATTCTTATCTAAATGATTCTATATTGTTTCTAAAGGACCATGAATCACTTATAAAATGTTTTATTTGTGGCATGAAATGATACAGGAAAGATAAATCATGTCCTTCAAAAGATTTATGGTACGTTCATTTCATTCCATGGTTTTGAAGACTATATGGATGTTACGAAACCACAAGAAAATTGACATGTAACACAGATACATGATTGAAATATGGAAAACTACATCATCCAAAAGACTCTCCTCAATGGAATAAAATTGATTATGAGTATCCTGAATTTAGAAATGAGATGAGATAATTTTGTCTTACATTATATATATATGGAAAAAATAATTTTGGTGTACAGAGTAATACTCATAGTACATGTCTAGTAATTTTGGTAATTTATAACTTTTTCTCCATGGTTATGCATGAAGAAAAAATACATTATGGTTTCCCTTATTATATCTGGAAAAAAAACGTAGTGATGATATTGATGTCTATTTGGATCCATTGAATAGAGATGTGAAATTGATGTGGGATAGAGGTGTTACAATCTATGATTCTCATAGAAGTGATGAATTCACATTGAGGGACATGTTTTATGGGATGATAAATTAATTTCCTAATTATGTGAAATTTTCAAGATATAACATTAATTTAATGTTGGGGTGTACCACTTTGGAAAAATTCACACACTCAATTCAATTGAAACATTCCATGAAGACATTTTTTTAGAATATCAAAAATCTTTACCTCAATGAAATAAATAAAGATCATGGAGACAACATTCGATGGGAATACCGAATAAGGTACAATAACATATCTACTAAAGGATGATCAAATGTTCTATGAAGTAAATGATATTGACACTGTTATCAGTAAAACACATTAAAAACCTTAAAAATTAGGTTGAAAAAATAGATCAATTTTATTTGAATTATGTTACTTAGATTATTTGTATGTTAGAAATTTTCTTGATATCATGTAAATAGAAAAAATTTATTTTATAGTGCTAGTATCATGTTACTCAATATTCCTCAAAATAAAAAAGATGGTATCAATGTTAGGTTGTACATGATTGACATGGGGAGAAGGGAATAGTTGGCATATATAAAGAGTAAAATTGATACTTATATTCATTTAGTAGCTTACACTCTATCTAGATAAGTGAAATTCAAATATTTTATTCTTATTAATGGTGTAAAAGTTACATATGGGTAGTAATTAAAAATCAAGAATTATATGTCAATGACTGATTTGATGTTACAAAGACAAATATCACACGAATTCCATGAATAGATGTATGATTTTATGCCCTTCACTTTACGTTACATTCTTCCTAAAATTGTATGACACACATTAACCAGATTCTGATTATTTTTCAAATCCATGTGTAGTAAATTTATAGACCTAGTGAAGTTTCCAATCATTAATATGAAATTTACTATCATATTATGTGAATTAGATATATTCTTCCCACCATCATTCATTGATATAATGGTCTAGATAATGATTCACTTGGTTAGAGAGGTTTAAATATGTGGTCATGTACATTATAGATGGATGCACCCCATTGGGTAATTCATCAATCAAAGTCAGCCAGAAGTTTGTATTTCAAAAATATATATTGTTAAAGAAACTGTTGAATTCTATTCGGATTAACTATCAAATGTTGATAGCATTGGTCTCCCAAAGTATCATCACATTGGAAACATTGTGGGAGAAGGAATTTATTGAAGATATTTTTTTTACAATTTCCATCATAGAGTGAGTGAAATTTCACCTTTATATTTTACATAATAGTAAATATGATGATCTATACATTGAATCCCACAAAGCATTTCTTTGGAAATGAATCCATCATTAGAAGAAGGAATGATACCAAATAAATATAATCAACAGTTTATCCGATGTTTTTATGATTATATTTATAAGTATTTATTTGAAACCACAAATTCAAGTTCTAAACGACTGCTATGTCTTTCCAGGGGACCAAATTCAAATATTATATCTTACACTAGTTTGGTAATTAATGGTTATATCTTCTATAAAAAAGAACAATATGACTGTAGTATGATACAAAACAATAAATTTATACTTGTGGTGGATGCAATGCTCATATCTGGTTCCAAGGATAGAAATCTAATTTATGTGAATATTTCATATTTCAAAATCAATGAATAGATATATGAGTTGGGGTATACAAAATTTCAAGTGCTTATTTTTCATTGAAAATGGGATGGTAATAGAATCATAGTTAAAGTTGATGAAATGGAATTTTTGAACTTGAATTTCTATGTGTAAGGGTAAAGGTAGAATTATTCATAATGGAATCACAATCAATGAATGAATTTTTTAGTCTCAAACCTAGTAAAGAATAGTTGTTCAATTATCCTACTAGTGACTAAAACAACCACAGGTTAAGAAAAAATTCAATCGAGGACGACCCTTTCATTAGGATATCACAATAATTTCATAGTAGTCCCAATATAGACATTGTCTTGTATGTTATAGGGGACTAAAAAGAGTGGATTTGGATTCTTGATAGAGGATCCAAGTCCCTTTAACCTTTATAGAATATAAATAGAGCTCAATTAGCATGTTAATTTTTTTTAATATACAATTATTTTACTCATAATATTAGGTGTTCTCTACTATATTTATGTAATATAAATAAAAAAATTTCATCTCAGGAATCAAATGAATTATTAACATGATAATTTTACCCATCTCATGGATGAACATGTGGTTGATGATGAGACTACAAAATTATTATGGGATCAATACCATGTTGAATAAGAAATACAAGAGGAACATAACATCACAATGTTGACTAAAATAATCAAGGCAATAATTTAGGGTATATACTTTTATGCTAGTTGGAATCAATGAAGACAATCTATAAACCCCAAAAATTCAATGTCCAGTAGTTATGTCAATGTGACAATGTAAATGAATGTGATTATTGATATATATTTATGGTTTCATTTTAAACATGTAACGAAGAAATCCCATTGGAATGTTATTCAGGTAATGTTATGATATACTTTTCTTATTTTACCAAAAAAATTTATATAATGAAATGTATGTTTAATTTTCATTATCCCATGAAAATTTCATTTATTTTAGATGATTTTTTTAGAAATTTATCTTAAATGGATGTTGGAAAATCAAATAGAGGCTTCCGGACACTTCATTATATGTTTTATCATATAGATTCAAGGGGAAAAGTAAATCTCCACCAACTAGTTACTTATGAACACATTATAAAGAGGGAAAATGGAATTATTTCGTTATTCCTAATAATGATAAATCATTTTAGGTTCATTATAGTCAATAAAAAATTGTTTGAAAATATTTATTTTATCCAATTTTATTCTAAATTGTTATTTTATGACATAGAAAAGAGTGATGAAAATAAATAATATACATCAAAACCAATGTTCCAATCATAAATAAAGGATAGGGTACGCTTCAATAGAAACTAAAATAGTGTGTATTCTAAATCAGCAATAAAAGTTTCATGTGATATGAAAAAAAAAATATGTTCCTTTCTTATATGTAGATTGATGAATCATGATCATAAGCCACTTTCATCCCACGTAATGTGATATGGAAGGAGGCCTGTATAAATATGGATTGTAAACTAGTTGATGAAAACAAAAAAGTATTATGGGAAACATATGTAAGTATGACCTAATATTAATTCTTTATGATTTATAATATTATTATGTAAAGATGTCTCTTTATGTACATATGTTTTTATATGGTTTAGTAAAAAAATAAGAAGTTACCATACTAGAAGAAAAACTACATTCAGTTGATTTATAGAAATTGGAAAAATGTGGTCGTCTTAGAGGTGTGCATTTCGGAGTGTCTCCTTGAAAATATTTTTAGAAGATAATATAGAAAGAAAATATATTTTGTGATGATGAAAGGATTTAAGGTGAAAATATATGCTTTGAAAGTTATTATTGTCCAATCTGGTTTGGCAGACTAATGTATGTGAAATAATCAAAGTGAACCAATAGTGGAACAAAGATTATCACAAGAACAACCAAATGACCCCAGTAGTTATAGGGCTATTCATTCCCCTCAACAGCATACCTTACCCGAGGTAAAAAAAAATCCATTACTCTTTCTCTTAAATTTGAATCAAAAAATTTAAAACAACCCTATCTTCCTAAAATTATACAAGGTAAATTTTTAGATGATTTCTATCTAACAACACCCCTGAACCAACTTCTTGTGAGGGGTATCGTGTATAATATCCTGGGAGTCAAACTACACAATAAAGAACTCCCTGACATGATAGTGGGGATTTAAGTGGCTAAAGAGTCTAGCACTGAGTTTCCTATTCAAATTGATGATTATAATATTAGAACTATCAATGATGCTATTTCAACATTCATAGAATGAATATGTAATATTATAAAGCTATAAGAGGTTTTTCTTTAACAAATTCTTTCAATTGAAAAACATTTAATAGTTAATAAAAAAAATTAAGTGAGGTATTTCATAACATATGGATAAAAATATGAGTAAATGGAAGTTTAAATCATGAAAATCTAGTGAATTGACCCAGAAAACACAAAATAACATCTAGGTGGATGGAGAATGGGAGCTCTCGAAGCGCTCTCCAACGGGTGACTGGAAACCCTAAACCTCTTCACTTATTCTCCCTAAGATTCGTCGATGGCCAATTTTGATCCGGCGTGGGAGCTCACCCCTCCTGCTCCTGCATCTCCTGATCCTAGTTCATCAAAAAATGAAGTTGGAAATCTTGATGTCCCACTTCGTACCTTACATGTCTCCTTCCACGACACCCTTCAAGGATCTGATCTCGATAGCATGAAGGAGTGCAAACAGCCTCTCTTCAAAAAGTTTGAGGATGGTGGTTACATGGTTGATGCAGATCCGGATGCCTTGAAGCAAAGAGAATAGCTGTGAAAATACTTGGTTCTTGTCCGTGATTCATGCAGCACAGGTGAACGGCCTTGGCCTCTACTCTAACTAAAGAATCAGATTTCTCACTACTGGGGCTCAACAAAATGGAAGATGGTCCCCATAGGAAAAGGATACTATCATATCCTCTTCAGCTCGCAAGGTGATCTTGATCAGGTATGGAAACTCGGGAATCTTCAACTTAAACCTGGCATTCTTAAAATTTTGGATTGTGATGCTACTTTTAACCCATACACACACAAAAATTATATGGCACATGTTTGGGTTAGAATTCATGGAATCAATTGGATTTATTGGCATTCGAATATTCTTAATGACATTGCTTCTTGCATAGGGTCCCCCATTAAAATTGATCACATGACTTTGAATGGAGATCTTGGCCTATATGCTAGAATAATGGTTGAGGTTAATCTGGCCAATGATCTCCCATCTAATATAGGCTTCAATGCTCTTGATTATAGAATTGATCTTATAATTGAATATGAAAAGAAACCACCCTTTTGTGAGGTGTGAAAACTAGTTGGAAATAAACTCTCCAATTATAGGGTGGTTAGAAAAAAAATGGAGCCCTCAATCACTAATGATTGGAAGGAAGTAAAATATGGTAAAAAGGGTTGAACATTTCAGAAAAACCTAAGCTCCCCCAAAAGAAAAAGGATATTTGGGTTAAAAAATCCTATGTCTATGCATCTCTTGAGGGTAAATCTTGGGGAGATTTAGTTGAGGAAGGGGAGGAGATTCAAAAAAATGATAACATTGTCACTGGCATAGGGGAAATACTGGCTAGTGGTAATGGTAATAATCTGGATAGGAGAATCCCTACCATTATTTCCAACCCTTCTACTTTTGCTTCTACCTCTAGAACAGCAACTTCGAATGACCATGTTTGTAGGGACTTGGAGAGACCTACCTTAGTTCCTTTGGAACTGAATGGTTCCTCTGATGCTCCTAATATTCCACAAGGTGCTCTGGAAACAACTTCAGAATCAGGTATTTCTGTGCAACCCACATCTATTTCTAATATCACTACTCCTGCTCCTAAAATTCCTATTTCGGTTACTCATGTTGTTAATGTTGACAATGTTGTGGCTCATATTTCACACAAAATTTCACACACTATACCTGTTTCACACGCTGAGTCTGCACACTCTCCTGCTATATGTCATGTTAATAGGGTGTTGCTCAGCCCTGCTATCACCATGCATAATTCTTCTTTGTTACTGCCTCTTTCAGTAATTGCTACCCCCACTTCTACTATCAAAGTTACCTATTCTACTGCTGAAATTGCTGCACATGATGCTAATAATAACACTGTTTCTACTCTTATTGCACACATCAATTCACACACCCCTCATGAATGCACTTCCCTTCTTCCTGACTCCACAATTTCCTCCCCTACTTCCGCCTCTTATGTCGGGATCAGTGCTCACCAAAATCCAAGGACCTAGCCGGAATTGAGAATCCTCCTCCTATGGAATAGCCCCCTATTTCTATAGCTGTGCAGGACCACTCACTGGATAGTACTGCTTTAGGTACTCCAGTTTCTGACCTTAATTCTAATCCTTCTTTGAAAATAAGATGCTTCTAAAAGTTCTGAAACTTATGAGGGAAAAAACCTCTTTCCTCCCCTATGGTTACGTGATCCCAAGGGAAGAAAGGATCTGGAAAATCTAAAAAAAATAAGGGTTCTAACCCAAAATTCAAATAGAAATGAATTTCCTCTATTGGAATTACCAAGGCATGGCCAATAATGATACCTCTACAACACTTAGGAGGTTCTCAAAAACTCATAAGCCTCATCTCTTTTCCATTTCAGAACCTAAATTCAACTTCAAGATGAACTTCATGAGATTTGGTTCTCTTAATTACAGTTTTCAAAGATCTTGCAAAAATGGTCCTCAAACTGACTCCATGTGGATTTTTTATCACAATACACTTCAAAATATCAACTTCTTTAAAAAATAATGAGCAACATCTTACCTGCGATTTCTTGTGGAATGGTCGGCATAACTTTTGCACTACGGTTTATTCCAATAATAGATATCAAGAAAGAAGAGTTTTGTGGCATGATCTTTTGGATATGGCTAACTCCTTTCAGGATCCTTGGGTTGTTATGGGAGACTTCGATGCCATTTTGAACTCTTGCGAAAAAATTGTCCCCTCTCATCTTTCTATATCCTCTAAGGAATTCAGGTCTACTATTGAAGACTATAACCTTTTCGAAGTCACTCTTACTGGTGCCAAATATACTTGGTACAGAAAACATTATAACAAAACTGTTGCTAGTAATCATGATAGGGCTTTTGTAAATATGAAGACTCTTGATATTTGGGATATTATATCTAGTGTTACTCCGCCTAGGCTTAACTCTGTCTGTCATCCTAATCTAGTTAGCTTTCTTATGAATGACCGTAAGCTTTTTCTTCCTTTTAAATTTAATAAATCTTGGTCTTCAAATCCTGATTGCGTCACTTTTATTCATAACACTTGTAACTCTATGAATCACCATAAGGATTACTTTTCATGTATATACAAATTGAAAATCCTAAAACAGGCCCTTAAAGGCTGGTGTAAAACTGCAAATTCTCAAATAGACCTAGAAATTTCCTCTCTTGAAAATGATCTTAGCCGCATCCAAACTCAAAACACTAATTCAAATTTTAATATGGACCCTCAATTGGAAGCAAATATCTCCCTTAAACTCAATTCCTTGCTCACATATAAGAATAATATTCATAAGCAATTGTTTAAGACTAAATGGCTCACTGATGGTGATCGTAATACTATATTTTATAATTCACTTCAAAGAATCTGAAAGGCCAATCATCCTCTTTCTAATCTTTTTCATAATTATTTGATCATTAACTCTGAAGAGGCCATAACGGATCATGTTATCTCATACTTTTACAACGTTTTTAATGGTACGGAGGTGAATATTGATCTTAGACCCGATATTATCCCTTTAATAGTGGATGAAAGAGACAATGAGTCTCTTTTAAGCACTCCACTTGATAATGAAATTAAAGATACTGCTTTTGGCCTTAATCCAGACAGTGCACCAGGTCTGGATGGGTTTAATAATGGTTTTTATCAAAAGCATTGGGATATAATCCACAATGATGTTTTTAACCTTGTTAAGAACTTTTTCATTCATGGATCTCTTCCTCATGGAATAAATTCTCAATTTCTAACTTTAATACCTATTGTTGAAAATGCCTCAAAGATCCATCAATTTAGACATATTTCTCTGATTAACACTCTCTATAAAATCATCACCAAATTTATTGTGAACATACTTGCGCCTATTTGCAATAAAATAGTCTCATGGAATCGGTTTGGTTTTATTAAAGGTAGTTCCATCCAAGACTGTATTTGTCTTTCCTCCGAATGTACCAATATTCTTAATAAAAATACTAGAGGGGGGTGTGTGGCCATCAAAATTGATATCAAGAGGTCTTTTGACACCATAGATTGGAACTTTATTTTCAAAGTCTTAATAAATTTTGGATTTCATAATTCTTTAATTGGAAGACATAAAAAATTATTTCGCTCAGCTATTATTTATATTCTGATTAATAGAACCCATAGCGGTTTTTTCAAATTCTCTAAGGTTTTTAGACAGGTCGACCCTCTCTCATCCATCCCCTTTGTTAATGTTGAGGACTACTTAAGTAGACTTCTTAATAACCTGGTTGATCAAGGTAAGCTTAATCCTATACAAGCTGCCAGAAATATAAATACCCATACCCACCTTCTATATGCAGATGATATCATCCTGTTTCTCAAAGGTGATCAAAAAAATATTCATGTCCTCAAGCAAGCTCTTAATCACTATGAGGAAGTCTCTGGACAAGCGATTTCCTGGAATAAATCGTATATATTTTTTGGAAAGAGATTCTCTGTTAGAAGGAAATTTATCATTACCACTTCTCTTGGAATTAAATAAGGCCATTTACCTTTCACTTATTTGGGCATCCCCCTATTCTGGGGTTGCCCTAAAGCAAGCTACTTTGCTAATATCACTGATCAAATCATAAACAAACTCTCTACTTGGAAGGGGAAATCTCTCTCCATGTCTGGAAGAATATGTTTGGTCAAATTGACCATTGTTTCAAAAATGGTATACTCTCTTATGATTTATAAATGGCATGTCGTCATCTTCAGGAAACTTAATACTTATATTAAAAACTTCATTTGGATGGGAAATATTTTTGAAAGAAAACTTGTCACTATCCCTTGGAATTCATGTTGTTAACCCCTTGATAAAGGTGGCATTGGTATTAAAAATTTAAAGATTTTCAATAATGCTCTTCAAGCCTGTCTTATATGGCGTATTCATAATTGTACCTCTAAAGCTTCTGAATTCTTGAATCATAGATTCTTTTTTAGACTCTTGAATGGGAATTTTAATTACATCAACTCTTTGATCTGGCCTTCTATTAGGGACTCATATCACAAAATCATGGAAAACTCTAGATGGGTGGTTAGTGCAGATTCTTCCATCAATTTTTGGCATGGTAAATGGTGTGGTAACCCCTTGATTTCTTTGTTACCTTCTAATATTATTCAATAATATACTATTCATTATATAAAATATGTCCTTCAATTTCATAGACATGACCTTCCTGAAAATATTGCGCAGATCATTGATAATCATCCTTTTTCTTCTAAGGGTGATTTTTTGGTTTGGGAACCTGCACCAAATGGCATACTAGACTCTAAAAACTACTATAAGCATTTCTTTTCTAGGGATGAATCTAATTGTCAATGGGTGAGTCAATTTAACAAGACTTGGATAAAACCTTCAAGTCTCACCATTATTTGGAGCATTTCTCACAATATATTACCCACTGATGCTTGCCTGCAAGCTTTTAGCATTCAACTCTGCTCTAAATGTCACTTGTGTTGTCAGTACAGGGAGGATGCTGATCATCTTTTTTTTTCTTGGGCGACGGCCTCTACATTATAGAATTATTTTCTTGAATTATTTAATTGTAGATGGACCTTATCTGATTCTTTTTGCATGTTTTTAAAAAAATCATTAGATATGATGCCTCTCTATAGGTTAAAAATATTTTTCTTGTGGCGGCGGTGGAACTCCTGTATGAGATCTGGTATGCTCATAATGATCTTATTCATAACAATCACTCATTTAGCCTCAATGCAGGAAAAGCTCGGATTCTTGTTGTGATTCATGAAGCTGCTTCAATTCAAAAAGACTCTTGCAACAACTTGGTTGGTGACTTTGAGATCCTTCGTCATCTCTGTGTTCCTGGTATATACCCAAAGCCTAAACGTTTCCCTGAAGTATTCTAGAAATCACCAATGCTGGGATAGATCAAAGTGAACATGGATGGCACTTCCAAAGGCAATCTAGGCCCTTCAAGTTGTAGTGCCATCTTCAGAGACTCATCTGGATAGTGTCAGGGCTGCTTTTATGTTGGATGTGGTCTTTCTTCATCTCTAGAGGCTGAGATGCTGGGGGTCATCTATGCTGTTGATTTTGCGCTTCAAAGAGGTTGGAGAAAGCTTTGGATTGAAATTGATTCCACCACTATCGTTCATCCCATCTGGAATTTCATCACTCATCTTTCCTGGCCGCTTACCACCCTTTGGATGAATTGTCTGAACTCGCTTCATGGGATTGATTACATATCTACTCATGCTTACTGTGAAGCGAATGTTGTTGCTGATGCTCTCGCTAACAAAGGAGTTCAACAGAGCATGACATGGATTGACAATATTCCAACTGACTTATTATATCTGTTTGATAGAGACTGTAAAAAAATCCCATCTTTCCGACTTTTGTAATCCTTTTGCTTATCAATAAATTGTGCTTTGGTCTTTGACCAAAGCATTACCTTTAAAAAACAAAATAACATCTAGGAGTACCTTTCCCTTGAAAGTTCCACTCTAACATATATTATCCTTACAACCTCATGCAGACACCATGTTCAAATATTTATATTTTTCCTATATTCCATACAAAGAAGAAATATTTGGAAATATCATAACAGACATGGTTATTCTTGAGGGTATAAATTAGATTCTCAAGTTTGAATGGTTGGGATTACCAGTTCTGAATATATACATAAGGTATATTTTCTTAATTTTTCTGTCCAAAAAAATTATCAAATATATTCATTAAAGTTAATAAGTATTCATATTTTCTACAGGTGTTTATATTACTACTATATAAAGGTAAAAACCTATGAATAAATGTTTGGATTCATTACTCCGTGTATCATTTCTATAGACTAAATTTCATTAGCGTTGAAATAAATTGATAAGAAAAAATATGATCTAAACGAGGTGTTTAAGAAGAAAATAACAAATGAAAAACTCTTTTTGATGCCTAAAGAGTAGGGGTAAAAATATGCAATCTAAAAATATAAAATATATTTTTAATTTTTCACTACTTATTTATTTTTGTTCTTTTTAGGAAGCACTGGATTCTAATCGTAATCAGTCTAGATACACCAAATATTTATTTTTTGGTTGTAATGCCTGGATTCCCTAAAAACTGACCATATATGATGTGTATTGTGAATATCTAATGCACTATAATCAACATTTTATAGATAAACATCAAATTATATGTTTCAGTATATGTTTTTACAAGAATTTTTTATGATAGGGAAATATTGAAATATCGGCTAAATCAGGGTATGAGGACTGTCACTGAAAATAACAATTCTATGGATTACTTAAAATGGAACCATATTAAGGTATATATGGTAATATTTAAATATAAAAACATATTTAAAAAAAATTAAAAATTTTGGTCAATGATTCTTTAGTTTCTGAAGAAAGATAACTGGAATGATTGTAGATATTATGTTTTCAAATTTATGGGAGATATCATATACCATCAAATGATTTTCATCCCCAAAAGGTAATTTCGGAATTTAATTACAATTTCATTACATTTTTTCTCTACTGTTTGTTTTTATATATTTTATAAATACTACCAATATTTATAACAATCTATGTACTCAAAAGAATAAGTAATATTGTTTAGAGATAATTGGGCGGTGTACATCGTATTAGAATGTTTGTAGACATCAAATTAAGGTGATTACCTAATTTTTTTTGATCTAGTAATGTTTATAGCCTCATAAATATATTTGGGTTTGAAACATTGTTATCAAAATTATTATATATTAGTTATTATTATTTTTACAAGGAGAAGTATAATGGTGAAAATCAATTTGTTTTGAAATGATTGAGAAGAATAAAAGGTGTTAGAATGTATATAAGCATCGCGAATAGGTGACTTCCTACTATGTATTTATTTAATTTTATCATTATTTTATCTAATTTTCTTTGTTAATTTCCTTATCATATTTATCTGATACTTATTTTGTTAAATTTAAACATTAGTTCACAACACATGTCATATGATCAAAACCAAAAAAAATATTGTATTGGTTTAATACTTTAAGAAAGTGATCCATACTTCATTTTTTACATGTAATATCTGACCACATATCATTATGACATTTGGTGTGCTCAGTACGACTCAAAGTGCATTTTTTCAAAAAAAAATTGTCATTTTAGTTTGAAACCCATGTCACATAGTCTAGACTAGGAAAATGATCTTTGATTATTTTCAAACTTTAGGAAAATAATCCATATTTAATTTTTCACTTATAAAAATAGTACACACTTAAATTTGATGCATGATGTGGTTGGTATGACTATAATTATGTGTTTTCAATACAAAATATTCAATTTCGTTTAAAACATTCATCAAAAAGACAAAACTGAGAAAATGAGCTCATATTGTTTTAAAACATTTGGAGAATTATCCATAGATCATTTGTGATGTATAGAAATTGATTGCTCATCAATCCAAACATGATGTGGTCAGTATGACTCTATGCGCATGTTTTCAATAGAAATGTGACATTTTAGATTGAAACACACATGCCACATCACCAAAACTAAGAAAACGAGGTCATGTTGTTATCAAAATTTAGGATAACGGTTAATAATTTATTTTTTATATATAGGAACTAACATCACATCAATATAAAGCACAATGTAGTCAATATGACTCGTAGCACATGTTTTTAGTATAAAAGTATCATTTTAGTTTAAACACACATCAAATAGCCAAAGATGATCAAATGAGCTCTTATTGTTTTCAAACAATATAAAAAATATCCTTAATTTATTTTTGGAATGTATGAATTGACCACAAGTAAATATGACACACGATGTGGTTGGTATAACTAAAATTTCATGTTTACAATATAAAAGTATCATTCTAATTTAAAATGAGCATCATATACCCAAAACTTATCAAATGGTGTTGGATTATTTTTAAACATTAAGTTATTATTCCATAATTCATTTGTAATGTATAGGAATTGAAGTCACATCATTTTGATAAATGATGTGGTTGATATAACTCACTATGCATGTTTTCAATATAGAGGTATCATTTTATTTTAAAACACATATCACCTAGTTAAAACAAATAAAATGAGTTAATACTGATTTCATACATTTTTAAAATCATCCATAAAACATTTTTTACTTGTAGGAATCAACTGCACATCAATATGATACATGATGTGGCCAGTATTACCCAAAGTGTTTGTTTTCAAAATAAGTTTCATTGTAGTTTAAAATGTACCTCACATATCCAAAACTAAGAAAAAAATTCATATTATTTTAAAACATGACTTCAGTGATCCATAATTCATTTTTGATGTGTAGGAGTCGACCACACATCAATTTGACACCCGATGTCATCAGTATGACTCGAAGTGTGCGTTTTCAAAATTAGTGTCATTTTATTTTAAAAAATGAATCAGATATACAAAAACATCAAAATAGATCATATTGTTTTCAAAAATTACGAAAAATATTTTTAAAATATTTTTGAAGTGTAGGAATTGACCACATGTTAATCTAACATCTGATGTGGTTGGTATGACTTTAAGTATGTGTGTTCAATATAAAAGTTTCTTTTTAGTTTAAAACGCATGTCAGATGCTCAAAATAAAGAAAAAGATATCATAATGTTTTGAAAAATTAGGCCAATGATCCCTAATTTATTTTTTATGTGTTAGAATTTACCTAATACCAATATGAAACATGAAGTGGTTGATATGACTTGAAGTGTGTGTTTTAATATAAAACTGTCGTTGTAGTTTAAAATGCATCACATATCTACAACTAAGAAAATGAGTTTATATTTTTTTAAAACATTATAAAAATGTTACATAATTCATTTTTGAACATTAGGAATCTAAAACACTTCAATTTTATTCCTGATGTATTTTCTATGACTCTAAATTCATGTTTTCAATACAAAAGTGTCATTTTTAGTCTGAAACATGCATCAGATATCCAGAACTGAGAGAATTATTTCATATTATTTTCAATATTTATGAAAATGGTCCATAATCCATTTTCGCATGTGATAATTGACCTCACAAAAATCTAACACATGATGTCACCGATTTAACTCAAATTGCATGTTTTCAATACAAAAGTGTCATTTTAGTTTAAAACACACATAAAATATTTAAAACTGAGAAAATTAGCTTAGATCATTTTTAAACTTAATTAAAATAATCCATTTTTCATTATTTATGTATAGTAATTGAATGAACTTCAATTTTGAAGGTAATGTATTCAATATGACTTGAAGTGAATAATTTTAATACAAAAGTTTCATTTTAGTTTAAAACACACATCAAATAGACAAAACCAAGAAAATAAGCTTGGTTTATTTTCATACTTTAGGAAAATTATCTATAATCCATTTTTGACATGTAGGAATTGACCGTACATTAATCTAACACGCGTTATGGTAGGTATGACTCGAACTGTGTGTTTATAATATAAAAGTTTCATTTCAGTTTAAAATGTGCATTACATATCCAAAACCAATTAAATTATCTTGTATTATTTTAAAACATTTGTATGTAGATCTATAATTCATTTATGACATGTAGGAATCGAACACATGTCACTCTGATAGATGATGTGGTCGGTATAACTCAAAGTCTTTGTTTTCAATATAGAAGTTTTATTTTTGTCTAAAATGCATATCACATAGAAAAATATAAAACGAGTTCATATTGTTTGGAAACTCTAGAAAAATGATCCATAATATATTTATAATATTTAGGAATAAACATCATGTTAATTTGACATACGATGTGGTGGGTATGACTCAAATTACATGCTTTCAATATAAGTGTCATTTTAGTTTAAAACACCCCTCACATACACAAAATAGATAAAACATGATCATATTATGTTTAGACCTTAGGAAAATGATTCATAATTCATTTTTTATGTGTATTAATCTATTGAACATCAATTCGACACCTGATGTGGTCGATATGATTCGAAGTGAATGTTTTCAATGTTAGTGTCATTTTGGGTTAAAACATTAATCACATAGACAAAACCAAGAAAATGATCTCATGTTATTTTAAATATTTTTTAAAATGATCCATAATATATTTTTTATGTGTAGAAATTGACTTCACATAAATATGATGCCTGATTTGGACAACATGACTCTAAGTGTGTGTGTTCAATATAAAAGTGTAATTTTTGTTTAAAACAGGTGTCTCATCTTCAAAGCTAATAAAATAAGCTCAAAATGTTTTTAAAACTTATGAAAATGATACATAATTAATTTTCAATGTGTAGAAATTAACCAAACTCCAATCTGACACATGATGTGGTTGATATGACTTGAAGTGTGTGTTCTTTAAATAAAATTGATATTTTTGTTTAAAACACCTCACATAACAAAAATTTATAAAATGAGTTGTATTGTTTTAATACTTTTTCAAAATGGTTAATCATTCATTTTTACCTATAGTAATTGACCACACATCAATCTGACACCTAATGTGTTTTGCATGACTCAAAATGCATGTTTTCAATAAAAAAAGTGTCATTTTTATTTAAAACACACATCAAAAACCCAAAACTGATAAAACAATCACGGAGTGTTTTCAACCTTTATAAAAATAGTTCATAATTAATTTTTCATGTCTAGGAATTGACCTCACATAAATATGACACACAGTGTGGTAAGTATGACTCTAAGTGCATGTTTTCAATACAAAAGTTCCATTTTAGATTAAAACACACATCAAATAGCCAAAACTGAGAAAATGTGATCAGATTGATTTCAAAAATCATAAAAATATACCATAATTCATTTTCACTTGTAATAATTGACCACACATCAATCCAATGAATGATGTAGTTGATATGACTCGAAGTGCATGTTTTCAATATAGAAGTGAAATTTTAGTTTAAAACACATATCAATCAGATGATCGACGTAATCAATATGACTCTAAGTGCATATTCTCAATACAAAAGTGACATTATAGATTAGAACACACATAAAATATCCAAAACTATTAAAATGATATTGGATTATTTTCAAACATTAGGTAACTTATCCATAATTCATTTTTGATGTATATGAATTGACTAAAAAACAATCTGACACATTATGTGATTCATGTGGTTTGAAGTGTGTTATTTTAATACAAAAGTGTAATTTTAGTTTAAAACATGAATCAAATACAAAAATTGATAAAATGATCACTAATTATATTCAAACATTATTAAAATGGTCAATAATACATTTTTGATGAGTAAAAATTGGCCGCACATTAATCTGACATATGATGTGACTGATATAACTCAAATTGTGTTTTTCAAAATAAAGGTGTCGTTTTAGTTCAAAATGCACATCACTAGCCAAAACTAAGAAAAACTCTTGGATTGTTTTCAAATGTAAGTAAAATGATCCATAATTTATTTACAACATATAGAAATTGACCTCATGTCAATCTGACACATCATGTGGTCAGTATGACTCAAAGTGTGTGTTTTCATTATATAAGTGCCATTTCAGTTTAAAACGCACTTCCCATTTCTAAAACCAAGTGAACAATATCAAATTTTTTTGTCATCATTTTATCTTCTATTACATAATTAATTTTCTTATTAGTTTAATCATCTACTTATTTATTTAATTTTCACATAGAAAATACTTGAAGATGAATAAGAAATGGTGTGACAATTGAAGGCTTATCCTCAAAAAAACATTTTATCATGAATTGGCTCTCATCCATAGTGGGTTTTTTCACTATGGATGAGATACAATTCTCTAGTGCGTACTTTTTAGAATAAAAATAAATGGTGTGATGTGTAAGAATCAATCATAAATAAATCCAATATATGGTGTTCCTAGTATTACATAAATTATATATTTTTTATTTAAAATTAACAATTTATATTTAATTTATTTCTTTATAGTATTACTAAAATAGTAATTTTTTTCTTATACAGGTGCTTTTTTTTTCTCAAGCTAGGGTAGTTTGTTTAGAAGTTTCATAACCAGGGGCGAGGGGCTAAATTAAAAGAAACATATATGTATTTGAATGTTAGTGATTATTTATACATAGTCATGTAATTGTATAAACCAATGTTTGAAATTTCAATAATATGATGTTTTTTATTATATTTGTTTAGTACATTTTATTTCAATTAAATTCTAGATTTAAAACTTGTTTCTACTATTGTATATGTTTCTAAAATGTGCTATAATTCAAGTAGCACTATGTATTAGTATTCTCCTTTATCACTATTACAAAAATCACTAATAGAGATATACTTTATTGGTACTATTAAAATCACTGATAAAGGGATAATTTATCATCACTTTTTGTATCACTGATTAAGGATCCCTTTATCAACACTTATTATATTACTGGTAAAATATAACATTATCAATACTGAATGAAAGCACTGATAAATTGGTTCCTTTATCATTTATTAAATAATCACTGATAAAGGTTTCCTTTATTAATAATTTTTATAGCATTGATAAATGGTTCCCTTATCTGTGATTTTCTAGTGCTGATAAAAGCTTATGTGTTTTAATCATGATCCAATTTTCAGTGATTTTTTCACTAATAAAGGCCTATTTTAGAACTATTAAAGACCTTATTTGTAGTAATTCTGACTGTTATATGATAAATCCCCCCACATATTTTTATACCTATTTATGATAGTCACCATCTCTTGACCTATTTTAGGAAGACTTGGGGTAATACACTTGGCATAACACAAATTCTAGAGAGTACCTAGGGGGTTGGGTTGTGTCTCTTCATTAGAGGATATCCTACTGAGGACTCTATACTCACAAATGACATGTATGTAATTTTGGTTCACAATGAATTCATGCATGTAGATATTTTTTTATTAATTTTACATTTGTGGTGAGATGTCAATATTGAAAAATACAAGTATTCAGTGTAGTTTGTGTAGCTAAATTTCGGTCTAGGGAATTTCAAAATGCCTTATAGACAATTGGGTCCCTTTTAGGTTTTGTTTCATGTATATAGCATGGGTCTATATGGTTATTTTAGGATTTTTCTTGATTTGTATTTCTATTATACATTTTTTATTGTGTCTACTTTTTATTTTTTGGATTATTTGTTATTTTTGTAGTTTAGATGTAATGATCCACCTTTTAAATAATCCCCATTAACCAATTCATTTCAATATAAATTCATTTACTATTCTCTTCATGGTATCATGAAAATAACTACCATGTTAAGCCTATAAGGTAACTCTCGTAATTTAAACCCAATGATCCAACCAATATACAATTTATATATCACTCACACCATCCAACCATCAAAAGAAACCTTCTTATCTACGATTACATGAACTACCATGTATGTCATAAAAAATTTATAAATGGATAAACTAGTAATCCATAAAAAACTTCCTGAGATCAAGACAAAACCTTCTACCATTTGACTATTGAATATAAATAATGGAGTATTTCATATAAAGAGAGACAAGGCTATCTGACCCCTCTATATCAATCATAGATTATCCCACACTCAAAGTGAATAAGTTTCATATATCCCTAGTACCATGAATATTAACCCGCATTTCAATTAACCAATTTTTCTTGAGTGGTAAATCAATATGTAATCAGGCTATATCTTTTCAATCATGTAATTGTACACACTAAGAGCATAAATCTTATATGGTTCCACCCTTCCATTCAAAGAGTATCCCACACTCAATGTGAAAATTTCATGTAAACCCAAAACCTCACCTCTCAACCATCCTTAAAAATTTTAATGTATCTATATAAAAGGAGACTAAAAATAATTATCCATGAAGCTAACATTCTCATACCTTCAGTCATAACCAACCTATAACATCAAATTTCCCTTAATATAGCATTAAGGATGAACTGCCTCATACCTAATCATAGTCGTATTAAATATAAAATGATTATCATATTCTCATAAATCAACTAATAATTCTATGCTTGAGAATATCCTTCTTACCAAAATTCAATATTTTCATAATCCCATCATATGGAAAATAAACTAGTCTCTAAGACCAAAAAACCTACTTCAGATAAAAAAATCCCTTAATTAATGGAGGAAAATACATTTACTAAGGGTAAAATATTAGTCTCATATATCTTCTTAAAATCCCATGGAAACCATAACTAATATCTATGATTTAAGGAAATAAATTGTTCTAGAAACACAAAGACATAGAGTCATATGATTAGGTTTCATGGTTTACAAATCATAAAGTTTGACAATACATACACCACTAACCAAAATAGAAAAGCCTAAACATTTTCTATAAACTATTAATCCGATGTTTGTAAGCCTTATTAAATTTATTCAACTATTATAAAATTCCCTTTAGATGACAAACCTTCTATAATTGTACCACAAAAAATTCCTAAGAAAAATTAAATAATTAATATATCTAAAATTCATGAGTGAATACCCTTGAAACAATATATATTCAATATATTGAGATATACCAAAGCATTTTAAATATCAATTTCTAACTAAATAAAAAAAATTCTATCACTCTCTAAATCAAACAAAAAAATAATCTCATAAACCCAAATCCATACCTCGATATCCCAAATTTTATATAAAAATACAACACCCACCTCAAATAATTTTATTCTTGACAAACCATTAATATTATCCTCAATTATTGAATCATAAAAACAAAGAACTCAATGATTCATACAAGAATATCCTAAAATATCCACAAACTATACACACAGGTATTTACCATTCCATAACCAAAGAAACACACAACAAAAACCTGAAAACCAAATTAGAATTATGAGATACTCAATTACACATGATATTCATTTGGTTTGGAAAAAATCGAAAACCTAACAAAATTTCTCTTTCTATAAAAAAAATTTAAACCACACCCAAACTTCCTTTGAAAACAAACACTACATCATTTTATAAAAATAAACTAGAAAATGAAGTAATTTAAAAAAACCCCTTATTAAAAAAATGGGTTACACATCTTGGAAATATATTTGAAACTAGATTCCATTTCAGTTGATAAATACCTTACAAACCAATTTTCTAAATCTATTTATCAAATTAATTAGGAAATATTCCATTCAAAAAAATATCCACAAAGCCAAAAAAATGGAAATTTGAAATAATTTAGGAATTTCAAAACCAAGTGACATAAATAAAAAATTTAACTCAATAATAAAACTTATATCCCCCCATGTAAAATTTTTGAAATAGGTTGGGGGAAATGTCTCCTTTTTTAAGTAAAGAAACTATATTTTCAATAGGGTTGAGAGATAATGCTTGACATTACCCGTACACCCATAGGTGTAAAGCCTTAGAAATTCATAGCCCAAAGGCCTAGCTCATATGCCAATATAACAGCCTAAAGGCCCACCTTCACTATAGAACACATGAATTATCCTTCCATTTTCCATCCAACCACCTATATTCAATCACAAAACCTCTATGAACCCATTGGCAGACCACTCAATGCACTACTATCATGGTGATACTATCATCTATTGACATCTCCTTATAGATACCACTTCCAGTTGGTCATTCTCCATAACCATAGGATAAATCCACCACTTGTGCGCCTATCAGGCTCCCATTCACTTTTATATGATGTCATCTCTCATTCCCCTGCCAAGATAACTTCACCATCAGAGAAAGTCTCTGCCTGCACCCCTAGAAGCACCTAGAATTTCTCTAGTAAGTATCCCTTAATCATCAGAATACAAATTTTCACAACCCTATTTGGTCATTTCAAGGAATACTACAGGCATTGAATGATTCTAGCACACATTTCCCACCACAAATAAAACCAGGAATTACGTTCTCGAAGGTTTTTAATCCACAACCTAGATGAAAATCAGTAGTACCTATTCTACTCAAATTTATGGGGTATACAAAACATGGGTAGGGTAACACTCGACTCCTGGTGAGGGTCCTTGAAAGATCCCAGATCATGCCACATTTTCTAATCTAGGAAAATGGCTTTAAACCACCATGTTCATAATATGAATAGTGTACAATTCTAGAAGGACTCAATCCTTCATCAGTTCCTCTGGGTAGTGAGTTGGTACCAACCGGGTGTATCACTCAAGTAATGTCACAGTGAAATTTCTCCCCATGTAATGTAATTATCTACATACTAAAATAAATAAATCACACAAGCCTACATCAATGTTTGAATACACTCACACAACTAATTCATCAATAGAATAGAATGTTTAATTTTTATTATCCAGCATTCAATTTTAATTAGATCATACCCTGTTCAACTTCATGATACACTAGTATAATAGTCACCAGTGATAAATATATAAATCCACAAATAATAAAATAACTAATACAAAATTCCATTCTATGTAATTTAATCACATAATATCTAAAAGTTGAGGATACTTTCCTAACTATGTTTATAAATCCCTATATATGTATCCTAATCACCAAAATCAACTTAAACCACCATTACATCGAAATAAACAATTTCCAAAACATGATTTTCGGAAAAACTAACATAAAAGGAGTCAAATTAATATAATAATCACCAAGAAATGTAACAACAACAATATATAAATAAAAGATGTTTGCTTTCATCATCCAACCATTCTCTATCCTTCCTGAGTAAAAGACCTATTATTCTGGTGGGTTTTTCCATGATTCAGTGAAACCTACCAAAAAAATAAAATAAGATAAGATTAGGTAAGAGAATAAAATATTGAGTGGTTTACCTTTGATTTAGGTAATAAATCCTTAAGAACTATCCCTCCATGACCCTAAATCAAATGGTAGGTGAAGTAGAACCCTTACATATAACCAATAAATGAAATTTTGATTAATAATGGATATATTGTTAGAAATAGTGAAATGAAGATGGTTGTTAATTATGGAATGATTTTTCTTCACAATTTACAATTTTTGAAACAAAATCTGGAAACATTATTGTTAATTTTAAATATATCATCATAATTTCCTAATTTTTCATGTAATTGAATCATAGCCTGAAATCTACAACAAATTTTTTTTACTTAAAACTTAATTAAACACCTTATCAGTTGCAAAAAAGTGAAACCAAAAGGTTATAATAGGGTTTTATAGGCTTTAAAAATCATTTAAAACATAACTAGTGTCTTAAAACTAAATTAAAAAAATTCTCCTTTTCTCAAAACTTATTTATTTCATTTAAATTCAAAAAATTCATTAAAAAAATTATTCAAAAATTTATGTACCAAAATTTAACACACTATAAAAAAATTTCACCTTTGAATATCCAGTCTTAAGTCATTATCTTGATTGACCTATCCATTCCCCAATTGTATACTCAATACTACACTCTAATATAGCATACAAATTCTTTGTAAAACCATCATAGAATCTCAATCATATCACTCATAATTAGAGAAATAAACTACTAGACCACATTCAAACCCATATAATGACTCATCTATGTTAACCATGATTTTAATCAATCATAACAACCTTTTTACCAATTCGATTCACTAAAAATCAAACAAGATACAACAAATCAAAAGAAAAAATATTTTTTAAAAATGCCGAAGATAACCCCAACTCAATCATCAAAATTATGAACAATCATTAAAAACAATATTTTTCAAAAACAAATCTACTTATAAGATCATCATACACCCTAAGAACTGGTCCAATTGTTTTTCAAGATATCTCATTATCCTAACAGTTTTGAAAAAGTTCAATTTTTCATTAAAATTTTTAAACCAGACACACTCATCTAAAATACACACTTTAAATTCTTATTTCACATTTCAAGATTAGAAAATAATTAATCCATAGTTTTTTATAAAAAATCCAAATTAAAATATTTTCATCCATTAGTATATCCAAACAAAATTCCTCACTATCATGGAAAACAAACTTATAAAACAATTTTCATAATTTATTGTATCCTCCCAAAATACATTATTCTACATTAAATGTAAAAATTTTGAATATAAAAATTCAATCACATCAGAACCATAACATTATATATAATTTATGATTCCAAAAAAAATGAAAACACTCACACATGCCATAATTTTATGATTTCAATAATTTTATAAAGTCCATGTATCCCAACATGAGAATGTCATTGAAAAATAATTTTATGACAGTTGGAAAAATGAAAGTATGCTCTTTTTGTTAACCAAACAACCCTAAATATGCATAAATAACCCACTTATTCCTACATTAACAGAAAATTATGCATAAATAAATGTCAAAAAGTCAACTCCTCAATCTATATGACCTAACATTAAGTCATTTTTTATCATATATCCAAGATTAATTATTTATACCATATTCACCATTAATTTTTAATCTTAATATTGAAAATCCCTGATAACTTAGATTTCCACTAAAACCATTTTGTTCAAGCATACAAATAATTTATCATTTATGTTCTAACCACCTATCTAGAAAACTAATTGACTCATTCCTATAACTTAAAATCACTTTGATACTATTTTGTAATGACCCACTGGAGTCATCGTGAACTTTGAGCGTGTGTCTCAATATGAAAAAAAAACTATATGGGGTACATATTATCACATTGGGAAACTAAACAATCGATAATCATCCCATAAAGAGTCATCTCAAAATTTAATGAAAACCAGGCACAACCGACCCTTGTTCAAGGCATACCACCCTATAAACATTAAAACTAATATCCACCAATATGTGCATATTGTCTTGGTATGGAAATAAATAAAATTAACATATATTTAAGTGAATACATACTATCATGTGCAACATTTATAACTCAATAAAACAATTAAAGAAAATAGTGTGCATTAGATGATATATAAACCAAAATATAATACATGTCCTCCAACCCGACCATATATTCTCTTGAAAAACCCTCAAACCTCGTGACACCACTCACCATGAGGCAAAAACCCCAATCATGAGCCAATATCTACACCATAATAATACATAATCACTACCCATTAACAGTGGAATCCATACAATGCACATGGGTGGGGTGAGGACAATAAAATCAACAATATTACACTGATGTCCTCAATTACAATAAGAGAGTATGAAAAAAGTGAATACATGTAAAAAAATTGGGTTACTGATTAAGTTATAGGTCATCACAACCATCTAAATTTAATTTATAAACCTACACAATCATATCAGGGAAGGGTCAAATGAAATCGAAAGAAAGTGAGAAATCTAAGGGGTTTATTAATTTCAACTAATAAATTTAGTAAAAAAGTGTTTTTTATCTAGGACGAAGTGTTCAAAATTTTAATTTTAATTTTAATGATGTCAAAATACACAATTAGGGAGTTGTAAAATTGGATACATTCTTATTTAATAAAACTAAAAAAACAAGTTTATGAAGCCTATTTATGATGTGCTTTATTCTGGAAAATATTTATTGCAAAAATCTAAACCAATACTAAAATATTAGAAAACTCCATTGAGTATTTCAGCTTGAAATTGAAATATAATATACTCTATCGAATGAGGGCACCATAACAATAAAAATTACAAAAATTGAAAAACTAACCATATTGTTCATATAGTCATTTTAATTGGTGACCTTGTTAAAATTCATTTGACTGCAAAGCCTATCAACAATTTCATATGATTAAACAGTCTCTAAAATATAAGAAAGTACTCGATTAAATTTTTCAACCATCAAAACTTAAAATTTATCCAGAAATAAATTCAATTCATAAAATATTTTAAATAATAAACTGAAATTAAACTAATCCTCAATCTATCAATTTATTGATTCATCTCAAATGGTTTAACAATCTAAAGTATTGTGAAAATAATTAATCAATTCATAATAGTTGTTTTGTGATTGAATAAAAAGAAATAAAACAGGTTCAAGAACTAGAATTTTCCTTGATGAATTAATTATGAACCATGGATAAAATAGTTTTCATCAAGATCTCAAAGAAAAATAAATTTAAACAGATCTAGAGAATACAAATAGATATGAGTAAGAGAGTAATACTACCCTTAGTCAATAGTCACTCTATTCAACCTCTCAACTCCATCCTTGAATGTTAGGTCAGGTGAACCTCTATCGGTCTATTAGATTTCATCATTAGAAGTTAGGTATTGATTCCCAACATTCAAAAACACCAAATAATTCTCCCTTCCAACGTGCCTCCTCTTTTAATGACGTTTTAAAATAACTTAACAAGTCCATATGTCATCTTTTTAGTTGGAAACACTTAACTGCTCGAGTTTTCCTCTACCTTATCCTAAGAAAAATATCTTATGACTCGGCCCCTAGAACTTTTATGTCTCAGCCTTCAACTCATGATACAACATCAGAATTTAGATGAATAAGAAATCTTCTCTAACATCTACTAAACCAAAATAGTAAACCATATTTACTGAATGAATCAAACATAACCTATAATCTAGAATCATGTTATAATTGCTTTTCATTCCCATATTTTCATCCTCATTGAACCCAACATAAATTATCTAAAATTTATATGAATGGATTTGGAAAAGAAAAACTATAGAAAATTCATCTCATTTTTATACCATTAATTTACTAGCTTGAACAAATCATAAATGAACCATTAATCCATAATGAACTATCTTTATTGAACGGCGTCTGTCCAAATGGAGAATAAAAAACCAATATTATACCTTTTAGACTATAGTTACCAATGATATTGACTCTTATGGCATGCCCAAAATATAAACTCTAGAAAAAAAATCAAGTTGAATATGTCATCCAATTGTGACCAGTATTCAGTTTGGACCCAAACAAACTAAGAAACCAAGTCCTTATATACCCTATTTTTAATAATCTATCCTATATGGATTCACATGATAAATTTGATGATATTATAAACACGTTACACTCATACTAGTGTCATACAACATCTTTCAACTCCATAACTTCTC
The DNA here is from genome assembly GCA_963277665.1 of Viscum album. NCBI lineage: Eukaryota > Viridiplantae > Streptophyta > Magnoliopsida > Santalales > Viscaceae > Viscum > Viscum album. Next base: position 871,586,306 of record OY728147.1, on the reverse strand, counting down.
AAAATTAGCTTCATCCATCAATCACTAGTGCACACCATCTTATTGGAGTTAGTTCCCTAGAACCAACATCTATGTGCTTTATCATTACATATATTAATTGTTTTTTATATTAATAAACTCTTTATCACATAAAGATTATTCTTCTATGTAACATGGTTTTGATAATGTCATAAGAGTAGTTGTTGCACTGAATGGTCATAGTAGTTCCCTACTATGATGATAACCCATAAGTACCACAATTGCAAAAACCCAAAGTTTAATCAATAGAAACTCCCTTCTTATAAATTATTTCATATATTATAATCACATGAAATCACAACACAATGAACTAATAAGTACTATATTACCTTTAAACATAATATTGTTACTTCTGTGATTTGAATTTTTAAAATCTGACATACACGGTTGCGATTTGTAAGATATTTGGAGTCCGATAAGAAAAACATAATTTTTGGTAAATAGTTGTTTGACCCTTATGAATATAAATGTTACTGTTATGAATATTAATATTACCCTTATGAATATTAAATTTTCCAAGTGAATATGTAACCTTACCAATGAAACTATAAATAAAATTTATTCATCTTATATGTGAAAACATGATATAATTATAATGTTGGACGTTTAGTGAGCCATGTATATTTAATTATAATTTTATGATTAATTTAATAAATTAAATTAAAATTTGATTTTCATAAAACGCGTTCATAAAAAATTATTTTGATGACTTATTATTATATGATAATTTTTATAGAACTCAATTAATTTTTCAAAGTGTTAGAAAAAGTAGTTTTAATTTTAAAATTATTATTTTTTCAAGTAAATTATGATTTTAATTAAAAATTAAATTTCACATATTTATAAAACTATTTTCATAAAATGGAATTAAATTTTTAATTATACATGTTGAAAAATGGTTCGGATGAATTTTTTGGATTTTTCTGAAATACATTATTTTTTTATGAATAGTAAGATACTGAAATTTGTTGTATATATAAATTATATTTTAAATACAAAAATTATTGAGTCATGAATGATGCCAGCATCTCAATTTTGAAATAAAAAGCACATATCACTATTTTTTTCATAATAATCATTACTATTACTTGTCTTGATAAAAATAATAAAATAATGAATAAAATACTAAGAAAACCCTCCTCTTCTCCATTATAAACCAACCGTCTCCCCCTCCTATCTTCACTCCTATCAAGCCTTTTTCATAGTCCAAATTCATCTCAAATTACCCCCTAATTCCCTATCCCAATTATATAAACCCTTGGTAACTTCAAAAGGCCAAATATTATCCCTTAAAAAGGATCTCAAGGATGATATATTCAATATGAGAGTTCCTCTTTTCATTTTTTAATTTTATTTCAAGGTCCATTATTTTCTTTTTCTTGACTCACATAATTTCATAAAAATGTTATGATAAATCCATTAACTTAAATTTAATACAATTATTCTTTTATAATTGAATAATCCATCACCATCTTTCATTTCCCCTCCTTTTATACTAGGAATGAAAACACCATTGAGATGTGTCAATTTCTCACATTCAAGGACGATGGGTTTGAAATTTATTTTATAGTCTTAAATTATGGTCATGAAACCATTTTTATGGTTGAAATAGACTATAATATATAAATTATTGATAATTTAAGGCTCTGTAATCTTTTTTACGAATTATATTAATTTATAAACCAAATGTATTCGATGTGATCAAAAACTGACAATTAAAAAAAACAATTATCATTAATGTTTTATATAATGATCCATCATCAATCCAAATAAACAAATTAATTTTATAACCATTTAATCTTATAGAAGTTCACTAATAAAAGACAACATTAATCTTATTCATCCATTCTCATCTTACATGTTTATCCTTATATGTATATAAGTAAACCAATCATGAAAACCAATGAAACAAAAAATAAAATTGAAAATATTAACCCATCAAAAAGTTCATGAATGAACTTTATAGGGTTATAATAAATGAATTACATAAATAAGATGTTCTGGAAAAATTAATTAATAAAATTAGTTTTTTTATCCAGCACATTAATTTCAAGTGAAGGGAACCATCAAACTTAAGGTAAGGGGTTCTACCCAAACCTCCATTATTCTTTAAAGTTTCTCTATCTTTATTTTTACCCAAATTAAGTTATATATTATTTTTATGTATATATTATAAATGATTTTTAAATGATCCAAACTCATTTATCAATATCCATTACTTATTATATTTTGGGGATGTACAGATTTTTAAGTGGTTCCCTCCTCAATACTTCCGGATAAGCAAACCTGTTTTAAGGTAACTTCCCGAATTCTTACCCAATTTCAAGTAAACTCTATCATCTTAGTTAAAACACAATTATTCTTATAAAATGAGTATTTTTAATATGAATACATTCTTGTTTCACTTCGATTTTTATATGAAATATTATTCCCTTTTCTATTTTAATGGCTCTTTAGTATTTTTCTTAAAACCACACTAAAATGTTTTAAGGCTAAAATTTATTAAATACCCTTCTTAAATGTTGTTTCTTATTTTTTAAATAACTTACCATGATATAATCCTATTTTTCCTTATGATTTTCGATGTATGTTTTAATTCTATTCTTTCATGGACACTTGTATGATACACCCGTCTATTTTACTCTGTGACCTGATTATGATACCCATTTCTTTCCATGGGTACCCTTATGTTTATGTATGATTAATTATGTATGATTATATATGTATAATTATTCTTCATGAACATGTTATGATGGGTGATCCTAGATAGATCTTAAATTCATTGGGTAAATTTGAGTCTTATGAGATGTTATGTGCAATAGTCTTGATGGTTAGCCTTGACTCGTACTACCATATGCAACGGTCTTGGTGGTTAACCTTAACTTATGATCCTCTATGTTCAAGGAGCCTTGAATCATGATAAATTCATGTTTTATATTCCAAAAACATTACTATGACTTTATTTTTATTTGATACCATGTTCATATTTTATGATTCCATATGTTTCATGCCTTTTTATATCATTATGTCATGCCTTCTAACCCATGTGATAAATCCTTATTCTTGTGTTTATTCCCTTACTGGGTTTTTAGCTCATCCCTTTATTCATTTTATCGCCTAGTTATCCGGTGAATATTTATGATCATAATGTAATTTATGATCTCTTTATGAAGACTAAATAAAGAAACTTTTTATTTAGTACCATGTTTTATGTTTTATTTACCTAGTCTTCCAAGACACTAGACATTACGATCCTTGGCTTGTAATATGATGCTTTATTATGATTAAAATAATGTAATTGTATTTATAAAATACTAGGTTCATTGTAGTTGGTATCATAGGATGGTCTAGTTACTTTTAGAGATTAAGAATAGAGTACTTTATTAAGCACATTGAGGATTAATCTAAGTATAAGAAAACATCCCTAATTTTTTTAAATATAGAGTAAGTTGTTGGTCAATAAAATACATACCTATATATATAAGAATGAGTGGATGTGGATCTGGAACATATTTATCTAGGGTTAAAACCCAAAAATAATACTTTTATCTAGACTCAAATGGGAAATGGTGCATGAAAATAGGCCTTTTTGCACTGCTAGTTTGACACTTCTAGGGGATTTCCTTTGGAAAATTCATAATATTAGTATAAAAAATTATTAACTGAATAAAAAAATATCCCATAAGAATATAAATTAAGAAATATATTAAGTACAACCTATATTTAATCCTAGGTAATCATAATTTTGGATATACATCTCCTTTACAAGTTTATCCATTTATGTTCGAAGTTTCCTTTATGATTATTAGCTAATTATTAAAGCCCCTTAATTGAATGTTATTTTACTTGGTTAATATAAAGAAATATAAGAACATGTTACAAAAATAAATGTGATAGGAGATGTGATTATTTCCCTAATTATATGTCTAATATGATGGTAATGGGTTCTCAAAACTTCATGAAAGTACTTTCTCATCTAGATCAAGTTCTGAGTAATATCTTGAATCATGTGAAATGAACTCCTTCTCCAAGGATAGATCAATTTTTTGTTGAATACTTCATGTGGAAAAGGACACCCATGTTTAGTGGATCTTCGGATCCCCTCCTTGTGTAACAGTGGATTAGCTCCATTGAAAAGATATTTTCTATCTTCCAGCACTCAGAAGAAGATAAAGTCATACTGGTGGTCTATCTTTTTGATAGGGAATATGATCATTGGTGGACACTAATCAAGAATATGAATTCCAAGGGGGAAATTGATTCCATGGACTACAAGGAATTCATGAAAAAAAATTTCAACAAATATTTTCCTCGAACACTCCATCTCAATATGGAAATAAAGTTCCTGAGAATTAAGCAGAATGAAGATGATTCCATTAGGGTGTATAAAGAAAACAACATGAAGCTTGGAAGATATGCCTCCAGATTTATCACGAACACTGAAATAAAGGTCGATCGCTTCTTTAACGGACTAAATCATAGTCTATGAAATGAATTGGTGATTTTTGACTTTGACAATTTTGAGTATATTGGTCATTATGCCCTCAAGGTTGAAATGGATATCAGATACTCTCAATGCTCCTGTGGGATTAGTGAAAAAAAAGCATAAAATGGGGTCTAATATGGTTGTATTGGGAAATAAATCCCATGATGGATAGAATATAAAACATACCATATGTCAAAATTGTGCGAAGAAGAATCCTTGGAACAATCTAAAGGAAACCATGAATTGCTTAAAATGTGGAACAATGGGACATCTAGAAAAGAACATCCAAAGGGATATGAAGAATCCAACTAATATAGAAGATGAAAGGAATGTTTGGATCAATGAATAGCTGGTAGCGAATCATTACAACTACAAAGAGCATGGGAATTTTGGTAATGATTTCCCTAAACTAAGGCTTGTTACAGGAAATCAACAAAAACCTCCAAGGAAACAAGGAAGGTATTATGCTATCACTGCTACTGAGGTGGAGTCGGACAATGATGTGGTGACAAGTATTCTAGTTATTTATTCACGAATTGAGAATTTATTATTCGATTCGAGTTCTATGAATTCATTTATATCTTTCAAGCAGAGTATAACTATTCAAACATCACCTCAAAATTTGAAGGTTGAGTTATTTGTGAGAACAACAAATGGGGAAATTACTGCATCAAAATTATATAACTCATCCCTGGTTAATGTTTTTGGAATGAACCTCTCATCAAATATCTTCATACCTACTTTATTGAAGTTCAATGTTATCTTGGGAAGGAGTTGTCTATATTTATACAAATCCAACATCAACTGTCGGGAAAGGGAGATCACTCTTCACATCCTGAAGCATCCTCAAATTCTTTAAAAGTGTATGGAAGAAGATGAATTACCTTTAGAATCATTGTCTTAAGTTTGGATATTACTACCTTAGGAGCAAGCATGTCTATCTCAAATGATTGAGACAAAGAAGATGATACTTCTCAAATATATGCCCATCATGAGGGATTACCACCAAAATTACGATTTTTATTTCGAAGAACACCCCACACATAACAACAACAGCAAACGCGGTCCCCCTACGCGGTCTCATCATGAGGGATTACATTGTTGTATTCCCTAAAGAATCGTTTGGTCTTCCCCCTAATCGAGAGGTTGAGTTCTCAATTGAAAATATTCCTATATCTCTACCAATATCAAATAATCCTTATAGAATGTCCACTATAGAGCTGGAAGAGCTGAAGAAATAGTTACATGATAATCTGGACAAGGGTTTTATATGCCTGAGTGCTTCACCAAGGGGTTTTCTAGTCCTCTTTATCAACCAGAATGATAGTTCAATGAGCCTTTGAATTGATTATTGTGAGCTCAATAAAATCACAATAATGAACAAGTATCCCCTACCATGGATAGATGACTTGTTTGATCAGCATCATGTGGCTGGGTATTTCTCTAAGGTGGCCCCTCTATCAGCATATCACCAATTAAAGGTGAGAAAGGAAGATATTCCCAAGAATTCCTTTTAAATGAGGTACGGAAGCTATGAATTAATAGTTATTCCTTTCATAAACACTAATTCTATAGAAATATTAATGGATTTAATGAATAGATACTTTTGAGATTACCTTGACAAATTTATTGTAGTATTTATCGATAATATTCTGATATAATCCAAGAGAAAGCAGGAACATGAGGATAATTTGAATACTATTCTAAACAAATTACGTAGGGAGAAAATTTATGAAAATTATAGTAAATGTGAGTTCTGGATAGAAGAAGTATCATTCTTAGTGCATATTATCACTAGTAAAGGGATATCTGTAGACCCTTCCAAGACAAAGGAAATTGAAAAGTGACCCAGTCCAGCATCTGAAATGGAGATCCATAGTGTTCTTGGTCTATCTTGGTATTACCGAAAATTTGTGGAGAATATTTCATGATTGTTGAATTCAATGACCAAGAAGACATGGAATGGAATAATTTTTTTCTATAACAGAGAATGTGAAGATTGTTTTAAAGAGTTTAAAAAGTGGTTTATCACTGCACTAGTACTCACTCTCCTGATAAGTGGATAACTCTTTGTGGTATACAGTGATGCTTCAAAGAAGGTCTTAGGGTATGTTATTATGAAAAATGATAAAGTGATAGCCTATGCATCAAGACAGTTGAACATCCATGCGAAAAACTATCCCACGTATGATGTGGAGTTGGCGGCGGTGATCTGTGTGTTGAAAATATGGAGGCATTATCTCTATGGGGAGATGTTTGATATATATACTGATCACAAGAGTCTGAAATATATATTCACATATAAGGAAAATAATATGTGTTAGAGAATATGGTTAGAGATCATCAAGGATTATAATTTCTCAATCCACTACCACCCCGATAAGGAAAATAAGTTGGTGGATGCTCTAAGTGGAAAGGATCATGCATCTTTATCAATAATGATAATTGAAAAGGATCAAATCTTCTTATACTTTTAGAGGATAGGAATGGGTATAATTATGAGTGGAACATTATAATTCCTTTATCAAATGATTTCTCAATCATCCGTCGGGGAGAAAATAAAGTATGCTCAAAGAAACGATGTGGAAATTCAGAAAAGGGTGGAAGCTATCAGAAATGGGAAATCCTCTAAGCTAAATATTGACATGGAAGGATTTGTAAGATTTGTGTCACGATTATGCATACCATATGATCTAGAGATAAATAAGGATCTTTTTAAAGACTCACATTGCTCAACATTCTCAATTCACCCAGTGAGAAAAAATATGTATCAAGATCCCTGAGAGAAATATTGGTGGGACAATATAAAGAGTAAGATCACTTAGTATAAATCAATGTGTTGGGTATGTCAGCAAGTGAGGTCTAAAAGACCAAAACCACTACCCATAACAACATGGAGATGGGAGAATATCACCATGGGATTTGGTATTGGACTTCTAAGGACATCCATAGCAAATAATGTTATATGGGTCATTATGGATTATCTTACAAAGATAGATCACTTTATCACAATTTGAGAGGACTTATCATTAGACAAATTTGAATAGATATATATTAAAAAGGTGGTAATTATGCATGGATTACCACTATATATTGTATCCAATCGAGATCTAAGATTCACCTCAAAGTTCTGGAGAAGTCTCCAACATTCTCTAAGCACTGAACTGAACTTCATTACAGCCTATTATCCTCAAAGTAATGGTCAATATGAGTGAACTATTTAGACATTGGAAGACATGGTGAGAGCATGTTCTACGAACTTCAATGGTATATGGGACCAACATCTTACACTTATCGAATTCTCTTACAACAATAGTTTCCACTCCAGCATCTGAATGGAACCATATGAATCCATTTATGGGAAAAGGTACAAAACACCATAATGTTGGTATGAAGTCAGTGAGAGTAATATTTTAGGACATGAAATGGTCGAAGTAATGGTAGAGAAGATAAAAACCATTTAATAGCACATCAAGGAAGCCCAAAGTTGACAAAAGAACTATGCATACCATCGTCAATGAGATAATGAGTTTAAAGTTTGATACATGGTATTCATCTACATATCTCCATTGAATGAGGTCATGAGGTTTGGGTAGAAATGATAACTAAGGCCTAGGTATATCGTCCCCTTATTGATTTTTGATCATGTTGGAGTTGTGGTCTATCGATTGGCGCTTCCACCTACCATGCCTAAAGTACATGATTTCTTCCATGTTTCCCTCCTAAAGAAGTATGTAACAGATAATTAACATGTAATATCCTCAAAGGTGGTACATTTGGAGAATGATATTTATTATTAGGAGAAGCCAGTGAAAATATTGGATCATAGAGATGATGTTCTATGTAACAATACTACTCACCCAGTCAAAGTACTATGGAAAAACCATAAGTACGAAGAGGAAACATGGGAACTAGAGAAGGAAATGAAGGAAAAGTACCCTCACCTATTTACATAATAGAATGTAAAACAAAATTTTGAGGGATAAATTTTATAAGGGGGAATAATGTAATGACCCAAATTTTAATAAATGGAAATTCCATTCTTATAATTATTTCATATATTATAATCACTTGAAATCACAACACAATGAACTACTAAGTACTATGTGACCATTAAACATAATATTTTCACTTCTGTAATTTGAATTTTGAAAATATAACATACACGGTTACGATCAGCAATATATTTTGAGTCCAATAAGACAAACATATTATTTTGTAAATAGTAACTAACCTGTATGAATAGTAATGTTACCCTTATGAATAGTAATATGACCCTTAGGAATAGTAAATCATCCAAGCGAATAAGTAACCTTATTGATGAAGGTATAGATAAAATATATCCATCTTATAAGTCACAATATGATATAATTATAATGTTGGTATTTTTGTGAGTCATGTATATTTAATTACAATTTCATAATTTATTTAATAATTTAAAAGAAAACTAATTTTCATAAAAGGTATTCATAAATAATTATTTTGATGACTTATGATTATATGATAATTTTAAGATACCTTAATTAATTTTTCAAAGTGTTAGAAAAGTGGTTTTAATTTTAAAATTTGTATTTTTTCAAGAAAATAATGATTTTAATTAAAAATAAATTTCACATATTTATAAAATTATTTTCATAAAGTGGATTTCATTTTAGAATTCCACATGTTGATAAATGGTAGGGGTGGTTTTTTAGTATTTTTCAGATATTCTTGAATTTTGTGAACAGTAAAATACAGTAATATATTATATATATACATTTTATGCTAACTACACTATTTATAGAGACTTGGTCGATGTAAGTTCCTTGTGTTTGAACTCAAATTCATGTATTCTTGTTTTTTGTCCTAAAAATAATTAATACTACTTTTATAGAGAAAAATAATAAAATAATGAATAAAATATTTAGAAAACCATCATCTCCCCCACTATAAAAACCACCCCCCCCCCTATTCTCTTCACTTATGTAAAGCCTTATACATAGCCCAAATTCTTCTAAAATATATCCTTAAGACCCTATTAGAATTTCATAATCTCCTAGTCTCTTAAAAAGACAAAATCATCTCCCTTATAGGGGTTCTCAAGGAAGATATATTCCATAAGTAAATTCCACTTTTCATTTATTTTATTTTCTTTCAAGTTCCGTTATTTTTTTTCCTTACCTCCTTTCATCCAAATTTTATGATAACTCCAGTAAATTATATGTGCTAGATTTTTTTTATGATAATGGAATAATTCATCATTATATCTCATTTCCCCTCCTTTTATACTAGTAATGTAAACACTATCTAAGATGTGTTAATTTTTCACATTCAAGGATGACGGGTTTTCAATTTCTTTTATCGTCATTAATTCTGGTCATGAAAACATTTTTTTGGTCGAAACAGAATATAATATATTTATTATGTCTAATTTAAGGTTCTAGAATATTTTTTACACATTATATTAATTTATAAATCATAATGTGTTTGATGTGATCAAAAATTTCCAATTAACCAAAATGGTTATCACTAAAGTTTTATGTAATGATTTATCTTCACTCCAAATAACCAAATGAATATTATAACCATGTAATAATTATTATGTTCACTAATAACATAAAACATCAATTCTAGACAACAATTCTCATCTTACATGTTTATCCTTATATGAATATAATTAAACCAAACATGAAAACTAATGAAACAAACAATGAAATTGAACTTCTTAACCCATAAAAAGGTTATGAATGAACATAATAAGGTTATAATAAATCTATTACATAAATAATTTGTTCTATAAATATTAATTAATTAATTTAATTTGTTTATCTATGACATTAAGATCTAGTTAAGGACACCATCAGACTTCAAGTAAGGGATTCTACCCGAACTTCCGTTATTCTTTCGAGTTGCTCAATCTTTCTTTTTACCCAAATTAAGTTATCTGTTATTTTTATTTAAATGTTTTAAATGTTTTATTACATTATCCAAACTCATGTATAAAGATCCTTTCATTATTATAATTCAATTATATATATGTTTTTAAGTGTTTCCCTCCTCAATACTTCCCGATAATCAAACCTGTTTTAAGGGAACTTCCCAAATGATTACCCAGATTCAAGTGCACTCTATCATCTATTTTAAGAAACCATTGTTTTTATAAAATCAGTCTTTTTATTATAATAATATACATGGTACAATTCTTGTTTTATATAAAATACTATTCCCTTTTCTATTTTAAAGGCTCTTTAATATTTTTCTTAAAACCGCACAAAAATGTTTTAATGCTAAAATTTCTTTAAATATTTTCTTAAATGTTGTCACTTATGTTTGAAATCACTTACCATGATATATAAGATTTGTCCCTTATCAATGTCCATGTAATTTTTAATTCCTTTCTTTCATGTACACTTATATGATACGCCCATCTGTTATGTTTTATGACATGATTATAATACTCATTTCTTTCCATGGGTACAATTGTGTTTAGGTTTGATTGATTATGTGTGATTATATATGTGGAAAAGATATTAATGAACATGTTATGATGGGTACACCCAGATAGTTCTCTAATTCATTAGGTAAATTTGAGTCTCATGATATGTTATGTGCAATAGTCTTGGCAATTATCCTTGACTCATGCTTCCAAATGCAACGGCCTTGGTGGTTAACCATAACTTGTTCTCCTCTATGTGAAACCAGCCTTGACACATGATAAAGTCATGTTTTATCTTTCTTCCACATTATAATGACTCCATGTTTATATGATCCCATATTTAGATGTTATGATTCCACATTTTCTATTCCTTTTTATATCATTAGGTCATTCCTTCTAACTCGTGTACTAAAGCTTTGTTCTTTTGTATATTCCCTTACTGGGCTTTTAGTTCATCCCTTTGTTCATGTTATCCCCAGGTTATCCAATGAAGTTGTATGAGAAAAATGGAAGTTAAGAGATATTTATTAATACTAATTAAAGAAATTTTTTATTCCATCCCATGTTTTTTTAGTTTTATGTACCCAGTATTCCAAGACACTAGACTTTATAAACCTTTTCTTATAATATAATGCTTTATTATGCTTAAAATCATGTAATGATATGTGTAAAAGGATAGGGTATATATTAAAATATTATTATTAAATATATGTTTTATATCCAAATAAAATCATTTTAGTGACACAAATTATAAAGGACATTAGGTTTGGACACTCATGGGATGCACCTTCTTAAGGTGTACGCCCTTCAAAATATCTAGTGTAGGATATTATGAGAATGAGACCTCCCAATAAAAAATTCAAATTTTTATATTCCATTGGATGTAGCTATTTTAATACATGTGTATCAATCCTTAGACATTAAGATTATAATTAATGAGTATTATAAGTTTCATACTTTGATTTATGGGTGAAAACATCGACAATACATGTTTATATTGATATAGGATATGTTGGGTGCGTCACGTATAATATTTCATTAATTAATAATGAAAGAAATGATTTTTCCCTTCTGTTCTTTAACTAAAATTGATATCTCATTCGCTTTTATGTAAATTATATATACTAAATAAACACATCTCCATATTGATCTATTGGAATGTTCTATTTCAAAAAATTCAATGAAAGAGACATCGAGCACATAGGTTTATGACACCAGCATGCAACCTTTTAGATTAGAGATATCATGATAAAGGGGTTATTTTACACAACATGTTTCTGTATGAGGTATTATTCCATTAAGACATTAACTTCTTTCCTTATGGGTTACTTGGAATGTTTCTTAATTTTAACTGTATACTTTAGGCTTCTTTGCTTATTACCACTGAGAAAATGGAAGAGAGGGAAACACACTATCTATATCTAGAATATTGGTTATATAATGTATTATAATTTATTATTTAAAAATATTAAAAAATATTAATCATGCATGTGGTTTAATAATTATTCATGTCTTCTTGATCGCATATACATCATCACTCGTCATTCAAGACAGTATTATATGAGTAAAATATTTAATAAATATTTATATTCTATTTAGTGAATTTATTATTTATTTATTTATTGGTGAATAATGTAGTGATATTTATTTACTAAATAAATAGTCATTATTTAAGGACCGATAAATATTGTGGAGGAATGGAAGACTGAGCTTAATGGTCTGGTGAGAAATAATATATATTGAATATTATTTGAATAACTAATATTTAATTTAATTTATTAGTTAAGAACATGTCAATAAATAATAATATTATTATTATTATTATAGATTTGTATTTTCATAGGGATTATGAAAATAATAAGGGCTCATGTGAAATTATTATTTTCTATACCTAGTGGTATATAAACCCAATTATATTATTTTCTTAAGAGATACAATTCATTTGTGTTGTGCATAACAAATCCAGAGAGAATACCTCAAATACCCAGAAATCCCCAAATCTAAGAACTCTATAAGTAATAGAGATAGATCCCAGTCTACCACCACTCTAAAGTCTAGATATATCAATGAGAACACTTCCTTGAAGTGATTCACAGGATGATCAATTACGAATGATGCATGTGTTAGGATGTACCTTGCTAGAACCCAGGGATTCCTACGGTGATGTTTGGAGGTTCATAGAAAAATTGTGAATCAACACTGGAGGGAATATACTCTTGATTCCTATAACAGGGTGATAATATAATTTAGAGACATTTTTAGATCCATGAATGAAGAAATAATTTCTCAAAATTTAATTCATTAATTGCTAAAATCAATTATAAATAACATGTGATGATCTTTTGATTTGGTTCTAGATTTCATCTAATATATATATTCTTTGATCCAATTTCATTGATCATGGTGTTTATTATCATTAAAATATCAGATTAATCATTGATTACAACAAAAAGAAAAGTGGTAATACCCCATAGGTTGCTTATGTTGTTCTCCTAACCTTTAACTTGTATCAGAGAGGTCACAACATTTTTTATAATAATTTAGATATAATTGATTGATTCACACATTTCTCATTAGTTTTCAATTTCAATATAATCATTATTTAATCAAAATTGCGAGAACTCATTTTTCCACTTCATTAATCCAAAATATAATCAAATTCATTAATTTTATGAATGAAACAAATTAAAATGTCACATAAAGAGGTGTCAAGGAGTCTATTTGAACAAAATTAGAGTACACATTTTGTAACACAAATGTACACTCTGTCTACTAGTGTTTAATACACCATGAATTAATTATGAATTAATTCAATCCATGTTAATTTATTACATGCGTTGAATTTAATTACACACCATGTTTTGAATGGGAAATCCCAAAACATGGTCAACTGGATTATACACTATGTAACTTCCATACACGATATGTTTTTTTTTAGTCATAGATGGGACATTTATTTTCTTACATTGTGTACATGACTGGTGGCCATGTAACTTAGAGACCACATATATTGTAACCAATATACACACCATGTACTCTAAGGGTTTCCTTTTCATGGTTACATGCTGAGTCCAAAGGCATGTTCCATAGATAGATGTTGTGAATAATACATGACATGTAGCTCCAATGTACACAATGTTTACTTTAACAAATTATGTCAAATTAAATATTAATTTATTATACATTTCGAACCATATCAACATGTGATTTTTTTTCATTAATATGATAGTACACATCATTTGATGGGTTTTATACCTGTAAACTTATAATTACTTTATGTGCAATGTTTGGATCTTTGTATCCAATATAAGTCATATTACAGTTATTAATCTATGTGCATTGAAGAATATCTTTCTACGTAAATATAATTTGTTCTGCGTGGTCATTAAGTCGATAGTACACTCTATGTAATGGTGTGATAATTTTTTGTATTCTACATGTCTTAAGATTAAAAAATATATGAGTGTAATTCGTATTGGGTTGTTTGGACGGGTACTCACTATGTTTCCTCTAAGGTACATTTTTTTACATGGTTAATTTTAAATAAATTTATCTAATTTGTTTAAAATTATGATGGATGAGAATCTCAATAAAAATTATACGAGAATGATGATTAAAAAAAATTATTATTTAAAGAAAATAATTTATTTATTCAAGAATGATTTATCTTAAACAATGGATACATTCTTGGATGTTGTTATGGTTCTTGTGGTAATGTCTCCCCCTAGAAGAGGAGATGTTCAGTGTCATCAATGTTGTTGATTTTATAAGGAAAAAAGGCTGGAATAATGTCTAGATTGAAAGTGAATCAATGACCATTGTTTAGGCTCTTAGACATGGAACAATTCACCTGGAGTGGACCCTTACTACTAAATGGATCATCTGCCTACATTACCTATCAGGGCTAAATCATATTATCACTCACACCTATTGAGAAGAGAATAAAGTGGTAGATGACCTTGCCAATAAGGGTTTTGATAGAAATCACATGTGCATGGATATTCTTCTGGAGTAATTCACCACTCTTCACCAAAATGATTGTAATAAAATACCCTCCTTTAGACTTGGGTAATTTTTCTTGATTTATCTTAGTGCTCTAGTTTTTTACTAGGGCGTCATCCTTTAAAAAAATCTTAAATAATAATGATTTGAATTTAATGCTAATTAAATGTGTAATTCATTTCATGCATGTGGATGATCTTGAGCCTAGGACAAACCTTTGTATGTGATTGGATTATTTCAATTTATTACTAAATTAAATTTTTTCCATGTGTTTCTTCCCTCTTATCATTATGTAAGGGACTGAATTCCCATGGATTATTTTATGTGAACCCCTTCACCAATCATTTGGTTCCCCTCACCTGTCTATGATGAAAACCAAATATAATGGATTGATCTCCCATGCTCGTAGAGGTGGTTCAATTTTTTATTTGAGGTAAAACCAATGCTAGAGAGATATATAGGTGGACAGGTGGAAAGCTGCAACATGAACCGTTAATGGTGCAATTTATTTTTCCCCTAGGTAGATGGTCAGTTTATCATCTTTTAGATAAACTAACCATTAGTAAAATCTCATATTCACACCACTTTGTTATTTTATTTCTGTCAAGTTTTATATTTATTTAGTTTTTGATGTTTTTTCTAAATCACATGAATTAATAAATTGATAGGCATACAAGATATAACTAAAATAAATTTTATTATGTATAAACATTATCTAAGATATGGTTAATCCATTAAGTAAATAAACTTAATTTTAAATAGAATGTTATTAAAATAATTATTGAAAATTTATACATAAAAGGAAAAATACCTAAATTATATATGTTATGTTGGTATTTCCATACACTATATCGGATAAAATCAAACTATAGTTCAAAGTGCTTTTCCATCCCAAGTTAGGGACTTTCAATTATCGAGGTATCCTAACTTGATGTTTTTGGTTAACTTAAATTAGTTCACATCTATGTTTAACTGTCAAATCTGGACTTACTGTAACTAAGTGGAAAAGTTTACAAAAACTAAATTTATGGATTCTCGGATTGGGGAGTCCACTCAACAGATCAAGGAATTATGATTTAATGGAGTTCCTATTTGAAATGCCTACCTAAAACACTTCAACTTTCTTGGCTGACCAATGTCATGGTGATGGGAAGGGGAATATGGACCCTTTCCACTGTAATTTATAAGTAATAGGATATTCTAAATTTGATGGTGGGGGATATTGGGTTTCAATAAAATAATGGGATATTAATAAATATAATATTTACTTGTTTGTCAAAATTTTATCAGATAAAATGATAAAACGTTTTTCATCATATATTTAAAAACAACAATAAAAATGGATTTAAACATATAATTATGATCCATACTTGAGAAGGATAACCTTCTCAATGGGACAAATTTTCAAGAATGTAAAAGGCTCTTACATGATATCATGTGCCATAAATATAAATTAAATGTGTTGGAAGAACCTATTTGTAATGCGCCTAGTAAAGAGTATAGTGATGAAGAGATGTCTCTATTTGAGAAGCATTTTAATGATTCCATATATGTTTACTATTTCATGATATCATCCATGAATAATGATCTTTTAAATAAACATGAGTACAATGATGTGAATAGAATTATGTCTCTCCTTCAATATCTCTACAAAGAGAAGGTGATACAATATAAATATGATATTTATATATAATGATCTATTTTTAACTAAGATTAGATATTTGTCACCCATTGGGCCTCATGTAGTCAATATTATTATACATATTGAATGTATATACATCTGATGGATTAAATTATGATATTAGTTGTTCACAGATATCATACATTCAAAACTACCCAAGTGTGTCTCTAGTTTTATTGTTAATTATAACATGAAAAACAATGAGAAGAGTACCTTGTAACTTATTAATTTGATTCACCAAGTGAGAAAAGACATGGGGCTTGATAAACATGTGGTCCTTTTGGTGACTTAGAAAAGTAATAATATGGTTAAGGGGGAAAAGATTCATAAAAATTTTAAATATCCTAAGCGACATCCATAGGAAAGGAAATGAAAAAGAAGTTGTATGTTTTTCATGTGGAATGTAGTGCTACTAGAAGATGAACTGCACCCTGAAGCATGCATAATATAAATTTTCATTCATTATCATTTGAGAAATTAAAAGAATTAAAGAATAACGTAGAGAATCAACCTGCTAAAAATCCTTGACCAGATCAAGGTGGTGAAAATATTAACTAAGAGTTCATCGACTTTCTATGAGAGTTTGGGATTCTATAAAAACTCACTCCACCTTACACAACACTGTGAAATGGTTTTATTAAATGAAGGAATTATACCTTGTTATCCATGGTAAGGTCGATGATAATTCATGTGGATCTTCCATTTTCCATTTGGTGATATTCATTACAAACTGTGTCATACACACTAAACCAAGTTCCAACTAAAGTGGAAAATGGAATTCCCTCGAAGTTATATACAGGAAAGAAAATTTTTTAACATACACATGTATGTGGTTGTGATGAAATTGTTAAGGCCTTATTATGAAACAAACTATTATCCCATGGAATAGAGTGTATCTTTATAGGGTATTCTAATAAAATAAAGGGATACTACCTATACATCCCCTCAGAAAAAAATTGATTATTTCCATACAAGTTATCTTTCTTGATAGGGAGAACATACTTAAAATGGATAGTGGGAGAAAGATTGAATTATATAAAGTTCATGATCAAGATACACAAGTGTTGTTACAAGAGTATATTCCATAGTTCCCATAGTATAAGTAGTTAATGAAACAAAATTATTGTGTAGGGTAAATAGAGAGGTAAGATAACCAGAGAGATATGGATTTCTAGTTACCAAATTTGGTGACTTGTTATTGGTTTAAAATGATGAACCTTTATCCTACAAAGAGGAACTAGAGAACTTAGAAGATGCAATATAGAAAGAATCCTTGAATTATGAAATAGATTAAATGTGTCAGAACCAAGTTTCGGTTCTATTCAATTCTCCAGTTGATGTAAATCCTATAAAGTGAAATGGGGTTTCAAGATAAATCTTGACATGGATGGTAATTTAAATACCTATAAATCAAGGCTATACTATAAAGGGTCTAAAAAACTTCAAGGAATCGATAATGATGAAGCCTTTTCATCATTTTATATGTTTAAATCCATCAAAATTATACTTGATATAGCATCTTACCATGACTATGAAATTTTGAAGATGGGTGTTAAAATATATTTTCTTAATAGGAACCTTTAAGAAGATTCCTACATGGCATAACCAGAAACTTTTGTAACTCTAAGTGATGAGAAAAGTATATTAATGTTGTACAGTTCCACTTATGGATTGAAGAAATCATCTAGGTCATTAAAAATTTGATTCGATGAAGCTATAGAAGAATTTGGTTTCATTAATATTGAATTTGAAACATGTTTTTAAAAAGGTTTAGTATGTATATTGTCATTATACTATTAGTATAAGTTGATGACATATTACATATTGAAAATGACAAATCTTTCTGGCAATCTATTAAGGACCAGTTAAACAAGTGTTTCTCCATGAAGGACATAGGTGAAGTAGCCTATATTCTAGGGATTAAGATCATTTGTGATAGATCCTTTAGGATACTTAGAATATGTCAAATTATATACATTTACCAGATACTAAATAGATTTACAATGGAAAATCCAAGAAGGTATTTGTTCTAGTGTCACATGGTACAAATATTTCTAAGAAAATGTTTCCTTAGACAAAACATGAGAAAGAGATAATGAGAAGATATTATACGCTTCAGTGATAGGATCAATCATGTTTTCCACGTTATATACTAGACTTGAAGTTTCCTATTCATTGATCTTGGTTATAAGATATCAAGATGATCTAGGAGAACATTATTGGTCATCTATTAAGGCTATCCATTAATATCTGAGAAGAACAGAGGATATGTTATTGTTGTATGGAGTAGACGAATAGCTAATCATCTGAGGTTATAATGATTCTAGTTTTCAAACAGAATAAAATGATCTAAAGTCTTATTTAGGACATTTTTTATGTCTCAAAGGATAAGTTTTGAGCAAGAATAGTTCAAAGCAGCCAATTTTCATATATTCTATAGTGGAGTCCTAGTATATAGAAGATTATGATGCATCCAATGGTTCCTTTTGGTTACAAAACTTTGTATATGATATTGATGTGGTGCCTAGAAGTAAAGACCTTGTCATATTGTATTGTAATAATACTTCAGTGATGGTTCTTGCAAAAGAGCTAAGGTCACACCAACAGAAAAAGAACATACTCTAAAAGTATCACCCCTTGAGGTATTTTTTAGAGAGGGGTAAAGTTATAGTTAGAAGATTTCCCATAGAAGAAAATGTGGTTGACCCCTTGAAAATAGTATATCCTAGTAGAAAAATGGGTATCATGTGAGAGGTATAAATCTAAAGGTTGTTATTAACTTGCTCAAATTCAAGTGGGAATCCTTTGGGGTCTGTGCCCTAGAACCAACTCATATATATTTTATGATAACATATATTAATTGTTTTTAATATTAATAAACTTATTATCACATCCTGATTATTCTTCTATATAACAAAGTATGTGATAATATCTTAAGAGTACTTGTCACACTAAAAGGTCATATTTGTTCCCCACTAAAATGGTAACCCAACAGTGCCACAATAATATTTTTAAATATATATTTTATAGACACTTTAAATATTTTTAGGGACATACATAACTTAAGATATTAGGGGTGGAGACTAATTGGAATTTGAGGAACCTTCTCATGGTATACACCCTTTGTAATATCCAGTGTAGGATAATATGAAAATGAGACCTACTAGTAGGTAAAACACTTTTATCTGTGTCATTGGATGTTACTTTCTATGAACATGTGCGTTGATCTTTATACTTTACTATTATTTTTAATTATTATTATATGTTTTTTACTTTGATGTATTATTGAAAATTGTGATGACATATGTGTGTAATGAGGTATGATGTGTTGGGTACCTCAAGAGTAATATTTTATTATTTAATAATGTGATAAAGTATTTTCCCTTCTATTATTTAATGTAATTTGATATCTCATGACCTTTGATAGAAATGATATTGCCTAAATAAATCCATTTCTAGGGTGTTCTACTATTAATTTTTATGTCTAGAAATTCATAGATAGATACTTCAATCACATAGGTTGATGGCACCATAAAAAATCCTTCTTTATTAGTGATATCTTGATAGAGGGATAATATTACACAGTAAACATTTGTATGAGGTAATATTTCATTTTGGCATTAAATTCTTTCTCTATGGGTGCCTTGGTGTGTTTCTTGATGTTAACCTTGGAATTTAGGTTACTTTTCTTAATGCCACCAATAAATAGGCCAAGAGGGTCACACACTAAGCATATCCTGAATCTCAGTTAAATAATATATTATTTTTTTATTATTTAACAAGTTCATTGAGTATTATTTACATATATGGTTTAATAATTATTAATGTTTCCTTGATAACATATATCTCATCACCATTTATTCAAGAGAATGTTATGTGAGTAGCATAATTAATAAATATTTATATTCTATTTAGTGAATATAGTATTAATTTATTTATTATAGAATAATATTTTTATATTTATTTATTAAATTAATATTCATTAATCAGGGCATGGTAAATATTATTGAGGAATTTCCAGCTCGAGTTTAATGGTTTAATGAGAAATAATATATATTGAATATTATTTGAATAAATAATTTTTAATTTAATTCATGAGTTTAGAGAATTTACAGAAATATTATTACTATTATTATAGACATGGGATTGTATAGGGATTATGAAAATAATAAGGGTGCATGTGTAATTATTATTTTCTCACCCTATCGAGATACAAACCCAATTATATTATTTTCATAAGAGATACAATACATTTTTTGTTGTTCAAAATTATATCTCAATAGAATCCTCTCAAATCCCTAGAGAGATCTCTCACTAAGAACACTCTCAATAATGAATAGTTGTCCTCCACCACCACCACCCTCAAGTTTAGAGAGATCTAAGAGAGCCCTTCATTGAAGTGATTCTCAAGGAAATCAAAGCCGAACGACCCAGGCATTAGGATTTGTCATGCTAGAACCATGATATTCTTGTGGTGACGTTCAAAGGTTCGTGGAACACGTGTGGATCACCACTGGAGGGAATCAACTATTGATTCTTACAATGCAATGATGGTAAAATGTAGAGTTTTTTTCACATCCATCAATGAATATATAATTTCTTATAAGGTAATTCTTTAATTTCTTAAATTAATTATAAATAAAATGTAATGATTATGTGATTTGGATAAGGAATTTATCTACTTTCAATATTCATTGATTCAATTCCACTGATCAAGGTATTTATCATCATGTAAATCTTGGATTAAAAATCTATCATGAAAAAAATAAATATTGGGAATGCCGTATCTCATGCTACCATTATGCCTTGAACCTACATAATCTATATATGAAAATATAACTCTTATAATCCCCAATTATTCCAAGTCTTATCTACTTATTTGAGCATAGATCGTTTTTAAGTGAAATATCCCTAACTCAGACTGTCCCAATAAAATTTATCTTCGTACACTTTGCAAATTAATCATACAGCCTGTTTCAAATGGTTAATAGAGTTCCATCACAAAATTGTTAGCAACATTATTCATTAGTACCCAATTAAAATAAAAAAATCAATATTTAAAAATAATTTTAAACTAAATGTATTACTAGTGATTAATCTAAATAAAACCATTTATGAAATCTTATAGATAGAAATAAAATCATATTCCCCAAACATTTATGAACACTATTTAAATCCTTAACATAATTTTCTATAAATTTTATTTAAAACCCATGATCAATTCAATAGTGATCATTTTTTTAAATAATAACTCATTAAACACAAAAAAAATTGAAATATATCACAAGGAAGCTAAATTAGCCTCACAAATTTTCAAAAAAAATTAATCATGAAAATAATTTTATTTTATACCTAAGTGGAATAATTTTTAATGATATCACATTTTATCTCTAGATTTAATAAAATTCAATATTTAACCCATAAAATACCAATTAAATATAAAATGTGACCATAATTTAATAAGAATACACATCTCAAATATATAAAGTAATAAACATATCAAATTCCACAACACATATAAATTTTATTATACTCAAGAAGACAATTAAGCATATTAAATGAATTTTGATTCATATCAAATATAAAAGAATTATAACCCCAACCAGGTGATTTTTAAAAGTGTTTTTCCCCCATAAACTCTATAAAGTATTAAAGGATAATTTCTCTCTAAAAAATGTTTTGGTAAAAATAAATTTCTATTTTGAAAAAGATAATAAAATTTGAAAATTTTGAAAGGAAATTAACTTGCTTCATTTTTTATTCAATTTTTATTAAAATTTTCTATTTTCTACTTTGTAAATAAACACACATAATTTATCAACTCAATAGAATTTGAAAAAACTAATGGATGAGTGTGTTTAATTGTTGAAGGAGAAAAATTAAACTCATCCATTAGTTTTAAAATAAAAATCCCAATCATGATTCAGAGTTCATTTTTAGTCTATATAAAAGAAAAACTTATCTGTTTAAATCCAATTAATAAATTCAGATTCAATAGAAATTATAAAACATTATCCAATAATTTTACTAAAAACAATTATTTTCAAAATATCAATGAAAATATGTTAAACAATCAAATTCATAGAGAAGTGAAAAATATTAACCCCTTAAAGGTATCAAAATAATCTATAATATTAAAGATGACATTCAACCATTGGAGGTGTATAATAAAGCATCAAAACAAATAATTTTGAAAAAAATTGAAGGTATTTTAATATATTCATGGTGAAATACTATTAAACATAAGAGAATACCCCCCCCCCCCCACACACACACACATCAAAAACTCAAAATTTCCAACAATGTTTAACATCAAGTTGTAGAATGCAATTAGATAATAATTCTCAAAAATGTTTTTTCAATAACCATACAATTAGAACATGAAAAATGGTGACATGAAAGTTAAAAAAATAGTATCAAGTAAACCATAATATTTTAATCATTTCATAGGATCTAAACATGAATTGTTTTTTTCAATGGTCATTCAACAATTATCTGACAGTGCACATCTATTTTACAATGACATATCACATAAATTGTTCAGTTATAAATATATAAAAGCATGTAAGTTATTATTTCTATCATGATAGTGGTTTTGTAACATTTATAATATCTCTAAGAATAAACAAGGAGACTAGATTCAAAAATTTAATTAGAATTCAGATCAAATTTTAAATAATAAAGTGGAATTGGTGCTCCCCTAGAAAGAATGAATTTATCCTCTGAGTTAAGCTACCAAGAACTCACCCTTATTTTTTGAAATAAAATTTGATTTATTCTACCAAAGGACCAATACAAGAACATATAATTAAACAATAAAATCAAATAATTTAAATTTTATGAAAATAAAGGCAGCGTTAAACTATTGAAAATATGAAGAAAATATAATCCCTCAACCTAGATAAGGTTATTTTTTTAGAATACTCAAATTTGTCTGGGTAACTTTAAGGTAATTCATTGATTCTCCAATCTATGAGAATCAACATTGTGAAAAATTGTACAAAAAAAATTTGACACACAAAGAAACTATAAATCTCAAACAAATCGATCGATAAGAAAAGAATATGAGGGGAAAATTTTCTTACCATAATTACAACTCATAATAATTTCAAATAAACCCCAGTAAGCATGGAAAACACCCTTATGAAGCTTAATTGTGAAGATCACTTCATTTTAAACAAATTTAAAATTATATTATAAAATCTAATAATTTTGTGCAGTATTATAGTTAAAGATCAATAAAATTTGTAACAAAAAAATAAATTGCAGCATGCACATTAACAAAATCAACATATATACCGCTCTCAGTATCAATATAAGTTAGAAGGATAAATATTAAATCAATTTTATTTTCAAATTCAAATCTCAAAAATACTTTTTCCAAATCAATAAAAGGAATTATCAACACAAAAGAATGATGTAAAATTTTAATTAAAATATTAATTCAAACATTTAAGAATGGCTGGAAGAGATACTCCCTTGAGTTGAATCTTTAACATCACTAGCATGGTTCATCACTAACATCAATTCTCTATTGTCCTGACAGCCTAATCTAGTTATTACCTAAAACTCTCATAGGTTGAAATAAGGTTCACAAAAAAATCTATACTAGAAACTCTTTTCATTGTGATTTTAACAATCCAGGTTTCATCTTTCATTCCTACTAGAGAACGACAAGAAGAATTAAATTTTATCATTATATTATAGAAAAATAAAACTTGTTTGGGAGTTTATAATTGATTCCAAACAAATAAATTCAAATTGTCCTACACTAATTATGGTGATCTAACAAAATATTGACCCATTTTGAAAAAACCTAATAAACATGTATATTATCAATAAAATTTTGTTATTATTTTCATTAACTAAAGAATAAAAATTTTATGTCAAAGCATCAGCTCCATGAAACAAAATTCAATAGTAAAACTAATGTTACATATTGAATAATAGAATAATTAGATGTATAATAATAAATATTTATAAATTCAATATAAAAAATATAATCATTCAGGGAATTGAAGAGTAATTCCCAAGATAAAATCATGGAAAATAAAAAATAATTGAAATATCCAAAAGAATTTTTAAGAAGAAAATTCATATAGAGAAAAGTTTCAAAACCATAAAAAATCAAATGAATATTGTTATCATATATAATGAGATTATTTTTCCTTCTTCTATTATCCAATACATTCGACATTTTATTTATAATTTTCACTCAAACTAATTTCTCTCATTGAAGTACCAATAAAATAAAAACAAATCAGATTCAGATTCAAGTATTTAAGTTCAAAAAAATAAAACAAAGTACAAAGTAATAAATACATATTATTTACACTCTAATATATTCCGTATTTATTTTAGTTAAGTTTAAAAATATATATATTCCCCTTCCTATATTCCATATTGAATTACCTAGCTCTGGTGAGATCATTAAGAGGGAGAGGAATGAATTAGTAATCAATATAAATTTGTGAATTCTTCTTTCATTTCTCATCCTATGTGACTGGTTTAGATCTTGGTCCACTTTGTTTCGTTGTCTCAAAATTTTTCTTATTCAATTAGATGAAATCACCGAAAAAGCGCGCAAGGATTTATAAGGCTTAGATTTAATGTGAGTGCCAACTTCTTTACAAGTATTGGTTGAGTTACAAGACCTATATTTCCACTATAAATCATTATCAATACAAGTATTAGCAATGTATCAAAAATAATATAAAAAATGTTCCCAAAATTCCTTTTCCCAAGTGAATATTTTGGTCATCTCTCAATGGGATATTGATATTGACTCTTACTAGTATGAAATTGATCCTCCATGAACTTATACAAATAGGTATCCAACTCCATATATCTATTGGTTTAGTGGTGTATCGACCTTGTTCACCTTCAATCCCTTGTATCCATATATTCCACGGGATATCTTTTCTTTACTCATATTCTTTCCAAATGATATGATGACTTCATAGGTTATAAATATGTTCTTAACTATCACTAATTTTCCATCGTCTTCTATGATAAAATTTAATTATATGCATCTTCTCCTTTTTTATATATACACACATATATCCTAGATACAATTAGGTTAAACTCTTTGATAAATGAAATTTATTGTCTTTATAATTTTGTATCAGGGTCTCTCTATCATTTTTTTATTCATCTTTATCCATATTTATATTCATGGAATCATTAATATACTATTTACATGATTGATTTATGAAAACTCATAAAATCTCGATGGGGTGATCCTACCTTGAATTTTAACCAATTTATATTTTATAGATTAAACTATCATTCAAAAATTATATAAAATCATGGAAAAAATCCTCGTTTAAGTGTCCCAAAAACTCAAGATATTATATGTCATGGGATATTAAAATATCACAATGTTCTTCTCTATAAAACTCGTATCATTTAATTATTTTAACTCTTCAAAATGTGCATGGTAGAATGTATTATTATGATGCAGCGAACAGTTTCACGGACCGATGCCAAAATATAACCTCATAGAATCAGTTTTAGGTTTATTTTTTATTCTCCTCTTGAACCAAAATTGATTTTAGTGGTTGTGATTTTTAATCAATGAAGAACATCACTGTAGTATCATTTGATTTAATTCATTCTTAAGAATATATAATTATATTAATCTCATAAATTTTTTAAATTAAATCATCTCTATGAAATCTTAAATACATTCTTATTAATTCAAGAGTATCCTTTTCTAATTTTCGTAAGTAGTGATATTATTATAAGGTTTTATGGTCTTTACAATCCTAGAGTCATCCTTATAATGGTCAGTACATTCCCTATGAACATCCCATGATCCTTAGAAAGTAGAAGAATGTCCTTATGTAGTTTTAAACCATCCTTATAAAGTTTTAATACATCCTTATGAACTCATGAAATGATCCTTAAAAAAATTTAGATTCATCCTTATAAAGTAAGAAAATCATCCTTATGAATACATGAAATGGTCCTTAAAAAGTTTTAGATTTATCCTTATAATGTAAGAAAATCATCCTTATGAAGTGTGATGGTCATTAGGAAGTCCATGATTCATCCTTATGATCTTTAGTCACCTTCAATTTTTATCCTGAATAAGTTTCTAGGAATTTTCCATTTTCTCGGTAAAAAATGAGTTAATCTTATTAAATTCTCAATAATACTAACGAAGTATACAAGTATATTTTAAGGTCACAAAATACTTTTATGAAATCACTGGTTACACTTATAATGTATTGAAATAGTCTTCTAAAGTTATTGAATACTCATCCTAACTCTAACATTACACTTACAAACTCTAGAATTACTCTTCTCAAGCATAGGGTATGTACTCCTCCAAACTCTTATATTACTCTTATGAAGTATTTAATTTTTCATTATTTACTAAATACATTGTACATATTTCCATTTTAAAGTAATAATTAGTTAATTTTATAATTCAAATCCAAATTCCTTAATTATTCTCATTTATTTATATATTCTTCAATTAAACTTTTATCATTGTCAATCTAATATCCCAACTAACTAGATTTCTCTACTCAGATATAAAAAATTGTAGACAATGATCTTTTATCCATAAACACTTGTTTTGATGATTTAAAAACTATCTCCCCAACCATCATATTTATTTTTTGGTTTCTTGAATCTATCCAAGTGAGATATCTAATCCCTAAAAATTATCTTTCCTTTCCATTTAAAATGGAATCACATCATCATGTTCCGTACACATTGACATGTATTCTTACAACCATACTGAAAAAAAATTAAAAATTAATCTTCAATAATCCATTTGGGTAATTCAATCTCCCACATTGGATTTGATTTCAATGAACACTTTATACCAAATTCAATTTAATTATTCTCCCCCTTTTTGAAAATAAATACAAAGGTAAAATATAAGGGAAAGCCTTAATATTCTAATCTCACATATTCTTCTCTATATTTTATTCATAGTTTCATCCTAGTCAATTTTTTAGAGATGGATGGCCCGACATAATTTCTGGTCAATTATCCTTTTTTCAGTTAACTCTATGTCTACATGGTCAAACCTGATGTAAAAAACAATAGTAAAAACCAATACAACAAAGTTTCCCATTAAATTATCCATCATGTGATATAACTTCTAGATTTATCACTTTAGTGGATGTACAAATAGATTTATCAAGATTTTTAATGCCAATAACCTCAATAAACACATCCAAAAGTTCCATGTGAAAGAGATAAAACATCCCCTTTTACTTATTTATCACATCAACTATCACTCCCTCTTTATAGACATATTTAATATTATAAAAGAAATAATGGTGAGTGTGATTGGAATACCCCCATAGAAATTTCATTACATGTTTCCAAGAATCCATTTTTTTATGAAATAACTCATTTTGGTTTCACCTTCTTTTATTCTCCCCCTCAACAATTTCACTCCTCTATATCTTCTTCATTGGAATTGAATTATTCCAGGATGGATGATATCTTTTTATTGTAAAACAACTACATCACTCACCATATCCACCTTAATATAATTTTTTAGAATTCCCTTAATGTTAGTAAAAATAAAAAATAGATTAGAGAGTAAGAGGTGGTTTCCTTGATCTTAGATGAGAGAAGTTGGGTTAAGAGTTTTCTATCAAGTATGGTTCTTCAATTCTTCCATATTCGGTAATATAAGGACTCCTTATTCTTTTTTTTAATTTTTAGTCAACTATTTTTATTGGAATCGTAGTCATATTCTTGTCTTAATATTTTTATTTTATATATAATATGTTTATTACCATTAATAATAAATCACTTGTAGAAAATAAGGATTCACCTTTGTCTTATGTATTCTTCAATAATCCCTCTTGAGCTGGTAGAATTATCATATAATCATTCCAACATTTGCATCCTATTTTAATCTTCTATAAATATTCTTTCTTGTAACTCTTATGTCATCATTTTTAAAAAAACATATAATGAAATTTAGGGTATTATTCATTTGAAATAATATGTTTACATTTTTTATTTTTATTTTATTATGATTCCTCCGTATTTTAGCTATTTCTAATTAGTCTTCCCAAATATTCATACACTCCTTAACATACTCAGTTTTCTTTGTGTATTCACATGTTTTCTTCACAATTTTTTTCACCTTTATTGAGAAATTCCTTGAAATTTTAATTTAGGATGTCAACCACTAAACAAATCCTTTTATCCCTCTCCTATATTGATTCCCTTATTGAATTCAAATATATTATTTTAATGTTGATTTACATGACCTATGTATTGTGGTCTATAGTATGTGTAACGACCTGAAATTTTTAATAATATTTATTTCCTAAATTTTTGTGTTATTTCATTTTATACTCTACAAAACTATATCCTTAAATTAATGAAGTGATACTATTGGGTTTCAACCATTATTTGACTGTTGGTCAATATGACCGTTGGAAAATAAACTCTTAACATTATAATTATTGTTTATAAATACAAGTGTTTTTGGTTATTTAATATAGAAAGAAGAGTTGATAGTCTCATCCGGTAGACTCGGGTCGTACGAAGCCCATCTGTCAGAGCTTGGGAAGGAGGTAGCATCTTTGGTATTTTCTCTAGACCAAGCCCAAGCTGAGCTTCAACACGTGAAACTTGAACGAAATCACGTAAGGGAGAAGTTCAAGCTGATAGAAATCACCACTCCGACAACGTTTTCTGAGCCGCCCCAAGATTCTATCACCATAGCACACCTTACACTTAGGTCCTATGCAAGTGTTTTAAGGGGCTATGTAATGAGACCTTACTTATGTTGTGTAATTCTTTTGTATAAATAAAATTGTTTTTTCTTATTATGTTAAATTTGTGAATTTAAAATGTCTGAATAAATATAGGATTAAGTTCCATATTATTGATGATTTTTGAAAAAAGGGGTATTTTAAAATATTTTTTGCAAACACTAAATAATTAATAATGTGAAATAATTTTCAGAAAACCATCTTCTACAATTGTGACCCGAAAAAAAAATTAGAGTCTAATAAGATCAACTTTATTTTTGGTGAATTGTAATGTATGAATAGTAATATACCCTTATGAATAGTAATGAATAGTAAATCATCCCAAAAAATAGAAAATTCACCCATGAATGTATAAATATAATTTAGACATCTTAAAAGTGAAAAAATGGTCATAATATAAGTATTGGTATTTTTTTATGTCATAAATATTTTAATTAAAATTTTATAATTAATTTAGTAATTTAAAATAAGAATTTATTTTCGTAAAATTTAATCATAAATTATTATTTTATTTTCCTATGGTAATACGATAATTTTAAGGGACCTTAATTACTTTTTCAAGGTGTTACAAAATAAGTTATTATTATAGAGTTGGTTTTTTGAATAAATAATGATTTTATATGAAAAATAAATTAAAATTTTTTATAAAATTATTTTCATAAAATGGATTTCATTTTTGAATTTAGAGCATCGATATTAGTTTAGGGTGAATTTTTTGGGATTTTTCTAAAACAATTGAATTTTCAGTGAATAATAAAAATACAGTTTAGAGTTTTGGGTGTTTAATGACATCATTGATGATGTAATCATGATGTAATAAATCAGGTTTACTTCTAAAGATTATTATATCTTATGTGTTGTCCCAAGTGACTAATACCATGGGAAAATAACATGGTCAAGCCCATGGTTTTGCAAATACTACGGATGAGGTGTCCCTTGAAAATTAATTAAATATTCCCTCATTTTTCCTAAAAAGACCATGACATTCCCTAATTAATTTAATTTAAAAATCCACCTCAATGAATCTCTGGACTTTCTACCTCTTAAGGAGTCCTCCCATGGTTCCCTCATGCCCCCCAAGGTCCCAACCTTTGAGCTTTTGAGGTAAGGGAACCTTTCACCCTCCTCTTTTTAGTCATGATTTCCTTTATGGTATGTCTTCTAGTTTCCATCTTCTTATGTGTGGGTATGTTATTATATATTTTTATTACTGTACATTTCATATCGAAATTTTTAGATACCCTTTCTGCTCTTATCAATTTATTTTCTGAATTTTTATGCGACGCCATTAGGCTGCCGATTTTTTTCTTAAAATAAATAGCATCTTCTCTTTTTTTCATGTTTCCTTTTCATATGGTATATCATACAAATATCCATACCATGATCTTATTATGTACCCATATTGTATTATTATTTATTAATGAGTGGTTTAACCTTGTCCCCTATCTTTTTAATGTTTTCTAAAATGATGTTATGTAGTCGTTGTGCTGCAGAATTTGCATCTCCAAATCTCTCTTTTTCTCAAGAAATTATTTGGTATTATTTATGTGGATACCCAAATCTATTTTAATTTATAGTGGTATTCATCAATTCATAAAATTTTTCTATTTTATTCTGTAATTGACATACATATAACCCTCACTCCCTTTCCATGGGTAATAATGGCATAATTATCTTATTTTTAAGTACTTTTTAAATGTCATGATATTGACATGAAACCCAATTCTCTTATTCTATTTGGGTTAATTATGAAATGTTTGATTATTATCTATGTGGATCACATGAAAATAAATATATATTAAGGGTGTGCCCTGATAGCTCTCCAGTGCATTGGGTAAAGAATAAATCTATAGAGATGACAAGTTTCACGATACCTTGGTGAATAACCTTGGAAATGTTATTACGACACCTTGGGGATGAACCATGGTGATATGTTCATGAATGTCTAAATTAAATTTTGTAGCCACATATTAAAGTTGTGATTCATTTTCTTTTTATTATGATGTGCCTCTTTTTCAATTAAATATGTCTTGTGGTTTTCATCAAGTTCTTATTGATATCACAAGTAAACTGATTCCCTTGATTTCCTTACTGGTCCTTCTGGTCACCCTTTCCTTTGATGTATGTCTCCAGGTTATGAGATGAAGAAGTTTTTCTTAGGATGAACTTATTTTGAATCCTTACAAGTGGATGGAAGAATTTTTTATGTTGTTTTCATATTTTATGTTCCTGATTTCTGAGACACTTGACTTTAAAGATACTCTATTTGTAAATTGTAATGAAAATTTTTGTAATATAAATGCAGGATGCCATAGTTGGTATCAAAGGAAATTGTAGTTATTTATGTAAATTAGGCTATGAAAAATTTAGGAATAATCCCATTGAAAATTTTAAATATAGGAAAACTTCCTGGTATTTTTTGAGTATTGAGTAAGTGGTTTATCAACCAAATAAATCCTTGTCTGGATACGAGCAGGTAGAGGCAGCTCTAGCATAGATATACCAAGGATTGAAAACTCTGACAAGGAATTTCATGATTAACCTAGGGTATCCTGGTACACAACAATGTGGATTGCTGCACTCTTGGTTATGACACTCCTGGGGGATATGTTTGGTTAATCATAATCTTTTTATGAATCATTATGAAGTATTTATAGAGAAATGTAATTGTTTAAAACACGATGTTTTAAGACATAAAATCATTTATGGTTAAAAGATTCGTAAATCAAATAAATTTTTTACAAATGTTTTATTATTTTATAAAATGGAGGTCAACAGGAGGAACCATGAAAATGGTGACTGCAATGGACCATGTGCTGACGGCCCTCTGATGGAAGCTGGATTGGAAACTTTCATGCGACTAATGAACCAACTGACTCAAGTAATGGGAAATAACTTGAATCAAGCTGAGAGACTGATCTCACCACGAAGGGAACAACTATAGGTTAAATCCTTAATGCGTAAATGACCACCAACCTTTAGTGGATCTACTGACCCATTAATTGTAGAATAGTGGATCAGCTCTATAGAGAAGATCTTTTATGTGCTCCGCTGTTCATAGAAAGAGAAGGTCACCCTGTATGTCTATCACTTAGAGGGATAAGCTGATCAGTCGTGGGAACGGATTAAAAACATAAGGCCAAGAGTGGAGGTTGAAGCTATGGAGTGGGAAGAGTTCAGAGGGATCTTCTTCAGTAAGTATTTCCCTTGATCAAAGAGAACAAGAATGGAGAAGGAGTTTCTCAAGATGAAGAAGAAGGAGAATGAATCTGTGGGAAGCTACGAGATAAACTTCACAAGGATTTCATATTACACCTCTAGCTTTTTCATGGATCCAAATGGTAAGGTTGATATATTATTTTGTTGACTGAGACCTCATCTACAGAAGAATCTAGCCAATATAGATTATGATAGCTATGAGGAGATCGTGTGAAGTGCGATGAAAGTTGAATTGATGTTTGGTGAGATGCAATGGTATCATTAATATAATAACAAGAAAATATTTATGGATCCAATATTAGAGAGGAGCTTTGATCAGGGAAGAGGAGGCAAGCAAGTGCAAAATCCCACGTGTAATAAATGTGGGAAGAAGCATTTGGGGAGCTATCTGCTTGGAAGTGGGAAATTCTACAAGTGTGGAAGAGATGGCCATATCACACAGAATTTTCATAGTGAGGTGAAGCCACAACTTCCCAACACTAACGACAAAGGGAAGATGGTGCAGGCCCTACCTGATGTCCAATTCAATAAGTGTGGAAAACTTGGTCACTTTTCCAACCACAGTCCAAATCCGATGGCCATGGAGGGGAATCACCATCATCCTTAGCATAGGTCAAGGGGGCAAGGTCATGCTTTTTCAATCACTACGGATGAATTTGAAGTACCAAATGATGTGGTGGCACGTAATCTTGTTGTTCTCTCAAATATAGAAAGTACTTTGTTTGATTCTGGTTCTACGCATTCCTTTATTTATTCTATGTATGAAAAGAATTTAGAATCAACCCCCGATTTTCTAAATGTAGATTTATCAGTCAAGACTCCTGGTGGAATTATCCAAGCATCGTTAGTGTTTAGAAAATCTATTTTTTTACTCTAGTGAGCACAATATTATCACAAATATAGTTGTCATTTCTATGCTGGAGTTTGACATTATACTAGGGATGGACTAAATCTCAAAGTATAATGCTAATATCAAATGAAAAAGCAAGGAAATATTAGTATCCTTGAATGGAAAACCTATATTTGTATTCCAAGGATAGATATTGAAACCTGATCTTTATCTAGAAGAACCTCCTATATCCTTCTTTATGGAGTTCATCAGTGAAGAAGAAGAAGAAAAATGAGAGTCTGAGGATAGAAAATGTCCTCATCGTCCAGGAATACATTGATGTATTTCTTGAGGAGTTACCCAGACCTCCCCTAGAAAGAGAGGTAGAGTTCTCCATTGAACTTGTACCTGGGTCTCACCCGATATATAATACCCCCTATAGGATGACAAATGTGGAGCTAGAAGAATTAAAGAAAGAACTCCAAGATCTTTTGAAGAAGTGGTTTATCCTACCGAGTGTGTCTCCTTGGGGAGAACATGTTTTATTTATGAAGAAGAAGGGTGGATCGATGCGGCTATGCATTGATTATAGAGAAATGAACGGGATCATAGTGAAGAAAAAATACCCTCTTTAAACAATTGATGACTTATTTGACCAACTTCATGGGGCTCAAATCTACTCTAATATTGATCTTCAATATGGTTATCATCAATTGAGGGTTAAGAAAGAAGATATTCCAGAAACTGCCTTCCGATCAAGATATAGGCATTTTCAGTTTGTTGTTATGCCCTTCGGACTAACTAATGAACCTGCTATTTTTATGGATTTGATTAATAGAGTATTTACCTTGAAACCTTTGTGATAGTTTTTATTGATGATATTCTGATATATTCCAAAAGTTCTGAGGAGCATGAGGATCATCTTAGGGATATTTTGAAAACTCTATAGAAGAAAATTCTTTTTGGAAACTTCAGCAAATCTAAATTCTGGTTGCAACAAATTTCTTTCTTAGGGCACATTATTACCAATGAAGGAATCGCAGTTGACCCTACAAAGACAAAATTTGTAGATGAGTGGCATCAACCTACAACAATTAATGATATTCGTAGTTTCCTTGGTTTAGAGGTATATTATAGGAGGTTTTTGAAAAAAAATCATGACTTTATTATCTATTAAGAAAGTTAACTCGAAAAAGGGCCAAGATCATCTAGAAAAATGAGTGTGAGGAATGTTTCCAGGAGCTAAAGAATATATTGGTTACTGCATCCATTTTAACTCTGCCCTCAAGTGGAGAAGGTGTCATTATTTTTAGCGATGCATCTCTTAAATAGCTTGGGTGCGTCCTCATGAAAAATGACAAACTCATTGCTTATGCATCTCGAAAGTTGAAGACACGTGAGAAGAACTATCCTACGCATGATCTAGAGCTGGATGTGGATGTGGTCGTTTTTTCTCTAATGATATAAGGGCACTATATTTATGGGGAGAAATGTGATATATACACAGAACATCAAATTTTGAAGTATATTTTCACACAAAAGGAATTGAACATGAGACAGAGGAGATGGTTGGAACTTATAAAAGACTATGATTGTTCAATTAATTATTATCCCATAAGAGATAACAAAGTCACAGATGCATTAATCAGGAAAGACCCTGTTGTTATTTCCATGATGAGGATTCAAAGAGATACTTTGATCAATGACCTAGTATAGCTGGAAATAAGAATTATAAGAGAAGGGACATCATCAACCCTAACCCAAATGATTTATCAACCATCACTACTATAGAAGATCAAGAAATCTCAGAAAGAAGATAATTTATTACAGAATATTTTTGAGGCTATGAAGGATGGGATGTTTCCTGAGTTCAATATTGATCAAGAAGCTGTACTGAAATTCCGTACAAGACTATGTGTTCCATCTATTCCAGAAATAAAGAAGGATCTGATGGATGAAGCTCATAGCTCTACATTCTCTATACATCCAGGAAATACAAGAATGTATATAGACCTTCATGATCATTTTTAGTGGGATAATATGAAAACAGAGATTTAAGAATACACTTTAAGGTGACGATTATGTCATCAAGTAAAGTCAAAGTGACAACTTACTAAAGGGGTATTGTAACCACTACCCATACTATCTTGAATGTGGGACAATATCACTATGGACTTCATCACTAGTCTCGCAAGAAATTCCAAAGGAAATAATGCGATATGGGTTTTTTTGGACTTTCTCACCAAGACTACCCATTTTATCATCATTCAGAAAGATTTATCTCTTGATCAAATTTCCAGGATTTACATGAAAAAAGTTATAAGGCTGCATGGAGTTCCACTTTCTATCGTATCTGATCCTGATCCATGGTTCACATCAAAATTCTGGAGAAGTCTTCAACATGATCTGATCACTGAATTGAATTTTACTATGGCCTATCACCCCCAAACTGATGGCCAATCTGAAAAGACTATTCAAACACTCGAGGATATGATGAGAACATTCTCAATGGAATTTAAAGGTGTATGGGATCAACATATCTATTAAGTTGAGTTCTCTTACAAAAAGAGAATCTACTCGAGCATTCAAATGGCACCTTATGAAGCTCTATATGGTAAGCAGTGTATAACTCCTACTTGCTGGCATGAAGCTGGTGAGAGAAATCTTTTTGGGCCTGATCCTATGCAAGATATGATAGAAAAACTCAACTTCATCCAACAATATATTAAGGATGCTCAGAGTCAGCAAAAGAGCTATACTGACAACCGTCAAAGAGACCTGAAGTTTGATGTTGGTGACAGAGTCTTTCTTTGAATTTCACCTTGGAAGAGAGTCATGAGGTTTTGCAAAAAAGGGAAGTGTATCCCTAGGTACATTGGTCCCTATGAAATCCTTGATCGTGTAGGAGCAGTGGCCTATCGGCTTTCACTTCCACCAAATCTAGCACAAGTTCATGATGTCTTCCACGTATCCCTCTTGAAGAAGTACATACCTGACTCTTCACATGTACTAAATCTAGAGGTGGTACAACTGAAACATGACCTCTCTTATGAGGAACAACCAGTGGAGATCTTGGATCGTAGAGATAAGGTTCTAAGAAACAAGACTACTCAACTAGTTAAGGTGTTGTGGAGGAACCACAAATGTGAAGAAGCCACGTGGGAACCAGATGAGTCAATGAAGAAAAAGTACCCACACCTTTTCTCTTCTGAGGTTACGAGTTAAAATTTAGGTGACAAAATTTCTTAAGGGGGGAAGAATGTAATGACCAGAAATTTTTATTAATATTTTTTTCTTAAATTTTTATGTTATTTCATTTTATACTCCACATAACTATATCCTTTAATTAATGAAGTGTTATCGTTGGGTTTCGACTATTATATATGACAGTTGGTCAATATGACCGTTGGAAAGTAAACTCTTAACATTATAATTATTGTTTATAAATACAACTGATCTTGGTTAATTAATATAGAAAGAAGAGTCGATGGCCTCATCCAGTAGACTCGGATCGTACGAAGCCCATCTGTCAGAGCTGAGGAAGGAGGTAGAATCTCTGGGCATTACTCTGGACCAAGCCCAAGCTAAGATTCAACATGTGATTCTTGAATGGAATCACATAAGGGATAATTTCAAGCTGATATAAATCAACACTTGAAAAATGTTGTCCGAGCCACCCCATGATTCTATCACCATAGCGCACCTTACACTTAGGTCCTATGTAGGTGTTATAAGGGGCTATGTAACGAGACCTTAGTTATGTTGTGTAATACTTTTGTATAAATAAATTTTTTATTTCTTATTATGTTATATTTGTGAATTTCAAATGTCCAGATAAATTTAGGATGAAGTTCCATATTATTGTTGAATTTTGGAAAAAGGGGTATTTTAAAATATTTTTGTAAACATTAAATTATTTAAAATTTGAAATGATTTTCAGAAAACGGTCTTCTAAAATAGTGAACAAAAAGAAATTTAGAGTCTAATAAGATCAACATAATTATTAGTGAATAGTAAAGTATGAATTGTAATATACCCTTATGAATAATAATGAATAGTAATGAATAGTAATGAAAAGTAAATCAGCCAAAAAAATAGAAACTTCACCCATGAATGTATAAATATAATGTAGACATCTTAAAAGTGAAAAAATAGTCATAATATATGTATTGGTATTTTTGTAGGTCAAACATATTTTAATTACAATTTTATAATTAATTTAATAATTTAAAATACAAATATAATTTCATAAAATTAATCATAAATTGTTACTTTATTGTATTATGGTTATATGATAATTTTATGGGATCGTGATTACTTTTTCAAGGTGTTAGAAAATAAGTTATAGTTTTAGAGTTGTTTTTTTGAGTAAATAATAATTTTAAAAAAATTATATTAAAAATATTTAGGAAATTATTTTCATAAAATGGAGTTCATTTTTTAATTTTGAACATTGATATTAGGTTAGGGTGAATTATTGGGATTTTTCTGAAACAGTAGAATTTTCAGTGAATAGTAAAAATACAGTTTTGAGTTTTGGGTGTTTAATTACATCATTGATGATGTAATAATGATGTAATAAATCTGTTAAACTTATCAATAGTAAGATATGTTATGAGGTGTCCCAATTGGCCAATACCATGGGCAAGCCCATGGTTTTTCAAATACCACCGATGAGGTGTCCCATGGAAATTAATTAAATATTCCCTCACTTTTCCTATAAATATCAATCCATTCCCTCATTCATTTCATGCCAAAATACTCTTCAATGAAACTCTGGTAAATCTACCTCCCTAGGAGTCCTTTCAAGGTTCCCTCAAGCCCCCCAACATCCCAACCTTCGAGCATTCAAAGATACTCTTCAAGGTAAGGGAACATTTCACCCTCCTCTTTTTAGTCATGATTTTTTTTATGTTATGTCTTCTAGTTTCCATATTCTTATGTGGGGGTATGTTCTTATATATTTTTATTAATATCCATTTCATGTTCAAATGATGAGAGACCCTTTCTACTCTCATCCATTTATTTTCTGAATTTTTAAGTGACTTCGTTAGGATGCCGAATTGTTTCGTAAAAGAAATAACATCTTCTCTTTTCTTTCATGTTTTATTTTCATGTGGTATGTCATTAAAATATCCATACCATGATCTTATTATGTACCCATATTGTATTATGATTTATTTATGAGTGGTTTACCCATGTACCCTCTCTTTTTAAAGTTTTCTAAAATGATGTTATGTAGTCGTTATTCTGTAGAATTTTCGTCTCAAAATCTCTCTCTTTTTCTCAAGAAATTTTCTTTTATTATTTATGTGGAGACACAAATATATTTTCTTTTCAAGGGGTATTCCTTAGTACATGAAATTGTTCTATTTTATTCTTTAATTTACATACATATAACCCTCACTCCCTTTCAATGGGTTATAAATGACTTAATGTTCTTATTTTTAAGTACATTTTAAATGTCACGATTTTGACATGAAACCAATTTCTTTGATTCTATTTGGGTTATTTGTGAAATGTTTGATTATGATCTATGTGCATCACATGAAAAAAAGACATATTATGGTTCCTCCCTGATAGTGCTCCATTGCATTGGATAATGAATTAATCTGTAGAGATTACAAGTTTCACGATACCTTTGTGAATAACCATGGTAATGTTTTTATGACACCTTGGGAATGATCATTGGTGGTATGATCATGAATGAATTAATGAAACTTTGTAGCCACATATTCAATTTTTTATTCATGTTATTTTTATTATGATATGCCTCTTTTTTCATTGCTCATGTCTTGTGGTTTTCATCAAGTTCTTATTGATATCACAAGTAAATTGATTCCCTTGATTTCCTTACTGGGCCTTCTTCTCACCCTTTCCTTTGATATATGTCTCCAGGTTATGAGATTAAGAAATTTTACTTAGTATGAACTTATTATGAATCCGTACAAGTGTATAGAAGAATGTTTTATGTTGTTTTCAGGTTTTATGTTCCTGATTTCCAAGACACTAGGCTTTATAGATCCTCGATTTGTAAACTGTAATGAAAAGTTATGTAAAATAAAGGTAGGATGCAATAGTATAACCCTCTCTTCCATATTAGAATCATATTTATTTTGGGTTTTTCATTATTTATATCTTTTTTCTTTGTATTCTTGAGATTACATTGTTAAACTCTTCTCTTCTATATACTCTTCAAGGAAGACTTGTTTTATTTTATTTATTTCATTCTTTCATTCTATATTATTTTCGTTAAAATAGTATATATATAGTACATAGATGATATATAATATCACTCTTCATACCTATGACCATTTAAGTTGTAGTAATCATGAAAAATTTAAACATATTCAAATTTCTTACTTGTAAGTACTATCATTCTCTTTTGTGAACTCTACACTTGTACAACAATACTTTTATTCTTTTTATATCTACGCCCATGTATTTTGGGATTCATACATCATTAATATATTTAAATGTTGTGATGATATTCATTATAATTATTACCAAATTCCAACATCATCAAAAATAGATTTTAAATCTTATTTTCTAAATTACAAGTGGAGTCTACCCAAAATTATTCAATTATTGGTTTTGGGGAGAAATGTGTCCCTTTTAGGCTCTTCTTAGGGATAATTATTTCTTAAATATACTTACATCCACCTTTGATGTATTGGAATATTTCTTATCATTTTTGTCCACCCATATTTTACTATATTTTATACTGAGATCAACACTAGTATGTGAACTTTTATTAATACATGAAACATTTAATGGGTTATGGGTTACCTTTCTTTGAGAGCTTGATGTAGAT
Organism: Viscum album; assembly: GCA_963277665.1. Lineage (NCBI taxonomy): Eukaryota > Viridiplantae > Streptophyta > Magnoliopsida > Santalales > Viscaceae > Viscum > Viscum album. The sequence continues at coordinate 871,546,081 of OY728147.1, read as the reverse complement.
GCTTCTCTATATGATCTTAATTTCACCTCAAACTCAAGACACTTCATGTTTAAGGAGTTGTTCTCATCCTAAAATAAACTAAAATTCAATTCCCAATCTCTCTTGAACTTAATCTACATCTAATGAATTTTTCTTATTTATTATAAGGTGTTGTCAAGATATCTTTCAATTTTTTCTTTAAACCCCAAAGGATCATCTTTGAAAATTATAGAGGTTTTTTGTAGTTTATATAATGCATGGATAAATTCTTCAAAGAAATGATTAGTCACCACTATCTCATATAAACTTATTTGTAATTATTATTCTATTAGAGAAATATTTTTATTATAAATTGATGTAGATTCTTTCATAGCTTCAACAAGTTGTGTGAGTATATTAAAAACATGGAATTTTTTATCAAAAACATTTTCCATTTCTTTAAAACATAATTCCAAAAATTTCTCTTCATCAATATATTCTTTGATAACCCTGGTAGTGTTCTGTACTTTTTTACCTAATGAAATTCTAAGGGAATTTGAATTTTTTTCATCTGTTGGGTGGTCAATTTTATAAATCAAGAATCAGAATGAAATTGTAAGAGTTGGAACACTTAAATGTGTTTTTTATACTTTTTTTATGACTTAATATATCCCTTTCATGTTTTATCAATTTTACGGAGAACCAAGGATTAAAATATAAATTTAAGAAAGAAGAAGTCTGGGAACACAGTTTGTCTGAAACCGTGCGGACCTTAGAAGAAATTGTGTGGCCTGGTCCAATATAACTAGAGGTGCCACATGGTTTGGTCTAACTATATGGGAGGGTCTTACTACCATGAATATTCCTTTAGGTTTTCTATAGAGGGGAAACACATGGTATATGAACGGTTTCAAAAAGTTTGGGCATGAACCATCAAAACTCCATCCTTAGGCAGCAGCACGAGCATGGTTGGAAACATTTCGGCTAATCATACGGCTCATTAAAGGTGTGGATTTCTAGTTTCCCCCCTTCCACATTATTTTCTTCTACCTCCTTTCCTTCTCCCCTCACCTGTGCATACCACCTCCCACATAGAGCTCCTCTATTTATCCGCTAGGTATGGTGGTAACTCCCACATCCAGCCTCTGATTAGAGTGTCCTCAAGTGAATTGGATAGATCTAAATATGTTTAAAACTCCTCTTGATTTTTATATTCATTTATCCTCTCTCATATTGTTCTATTGTGGGGTAACCTAATTTTCCATATTTTCCGGGTGTTCATCCATTTCTACAATATCTCTAAAACTGGACAAAATTAGGCCTCGATATTGGACATGTGGGATATCCATCGTATATGATAGGTGGTTTAGTTCTTTCCCTCGGGTTTTTTCGCATTCTATATGGTGTGATGTTATGATTTGTGTTTTACCCTTCTGATGATGCCTCTTTTCATCTAAATAATTTATAATGGATGTTTTTCCACATCTGACACTAACCTAGTGAGTGTAGAATCACCTATTTGGGTGTTCTCCTTGACCTTAGACACTCTTATGAGTTTTTCTCCTTCTTCGAGGCCAAAACCCCTTAAAATTCAAATTTATAGAACACCTCTGAGGTTTGTTTCACTTATAATAAATGCCTTACATTAAAAAAATGAATTAAGAGGGATTTTTGTCCATGATTGAGGCCCTTAACCTTAATATATATACTTCATTCTATGGTTGAACTATTTGAATGAAATGAATTGGTTTTAATTGGTTTAATGATACAAATGAACTTCCTTATGCTTTATGCTCATGTCTTATACCACATGTCTTATGCCTTTTTCTTATATAGTATGCCTCATTTCTTATGAAATATACTTATTCCATTCCATGTGCCTTATAATTGGGATTTTTGTCAAGTTCCATGTGCGTCATGCTTTATGACATGATTTTTGGGCTTAAATAAAATTCAAAGGCTTTCTTGTTTAAAATTTGATATTGAAATTCTTATAAGTGACATGTGATCATGGTTGTTATACCTTAACTGCTTGTGGGTCGGGAGAGAACACAAATCCCTACTTAAGGATGTCATAGATAGACTCACCAAAATTGGCTTGAAACTACTTGACATACTAGGAGATATACTCATATTTCCTTGTATAGGCTCTCCAAGATGGTTATTAATAGTTATAGGTAACACCAGTTAACTATGGGAGAAACTATTGAAGGAGTCATTGGAAAGATGGCTACACCATGCCTCAGGTGATACTCGATCTCCTATGTGAGATACCCATTATGGAATCAGAGTTTACCATGCCATGGGTGATATGAGGGGTGTCATTTTGAATCACCTTTGATGGAATCTAGGGTATTAGTTATATTATAGGCTATTATAGAAACCCTTTTGATTCCATTATTGATCACCTCGAACAGGCTCAGGATGCCATTACTGGATTTGATGCATTTCTTCCTTTTCTTATGGGTGATTCCATTTTTAATTAATTATAGTATTTATTAATTGATATATTAGTTATGAATCCTCTAGGAAAAAAACCCACGATTAGGGCCAGTCGACCCATGATGCCTTAAAAAAAAATTCCTTGGTGTGTCACGAACCAGCCTGAGTCAACCCTTAACCGGTCACTCAGGTCGCTCCGAAACAAGTACCGAAAGGTGTTCCCAATCCACTAAGGATGGAAACAAGAACCAAGGGTATAAATAGAGTATAAAATGGAATTATTTTTTCCAAATATAAACAATAATACAAACAGCGAAAAGAATGGACATCCCAAAACTCATTTATATAATAATTGTATCGATGTCATTCATAGGACAAAATTTAAATTACAATAGAACGATGAAACTAAACTAACCAAACCTGATGACCAACTAAGCCCATGTGACATCTCTAGTCACTCTCCAACAAAACAATATGACATCCCCCAAGGCAATTGAACTCAAGCTGAAACCTACACAAGGTCTAAAAATAGAATAAGGATATAGGCGTGAGTATTAACACTCAGTAGGTTATCCCAATATTCTATTCCCAATTAACTTCCATTAAAATAAAATAAAAATCAATTTCATGTTTTAAATACAATATATAAAATTATTTTTCCCAAAAAAGTTCCATGATAAAATCATTTCAAAATAAAATGCTTCCAACTTTTCAAAAACAGAAAATGCTAGTAACCAATTTAAAAGAGATACAGCTCCAAAATGAAAATAGTTTTCAAGAAGGATGCTTTAAAGAATGTAAAATTTTAAATAGAACACACATAATATTGAATTTACCAACCAAACAAACAATATTTTGATGGTGACTACAAAATATACAATGAGCATAAGTCACGTGAACATCCTAAGGCACTAGCTACCTGTGGGACCCAGGTACCTCATATCTCGGTGAAAAGTAACCATAAAAAATATTTTTTCTAATACATGAGCCACTAGTAAGAAACAATACACATAATATAGTGGTCCCTAACCTCATCATTATAGTTTTTTTAGTGTTTTCATCATCAAAATTTCTATGTGAAACAGGGACGAAACCACTCTAGATCACTAGCATACTAGTACACGTCTGCCCACCTAGACACTTGGGTTTCCCTCTTTTTGATCAATCAAGTTCCAAATTTTATAACATAAACCTTTCACATGAAAATTTAATTTACAAATAACACACACACCAGAAATCCCTCAGCAATGTTTCACATATCCTTCTTCAGATAATAAACCACATAAAATTTTAATAAAACAATTTTAAGAAATATAACGGGGATTTGAACATAAAATCCATTTAAAAATGTTCCTTTGAGACCAAAAACCAACCAATACCATATAAAGCCATATTTTTTATCCCCAAAACCATTTAATAAATCAATTTCCTGAATCATAAAATGAATCGAATGATAAAATATGGAATAAGCATTAAAACCAGTTTTATAAGAAAATTTCCAAACAGTCCTTTAATCATTCATCAAAAAAAACATTATCAAAATAACCATTTAAATTATTCATAAAGAGGTGTAAACACGCCATTTTAAGCAAAAACCATTTACATAAACCCCTTAAAAATTCATTTTACACATTCAAAACCCATCCATTTCTATAGAGATTCCAAATGCTCCATTTATCAGGAACACATGCCAATACACCCTAAAAACCCATACTCAATTCATTATAAATCCAAAACCAGATTGGAATCCACATAAGGAACCCGAAAAAAATTATTCACATGCTTACAATATTTTTCATAATCCAAACCAATCATTTAATATCACCTTGAGTACACAAAATCCAACTAGGCACTTTCCAGAAAACGTGGCATGCATCATTTATTGAAACCAATTATATATAGCATTAAAAAGGTTATGAAATAAAATTTCCAGAAAAAAAATTATTTAAATTAGTTAAAAAAGGTCATAAACATCAAAACTCGTATGAAAAAACCATCAAAAAAATTATTTAAACAAGTGGTGTGCAAGTTTATATGAAACAACTCCATTTTACACAAAACATGGCATAAATAACCATTTTTTAAAACAAAAATATCATCCAAAGGTTGTACAGAAATACTAAACATGTATAAAAGTTTACAACAGGATTATAAAGATGAAACATAAATAATAATGGCATGTTCTTTGGAGAACCTACCTCAAAACCAAGGCGGTATGGAAACTCACACCTAATAACACCTTTTGAGGGTTTGTAAACACTAAACAGATTAATACCAGCTCAAAATGACCAAAAACCCCATAAAAAATAATTTAATAACATAACCATTGGTATTTAGTTATTATTGTGGAATAGAGAGAAAATAAATAATGGAGGGATGGGGAGGAAGGAGGAGAAAGGAGAAGGAAACTCACATTGATAACTAGAAAACTCTTCATCATTCCTTAGATCCACATCCTTATAAGAGATGGAATGGATTGGAACTCAATGGAGAGTATAATTATGTATAGAATAACTATTTAAATAATATTTTTGGGAAAATAGTAAAAATATAATGATTTATGAATGAAAAAAATTACCTCTTCAAATGTGGATGATTTTAGAAACCTTGAGGAAGTTCGCCCCAATCCCCAAAGAATATGAGCTCCAAAGATAGAAAATGGAACATGGGGGGTGAGCCTCTAGTTTTTTGAATCTAGTGAGAGGTGAAATGACTGAAACATATTAAAAAAATTAATATGATATAAAAGAAACAAAATATTTTTTAAAAACTAAAAATGGGTTCACTGGCTGGACTAATAGCTGAATAAATAACCCAAATCCACCATGATTATGAGTTCCTATGGAGTCTAATTAGATATGGTTGTTTTAATAGGTTAGGTTAGTCCAATTGGGAAGTTTAATGTGTGAAAAATGTTGAAAAAAGAAGGAGTTATAAAAGAAACATGTTTTTTTTAATCTGGAAATGGGCTCGCGTTTTGGCCCAAATCCTGAAGTAACCATCCTTTTCTCCAAAATCTCCCAGAAAAGATATGGGGAACCCATGGTAGGATGATTAAACATATATGGAACTTCAAAACTCAACATTAATCTCACCCAAAACCCAGGAAAATGATCTTGATTGCAAATGAACTGGATCAAAACCAAGACATGAAAAACCGGGTGTAACAATTCTCCCCACCATTAAATCTTTCCACCCCTGGAAATCCATAAAACTTTACAGATTAAAGAAAAACACCTAATGAATCATTATAAACATGGTCCAGAATCTCAATCCAAGGAAATATCATCCACTATCGATATAACTTAAGCCTTTTTCCCAAAAAAAACACCAACTCTCAACCACTTCCTGAGAATCAATGGAAAGATCAAGCAACCACCTACACAACCAAGCCCAAAACCAGATTTTTGGGCCTTCTCCCAATGAACACAATGATCACCCAAACCAAATTTCACTCATAAAAGATAATGACTTGGGAGGTTGGTCGTAATGGGATCCCCACCATTAAATTTCAACTACAATCTAACAAATTCTTAAAGGAAATATCTTCGAGACTCGTAGTGTGTCTCCACACCATTAGAGACCAACTAGAAGTGAATAAACAAGAATTCATCATGAACTAGAATCGAGAATCACCCCCATAGGCCCACTAAAACTCTCCCATAACAACCTACAAACCCATGTTTAGAGGGTTAAAACATGAACATTTAAACCACCCACACTCGAATGGAGGATACAAGAACTAGGACAACACTTTCGGAGCGGAACAAAACCCCCACCACTCGGGATGGGGTCGGAAGGGCACCCAATATTTATCCCACTAAAATCACAAAATATATACATGAATAGCCCAAATTTCTCCACATATTAACATGTTAAACCAACACTTGACCTGATTCTCATTGGCGGTCCACACATGGACATTGATCAGAAAACCACATCCGAGAAGGCAAAACCATAGACACTACATGAGGGATAAGTCCAACATACTCTATGAGAAAAAATTAAAATCACGGTGATGGGAAAACATAATAAAAATATAAAAAACTACCTTACCACAACGGTTAAGTCAGGATCGTAGTTGATCTCTCCACACCTCTGGTGATTTCATGACTGCGTGAAAAGCTTCACTCTAAGGCCTCTAGTTGGATCCCTGATGTTTGAGGCATCTGTTGTGTCCCATCCAGAAGCTAAGGATCAAATCACCCCACAAAAATCACTTTTTCAACAACACACCTTTATTTAAATAGGAACTCATAGATACATGTCACCATTCTCTCTCACTCTGAATGAGGAGAAGAACTGATAAGGAATACGGTGAAACACATCAACATCACTAAACACAACTACTATATCCAAAAGAATTATCACAATAAGAAAACACTTTAAATCAATCCCAAATAGCTTTATATTCCATAAAAAAAGTTGATTAATCTTATGAATAGTTGAATTTAAAGTTTTAAATAAATCCTTAGGCTGATCAGTTGGAAGTCTTGCCAATAGAGAAACATATATGGATACATCACATCATTCAACATATCCTTAGAAACCCACAAAATATTTCTCCAAAACTGAGCCACCAACAAGATACCATCTCAAAACACACCACGATTATCACTTCTTGATCATGATAAAGCATACCAAACAAACCACACTTCTAAAACATGAAAAATAAAACTACATAAACACTAGTATACAAAAACACAACAAATTTTTAACTTAATACACTTTCGAAAAACAAACCAACATGGTGGATTTTTACATTCAAAAAATGGTTTTTCATCAATTCTCACTCACATGCACATTCTTGTGCCACCCAGGCACCCAACCACTATGCCATATTGGGCATCCATAAACATATCTATAAAAACCCATGCATGTGAGTACCCATGAAAACAAAAAATTCTAAAACAAAATACACATTTTACAATCCAAAACAATCAAACCATTTCAAAAATCATGTACCTTACATAGGAACTATAATCACCAAGTCAAAAAAATTATATTTCCACAAAAAAAACCATTTTACCAGGAATGAAAAAGAAGCTCCATAGGTCTCCATCAAAATCCTCTACCATTATTCAAAACAGTTTACATCATCACAAAAAAACCACACATTTTCAAGAACCCTTTGATTTAAAACCCATTACATTTCAATTAGTACAACTTCCAAACAAACATTATATTCCAAACAACCCTATACCATTTCAAAAATTCTCCATGGTCTCTTTTATTAATCAGACAGCCACAATGGCATGAACCCCTTTTTAGAAAAACACTAACCATTCCAAATCGATTCCCAAACCTAATTCATCATATTCAAACACTTTTCAATATACAGACACATCCCATTTAAAAAAAATTCATAATCTCTTTAAAATAATCCATGATTTCCAAACATTTTATTTCAGCAAACCATAAGTTTAGATTAATGAAATTCAATCCCTTTAAATAATTTCATCTTTCTACTCAAAATTTGTTTCACAAAAACCAAATATTCCCAAAAACATTCTTATATTAAGCATTGGAAATCCACTTTCCACGTTTTAAAATCCCACCATTCCATGAATACCCATTTCTGTAATTATGACTCAAGGATTTTCAAAGAAAAATTCAGAATTCAAGAATATTCCAAGAGAACCACAAAAGGGAACTACTTCCGGTGGGTGAAATTATCATATGGTTAGAGGCCACATTCCAAACACACCACCAACATGAAGATCCTTATCAGGACCATTCCCCATATACACATGGCTTTTCAGGACCTGCGATCTCACAGATACCATTATTCAAACTCCCCTTATCATATCCTAACACCAAACAATCAACAAGAACCAAGGACACTAGTAAAATTGGACTTCCCTTGGACACCTGAGGATCAGAATGAGAAAGAGTTCACAATTATCTTCCCAAAACTACCCCTAAATTTCCAAAAATCCTACGCTATCAACCTTGACATCCCCTAAATAACAAGGGTGATTTAAAAAAGAAAGTTCCGCTAAGATCCAACTTGCTCTGATACCATTTTGTCACGAACTAGCCCAGGTCGACCCTAAACCGCTCACTCAGGCCACTCCGCAACAAGTCTTGAAAGGTGTTCTCGATCCTCCTAGTATGACTACAATCACTAAGTGAATAAATTTAGTATATGGGGGAACAATTTCCCCCATATATGAACAATTATACAAATAGTAGAAGGAATGGACATCCCAATACACATTTATATAAAAATTGAACTGACATCATATATATGACAAAAATGAAAGTAAAACTGAATGATACAAATAAAACGACCAGACCTAATGACTAACTGACTCCATGTGACCTCTTTGGTCACTCTTTAACAAAACGATCCGACATCTCCCAAGGTGATCAAACAAAATCTAAAACCTGCACAAGGGCTAAAATCAGAAGAAGACTATAGGTGTGAGTATTAAAACCGAGTAGGTCAGCCCGATATTATATTCCCAATGAACTTACATTAAAATAAAAGTAAAATAAATTTCAAGTTTGAAATAAAATATTTAATATTATGTTTTCCAAACAAGGTTCCATGATACAAACATTACAAAATAAAATGCTTCTATCTTTTCAAAAACTGGAAATGAAAGTAACCAGTTTCTAGGAGATGTAACTTCAAAATGAATATAATTTTCTAGTAGGATGCTTTAAATAATTTAAATTTTTAAATAGAATACACATGGTTCTGATTTTACCAACCAAATACACCGTATGCCGACCGTGAGTACAAAATATCCAATAAGAAAAAGTCACGGGAACATCTCTAAGCATTAGCTAGTTGTGGGCCCGTTGTACCTCGTATCTCAGTGAAAAGTGACCATAAAAAATATTTTTTCTAATATACAATCCACTGTTAGGAAACAATACCATAAACTAGTGGTCCTAAACATCATCATCCTAGTTTAGTTAGTGTTGACATCGTCAAACTAGCTACATGAAATAGTGACAAAACCACTCTGGATCACTAGCATACTAATACACGTCTACCCACCTAGATATCCGGGTTTCCCTATTTGTGATAAATCAAGTTCCACATGTTATCACATACACTATTAAATGGAAAATTTCATTTCCAAATCATACACGCACCAAATAGCCCTCAACCATGTTTTACATATCCTTCACAGCATAATAAACCACATAAAATTTTCATAAAACAATTTCCAGAAGTATAACAATAATTTTCACATAAAATCCTTTTAAAATGATCATTTAAAGAAAGACACCCACGAATACCATATTAGAACATATTTTTCATCCCCAAAACAATTTAATAAATCAATTTCATGAATCATAAAATGACCCCAATGATAAAACATGGAATACACATGAAAAACATATTTATAAGAAAAATTTAATGGCCCAAACCTCTCTGGCCCATTACTTTGTGAAAATGTGGTGTTGCAGGTGTTTCGGGAGGTTAAGGTGACATATCCCCAACACTTTTCCAAATTCCTAGTTCTGTGAATAGTGTTTCCAGTTTTATGAATAGTATCAATAGGTGAAAAGTGTTTCTATCGATGAGGTTCCATCGGTGACCTTCTATCGGTAGACTTGAATAGTGTTCTATCAGTGAGGTTCTATCGGTGACCTTCTATTAGTATACTTGAAAAGTTTTTCTATCGGTGAGGTTCTATCGATAACCTCTAATAGTGAGGTCCATCATTGAGATTTTCTTTCCTTTTCCAAATTTTGAGTTTTGTGAACAGTGTTTCCAGAATGGTGAGCTCCATCGGTGAACTTTTCTTTCCTTTGCCAAATTTTGAATTCTGTGATCATTGTTTCCAGAACGGTGACCTTCTACGTGTCACCTATTCTTTCATTTTCCAAATTTTACATTCGTGAATAGTCTTTCTAGAATAGTGACCTTTTAAGTGTCACATATTCTTTCCTTTTCCAAATTTCACGTTTGTGAACAGTGTTTCCAGAACGGTGACCTTCTAAGTATCACTTATTCTTTCCTTTTCCAAATTTCACATTTGTGAACAGTGTTTCCATAACGGTGACCTTTTAGGTGTCATCTATTCTTTCCTTTGCCAAATTTCACGTTTGTGAACAGTGTTTCCAGAACGGTGACCTTCTAAGTGTCACCTATTCTTTCCTTTTCCAAATTTTGAGTATATGAACAGTGTTTCCAGCTTCCAATAGTTTCGCCCCTTTTGACATTTCTTTTGAAGTAAAATACATTTAAAGCCTTATTTTTAAGGACTCTAAGGCTGATTACAAGGCCATAAATCCTATATTAATTATTCCCAAGGCCGGGATGTATTTACTTGGTCAAACCACTTAGGTTAATGCGATCCATTTTTAATGGAGAATTAACCGGATCTTAAACCGTCGCCTTATTAAATATTCAAAAAGGAATGAGATATCATCCTTCCTTATTCTTCCTCTTTGTTCTCATCTAAGAGACACTAGAACCTTTCAATCATTCCCATAGGAGTTTCACAATCAAACCTTAATCCTCCAATTGGTTCCACTCTATTTTGGATGCAACCGAGCTGTGTCAATCAATCTTCCCTATACGGTATGTTTTATCGTCGTTCCTCTGGGGATAATCTTATAATGTTTCTCCCTTCCATATTATACCATGTAATTTCCAAGAATCTAATAGGGTTTTCTTGAGGTTGGTTGGTACTGTCGTACCGTGGAATCCTCCGGTGGTTGCAGTTCTCGTGAGAGGAGGATTGTGACCCCTTGTGTGGATAAAGGGCGTCAAGAACTCTTTGAGGTAATAGATTCATGGCTTCTCTAATTGTATATGTGCAATCGTTTAATTAGAATGATTTATCCCTTTGGATCACAATGAAATTGACCTAATTAAATACTTGAACCAGATTAAAATAATTTGTTGATCGCACGTTGTTGCTTTGTACCATGATAATGGCTTGCCTCGTGTTTTTCTAGATAGAGTGATATCTGTGATTTATTTGATTAGTTGGTCGTTATTGATGGAAATTGATAATGAATGTAAATCCGGAATTAATTGTTAATTAATTGGCTAAAGATAAAGAGGCATGTAAATTAATCTGGTTGTTGTCGTTGTTGTAGTTGTTCTAATTTGAGGTTAATCAAATTAGGGCAGTAAGCATGGTTATTTAATTTTGATAGCTTACTGATTAGGTCTCCTGTAATTGGAACCTACGAATAAAAAATCTGCTAATTCAATATGGATTAAAGAATAGATTGTGTGAGAATTTATTAAAGGGTTCTGAGTTACCCTCTTGTTTGTTAACGGGTCAAGATCCCATTGATGTGATGTTGTGTTTTCTTACTACTTGTGTTGTGATGTGAGCCTGGATGGTTGTTGTTATATGTGGAGGCATGGGGACTTCTGGTTGTGGTAGTGGATGACGCCTAGGGTGGCGAGATGCATCAGCTTATGCATGTGGGTGTCGGGGAGGACACCAAGGATGACGGTATGGGATGGACGTGATGGATGGATGTTGGTGGTTTTGTTTGGTTGTTTATCTGCTTTACTTTTCCTCACTGCTCAAGGCAGCTGGTCTTGCTTACCCTCCTTTGGAAGGAGGCGAAGACACGTGGGGTATGCCACGTGCTTTCCGTGTTTAGCCTCTTGAGGCAGAATGGGTCTATGATCTTGCTATAGGCAGCAAAGACTCGATGGGTAGTATATCTACTCACCGTGTTGATCACCCTTTGTGTTTAGTATCATAGGATGCCTTTCTAGAATTCCTAGGAATATGGGAAAGTGATTTTGTAATGAAAGTTTGATTAAATGGTTATAATCCACGGGGATGGAGATACTGAAATTTAAAGGTGATGTGAATCTTAAAAGGAGCAGTTGATTTTGAATGTGATGCCAATTCAGTTTAATGTGGAATTGTTCATGGTTAATTAATGTTTAAATAATTAATTAACGTACAGTGGAACTGATAAAATTAGAATGGAGTAATATAATAAATCTCTTCAAATGTTGGTGTGCTTATAGGATACCTAGTCTTAGAAGTAGCGGCCTGGAGTCTGAGAGATGTTAGTTGTAGTTGTATCTAAGACTAGGTAATGCCCATAGTGTGGATGTGAGTTATATATATATTCTGTACTTTTTGTGTTTCTATAAGATACTCCACCCTGTCGGTAAGGGAAACTGACACCCCAAGGATTCTGAGCCTTGGGGGGTGTTTTCCCCAACATTCTGATGGGTGGTTGGATGGCTGACTACCCCCTTTAGCCTCGCTCTCTTATCTTGGTAGATACTAGTGCCTTTGGCATAGCGGTTAGTTTTCCCCATATATGTGTGTAGAGGGATGTAATGACTTGTGGTTATTTCACACACATATATTGTGGATATAGTATCCTATGGACTACTATAGGTGTAACATGTATAGGCTATGATGGTTTGAGGATCCTTACTTGGCATTTGGGTTGTGATGGCTTGAGGTATAATACCTGACGTATGATACACATTATACGAGTTGTGGTGGCTTCTGGAAACTACCTAGTCACTTTTGGTTGTGAGGATGGTATGGTGCTTCGCCCAATTGTCTGCGGGCAAGACTTTGTGGTGCACGTGGTACAGATTGTGGATCCTAGACCAAGTTTATACGGGCAAGCCTTTGGAGAGAGATGCATAGGATGTATGTCATTGGGGAAAAGCAGAAAACCAGTGGAGAAGTAGTAGCAGGGTACCCTTGATATTTTTCATTATATGCTATATTCTTGTTTTCATTACTTGGCGAGAGTGGCCATGGTGAAGTTGGGAACTTAGTATACTTGTTTAGGTGATGAGTTAGTTTCACTTGTTGTTCACTGGGATTTATCTTTCTTTATTTACTTTTGCACGAGAGGCTTGGAGAGTATCCTACTGATAATACTTTTATACTCACCCTATGTATATATAAACTTTTTTTCAGGTAACTTGGAGCAGGTTGGAGATCAAGCTGGTTACTACTAGCTTGTGGTTGGAGGAGTTGTTCGGGCTTGTGGTCGCTGCTATTTTACTTTCTTTTGGGTACTTTTATTTTTCCCTTTCAGTTTTAGTACTTTTGTATGACATTTCATATATGTACTTTGGTTTCTTTTATATTTCAGTTCTGAGTTGGAGTTGATTGGTGTCTATTTTATCTCTCTCTTTTTCATGTGTTCTCTTAGAAGGCAATGCCTGCCATTTGTGTGTTTACTATACCCTCGGTGCTATTCGCCAACCCAGGGCCTACTGGAGGTGGGACTCGGGGGGGTCATTATCTTCTTTCTCACATTTCTGGCCCAGGAGGGGTACACTTTGTGGGGAGGGGGTCATGGAAGAGTGGTATCAGAGGTCTGGTTGAGGGATAGGATGAAGTTTGGAGTTAGGAACAGGTGAGGTTTCATGGGATGGTAGGGCAACGGTATCAATCATGTTTAGCAAGTGGGGTAAACACTGGAGACTAGCAGAGACATAGGCGTTTAGGGCCCCCTATGATCTGTTGCACGGACCATTAAGTTTACAATGTCTACTAAACAAGGTGATGTTGGTTGTACGGTAGAGACCTAGGAAAGGATCATGCATCATTCTTCTTTGTGCCTATGTTTGAATGGGTAGACATTGAAATAGGTTAACCTAAAATGAATAAAAGAAAACAATTAATTAATTAATGTTGAGTCTTCCATATTCTAGTTTTAGGAGCTCTAATGGTTTGTTATTTTATAGTTATGGCTCCAGGTCAACTTCCTTGTCATGTTTGTGCAGAAGATGTTCAGAAAGTTGTTCCAGTAGATTGCCACCGGGTAGAGGTTGACGACGATGACACTTGGAGGAAGAAACGTAAAGAGTTTCAGTGCCAAAGTCTACAGAAGTATGAGGGCTCCATTTCAGATGCAGTCACAGAAGACTGGTTGGAGGAGGTCAAGATAGGCTTCAGTTCGATTCGTTCTCGGAATGAACACTGGGTGGCCTTGGTTGTGATGATGCTGCATGGATCAGTGACTTAGTGGTGGTTCTTATTCCTTGGGGATCGTGAGGAGTCAGAAATCTCATGGGAGGAGTTTCGAGACAAGTTTAGAGTCGAGTTTCATTCTTCGACCGCGAAGGCGTCCAGTCGCCAAGAGCTTCTTACCCTTTGACAGGGGACCTCCAGTGTTCGAGAGTTTGGAATCCATTTCAGGAACCTTCTACGATATGCTTCAGACCTGCTACCAGATGAGGAGGCCATGTCGAGGCATTTTGAGGAGGCTTTGCATCCAGAGATCCAGCGCCAGGTCACCCCATTTATGCTAGAGACATATCTTGAGTTGATGGCAAGGGAAGAGGTTATTGAGAGGACTTTGGCTAAGACTGGATCGTCACGATAAGGGAATCTTCATGATTCCTCACGAAGAAGAGTTGTGGTCTGGGGATCCCGGTTTTCAGGGTAGAAGAGTTTTCGTTCACCTGGGGGTAAGTTCCAGCCCTTCCCATCTCGTTTCTCTAGAGGCAGCAACTCTCAGGCCTATGCCAAGGGATCAGGAACTTTCTTTTCTTATGGTGGTTGTGGTCATCAGTAGCAGGAGTGCACGACCTTTTATATCAGTCATCGTTCATCGGGCACTCTGCTCCAGGTTCCTCTGTTGAGGTAGTTCCAGCCGAGGCAGTAGTATCAGGTTGCACCAGATTTAGATCACTAGAGGGTAGATGGAGCAGGAAGAGGACAGCCCCATGATGATCCTCATCCTTAGAGAGCAGATCCCGGACGTGGTGGTGGTTGTCATCAGGGTCAGAGAGGTCGTGTAGGAGGTCGTGGTCAGCTTCATGTTCTCGCGTTGCCAGCCCCAGGGGATCCAGATGTCATTCAAGGTACCCTTTCCTTGTTTTCTACCTTGGTGTATTCCTTGTTTGATTCAGGAGTGACACACTCCTTTAAATCACCTACCCTTTTCCATGCTTTGGGACTTGAGGTAGAGAGGCTTACAATGCCCTTGGCGTTGACTACACCCGTTGGAGGTCAAGCTAGCTTGTTTGAAGTATGTAGAGACTGTGAGCTAGTGTTGGGGAAACACCGCTCTTGGAGGGATTTCCTATGTTTACGAATACAACCATATGATGTCATCCTTGGCATGGATTGGTTGTATTTGGTGCTGGCTATTGTGGATTGTTACAGGAAGAAGGTCTTTTTCTTTGTTGAGGATGGAGAGCAAGTGGTGTTTGTTGGTGAGTGAGATCCTCGGATGGGTCATAGAAGAGTTCCATCCTTATCATCCATTATGGCTGAGATGATGCTGAGTTCTTTAGAGGTTGAGTAGTTGGCGTTTCCTAGGGTTGTGGAGGAGTACCCTGATGACTTTCCCAAAGTGGTTGTAGCATTACCCCCTCGACGAGAGATTAAGTTTGGGATCGAGCTACAGCCAGGAGCATATCCTATCTCTATATATCGGTATAGGATAGCCCCTTCTAAGTTACGATAGATACGTATACAGCTTGATGGTCTGCTGCAGTGCGGTTTTGTTTGACCAAGTGTGTCACCGTGGGGTGCACCAGTTTTGATTGTGAAAAAGGCTGACGGCAGTTTTCGGTTGTGAGTCGATTATCGTCACTTAAACAAAGTGACAATAAAGAACTAATATCCTCTTATGTGGATTGATGATTTGTTCAATAAACTTAAGGGTGAAAGTTGGTTCTCAAAGATCGACCTACGGTCAGGATATCATCAAATGTGTGTGAAGGATGAGGATATTCCTAAGAATAGTTTCCATTGTCGTCATGGGTATTATGGGTTTTTTGTAATGTCTTTTGGTGTAACGAATGCTCCAGCTGTTTTCATGGGTTTGATGAATGTTGTGTTCTGTGAGTTCCTGGACAAGTTTGTGGTGGTTTTCATTAACAACATCCTTTTGTAATCCACATCTGAAGAGGAGCATGCAGAGCATCTACAAGCCATTTTGGGAGTTCTTCGCCAACATCAGCTATTCGGGAAGTTGTCGAAGTGTGAATTTTGGTCTTGAGAAGTCTGTTTCTTGGGGAATTTTGTGTCCCAACATGGATTAGTTGTGGATACATCAAAGATAGAAGTAGTTGTGTGTTGGGAAACCCCCAAGACAGTTTCAGAGGTACAAATTTTCATTGGGATCGCAGGATACTAAAAGAGATTCGTAGCCAATTTCTCACGGGTTGTGACTCCTCTAACAGATCTGAACAAAAAGGATCAGGCCTTCGTATGGACTGATCAGTTTCATGCAGCTTTCGAGTATCTAAAGGAGAATTTGGTAAGTGCTCCAGTCCTTTGTCTTCCAACGGAGGGAGTCCAGTTTGATGTTTTCTGTGATGCTTCACATCTGAGGCTAGACTGTGTTCTCATGCAGCAGAGGTCCGTTGTTTCTTATGGGTATCGGCAGTTGTGTCCCCATGAACACAACTATGCCACCCATGATCTTGATTTGGAAGCCATGGTGTTTTCTCTAAAGTTGTAGAGACATTACCTCATTGGTGAGAACTTTGTGGTTTCCACCCATCATAAGAGTTTGAGGTATGTTTTCTCCCAACGTGACTTGAACTTGAGGCGGCATCAGTGGATGGAGTTCTTGTAGGAATTCGACTTTGAAATATCGTATACACTTGGAAAAGGGAATGTTGTAGCTGATGCACTGAGCCGAAAGTCATGTAGTGATGTTCTGCGCGAATCTGGTGATTTGTGGAGAGTAATGAAGGAACTGTCAGCTTTGCATCTTGATATGGAAGAGGTTGGAGGTAGAGGTTGTCTTTTCAAGATGATGGTGTAGTCATCCCTGATGCAGAAGGTGGAAGAGTCCCAGTTGGGTGATCCAGATGTGGATGTTTGGAGAGACAGAGTTGTTTGTGGTGAGGCCCATGATGGTTGGTCGGAGGATGAACAACATCGAGTGTTGTATCATGGTATGATTTTTGTTCCCTTGGCGATGTGTGAGACGGTTCTCCAAGAATTCCATAGTTCACCCATGGCAGTACATCCTGGTGTGACAAAGATGTACCGATCCTTGAGGAGTCAGTTTTGGTGTCCTGGGCTGAAGCGTGCGGTTGTAGAGTATCTGTCTCGATGTTTAGTCTGCCAGAAGGTGAAGGTCAAACACTGTGTTCCTGGTGGTCTTCTCCAGCCATTAGAGATTCCTCAGTGGAAGTGGGAGGACATCTCAATGGACTTTATTACAGGTTTACCTTGAGCTCCGGGAGGACATGATGCTATATGGGTGGTAGTGGATCGTTTAACAAAATTGGCCCACTTCATAGTGATCAAGGAGTTGAGCTTTGTGGATGTTTTGTCGAGGCAGTATCTGGAGGAGGTGGTGAGACTTCATGGAGTCCCTAGGACGATCATTTCTGATCGAGATCCACATTTTACCTCCAGGGTGTGGAGGGGTCTCCAACATGATTTTGGTTCTCAGCTATGCCTTAGCACTGCTTTTCAACCTCAAACGGATGGTCAAACAAAGCGATCCATCCAAACTCTTGAAGACATATTCCGCTCTTGTGTTCTTGACTTTGGAGGTTCATGGATGAGTCACCTACCCTTGGCGGAGTTTTCATACAATAATAGTTTTCACTCCACCATTGGTATGGCATTGTTTGAAGCCATGTATGGTCGGCCTTTCTGTTCTCCATTGTGCTGGACTGGGGTTGGAGAGCCAGCAATCCTCGGATCAGAACTAGTGTAGAATACAACAGAGATAATTTAGGTGATTCATGAGAGGATGAAGACATTGCAAGATCGTCAGAAATCATATGCTGATCAAAGAAGGATACCCTTTGAGTTTAATGTTGGCGATCATGTGTTTCTGAAGGTGACTCCCCGTCGTGGGCAGTGAAGGTTTAGTCATGGAAGCAATCTTTCTCCCTAGTTTGTTGGGCCTTTCGAGGTGTTAGCTTGTATTGGAGTTGTGGCATATCGAGTAGCACTTCCCCCTCATATTAGTCGGATACATGATGTTTTCCATGTATCTCAGCTCTATTGTTATCTTCATGATGACTCTCATGTTATCGATTGGGGAGAGATCGATGTTGATGATGATGTAACCTTAGAGGAGCGACCAGTGGAGATCCAAGACCGCAAGGAGAAGGTGTTGCGTGGGCATTCTGTCCCCTTAGTTCGTGTCTTGTGGCGACATGGTGGCATGGAGGAGAGTACCTGGGAGCGTGAGTCACAGATATGTTCTCAATACCCAGAGTTGTTTAATTTTTAACTCTTTTCATGTAATTATTTTTCTTTCATGGTTAGACCATTCATGTTTTATTTATTTACTTTTTTGTTCCCTTTTGTGGCTTTCTCTCTTTTGAGAGGTATCTCGATGGTTGGTTGTTCGGACCCTATTTTTTTGTTTTTTCTCTAGGTTCGTTTTGAATTCTCGAGGATGAGAATGTTTTGAGAGGTATCTGATGTAATGGCTCGGACCTCTCCGGCCCATTACTTTGTGAAAATGTGGTGTTGGAGGTGTTCCGGGAGGTTAAGGTGACATATCCCCAACACTTTACCAAATTTCTAGTTCTGTGAACAGTGTTTCCAGTTTTATGAACAGTATCAGTAGGTGAATGGTGTTTCTATCGGTGAGGTTCTATTGGTGACCTTCTATCGGTAGACTTGAATAGTGTTCTATCGGTGAGGTTCTATCGGGGACCTTCTATTGGTAGACTTGAACAGTGTTTCTATCGATGTGGTTCTATCGGTAACCTCTAACGGTGGGGTCCATCAGTGACCTTTTCTTTTCTTTTCCAAATTTTGAGTTCTTTGAACAGTGTTTCCAAAACGGTGAGCTCCACCGGTGAACTTTTCATTCCTTTGCCAAATTTTGAGTTCTGTGAACAGTGTTCCCAGAACGATGACCTTCTAAGTGTCGCATATTCTTTCCTTTGCCAAATTTCACGTTTGTGAAAAGTGTTTCTAGAACGGTGACCTTGTAAGTGTCACCTTTTCTTTCCTTTTCCAAATTTTGTATTTGTGAATAGTGTTTCCAGAACGGTGACCTTCTAAGTATCACTTATTCTTTCTTTTGCCAAATTTCATGTTTGTGAACAGTTTTTCCAGAACGGTGACCTTTTTAGTGTCACCTATTCTTTCCTTTGCCAAATTTCATGATTGTGAACAGTGTTTCCAGAATGGTGACCTTCAAATTGTCACCTATTCTTTCCTTTTCCAAATTTTGAGTATATGAACAGTTTTTCCAACTTCCAATAGTTTCACCCCTTTTGACGTTTCTTTTGACGTAAAATACATTTAAAGACATATTTTAAGGACTCTAAGGCCGATTCAAAGGCCACAAATCCTATATTAATCATTCCTAAGGCTGGGATGTATTTACTTGGTCAAACCGCGTAGGTTAATGCGATTTTTTTTTAATGGAGAATTAACCGGATCTTAAACCGTCGCCTCATTAAATATTAAAAAAGGAATGATATATCATCATCCCTTATTCTTACTCTTTGTTCTCACCTAAGAGACACTAGAACCTTTCAATCATTCCCATAGGAGTTTCACGATCAAACCCTAATCCTCTGATTGGTTCCGCTCTATTTTGGATGCAATCGAGTTGTGTCGGTCAATCTTCCCTATAAGGTATGTTTTATCGTTGTTCCTTTTGGGATCATCTTATAATGTTTCTCCCTTCCATATTATACCATGTAATTTCCTAGATTCTTATGGGTTTTTCTTGGGGTTGGTTGGTACTATCGTACTGTGGCATCCTTCGGTGGATGCGGTGGTCATGAGAGGAGGATTGTGACCCGTTGTGTGGATAAAGGACATCAAGAACTCTTCGAGGTAGGGGATTCATGGCTTCTCTAATTGTATATGTGAAATCATAGAATTAGCATGATTTAGCCCATTGGATCACAATGAAATTGACCTAATTAAATACTTGAACCGGATTAAAATAATTGGTTGATCGCATGTTATTTCTTTGTACAGTGATAATAATTTGCCTCATTTTTTTCTAGATAGAGTGATATCTGTGATTCATTTGATTAGTTGTTCGTTCTTGATGGAAATTGACAATGAACGTAAAGCCGGAATTAATTTTAATTAATTGGACAAAGATAAAGAGTCATTTAAATGAATCTGGTTGTTGCCTTTGTTGTAGTTGTTCTAATTTGAGGTTAATGAAATTAGGGCAGTAAGCATGGTTATTTAATTATGATAGCTTTCTAATTAGGTATCCTATAATTGGAACCTACGAATAAGAAATCTTCAAATTAAATATGGATTAAAGAACAGATTGTGTGAGAATTTATTAAAGGGTTCTGAGTTACCCACTTGTTTGTTAATGGGTCAAGAGCCCATTGATGTGATGTTTTGTTTTCTTTCTTCTTATGCTATGATGTGAGCATGGATGGCTGTTGTGATATGTGGAGGCATGGGGACTTGTGGTTGTGGTAGCGGATAACGCCTAGGGTGGCAAGATGCATCAGCTTATGCATGTGGGTGTTGGGGAGGACACTAATGATGATGGTATGGGATGGATGTGATGGTGGGATGTTGGTGGTTTTTTGTGGTTGTTTATCTGCTTAAATTTTCCCCACTGCTCAAGGCACCTGGTCTTGCTTACCCTCCTTCTGAAGGAGGAAAAGACACGTGGGGTATGCCACGTGCTTTCCGTGTTTAGCCTCTCGAGGGAGAATGGGTCTATGCACTTGTTATAGGCGGCAAAGACTCGACGGGTAGTATATCTACTCACCGTGTTGATCCCCCTTTGTGTTTAGTAGCATAGGATGCCTTTCTAGAATGCCTGGGAATATGGGAAAGTAATTCTATAATTAAAGCTTGATTAAATGGTGATAATCCATGGGGATGTAGATACTGGAATTTAAAGTTGATGTGAATCTTAAAAGGAGCAGTTGATTTTGAATGTGATGCCAATTCAGTTTAATGTGTAATTGTTCATGGTTAATTAATGTTTAATGAATTAATTAACATACAGTGGAACTGATAAAATGAGAATGAAGTAATCCAATAAAGCTATTCAAATGTTTGTGTGCTTATAGGATACTTAGTCTTAGAATTAGCGGCCTAGAGTCTGAGAGATGTTAGCGGTAGTTGTATCTAAGACTAGGTAATTCCCATAGTGTGGCTGTGAGTTATATATATATTCTGTACTTTTTGTGTTTCTATAAGCCACTCCACCCTGTCGGTAAGGGAAACTGACACCCCATGAATTCTGAGCCTTGGGGGGTGTTTTCCCCAACATTCTGATGGGAGGTTAGATGGCTGACTACCCCCTTTAGCCCCGCTCTCTTCTCTTGGTAGATACTAGTTCCTTTGGCACAGCGGTTAGTTTACCCCATATATGTGTGTAGATGGATGTAATGGCTTGTGGTTATTTCACACACATATATTCTGGATATAGTATCCTATGGACTACTATAGGTGTAACATATATAGGCTGTGATGGCTTGAGGATCCTTACTCAGCGTATGGGTTGTGATGACTTGAGGTATAATACCCGACGTATGATACACGTTATACAAGTTGTGGTGGCTCTTGGAAACTACATAGTTACTTTTGGTTGTGAGGATGGTATGGTGCTTCGCCCAGGTGTCTTCAAGAAAGCCTTTGTGGTGCATGTGGTGCAGATTGTGGATCTTAGCCCAAGATTATACGAGCAAGCCTTTGGAGAGAGATGCACATGACGTATGTCGTTGAGGAAAAGCGGAAAACCAGTAGGGAAGTAGTAGCGGGGTACCCTTGATATTTTTCATTATATGATATATTCTTGTATGCGTTACTTGTCGAGAGTGTCCATGGTGAGGTTGGTAACTTAGTATACCAGTTTAGGTGATGAGTTAGTTTCACTTGTTGTTCACTGGGCTTTAGCATGCTTTCATTACTTTTGCATGAGAGGCTTGGGGAGGATCATACTGAGTATATTGTTATACTCACCCTATGTATATATAAACTGTTTTTAAGGTCACTTGGATCAGGTTGGAGATCAAGCTGGTTACTACTAGCTTGTGGTTGGAGGTGATGTTCGGGCTTGTGGTCGCTACCGTTTTACTTTGTTTTGGGTACTTTTAGTTTTCCCTTTCAGTTGTAGTACTTTTGCATGACATTTCATATATGTACTTGGGTTTCTTTTATATTTTAGTTCTAAGTTGGAGTTGATTGGTCTCTATCTTATCTCTCTCTTCCGCATGTGTTCTCTTAGAGGGTAATGCCTCCCATTTGTGTGTTTACTATACCCTCGGTGCTAGTCACCAACCTGGGGCCTAGTGGAGGCGGGACTCGGGGGGGGGGGGGGGGTCATTATCTTCCTTCTCACATTGTCGGCCTAGGAGGGGTACACTTTGTGGGGAGGGGGCTGTGACAAAAAATATTAAACGATCCTTTAAGCATTCTTCACAAAAACAACATTTATCAAAAGAAATAATTACACTATTCATAAATAGGTGTTAAAACCTCATTTTAAGCAACATAACATTTACATAAACCCCTTAAAAATTCTAGTTACACATTCAAAACCCATCCATTTCTATAGAGATGTCAAAGGGACTATTTATTGGGTGCACATGACAAAACACCCTAAAAACTCATTATCATGTCATTATAAAACCAAAAACCAGATTTTAACCCGCATAAGGAACCAAAAACATTTATTCACATGTTGAAAATATTTTTCATAAGCCAAACCCATCATTTTATATCTCCTTAATTACATAAAATCCAACTGGGCACTTTCTCGAAAACAAGGCATGCAACCTTTATTGAAACCAATTATATTTAACATTGAAAAGGTTATAAAATCAATTTTTTAAGATAAAAAATTATTTAAAGTAGTTATAAAAGGTAATAAACATCACAAACCATATGTGAAAACTGGTGGAGCATTTATTTAAACAAGCGGTGTGCACATTTATATGGAACAGCTCCATTTTACACAAAATTAGGCATAAACAACCATTTTGGAAACCAAATAGATCATCAAAATGTTTTACAGTAATACTGAACATGTATTAAATGTTATAAAAAGATCAAAAATATGAAAATTAAATTATAAAGTCAAGTTATTTGGAGAACCTACCTCAAAACCATGGTTGAATGGAAACGCACACCCGATAACACCTTCTAAGGGTTTGTAAACCCTAAACCTATGAATACCTACCCCAAATAAGAAAAAAATCATCATAAATCATGGTATAACATACCCCTAGGTCTTTCATGAACAGGGAAGAAGAGAGATCCATTAAATAATGGATGTAGGGGTAGGAAGGAGGACAAAGGAGAAGAAAACTCACCATGATAACTAGAGAACTCTTCATTATCCCTTAGATCCACACCTTTATTGGAGAGGGAATGTCATGGAACTCCGTGTAGAGGATCCATACTTCTAGAAGAACCATGGAAAGAATATTAGGGGGAAAAGTTTAAAAATAGAATGATTTATGAAATAAACAAATTACCTCTTAAAATTTGGAAGATTTGAGAAACCTTGAGGAAGTTTTCCTAATCCATGATGAATTTGTGCTCCAAAAAGAGAAATTAGAACAAGGGGGTGCTATTAGGTTTTTTGGTCTCTAGTTAGAGTTTTAATGACTGAAATTTATTAAAAAATTAACAATATATAAACTAATTTTTTTAACTAGAAATGGGCTCACAGGATGGCCTAATACCTGAATAAATAACCCAAATCAACCATGATTATGAGTTACTAAGGGGTCCTGTCATGACCCATCCCCCAAGGCTCATGTCGTGACCACCCCAAGCCCGCCTTCCATAGGCCAGGGGCCAATGACTGCACCAAATGCGTAATTCACTAAAACTGGGAAGGCATAGCCTTTATAAACTGAAAACACACAGACAACAGAGTATGAGCTGAAAGTAAAGGCTAAGTAATGTTGTATACAAAACAGTACTGAAAAGTAAAGGGGCTTAAAATACAATCCCAACCAGAAAGTGCAAGTACAACTGAAAAAGAAAAGCAGCTACTGGGTCGTCCTCTGGGGTTCCTACCTGAAGGGTAGGTACAGATGGCCTCCTCAGCACTCCACGTCCATGATTCTCCTCTGTGTACAGACTCATCATAAGGTCCACCTCCGGGTATCGTCCTGTCCTACTACTTAGCCTTAGTCAGGGTTGTCCATCATCTGCATCCAACACAATGAGGTGCGGGCATATCCCGTGCAGGGGTAAGTATAACGATACTCAGTAGGGACCCCAAGACCCTCAAGGTCTCTCAAAATCCAAAAAGGATAAACCATAGAGTATGAAATCAACTGATATCCATTACCTAGGTATATGCTCATACATATACCTAAGTTATCAAGTAACCCATCTCAATCTTGAGGAAAAAACAGAAGTCACTGACTTAGCTCACAAAGGTATACAACTTTTGTAGAGAGATAAAGATGATCACATGTAGCCACTGAATCATCTATGTTGTCAGACCAACACCTGATCCAGGACCAGATATTCTGTCGGACTAACACATGATCTTGGAACAGAAGTCAGAACTGTCGGACCAACACATGATCCAGGAACAGTCGTCAGAGCTGTCGGACCAACACATGATCTAGGACCAGCTATTCTGTCGGACCAACACATGATCTAGAAACAGAATGAAGAACTGTCATACCAATACATGATCCAGGAATAATCATCATAACTGTCAGACCGACACATAATCCAGGAACAGTCAATAGTGCACAGCTGGCCTCAGGGTTTCCACTAGCATGCTTGATTCTGGGAGGGACTACTCCCCAAGCAAAGATTTAATACATCAACTTCCACATTGTCCCAAGTTGATGTATCCTGAATTTTTGTCTCGTCAAAAGGAACACAACGCGACATACGATGTGTCAATCGGACGCCTGGTCTGAGTGTTATTGGCATTTCCATTCCGAGAGTCTGGTTAGATTTATGTTCAATCCAACCCGACCAGACCCACAACTGCGTCCAAACCTCAATTGGGGTATTCTAAAATAACTGTATTGCTCAAATCTTTCTTTCACTGTATACGGTTCATCAATCGGACACCCATAGCCCACATTATGGGTGAAAATGTGAAATCACGCCAAAATGGGTCTGATTCCGGTCCGGCCTGTCGGACCCACCCGGCCCGATCCGGGTCCGGACTGGGGTCCGACCCGGTCCGCGGATCCGACCTGGCTCGCGGTGGTGGCCTGGCCCACACTAGCGGCCCGTCCTGCGCTAGGTATCGCCCATGGCGGCGGGCCGCGGCTAGTTCATTTGTGCGTCATGACGGCGTCGCGAACTTACGGCGGCCCTGCGCCACTGGTTTCCTTTGCGGCCGGCCCAACTCATACCGTGGCCCAATCCTCCGGTGGCGGCGTTGCGCCACCGCCATCATCAACAAGTGAGGTAAAATGGAGGGTGGTCGGTCCATGTTCGTGTGGCCCACACACTCCATGTTACAGTGATAACAATCAGCTAAACATAACCCAAGATTGAACAATGTAGAACGGGAACAAATTCAAACTCAAATCCCCTACCTCGGGTTCATTGTTCGTTGACGATGTCGCAAAAAGGAGGACATCAATTCGTTGATGTCAGAAATGATGAAGTCAAGGATGTCGGCAGCAACGTTCTTCAAGGACTACACTTCCTCCCTTTTTCTGGTTGAAGATCAAAAGATAAGGATGTTCATCGTTGGTGGATGTAGTGTTCTTCGTTGGGAGAATAAGTTTCTCCAATCTCTTCCAACCCCTCTCCCAACTAATGAATGGCCTATTTAAATTAAATTATGTTTTAACATTTTAATTTTAATTGCACCATTAAATAGAGAAGTGTTGGTATAAATTAATTAAAGGGGAGTTGAAGAGTTTCTCCACCTTAAATGGGGAGCTCTAAGGGGTTACAAGCCTAGGTGGTCCCCACCACATTTATCAAGAAGAGGATTTTATAACTCATGTGGGTACCACCTATATAACCTCTCAAGGGAGGTTAATGTGTGGTGGTACCCACCTCCAACATCCTCTTATA
Source organism: Viscum album (assembly GCA_963277665.1). Classification (NCBI taxonomy): domain Eukaryota; kingdom Viridiplantae; phylum Streptophyta; class Magnoliopsida; order Santalales; family Viscaceae; genus Viscum; species Viscum album. The sequence continues at coordinate 871,519,793 of OY728147.1, read as the reverse complement.
GGTTTTGACCAACAAGAATAAAAATAAATCCACAACTTTATTTTTATTAAATTTATTCATAAAAACCCAAAAACTAACTCTCATTCTCAACCAACTATTGTCAAGGTGAAAGTATTCATAAGAGAATATTGGCATTGTGACTTCAACAGTGCCCTCAGATTTCATTTCCGAGCACTGGTTCAAAGGTTATAAAATCCTGCTCGTACGTTTATTGAACGTACCCGAAAAAAAAACTTCAGAAATTGATTCCGGGCACACCGAGCCTCGAAATCAAGATCCATCAGTTTTAATGGACTCATAAAATAGCAAAGTATTTAAAAAAACCACGGGAATTACAGGTCTTTACTTTCTCCCCACCTGAGGCATTTACATCCCCGTAAGCTACAACTCGAACTAGGGAAACAAATGGGGGTGGTGAGCATGCATCTGAGCCTCCCACTCCCATGTGCTCTCCTAGAGGTTCTCGTGCTGCCAACGAATGCACACCATATGTATAGACCATCCACATAGGACCTTCTCTTATCGATCCTCAATCTCCACTAAAACCTCCAAAAAATTCTCCCCATTGTTGACATCCAGCTCTCCATGGTCAATGATGTGGGAAGGGTCGTGCACGTATCTCCTCAACTGAGATACGTGGAAGACTTCATGCACCCAGTGTAACTGAGGTGGAAGATCCAGGTGGTAATCCACCTCTTCTACTCTACTGAGGACCTGGAAAGGTTCGATGAATCGCAAAGATAACTTTCCACCTCAGTAAAATCTTCGTAGACCTCGTCGAGGTGAGACCCGTAAAAAGATGTGGTTGCCATCCTCGAGCTCCAGAGGCCTCTGTCTCCAGTCAGCATACGACTTATGCCTGATCTATGTAGTCTTCATCCGCTCCTGGATGATCTCACCTTCTATGTGGTATCCTGTACTATATCTGGTCCCACTAGTTCCAACTCCCCTAGTTCAGTCCAGCACAAGGGTGATCTACAAAGTCGTCTGTAAAACACCTCAAAAGGTGTCATCCCTATGGTGGAGTGATAACTGTTGTTGTCTGAAAACTCCACCAATGGAAAGTGATCCTCCTAGATGTGACTGAAGTCGACGACACAAGCACGTAGCATGTCCTCGAGGGTCTAAATGTTCCTCTCATTCTAGCCATCCGTATGAGGATGGAAGGTGGTGCTCAGATGTAGTTGCGTCCCGAAAGCCTCCTACAACCCCTTCCATAGCTGGGAAGTAAACTGTACATCATGGTCAGAGACAATAGAAGAAGGTACTCCATTTATCCACACAATCTCTTACACATAGAGGCATCCCAATCTCTTTACTAAGCCCTTCTCTCTGATCGGTAGGAAGTGGGCCGACATAGTGAGTCGGTCAACGATCACCCAAATCGAGTCGTGTCCCTCGGATGTACATGGATGACCCGTCACAAAGTCCATGGATATCCCATCCCACTTCCGCTCTGGGACCTCTAAAGGCTGAACCAAGCCTAATGGTACCTGGTGCTCCACCTTCACTTGCTGACAAGTGAGGCACCGAGAGAAAAACTCTGCTACAACCTTCTTCATACCTGGCCACCAGTGCTGTCGTCAAAGGTCCTGGTACATCTTCACCACTCTTGGATGTACCACTAGAGGGGAAGTATGGAACTCCCTTAACACTTCCTTCTGAAGTGACACTGGTACCATAGTACATCCTCTGAAGAGGATGAAATGCTCCCCACCTTCATAAAATCCATTTGGTGTATTCCCTGTGGATATCTGAGCACGTCGTGTCTCACAGTCAGCGTCCCCATGCTATGCCTCCCTGACTCACTGAAGAAGTGGGGGAGTGACTGTAAGATACGGAAGGAAGGCCACTCCATCTCTATCAACAAAAGATATCTATAAGATAGTCAGCTGATTTTTCCCCTATCCTAGTTGTTGTATTCCAGTTCTCCTGCTGAGGGCATCTACAACAACGTTCCCCTTCCCAGGAGTATAGACTATCTTGAGTTCATAGTCCTGGAAGAACTCAAGCCAACGCTGTTGTCTCAAGTTCAGGTCCTCCTGAGAGAAGATATACCTGAGACTCTTGTGATCAGAGTACACGGTAAAACATTCACCCATCAGGTAGTGTCGCCACATATTCAAGACGAAGACCACTACTGCTAACTCCAGGCCATGGGTAGCGTAGTTCTACTCATTCTGTCTCAACTTTAGAGAACCATATGTTATCACTGCTCACTCCTGCATCAGGACACACCTGAGTCCGGTCCTTGCTATGTCGTAGTAGACTACATAACCTATGCCTTCCTCTAGAAGCCTCATGATAGGGGCACTATTCAGCCTCTACCTCTGTTCATGAAAGATATATTGGTATCTCTCTAACCACACAAAGGGTTTCCCCTTCTTTGTCAAAGCTAATAGTGGTGCTGCAACTCTGGAGAATTCTGGCACAAATCTCCGGTAATAACCATCCAAACCAAGGAAACTCCATACCTCCATCACACGCCTGGGTGGCTCCCAAGAAAGTACTGCTTCAATCATCACTGGATCCAATGAAACTCTAGCATCTAAGATGACATGAACCGAGAAGTGAACCTCACAAATACAAAACTGGAACTTCGAGAGCTTACCATAAAGCTGGTGCTCTTGGAGTGTGTCTAGTACTACCCTAAAATGGTAGGAATGCTCCTCCTCGGTAGTTGAGTAGATTAGAATGTCGTCAATAAAGACAACAACAAAGAGATCGAGGTATGGCTGGAAGATCATGTTCATGAGTCCCATGAACACTAATGGAGCATTGGTTACACCGAAAGGCATAACCAAGAACTCGTAGTGGCCATACCGACATCTGATGGCTGTATTTTTCACATCCTTGTCTCAAACTCTATGCTTGTGATAGCCTGATCAGAGGTTTATCTTTGAGAACCATCGTGATAAATTCAGCTAGTCAAAGAGGTCGTCAATCCTCAGGAGTGGGTACTTGTTCTTCACGGTCACCTGGTTTAGGTGACGGTAGTCGACACAAAGCCTCAAGATCCCATCCACCTTCTTGGCGAACATAATCGAGGCTACCCAGGGAGAAACACTGGGCCAGATGAATCCCTTCCCCTGTAAGTCCTCTAACTGTACCTGCAGCATGCGAAGCTCCACGTGAGCCATCTGATATGCTGGTGTAGATATAGGTGTCATCCTTGGGTACAGGTGAATATAAAAGTAAACCTATCTGTGAGGAGTTAGACCCAGGACATCATCAGGGAAAACATCTGCGTACTAGTCCACCACTACCGGATAACTTAGACTCTCCACATCTACTGCTCCGAGGGTAAGGCAGGCTAACTGATGAGTGATCGGCTACACCCTCCTTCATGTAAGTCTGTCATACGCTGCAAAGGATCCCTTCTTTCTAGTGATGGTGAACATATCCCATCCATGTAGAAACACTACACCTTTCACCTAATATAGTCGATCTGAGCATGGACTATCGATAACCAGTCCATACCCAAGATGAATTTTTAAGGACTCGACGCCGCTATGAGGAGATCCCAGATGAAGCTCTCGCCTCCTAGAGTAAGATCACACTGTCGGTAACAGTGCGTAATAATCGAGTCTTCTCTCGTCGAACTTTCTAGCCATAAAGATCGTGCCAACAGCTCTGTCAGAACCTCCAAGCTCTGAATGAGGGCAGTGGCAATGAAAGAGTGACTGGCACATGTGTCTATAAGAACTGTATTTAAGGTGGAGTAGACACAGATCGTACTTATAATCATCTCCAGAGTGACATGGTCGTATGCTTTAGCTGCCTGGAGCTAAGCTCTCCCCTATCCACCTACTCCCTGTGGTCAGGGTGGACCTCCTAGTGGTGGTGGTGGTAACACCTCGAATCGTCGCCCACCACCAGGTGCACGGCCAGCTCCACTGTCACGTCCGCCTGCTCCCTGTGGTTCGCCTCGATCGAACCTCTGCCTCTGCTTGGGAGGTCCCTCAACTATCTGTTGATTGTCAGTATGATGGTTCGGATATTTACGAGCCATGTGACCCTGCCCGCCGCAAGAGTAACATTGCCCGCTCCTGGCATGACTGGCTCTGTCTCATCTTCCCCGCACAACTGAACCTGTATCCTATGGTCATCCACCAGATGGTCTAGTCTGCTTGGAACTCTATGACATCTGTCTGCTTCCAACTGCAGAAGACTCTGCTACGTGATACCCGGTGGGGGGTCTCATTTCTAGTGACTTCTCGGTAAGGAAACTTTCCACTAGGAGGGCTCTCTCTAACACCCCCGCCTGCGTCGGGATGTTGAGTGAGATCATCGACACTCTGATCTCTCGCCCGAGCCCCTGCTCGATGGTTTGTGCCCTGAAGAAAGGGTCCCGCACCATATCGGTGGAGTAGCGCAATAGGTCGGTGAACCTCGCTGAGTACTATGCCACCATCATGATACCCTTCTGTAGATGCAGTAGATCCTATATCTGCACCGCACGTAGGGTGGCTAGGACAAACTCTGCCTGAAACAGGATCTCGAAGTCCACCCAGAGTAGTGTCGCCTCGTCATGCACCTGGAGCATCAGGCTCCACCATCTGACTGCTATTTTCAGAAGGAGACTCATGGAAAGGTTCCCCATAAGGTCGGTTGGTGTCCCTACTAGTCTGAAAACTCTCACCACAGCCTCCATCCAATCCTCAGCTGCCTGGGGTCCGTCTCATTCCTAAACCTCGATGGCCTCTAGCGTTGGAACTCATGCAACGTGCTAAAGAGGCATGCACTTTCTACTGCTGAGGATAGTGGTATCAATGGCCCAACGGGTAGTGGTACCACTGGTGCCTCCACTGTGATGGGGCCCTACACCGATACCTCATCCCTCTATGGGCTTCCATCTTATACATATCTCAGAACCCTGGATGGTTGTTTGTGTAGAGGCATCCTGAAAATAAATAGGTCTACCACATTCAATAAGTTATACCTAGTGATCTGACTCAAATAGATCACAAATAAAACTCTTGAAACATACATGCAATCGGTTTTTTAGTGCACTGAAATAGAAATCAGAAGTCAGGGTCCTGGTGTATGGATACGTCGGTCGTCGCACCAACACTGGACTCCCTAAACTGAAAACCATTCTCACTACACTTAACACTATTTATTCACAAAAAATATCAAAGCCCTAAGTTCTGCGATAGAACCGACTCCTCTGATACCAATTTTTCACGACCCGTCCCCCAGGGCCCATGCCGTGACTACCCCAAGCCCGCATTCCATAGGCCAGGGGCCGGCGACTAGAACCAAAGGCATAAATACCAAAAACTGGGAATGCATTGCCTTTATAAATAGAAAACACACACACAACAGAGTACGAGCTGAAAGTAAATGCTAAGTAAAGTTGTATACAAAAGAGTGTTGAAAAGTAAAGGGGCTGGAAATACAAGCCCAACCGGAAAGTGCAAGTAAAATTGAAAAACAAATGCAACTGAAAAAGAAAAGAAACTATGGGGTCATCCTCCAGGGTACCTACCTGAAGGGTAGGTACAGATGGCCTCCTTATCACTCCACATCCATCAGTCTCCTCTGTGTACCGACTCGTTATAAGGTCCACCTCTGGTTACCATCCAGTCCTACTACTTAGCCTCAATTAGCGTTGTCCGTCATCTGCATCCAACACAACGAGGTGTGGGCATATCCCGGGTATAGGTGAGTATAACGATACTTAGTTGGGACCCCAAGACCCTAAAGTTCTCTCAAAATCCAAAAAGGATAAACCACATAGTATGAAATCAATGGATATCCATTACTTAGGTATATCCCATACATATACCTAAGTTATCAAGTAACCCATCTCAATCATGAGGAAAACACAGAAGTCACTGACTCAACTTACATAGGTATACAACTTTAGTAGAGAGATAGAGTTGATCAGATGTATCCACTGAATCATATAAGCTAACTGACTAACACATGATCCAGGACCAGCTATTTTGTCGGACCAACACATTATCTAGGAATAGAAGTTAGAACTTTCGGACCAGCAAATGATCCAGGAATAGTCGTCAAAGTCATCGGACCAACACATGATCTAGGACCAGCTTTTCTGTCGGACCAACACATGATCCAGGAATAGAAGCTAGAACTGTCAGACGAACACATGATCTTTGAATAGTCATCAAAACTGTCGGACCAACACATGATCTGGGAACTGTCAACAACGCACAGCCAGCCTCAGTGTTTCCACTAGCATGCTTGATTCCAGGAGGTTCTGGTCCTCAAGACAAGAGTTGATAAATCAGCTGCCACATCATCCCAAGTTTATGTATCCTGAAGTTCCGTCTCTTCAAAAGGAACACAACGCGACAGATGGTGTGTCAATCGAATGCTCGGTCTGAGAGTTATTGGCATTTTTTTCCGAGGGCCCGGTTCGATTTAGTTTCAATCCAACCCGACTGTACTCCAACTGCATATAAACCATAAGTGGGGTATTCCAAAAAACAATTCATGCTCCAATATTTCTTTCACCACAGACGGTTCATCAATCGGACACCCGTAGCCCATGTTATGGGCGAAAAGGTGAAAACAGGCCAAAACGGGTCTGAGTCCGGTCCGGCCCAGTCGGGCCGACCCGGCCCGATCCGGGTACGGACTGGGGGCCGACCCATTCCGCAGGTCCAACCCGGTCCACGGATCCAACCCAGCCCACGGAGGTGGCCCGGCCCATGAGGGAGGCCTGGCCCACGCTGGGTCTGACCTGTGCTGGGTCCGACCCGGTAGCCCATGGGGGTCCTCCCTAGCAGCGCCCAGGGGGAGGCGTGCGCCCCATGGATTCCCGAATGGTTTATCCTTTCGGGTGGAAGAAAAACCAGCACCATGTGGCGCCATTCCACGTCATGCGGGACCCACTGGGTCCCGATCCTCCCAGCTGGCTGAGCGGCCAACAGCTTCCGCTTTGCCAGTGGTCGGCCCAGCTGGCCGTCTCTACTCCACCGTCGTGGCCGCCCTGGCCGTAGATTTTTTTTCTGTGCGGTGCGATGGCATCGCGCCCCTCCAGCGGCCTCCCGTCTGCAACTCCACATCCAGGGGCTGCGGCCTGTTCTTCCGCGCGATGCGATGGCATCGTTCCCTTCCAGCAACCCGGCAGCCCTGCACTGCCGGTTTTGTTTGTGGCCGGCCCGACGTCGTCCACCGTTACTCCACCGTAGCCCGTTAGCAGCGGCCCACTCCTCTGGTGGCGCTATTGCACCGCTGCTGTTGTTAACAAGCGAGGAAAGATGGAGGGGGGTCAGGCCATGTTCGTTTGGCCCGCACCCTCCACCTTATGGTGATAACAATCGGTTAAACATAACCCAATATTGAATGATGTGGAATGGGAAAAAATCAGACTCAAATCTCCTACCTTGGGTTCATTGTTTGTTGATGATGTTGCGAAAAGTCGGACGTCGATTCGTGGACGTCAGAAATGAAGAAGTTGAGGACATCGTCGTCGACATTCTTCAAGGATGACACTTCCTCCCTTGTTCAGGTTGAAGATCAAAAGATGAGGATTTTCATCATTGGTGGTTGTGTTTTCTTCGTTGGGAGAATAAGTTTCTCCAAGCTCTTCCAAACCCTCTCTCAACTAAGGAATGGCCAATTTAAATTAAATTATGTTTTAACATTTTAATTTGAATTGCACCATTAAATGAAGAAGTGTTGGCATAAATTAAGTAAAGGGGAGTTGAAGAGTTTCTCCACATTAAATGGGGTGTTCTAAGGGGTTAAAAGTCCGGGTGGTCCCCACCACATTTAACAAGAAGAGGAGTTTAGAACTTGGGTGCTCCCACCTCTATAACCTCTCAAGGGAGATTAAAGTGTGGTGGTCCCCGCCTCTATCCTCCTCTTGGAGGTTTTAACCAATAAGTATAATAATAAAGCCACAACTTTATTTTTATTAAATTTATTCATAAAAACCCAAAAAATAACTTTCATTCTCGACTAACTATCGTCGAGATGAAAGTCTTCTTAATCTAATACTAGTGTTACGAGTTCAACAGTGCCCTCAGATTTCAATTTCGAGCACCGGTTCAAAAGTTATTAAATCTTGCTCGTATGTTTACTGAAAGTACCCAAAAAAACTTCAGAAATTGATTTCGGGCACACTGGGCCTTGGAATCAAGCGCTGTCAGTGTTCACAGACTCATAAAATTTAGATGTATTTAAAAAAAATTCCACGGGAATTCCAAGTCTTTACAGGTACAAATGGATATGGTGGTTTGAATAGGCTAGGCGAGTCCAAGTGGGATGTTTAATGAGTGAAAAAATCTGAAAACAAAGGTGTTATAAAAGAAACAACTTTTGTTTTTAAATCTAGAAATTGGCCCGTGGTTTGTCCCAAATCTTGAAGTAACCACCTTTTTCTCCAAAAATTCCCAAACAATATTTGGGTAACCTATGGTAAGATGATTATACATATATGGAACTTCAAAAAAAATATTCATCTCACTTAAAAACCAAGAAGAGTATTGGGATATCCAATAAACTTGATCAAAAACAAGACATGAAAAATCAGGTGTGACGTGGTGCATACAATATTACTTCTACAGAATCCCTTCATTCAGACATCCAGATTAGGCTAAAGCATGTATAATTGGTCAAGTATTAATTTTGGAACCCATAATGAAGTGTTATTTATTTATTTATTTATCACCATGTGTTTACCTATGTTGGTACACTGCTTATAGTCCTTGAGTTGGATTAATCTAAACACCATTGGAGGTGTCATACTAAGATTATATCTCCAACCATGCTCGGGAATCTATTTCATCAGGGTACCTGAGCAGATCTTCATGATTTCAGGTCTATGGTTTGATTTCTTTTTCTATGTTGTGTACTTGGGAGCTAGGTATCGCAATATTGATCTTGTACTCCTAATGATCATGGGGTTATCCTTTGGACTCTTATTCATTTTGTTGTATTGTATTTTCTATTATAAATTTTTCTTGTATCTTGTATCACCATCTATAAATTCATTCATTATTATATGTATTGGAGTTGTCCATTTACTTTAATTTAGTCATTATATTTATCTTCTTCTACTTTTTCATTTATTACTACTGCTTCTACTATTCTCTATTAATTTACACATGATATACCATTGTGCGACTCATACCATGAGGTATGGTCTCTCTAACACACCACTATTAGACCCTTTCTTCTATTATTCAGCCTATATCATACAAGGAGGTGTTCTTGAGGCCATGTAGTGATCATTCTGGATACCATTTTAGTGGTATGTTAGGTCGGGACATTAAAAAGTGGTATCAGAGGCCCCATTTTTATAGTGCCTTACTATTTTGGAATAGTATACATGAGACTAGTAATGTTTAGGTGCTTGTTTAATAGTCATTCCTGAGAGTTATCAACCCATGTATGGGTAAATTTCCAAGTATCCATGGATGGTACAATTGTTGATGTTGTTTTTTATTACAGTTAATTTTGATTTTAAATGAGTTATTGTAGTACATACCACTTCTTACTAATTTAGGATATTTATAGTAATTACCCTTGGCCTGGTATGGTAAGGAATTATCATTTCATCCATCATTATAGGCCCATAGGTATTCACATTTCATGCATATTCCATTCCATGTGGATTGAATTTCTAGGTTATTTGAAATTATTGTTCTCCCTTGAGTGTTGTTTTCCTACCTGCTATATTCCATGTTAGGTACTTTTGGTAGCATTCTTAACTTTAACCTTCTTGGTTATTTCAATTCATTCTTGTGTATAACATGTTTAAGTGGTTAATTAATATTCTTTCCAAGATTTTTATGTCATACTTCCATGATGTTAGTGTTATAAATAACATGTTGTTTGTGTTTCCTTAATTATGTAGTAGCCTTCCATGGTTAATTGTTATGCTTCCTTGCTTCCTTATAATTTGAAACCATAGGAAATTATTATTTTTAGAATTCCTTGTTCTAAATTTTAAAATATGAAACTAGTTAATAAGGCTATAGAATTAACCTAAATAGTGTTTTCCCACATAGGTTGATGGTTACACTGCACTAACCAATCATGACATGTTTTATCCATGAACCATTGGTTCCACAGGCTGAAACATTTATTGGTTGTGGTTAAATGGGAACCAATTTCACATTTTTAAAGTGTATGAGCACTTTGCGAATAGGAAAAAGGGTACCCATATAGTCGAACCATTATATATTCACTTTATATACTTAAAGTCTATTGCAAAAATGGTAAGGCTGTTGAATTTATTTAATCCTATATTAAATTGTTTCATTTATATGGGAATCATCTAAAATTTGTAAAGTGTATGGGAACATTATAAATATAGACTTTTTACCCATATAACCAAACTATATGTTAAGATCCTTATACATAGAGACAGAGGAATAAATATAAAGGTTTTTGACCCTTAAATGAATCGGTTTCCTTATTAAGGCGTGCACCCTTATTACTTGGGCACAATTACCCATATGAATAAAAATCATAATTAAAAAAATAGATCAATGTAGTTCAGTTTGATTAGGTTTCTCTTGTAATGAACCTCTATTGGTGTTTTTAAAATCTAAATGATTATATTGTTCGTTTTGTTTTACTTGAAACCAAGATAGTTCAACAGACCCTAATAGGTCACCTTTTGGTTTGATATGCCTTAGTGTTTAACCTTGTGGGTGTGTTTTTATGCTATGTATTGATGGTTATTTAAAGTTTCCTCATCCATTTATATGATTTTATATATAAGTGTATGGTGGAATCTTACTTTACTAGTACATCTTTAATTAAAAGAATATATTTTAATCAACATTGATCTATATTTTTATGAGGCATTGGTTAATTAAAATTCCATTTACTGCCTAAATGGTTGTTTCCTCTATATATTTCAATTAATTTTTATTTAACTAATCTAATTATGAGGCCTTATAAATAAAAGAATATTGATTAAAATGGGTTTTATATAATCAATGACCTCATTATGATGGGATGTTAGTAAATTAAATAATGTTAAAAATTATGTTAATATATCTTACCTTTGTTGCCTTCTGGATTATGCTAAATGAAGTTCCTCATATAAATTGTTTCCCTAGATGGTACATGATGTTAATTTGATGCTTTAAAATTCATAAAGAATTAAATGAAAATTAATGATTTGACTTAAAATGGAACCTTAAGTGGTGTTTCAGTTTTGACCCTCTGGTAAGGAAAGTTTAAACCTTTCCTAAAAAATTTCCTTGAGTATCTTCCTTGAAATGGGAATATGAGCGTTACATGTAGGCTTATTTCCTTATCGTTTGAACCTAACTGATAGGATCTTGATCCTAGGGGACTTTCAAAGGAGTGAAATCATTTTGGGTTGACTCTTTGAGTTTTAGTAAAGGGTTATCCTATAAAGGGTTATCCCATTATAGGTAGCTCCCTTAGATCCTTAAAAACCTTGATAAATTCTATGAGCATTCTGATGAGTAGTATTTTTTGGTTGTTGTTGTCCATGTAGGACTCTTAGTTTCTACACTACACCCTTATTTTTATGGGTGGTCATGTTTGTTTACCTTTGTTGCGAGTGTGAGCATTATTAAATGATATGTTCTAGTGGGTTTGACATGCTAAGGGCATGGTCAGTCACTTAGTAGGTCATGTGACCCTTATTTTCCTTAATTTTTAGTGTTGGATGACTCAGAAGGTCATCTTATTGTTTTATAATTGTATGGGGTAATGAGACTCTAGGTTAGTTCTTCTATGTATGACATCAGATATTGGAATTCATATGGCTGATAATCCTATGGATAGTATAAGGGTTGTGTTGTTTTCTCACATAATCTTCGGATAGTATGTGTTGGTACTCATGGTATCCATCGAGTTTCTAAAATGGGGCAGTGAATTATTTGTGTTCTATGTTACTCATGTAATCCTTATGCTATTTTTTAAAATTCATAGGTTATCTCTCAAGTAGAGTGACCTGATCATTTGACAAAATCAAACTCATCCAAATTCTTAAGATGGTGTTCTAAGAGGATCATGTGTTTTGACACATAGGATAGTCATTTTTGGATCTTCTTCCAGACGATATAGAGTGCATGGATGTAACTAAGGAGGATTTACATGCGTATATCTATGTTAAGATATGTCCTAGTGTTCTTGTGATGGATAATCTATCCTTTCATTATGTTTAATGCTTGTTAACATGTTTGTTCCAAATCTAGTAGCTGTAGTCAGTGATCAATGGAGCATGTTTCATGGGATGAGATTCCATTTCTAGTGGGACAGATAATAAAGACCCTTCTAAGGTGGGGAGCCTTATTTTACATGCAAGAAGAGTGTGGCCTTTCACGTAGAAGGATCACAACTAGGAAATATCTTTTGGAAATGCTCAGCCCTGCATAAGGGCCCTGTGGTAGGAATCTCCCATTTATGTTGGTTCTTGTATGATAGCATAAAGAAGTTGTGTTTGGCTATGTATTTAACCTTTGTAGACAATTATAGTAAGGTATGGACTTTGGTGGTTGACCTTGAGTGATCATGGGATTTTTTGGGTGGTAAAATCATTATGGTCGGATAATGGTGATGTGTCGGCAGGTGATTTCAGGCCTTTTCAACTGAGATCAACCTAAGAGGTTCGACTAACCCTTCTAAATACATATGGAAGGGTTGGTTTGAAACCATACTAAGAACTTCACCTTATTTGTAGTGGGAGTGTCTCAGTTCCTTTTTTTAAACCATCTAAATCATCTTAGTTTACTCTTTACAAAATGGAAATAAGTTCCCCTATCTTGACATCTTTTGGGTACACTAAGAGATTGTTGGTTATATGCCATGATATATTTAAAATCCATTATAATTTATAAGTTTCCCTTATCAGAGTGCACTTCAGAAGTGTGGTTTTCCTAAGAGTCATGGTTTTTAAGGAGAAATACCTGGGTTCTTCAATAGGAACTCCATGGTTAGACTCATGGATATGGCTATTTCCCTTCGAATTGATCACCAATGGTATTTTTCTTTGGACCCAGTCAACATTATTGGTATGTGGACATTAAACATGGTACCTATGTATCTATTGTAAACCCCATTAAAGGTTTTATTTGAATGAAATTCTCGGAATATTTTTTATGATTTATAGGTTAGCCCATAATTTAATCAAGCTTAGAAGGGATGTTTAAAAATGTTGGAAATCCTAGAGGGATAGATTTTTCCGTAACCCATGTTCGTGTTGGGGAACGATAAAATAAATTCGGTGTTTTGGAAAGAGACATTTCTGAAATTTGGTTATAGTATTCGTTGAGTTTACTCAAAAAAAAATCTCATGCTGGCTCCCTCAGAAGGACACCATGGTTATTTTTGGTGTACACTGACTATCTAAGATAAGTGTTCAAGAGAAGACAACCAGAGATAGTTAGACTGGTTTTTCCACTCTCTTGTTATATGTGGTTAGTGTGGAACCACTTGATAGAACATTGTAAAGTTGAGGAAAGTGTGGTGAGTTTTGGATGAGTATTTTCATGAAAAGTCTGCTCGATAAGGTCTCTAAGGTCGACTGGGATTTGACCGATCATTAAATCCATGAATCATACTAGGTGAACCGTTGGAGTGCTAAGATCATGCTTTAATAGGTTGTTCCATCATTGGAATATTGTGACTCGGATTTGGGCTTGAAAATTCTAGGAATTTGTGGTGAATTAGATAAAGATGTTATCATGTCTTAGGTAATATAGGCTTTGGTAGGAACCATCTCATTTTTTCAGTTTGGAAAAAAACTGTTTGTTTAATTTTCTACGTCTTATGTAACCTATACTTAAGTTGTGCTTGGAAGTGTGTTGGGAATGTAGAAATGAAACATGATAATTTAAATGAGACTTTTCAGCCCTTTTAGTTTGGTTTATATTTCAATGTTTTTCCCAAGGCTTCTTAGGGACAATAAGTTCTATGATTTGGAGTCTGTATCGTCCAGTGATTTTAGACTGGGTTAAACATAAAGAGAATTTGAATTTTTTTCATTTGGTGGAAGGTCCTTTTTATAAACTGAGATTATAAATGGAATTCATATAGTTTTAACACATCAATGTGTTGTATTTAGACTTGTATTATGGATCGATGGGTCCCTCGAGTGTTTCATCAAGTTTTGGAGGCATTTGGGCCTGAAATCCTATTTTAAAAAAGAACCAAGCAGGGTGCACAGTTTTTCTAAAACCATGAATCCCTTATAAGAAACATTGAGGCTTGGTTAAATAGAGCAGGATATGACACACAGTTTGTTTTAACCATGCAAGGGGGGCCACATGGTCATGATTGTTGTTGTAGGTTTTAGACAGAGGGGAACACATATTTTGCACATGGTTTCCCAAACCGTTCACATGAACCATGAGAACACCCTTCTTAGGAAGTAGTACGGGCACGTTTGGTGTAAAATTTGGCCAACTATGTAGCCAAATTTTTTATCTCATGAAAGGGGTGACTTTTTGGTTTTTCCACTTCCTCGTTATTTCCTTCTTCCTCTTTTACTTCTCTCATCACCTAAATGCAGCACCTCCCTTATAGAGCTCCTCCCTTACACCTCTAGGTATGGTGGTAACTCCATCATCCAGGCTCTAATTAGAGTTCCATCATTTGAATTGGATAGATCTCAATTTTTCAGATACTCCCCTATCTTCCACTCTTTTTTTATCTTCTTTCACCCTATGATATTTGGGTGTGACCCAATTCATCCTATTTTTATATTATTTTTCTGTTTCTGTAATTTCTCTCGAATCTGGCCAAATCAGGCCACGATATTGGACATGCGGGTCATCCATGATATATAGTAGGTGGTATGGTTCTTTCTGGAATGTTTCATCACATTCTATATGATGCACCATTATGTCGTTCACTGGACCCTTTCATTGACACCTCTCTTTTGTAAAAATAATTTAAATTGGATGTGTTTCCACATCTAAAACGACCCTAATGAGTGTAGAATAACTAATTTGGGTTATCGCCTTGACCATAGACACTATTATGGGTGTATTTCCTACTTTGAGTCCTAATCCCCTTAAACCTCAAGTTGATAAAACACCGTTGAGTTTTTTTTCACTTATAATAAATTCATGACATTAATGAATTGAATTAAGAGGGATTGTTGCCCATGGTTTAGGCCCTTAAACTTAACGTATATGCTTGATTACATGGTTGAACTCTTTGAATGAAATGAATTATGTTTAATTGGTTTAATGAAATAAATTAAATTCCTTATGCTTTATTTTTATGCCTTATACCACATGCCTTTTTCCTTGTGCTAATGTCATGTGCCTCATTTCATATGATATCTACTAATTATATGCCATGTTCTTTATAATTGGGATTGTTTTCTAGTGCCTTGTACTTAATTCTTTATGCCGTGATTTTTGGGCTGAATAAAATACTTAGGATTTATTGTTTATCATGTTATTTTGAAATTCTTGTTGATAACATGTGATTTTGGTTGTTATGCCCTTATTGTTTTCTAGTCGGGAGCGAACACGGGTCCTGAATTAAAGATATCATGGATGGACTCTCCGTGATTGGATTGTTACTACTTGACATGTCAAGAGAGACACTTATCTTTACTTTTTTAGGCTCTTCGGGAAGATTATTCATACTCTTGGATGACACTAGTTCCCTATGGTAGAAACTATAGATGGACTCATTGGAAAGATAGATATTTCATGACTCAGGTGATACTTGTCCACCTGTGTTATATACCTAGTCTGGATTCAGAGTTTACCATTCCAAGGGTGATATAAGGGATGTCGTCACAGATCACCTTGGATAGACTCAATGGTATTTGTTATATTAGAGGCTCTTGAAGTGACCCTTGGGACTCTATTATGGATTTCCTTTGACAGGATCAGGATTTCATTATTATATTTTATGGATTATTTCCTTTTCTTATGTGTTATTCCTTAATTCATTAATTATGAGCTTACCTAATTGATATAATAGGGATGTGTCCACAAAGATAAATCACAAGCATGGGGTTAGTCCACACCTGATGCTTTATTAATGTTGAGCTTGGTGTATACCATATTACTTCTATAGTTTCTCTTGGTTCCAACATCTGATATATGTCAAAGCAGGTAGAATCATTCAGGTACCCATTTAGGAACCTAGACCAAAGTGTTATTTATTTATTTTTTATCACCCTGTATTCACCTATGTAGGCACAATTTTCATTTTATAGTGCATTAAATGGACTGATCTGGAAATTATTGGTGGTGAACTATTGGTATTATATCTCTCACCCTACTTAGGCCTCCATTTCACCAGGGTGTTCAATAAGATATACCTTTTTATGGTCTATGGATTGGTTTATTGTGTTTTGTTGTGTACTTGGGAGCTAGGTATTGTAGGATTGATCTAGTACTCAAGATTATCATGGAGTTTTCCATCATGCTCTTATTCATTTAATTGTATTTCACTGCCCATTGTCCTTAATTCTTGTATCTTTTATCACCATCAGGACATGAATGCATTATTTTTTAAATAGGCATAGACAATTTACTTTTATTCGTTCATTATGTTTATCTTATACTACTTTGTCATTTATTATTACTGCTTCTACTATTTTCCATTTATTTACACCTGATATACCTTTGTGTGACTCTAACCATTTGGGTATGTCTCCCCAATGTACCACCATTATACCCTCACTTCTAGTCGACAACCTCTAGCAAATGGGGAGGCTCACTTGAGTCTATTTAGTGACTGGTACGACTATCGGTTTAGTGGTCTGTTGGGACCAGACGTTACAACCCCAAATATACATGTAACAACTTTTTTGGGAACCTTCTTCAAATGATCTTTGACATTAGAGTAGAGTTATTTAGCTATTTTTCTCTCCATAGATTTAACATAATGGTAAATCCTTCTTATCTTTTGAAATATTTATCTACATATTTTCCACTCGTTTCCTTCTATACTATATTATTTTGGATAAAACAATTATTTTATCATCAATGAGGATTGATACTAAGTTATTAATCTGAGTAAATTTAGAATTTTTATCCAATTTTTACTTCAAGTGAGTCTAATAAATAAAATTGGGATAGTAAAATGGATCCAATAAGAATAAACCTAGGAAGCTCTGATACCGCTTGAATTACCTGGGTCTGATGCAGTCATTGGGAGGGAGAGGGGACAAATCAGTGATCCCTTTATTTTTATAAATTATTATTTCACTACCCAACCTCTATTATTGTTTAAGATATAGATTCACTCATTTTTTGTCTCACCTTTTCTCATGTACAAGAAGATGAAATAATATAAGAATCACAAGAGGATTTACATGGTTCAATATCAATATAAGAGTCTACTCTTTTCTATTCTCAATTTGAGTTCTAATATTTATATTCCCACTATAAATTACCCTTCATATAAGTAATGAATATATCATTAAATACTTTTTAGAAAATCTCTCTAAATACCTGGTCCTGAGTGGCTGTATTGGTTATCTCATGATGGGTTCTTTATACTAGCTCCCACTATTTAAGGATATCTCTAGAAAATATTCTCATTTAATCTCTTAACCATCTCTTTATAATATATCATTCTCGTGTGATAGTGGTCCTCACCAAACTTCTATGAACATATATTTGAATCCCATGGAATATTGATGTAGTGGGGTATCATCATTATTCTACTTCAAGTCCAGACATCTAAATATTCCATAGGATCACTCGGGCTTTCTCACATTCCATCCTAAGGATATAATGAGATCATTGGGAATGAAGACTTTACTACTTATCAACACTTTTTAGTCACCTTATATGATATGGTTGTATTGCATGCCTTCTTCTCCTACTTATTCAATGCATGGGGATATCACCATGATGTAATAAAATTTTACTCTTCAATACACAAAAGTTTTATTCTTTAGAATTTAGTATCAGGGTACCTCTCTGATTATTTTTTATTTTTCTTCTGAATTATATATATTCATATAGTTGTGAATATAATATTTCCATATTTGAATTATGAAAACTTATTAGATCAAGGTTGGTAATTGATCTTCTCTTTTATTCAAAATGGTGGATTTTTTTAATTAAAGTTCTTATTCAAATATTATATAATGTTTTGTTATACATCCTAATTTAAATCTCCCAAAGTATCACGATATTATTATTCATGTGATATTATAATATTTTAATCTACTTATCCATAAAATATATATTTTTTCATTATTTTAACTCTTCAACATGTGCATGGAATCATGACTTTATTATGATGTGGTGAAATCCTTTGTGATGGGGCAATAATATCTCACTTCCCAAAATTAGATTCTAGATTATTATTTATTCTTACATTGAATCAAGATTTATTTTAGTAACTGTGATTTTTGATTAGTGATGAACAACACTGCAAAATCATATAATTTAATTCATTATTTAGAATATCTAATTTTGAAAATATCAAAAAATATATAAAGGAACTCATCATTATGAAGTCAACAAAACATCCTTATAAATTTGAACATATCCATTTTAATTTTGGTTATCACTAATAGTCATTTAAGGTTCAACAATCCTTATAAACACTGAGTCATCTGTAAAAAATTTACAACCATCACAGTGAACTTGGCTTGATCCATATGAAGTGTTGGAATACCCTTATGATGTTATTAACAATTTATGTGAATTTATCATCCATCCTTATAAAATCATAGAATGATACTTATGAAGTGTTAGATTAATCATTATGAAGGAATAAAATCATCTTTATAAACTAGGATAATCCTTATGAATTCTATGATTCATCCATATGAACTTTAGTGATCTTTAGTTTTCGTCTTTATAATGTTTCTCGGACTTTTCCATTTTCTCAGTACAAGCAGAGTTACCCTTCTGATGTTATAAATAACACCTATAATGTATGTAATTACCCTTCATAAGTACCTAAATACCTTTTTTAATACACTGGTCACACTTCTAAAGTATTTAAATACTCTTCCAAAGTAATTAAATACTCTTCAGAATTCAGAAATTATTCTTATAAACTAAAAAATTAATCTTTTTAATTATAGGTTTCTCTTATGAACTTCTATTTTACTATTATAATGTATTTAATTTTTCATTTTTATTTAATCCTTATTATAAAATTACCCTTCTAAATCAATACTTATAAAATTTTATAGTTCAACTACAAACTACCAAATTATTCACATTAGTTTGAAGCTTATTAAATTTAACTTCAGGCATTCTCAATCAAATCTCCCGAGTAACCATCTTCTCCTATTCTCATCTGACCTATAATATATATATCTCCTTCACCCATAAAAACATGTCTTTTTTGTTTTAAAAAATATCTCTTCAGTCAAAAAAATATATTTTTGAATGTCTTGAATCAATCCGAGTAAGATCTCATAATAGTAGCCTTCATATTCCTTTTTAATTTATGATAGAATCACCTCAAACAACTTAAACACACACTAACTTGTATTATCACAACTATATTTTTAAAAAATATAGACTCATCTTCAATAATCTATTTGGTTACTTCACACTAAATGAGAAGGAATAGCTCCTAAGACTCAAACGAACAAACATGGGGTAGGATAGTTTAATTTTCAAGTTTGAAAAACTAAAATAAAAACATTTTTATTAAAATCGCATAAATCATTATATTAAAATCATGTAAAACATGGGTGGCCTCCCATGAGGCATTAGTTTTTATGTCTCCCACCAAACTACCCTGGAAAATCTATTAAAGTTTAATGGAGGGTGTTGTTTTTTATCTATAATCTATCAGATGTTGATATCCTATATGTTTTATGTGAAAAATAAATATTTTGGGCTTTATAATATCTAGGAAAATAATCATTCCCCTGCATAGATGAAAAACCCATTGGAAACACACCTTGGTGGTTGTGGAAATACTTTCATCCACTCTTGGAATTGAGTTGAAATTGACACATTTCTTTTTCCCTTATTGTGGAAATGGTTTGGGAGGTTCCCCTAAAGGTGTATCACTATCATAACAACACTCACTAATAATTCGGAACACATAATTACCAAAATTAAAAGATACAAAAGGAAGAGTTTTTCAAAATAGTCTCAAAAAAATCACATCATTTAAAAACTCATTTTATCGATACCAAAGTCAAGCACTTAAATTTTATCAACTTCAAAGTGATTTATAGTACCTATAATTTTAATTTCAAATTAAAAAAAAACAAATTGAAATTTGAGTATTTCATTATTAAATAAGTAATAATTGTTTTATCTTAAAACTAAGAATTCTCAAATTAAAGGACTATCAAGTCAAGGTTTTTTCCATTATTTCCCCAACTATTAAACCATTATGAGCATTCACTGCCCTTAAAAAATTGTTTCTGCGTAGGCCAAATAGTGCATGTTCAACTTATGATTTAAGTTCAAATTCCTATACTGCATCCTCTAAATAAATTACAAGATCATTTGAGTGTTCCATTTCAAATTTAGGGGATAATAAGTATCATTAAGTTTTATGAAAATCATAGTTTATATATTCCATATTTAAACTATTTTCCCCAAGATAATAAATACTAATTTATATTTATTATAAAAGGTATTTAGATAAATAGTAGGTGGGAGGACCAATAAGTGATTATTCAACAATTAATATTTCTTCAAATTGCACACCATCATCTTTATAATCAATATTCAATTGAAAAATTGTTGGGTTTATACTTTTAAAACGAGTAATATCACCTTGAAATGTAGTTTCTAAATTTATAATGTTATCTTCTTTAGAATTTTAGTCTTCTTACTTTGATTCTAAAACTTCCATCTCTATCTCATTATAAAACATTTTCAGAAAAATAGGTAAAATACTTTTGTAAATTTACATCAACTTCTATAATTTCCTCCTCAACCCAAGTTGGTATACACTCAAAACTCCTAAAACATAATATATTTGTTGGTTTATGTGGAAATATAAAAATGGTTTATTCTTTACCTAATTCTTATTCACTATCAAAGTCCTCTAATCCACCATCCCTTAAGGTCTCTATACATCTATAAGAACTATTTTCTTCATTTATTGAGTTTATTATTATGATAAGTTTTTCTTCTTCATTTTCAAACTCTTCCAATTTCTTAGTTTGTTCCTTAATTTCTACCTCACTTTCTAATGCACTCTAATTCATAAAATCATCCACCTCATATTATTTTTCACACATTTCAATTTATTCTTGATATTTCATTTTTTACCACGATCCTAGGTTTTATCTTTTAATTTTGAGACTATAGATTCTTGATATTCTTAATATTTATCAGATTTATCATTCATCATCATCAAAAATTGTTTTAATTTTTGATTGATATTCATGGTTAGGCATAAAAGGTTTTTAGTGTATTTTAAATTTATAGGTCTTTCATTCATGGTTATATGAATTTTTCCAAGTATTGTTCCCATAATAGTAACAATATACTCAATAATTTCCACTACGTTGATTCCAACCCTAAAATTGATTTATTTATTACCTGAAATCAAAAAAAAATCCAGATTCCAAAAAGAAACAGAGCAATAATCTTTAAAAAACCTAAAAACAACAATAAATAGTGGTAATAATATAAAAATTGAAGAATAATGTTTTATAAGATTCTTTAAAATTATCTCACAAAAAATAACAACAATTTGTTTGGCCCAAACGCACACTAAAAGAATCATATTTTAAATTTTCAACCCTATGAAATAATGATAGTAGAAAAAAATTATTCAATGTTTTTATTTAAAATAACCTAATATAATTAATAAAAATACTTCCCAAGAAATAGAAACATATTTTTATTGGTTTTGAAGTCATCATGACCATTGAAATTTCATTTATAAACCCATACTAGTATATCGGTGAAGGGTTAAAATCAAGGTAAGGAATGTGAATAATCTAAGATATTTTTTAATATATAACAATAAAATATATAAAACGGTGATAATGTTAAATTAGGAATTGTAAAAGATTAATATTGAAATGTTAAAGATGTTAAAAGACGTAGTTATGGAGTGGATAAATTAGATAATAGTTGATTTAATGCAATTAGGCTAAACAAGGCCTGTACAGCTAGATGAATATGTGCATCATTCTTGAAAATGATAACTATAAATAGCCAAAACGACCATAAAATATTAAAAAATTATATCAAGTTCTTTCTATTTTAATTAAAATGCAATCTCCTCTATCGAGTAAGAGAACTAGAGTAATAAAAATAAAGAAAATTTCTCAGGTCACCATCTTGGTTATATTTTCATATACCTTTATGAGTTTATATGAATCCATTAAATTAAAAAAAATTAGTAATTTAATAAGATAAAATAGTATCTAAAATGAAATAAAAAACTAGATTAATGTTTTCATACATATAAATTTTAACTCTATCAAAAAAGAAATTCATTTTATAGATGATTCTAAATTATAGACTAAAATAAAATTAAACCTTCATCTTTTGATTCCATTATTTAGATAATATAATTTAATAATCCAAAGAATGTCAAAATAAAAAATCAATTCATTATATTTTAGTTTATTAATAAAGAAAAAGAAATAAAAAAGTTGAAAAAAGAAAAATTTTCCTCGATGAAATTAAACAATATGTATTCCTAGAATAGTTTTCAACAAGACCTCACGACATAGTAAATTTAGGGAGATCCAAAGAATATAAAGGGAAATGAGAATTATTTGAAGACTCCCCTCAGTAAACCATTATTCTGGTCTACCTCTCAACTCTATCCTTAATGGTTATTTCAAGTGATCCTCTCTCAGTCTGAAATAGACTTTCATTATTATCTAGTTATAGAATTCTAAATTAAGGAATCCCTAAATGCATCTCCCTTTCAAAATGTATCCTATTTTGATCGACCTATATACCAACTTAAACAGTCCACATTTCATATTTTAATTTGAAAACACTTAACTAATCTAACATCCCTCTAAATATTCCTAAAAACCATGTACATGACTTAGTCCTTTTAGATTTGAGGTCTCGGCCTTCTTCTCATGTTGTATAATCAGAACTTGGTAGAAAGATCAAGATTTTTTAACTTCCATTGAACTAAAATTGTGAAAAAACATTACCAAATGAATATTAGATAACCTAGAATGTGGAATCATTTTGTTGTGTGTTTTCATTCCCATATATATATCACCTTCAAACCTTGATTTAAATATCCATAATACAGACAGATGAATTTTATAAGACAAACTAGCAGAAGTGTATCTCCATTCTTAGACCATTAAAATACTAGCTTGAACCAATCATAAATAAAGAATTATTCAACAATGATACATCTCCATTAAAATGTCTCGGATAATATTGGGAAATATAAAACAATATTCCTACTTTGATACTATAGTGACAAGTCATATTGACCCATGTAGTAGACCATAAGTTTTAACACTAGCATAAACTTGAAGAAAATAGAGCATATAACCATGAACAAGATTAAGTTTGAAACAAATAAATTAATTACGAAGACTTGTTACACACCATATTGAATCATATAACTCAAATAGATTCAAATGAACAATTTGATGGTGATAGAAAGACTTCGCACTTAGATCTGTGGCTTGAAATGGATTCAAATCCAAATATTATCAAAATTACCTTTACTCAACAATAAATTGTAACATTTAAGTAAAAAGGTATGCATTAAATTAATTTTTTATATTTATTTTTTGGATTTGGATAGCATAAGATACTATGGATACTGTTGGGCACTTCCTGCTGAACAAATTCACACTATAAATATGATCCATAAAGTAAATCCATATATCATTAGAATCCATAAAATAGGTTCATGATGTGAAAATGATGCAGGACATGAACTGAATTCACATTTCTAATTCCCCACTTAGGTTTTTTAACCCAAAGTGACACATTTTTGGTTTACATACAATGTGTAGTATTCAAATCATGAGTCAAGGATTCATGATGTGAATACTTAAATTCCAATAAGTTTTATTTTACTACAAGACTGAATCCTAATTGATTTGTTATGAAATGTCATTCTTTGAGGCCTAGGTCCCTCCCAGTTTATTTTTGTTGATTCTATATCTTCTAGATTTCTTTTTCTGGTGCCTTGATCTTTTGCGCAGTTTTTTTCTTTTCCTCTAGTAAGCATTCCATTATTTCAACTGATTCTTCATTACTATTTGGTTTTTTAAATGGTGTTGAGATGTGTTTTTGGTATTTTTGGTCATTTATTGATACTTCTTACATCCATTATTCACTCAATATGGATGTGCATTCCTTTCCATTGATTATTGGTGAGTGGATCCCATTGTTGGGGGTGTGTGCCCTGAGTTTGAGGTATGTGGTTCTATCTCTAGCCTATATTAGATGAACTATAATTTATCTTGGTTTATAAATTGATTTATTAAAAAACATGTGTGATTGATTTATTTTTTGTGAGTATAAATGGGTTTTTTATAAAAGATGTTTTTTCACTCATTTTGGTAAAATAAATGTGTTTATCAAAGCATTGGAAAATGATTTTTCAGAATGATTTTTATATAATTTTCTCTTGGAAATTTTTTTTCTAAAACTGTATTATGAAATGAGATTATCCATTTTTAAATTATTTGATAAATGTAGCACCTAAAATCCTTGGGTACCTAGGTGGAGCATTTAGTATTGGAATGTGTTTATTATTTATGTTAGGAGGTTCACTCATTGGGTGTTCTTCTATTCCCAAACAATTGTGTCAAAGGGATTTGATCTTTAAATTTTAGGGGGTTCACTCATGGGTTGTTCCTCTATTCCTTAAGCCATGTATACTAAGGACTTGAGTGTGCACTATTCATTGTTGTTCATCGTGATACGAGTGACCTTGCTAGCCAAACCTTTGTAATCGTAGGTGTGTTTACCATCATGCTTTATCTTGTAAATTTTTTTTGGATATACCTAATTTGATAAATGTAACTATTTTATTGGTATTATACATAGAAATAGTTTTACCTAGATTATTTTTGATCTATGAATTAAGGGGAACTATTTTCTATGCTCTTGATAAAAACCATTTCATTGTATAACATGCCATTTTTTCTTTTAAATTTTAATTTATTGGGATTTTTGTATAGAGAGTTGATATGGAACACCTAGATGGGATCCTATGGATCTTGTTTAGTTCACATCCTACACATTACCTTGGGAATGTATAGACCTTGTATTTTCATTTGATGCATGAATGGGGGAGGCACCGCAATAAGGCTGTGATGTTTCTATTTTCTAGGTATTGGTAGCTAGTGGTGAGATGTTGGGACATATCCTACATATCACATGGATTATTTTTTTCCTATTTTAGTCATCCATTTGTTTGTTGGATAAGAACCTTGAGTTTTATCATTTTTTTTCTACTTTTGAGTTGTATCGCTACTACTATCTTCCTTTTTTATGGAATATATATTTCATGTTGTTCTTTATATTGTCTATTTATGTTGTGTATATGTCTCATGTATATCTTTTAATGTTAGAATAAATCATTCCACCTATTTTATGTTTGATACCCTGGTGCTTGTTGCTAGCCCATGGGGATCAAGAACACTCTTTGGGTTAGTGGAGAATCAGTTTGGTGCCCGATGAGGGTATCATAGGTCAGTTAGTTACAAATTAGTATAAGATTATGTTTATTCTTAGTCTTTGGAAGTTGGTAGATAAGAGATAGGATTTTCTGGACTTGTTAGGTAGGTTACGGTGAGTTACTAGATATCCTTTATTATGATGAGCCTCAACTTACCATGGGATGTTAGGATGTGCATCTCTTGTGTTGAGTTTTGATCTTGATCTTAGTATCTTATTTTATTTATCTGGTTTAAAATAAAATTATTATATAAGATAATCATTTATTATTTTTATTTTGTGTATAAAAATACCTATAATACATCTTTTATGGGTTCTATAGAAGGTTGAGGTGAGAGACACTCCTAAAGGAAATCATTCTCTAGATCATGATTTTATAGAGACTACTGTGTGGGTAGTTTGTGTCATGGACCATAACATACCATGGGTTCAAAACCTAGTAATTTATGTGAAACCAAGAGTTGTATGGTATAGGTATCTACCTTGAAAATATTTACATGAGAAACCCACATAATTTAAAGGTATAAATGAACTTAAATAGGTGGAGGACTAGCTGGAAAAGATTGATCAAAACTTTGACTTCCTGGAGACACATGAGTCTATCAAGGTGAAGTGAATAGTGTTCAGACTCAAGGTTCCAAACAAGCAGTGGTGGGTTTCCATGGTAAATGAAAATTTGAGTTTGGGATTAGATTTTAAGGATTTCAATACCCTCTTCTTTCATCAATTCTTTCTATATTCTTTGATGATAGTGAAGTCCCTATAGTTCCTTACTTTATAGTAGGGATAGCATTTGGGGTTGGTGTTCACAAGCCATTTTTCGAAAGTAATTCCTTTTTCTCCATAGGTGGGGATGGATGATCAAATAAAAGATCAAAAATGCTTACAAGGATTGTGAGAGGTTATCTAATCATTGGTACACATTCTAAATATTACAACCCATGCTGGCATGGTAAATAGAGATATGATTGAATACATGGACATGACATGAAAGATTGGACTTTCTAGCTATTATCTTTCACCTAGATGAAGTTTTAGTGGAATTATGGGAAATAATAGAAAGTGGAGTGATCATCACAAGAGTGATAAAGGTATTTATCAGTAGAGATCTTCCTATGCACATTCTTTAGTAACCAGTAGTGTGACCCTACTTTCTATTAGTCTCGATAGATTGGGAGAACCCAGCATTCTTATCCTTCACTTAAAAATATTTTCAATACTTTTTAGTACCAAGATCATATATAGAGGTTCTTATAGGAAACTTATATGCCCCATTATGGTTAGGGGTCTTCATATCTAAAGTAAACTATGACACAGTCATAAGCTTCAAAGTCCACAATGATCTAGCCAATGGCCTCAGGAGTGAAGAAATTTAACAAAATAGATGATTTTCTAGAAGAGTTTGGCATAGGCCTAATGATACAGAGGTACTTTTTTTGTTGTATATAATATAGAAAATTATTTTTTTTGATATAGGTGCCTCACACTCACTTATATATACCCATTTTATTGATATTCTAAAACATTCAATGGAGGTCATGTCCTCTATTATAGAGTTGACGACACCTCTTGGATAGAGGAAGGATCAGGGGTTTCATTGTTCATCCTATTGCATATTGATATCTGACATAGAGTTGGTCTAATATTTCTTGGTTCCTGATCTGGATCTATTTGGCATCTTTATCAGGTTGGATTGACTAGTTTATCACCGTTATCATATTGATTGTTATCATCGGTGTGTTTCAATCTTTTATACTGATGTGAGATCTCACATGTTTCATGGAGAGTGGGACCTGATGTCCGATCATACAGGACCTTCCCACCAAGAGCTCAGGATTCTATTGTCTTCTATTGCAATTGAACTTGATGATATTCTTTTTTTACCTTGTATTTTCAAGATTTCTATGATTTTTTTCCAGAAGACTTATTTTGTATTCCTATAGTAATGGAGGTGGAACTTATGTTTGATCTGGTACTGAGTATGTAGCCATTTTCTATACCCTCTTATCATATAGCACCTGAAAAGATGAAATATCTCAAGATCCAAAGGGTTGTTTTGATGGAGAAAGGTTTTTCACCCTAGTGTTTCATCTTGGGTAGCCCCCCTACTCTTGGTTAATAGGGATGATGGTTCACATCATTTTCACATGGACTATTGAAAGTTAAACTGGGTGACTATTCATAATAAGTATCATTTTCCTTTTGTGGGTTAATTTTTGAAATAGTTAAAGGGGGTGAAGTGGTTTTCAAAAATTAATCTTCAGCCGGGTTATCATCAATGCAGGCTTCATGAGTTTGATATTTCAAATACAACTTTCAAAATTTTGTATAACCATTATGAATGTATTTTGAATTTTTTTAGTATGATTAACGCTCCTATAGTTTATTTTGGATTTTAGGAACTAGATATTCTATCAGTATCTCTACACATTCATTATTATATTCATGGATGATATCTTGCTTTATACAAAATCTTAATATGAACTTGATCACCATATGAATCTAGTTTTAAAAATATTGATAAACTACTAAATTTATGGGAATCTATGAAAATGAAATTTCTAGATCCAAAAATTTATGTTCTTGGGGCTTGTTATTTCTGAATGTTTCATATAAGTCAATACAAATAAGATATATGTTCTCTTGTCATGGTTGGAGCAACAAAATTTCTTCATGATGTGAATATTTATAGAGATATTTGAATATTATCAGTGGTCAATCTGGGATTTCTCAAAGACTGTTTCATCTTTGACTACTCCTACTATGAAAGGGTTTAAATTCACTTAGGACGCTTAGTGTCAGGATTATAATGATGAGTTGAAACTAATTATGACGTCAGATCCTATTTTGATCTTTTGAGAACTTGGAAACGGGTATGTGGTATACTTTGATACTTATGGTTCTAGTCTAGGTTTTATGCTTATATAGGGTGGTCACATTGTGTCTTATGTTCCCCTTCATCTTTGTTTTCAGGAGTAAAATACTCCTACTCAAGATTTGGATCATTTCATGATTATTCATTCCCATAAGTTCTGGAGGCACTATCTTTTTAGGGAGAGGATCATGGTCTTTTCAGACCATAAGAGTTTAAGATATATCTTCTCCTAGAAGGATCTGAATATCAGGTATAAGAAGTGGGTGGAGTATCTACAGAAGTTCAACATAGACATCTCCCACACCCTAGGGAAAGGGATTGTTTTTGCTGATTATCTCAATTAGAAATTTCCACATAATTATATTTTTTGAATTGAAAGAGGAGTAGTAACTAATGGGGTGTTTTTCTCAACTACATATAGATGCACAGGATGATGTTTCTATAATGGTTCTGACCATTTTTTAGTTATCATCATATCTCATTGAGTCTATCTTTTTGGTTTAGAAATAGGATTTCATGTTCATTGAATTTATGGAAACATTATATGGTGGGGAGATAATTATTGGTTGGCCTCTCCCTTATGATGATATTATTTTCTTCAAGAATCAGTTTTTTCCACATTGGCTATGAGGAATTCAGTGTTATATGATTTTCATGGTTATTCATGGGACATTAACCCTAGAACTATGAAGATGTATTATGACATTAGGTGATATTTCTGGTGGCTAGGTATGAAGAGAAACATTTCTTATTATGTGTCCCACTATTACACCTTCCAGTAGATAAAGAAAGAGAACCTGAGGCCTCATAGGCTTCTTCAACCTCTTTTGGTGCTGGTCTAGAAATGGGATGAGGTATCCAAGGACTTCATTATAGGATTAAAATAGACTCCTGAAGGTAATAACACTATATGTGTGTGGATTAAATAGTTGATGAAATATACTCATTTAATTTTGATAAGGGAAACCACTAAAGTTAAAGATCTAGGTAAGGAATATGTGAAAGATATTATGAGGTTATATGGGGTTACTTATTTCATTATCTTGAACATCACTACTACAAATACAGCTTTTCTCAGTGATAAAAATGGCCTTTAATAGTGCTAGAAAAGCGCTATAAATGTCGGCGAAGATAAAGGGGGTTCCCCTTTATCAGCACTCCAAAAAGCGCTAATAAAGACCCCTTTTATCAGCGCTCAAAAAAAAGATCTAATAAAAGGGGTCTTTTATCAGTGCTAAAACAAAGCACTGATAAAGGGGTCTTTTATCGGCACTTTCTTTTTAGCGCTGATAAAAGTTAAAAAAATTAAAAAAAATTAAAAAAATCCTGCAAATCGGGGGGGGACTTTATAGCGCTTGAGCCCCCCTTTTACAGCGCTTTTCTGTCCCCTTCAGCACCCCGCACGCACCCCTCCACCCTTTATCAGCGCTAGCCCCAGAATCACCCATACACGCGCGTCCTTGCCTTCACCCGGATTTAATCTCGAGACCTCCCCCCTGTGCACCTGAAGCCTTTTCCACTCCCCTATATTGATTTGTTCTCCTATTAGTGATATATCTATTTATTTATATATATATTTGGTTACATTTATTCATATAGTAATATATAGTTATATGAATATAAATATATAGTTATATTAATATAAATATATAGTTATATTAATATATATATATATATTTATAGTGATATTAATATATATATTTATAGTGATATTAATATATATATTTATAGTTATATCAATATATATATGTAGTTATATTAATATATATATATAGTTAGATTAATATATAGGTATATAAATATTCATATATTTGTATTTTAAATAAAATGGATATTAGTTATTATTTAGATAAAGCTAATATATTTTATATGTAAATATACTTTATCATTTATATTTATAATTAAATTTTTAGTTGTGAATATATAAAAAATATGTACATATAGTTATATATTTGATTATAAATAGAAGTTCAATATAAAAACAACAAAATTTCAAAGACATAATATCAATATGAATGTAATACCTTGGAATAAATTTAGTCCCCACCAATAAAATCCAATAATACCCCCTTAAATGAGGATGAAAATCCACAAAATGTAAAAACATTAGGGTACCCAGACTAAAAACTAAGTTTTTGAGGCCTTCTGGGCCTTTTTTGGCCTTCAAAAAACCTTGATCGGAGTTTCCACAACTCATAATGAGGTAGAACCTGTCGCAGGCTTCGATTTGATATGTGGTAGAGCTCAAACGGACATCCGGATCAAAAGTTATGGCCGTTTGATGTTCGAGTTGCGTTTTCAACATATTTTGGATATTTTTTTAATTTTTTTTTTATTTTTTTAGTCTTCAAATTGTTATTAAATGACTATTACTCCATAATAATTAAAAAATTATTAATTAAAAATATTTTTTTAATTTTTTTATAAGCCATTTTCACTAAATATTTTATATATTAAGTGTAACTGTATATTTATAATTATCTAAAATATATTTAAAATTATATTTAAAAAATATAATCTATATTTATATCAATATAACTATATCTATATATTAACATATTAATATATATTTTTTAATGATTTTTTTTGGAAGTATACCCTTTATGAGTGCTTTTTTTAAAAGCGCTGATAAAGACCTCCCCCTTTATCAGCGCTACTAAAAAAAGCGCTGATAAAGGTGTTCCCTTTAACAGTGCTAAAAAAAGCGCTCTTAAAGGGGGTACCTTAATCAGCTCTAAAAAAGCATTGATAAAGGGGTACTTTTATCAGAGCTTTTTTTAGCGCTGATAAAGGTACCCCCCCCCCCCCCCTTATCAGCACGTTTTCATTAGCACTGATAAAGGGTGGCACCGGGAATGCCCAGTTTTGTGGTAGTGCATGGATCCTAGGTTTACTTCCAGATTCTAAAAGATTATCTAGGAAGTTATGGGGAGTCAATTAAAATTAGTACAACTTATCATCCATATATGGATGGTTATAAGAAGAAATCTATTTAGATATTGGAGGATATTCTTAGTTCTTACATCTTGGATTTTGGTGGATCATTGAACAACCATATGGGAATGGTTGCGTTTGTGTATATTAGCATCTATTGCTCTTCAATAAGAATATAACCACTAGAGGCATTGTATGGTCACCCAATCAGGTTACCAATTTTTGGGGGCATAGGTGGGAAAGGCCTCTCTTGTGGGACAAAGACTCATTTAAGAGACATTAGTTAGAATTTAGGATATAAATCGATGCTTGGTTATATCTCAATGTTGGTATAAATCATATGTATATCATCAATGTTATCTTTTGGGTTTTTATTTTGGTGAATGAGTTTTCTTGAATGATTCTCTTCAATTGGATCACCATCATCTTGATAAATAGGGGAAGTTCAGTCCAAGATATTCTAGATCATTTGAGGTTGTTGAGCGACTTAGTATGGTTGTGTATCAGTTTGAATTACTCTCTTAGTTTATAGGTACTCATGATTTTTTTCATATATATATTAACTCAAGATTTACCATCTAATCCATCTCATGTTCTAGAAATGGAAGATATTGATTTTGATACAGATGTTAAAGTTTTGGAAAAACCAGTGGATATCGTTGATTCTTAGATGAAAGCATTATGTGGAAATTGTCTTTCATTGGTCAATGTGTTATGGATGCATGGATCAAATTCTCAGAATACTTTTGAGCACATATCATCAGTGAGGATGTAATGGCCTCACTTTTTTTAAAATAATTCTTCTTCGATGTGACTTCTTTTTGATGGAAAGTCTTATAGTGGGGAGATTTTAACATACCGATAAAAATGTTTTATCTCTTTTAATGTTTATGAGTTTTTTTGTTCAAATGGAATATAAAAATTTCTAGAAAATTTGTGTGGGTATACTTTTAGGTGATCCCTGTAGGAAAAATTCACATATTGAATATAATTCATGATATTAATCTATCACTTGTATGAATCCAAGAAACAATTTCATGACGTGAACATGATTCAAGACATGAACTGAATTCACTTTGTGAATTCCTCATTCCGGATTTTTAGCCCGAGGTGAATCCTTTTTTGTAATACAAGAAATGGGGGATATTTACATTGTTTGTTAAGGATTCATGTTGTGAAACCTTTATTCCCAATGATTTTTATTGTGATGAAAGCCTAAATATTAATTCATTCATTACATAGCATCCTCCCTCAAATCCTAGGTCTCTCCCATGTGATTTTTTTTGATTATATCCCTTCTAGATTATTTTGTTTGGAACCTTGAACTTCAGTGCATTTGGATTCTTTCCCACTGGTAAGTGTTCTATTATCTCCCATATTTCTTTATTTATCTTTGGTTTTAACATTGGTGTTGGGTTGAGTTTGTGGGTTTGGTGATCATGTGATGATGATTCTTCTTTCCATTCCAAATCCATTGTTGATTTGTGTTCCTTTCCTTCCACTATTGGTGTGTGGACCCCATTGTGGGTGGTGTGTGATCTGAGTTTGAGGTAGGTGGTTTCATCTCTCACACATGTTTTATGAATCATAAATACTCTTGGTTTATAAATTTATTTATAAATAAATTGAAATTATTGATTTATTTGTCTGTGTGTAAATGGGTTTTTGAGAAAATATAGTTCTACCCACAATTTGGTAAAATAACTATGTTTTCTAGGGAATTGTGAAACAGATTTGTGGAATGATATTTAAAGCATGTTTTTTATTGAAAATGGTTGTTTGGAACTGTATTTTGAAATGTCATAATGCCTTCTTATATGATTTATTAAATTCAGTAGATGGGAGCCTTGGGTACCTAGGTGGAGGGTTTGGTATTAGTATGTGTTCGTTGTTTATGTCGGGAAGTTCACTCTTGGGGTGTTCATCTATTACCTAGTATCTATGTCATATGGACTTGATCGTGAAATTTTAGAGGGTTCACTTAGGGGGTATATCTATATTCCTTGGGCCTTTTTCCTAAGGAATTGAGTGTGCACTATTTATTGGTGTTCATTAGGATACGAGTGACCTAGTTGGCCCAACCTTTGTTATCATATATGTGTTTACCATTTCTATTTTGAAGGTACAATTTTATATTTGATATATATTTATTTATTAATGAAATTTTGTTATTGGTATTATGCTTTCAAACTATTTTACCAGGCTTGT
Source organism: Viscum album (assembly GCA_963277665.1). Classification (NCBI taxonomy): domain Eukaryota; kingdom Viridiplantae; phylum Streptophyta; class Magnoliopsida; order Santalales; family Viscaceae; genus Viscum; species Viscum album. Next base: position 871,486,253 of record OY728147.1, on the reverse strand, counting down.
TTTAGAACTATGTAGAATAGGAAACTATTTGCCATTCTTTTGATAAAAAATATGTTTAAATTTCTATCATTCCATGTTTTATTTTTTATTTATCATATTGTGATTTTGTATAGAAACTTTATGTAGAAATCCTAGTTTGAATCCTACTAATTCTATTTAGCTCACTCCCTTCACATTCCCTAAACAATGTGTAGACCTTGTATTTCCTTTTGTTGTAGGAAATTGAAAGGCTTCATAGTGAGGTAATGAGGTTTCTATCAGTTGGTATGAGTATCTAGTGGTGAGATGGTGGTACATTTCCCACATATCTCATTATTATTTTATTCATCCTTTAATGTTTTTTTCTTTGTACCTTGAGTTTTATCTTAATGTTTTACTACTTTCTCATTGTATCACTACTATTTTTTTGCTTCTTTTAATAGTATATATATTTCAATTTTTTATTTTTTTTGTCTTTTTATTCTATTTATATGTTCCAGGTATCTTGTTTCATGTTGGATGAAATCATTCCCTATATTTTATGTTTTATTCATGTTCATATTCTCTAGGATAAGGGGGTTAGGAACACCCTTCTAGTCAGTGGTGAATCAGTCCAGGTTCTATGGGAGGTATCCTAGGTTGGTTCATTATATCAATGATATAAACCATTCCAAATACAAAACATAACATTCAAATTCTCTCTCATGATTCCAAATATTCTTTAATTCCTTGAGAATGGACCACATGGTAGTAAAAAAACCCTATCTCTAACCATCCCTTCGAAATATCTCTTCTTCCACTTTGAAAATTAATTGGATGATGGGTAAAAAAGGATAGATAAAATGGTCAAAATATTTTAGGCCAAAAATATAAACTAATCCCATTTAATATAAACAATTTAGAATCTAAAATCAAAATTTAAAAATAAGTATACTTTTAATTATTAATACTAATAAAACAATTTATCAAATTTGGAAGATGAAAGATAAATCATATTAGCTTAAAATTTAAGACCATATTTAAATACTTGGTAAAATTTTTAAAATATCCATTAAAATTATAATATCAATTCAATTATGATAAATTATTTAAATAATTATCATTAAAGCATCAAATAGTTTAAACTAAATCATAAGGAAACTCAATTATTCTCAAAAGTAATCTAAAAATTTTAAAATCAACAACATAAATCACTTTCATACTAGAAACTAAATTTTATTAATGGAATCCCATTCTAACTCTAGTTTTAACAAATTTAATATTTTACTTAATAAAAGAGATATTAATGATCAAAAGTGTCCTTGTGAGAAAAAAAAATAATGTCCAAAAGTAACAAAAATTTAATAAGAATGCTTGTGTATAATATATAAAATAATAACCACATTAGTGAGACTTACACCAATACATGGATAATAACATACACACATCAAGCAAGAGAACGGGATCTTCAGGGTCCCCGTAATTAACAAATTAATCCTAAACTAAATTCCTTTACTCTACTCCCCGGGGTATCATTAAAATAAATATCAAGACTCTTATTTATGGTAAATACTAAAATTTATCCATCGAAAAAAAGTCCATAGGATCTAAATAGGATATATTCAAAGGCCGGATCACATATATTACCTATCAAAAGAAACCTACTCATATAAAAATCTATTAACTACCTTCCATGTTATGAAATACTAACACAATGATAGATTTTAAATTCATAAAAATATTCCTAATTGTAATACAATAATTTCTATATTCTAACTCCTTAAAATAAATTTATTGGTAGTGTACAATGAGCATGCCATAACCATTTCACCCCTTTACCTCAATCATAGAGTATCCAATAATCAAAGAAAAATAAATTATGTTTTATCAGTACCTTTAATCTCATATCTCATTTTCATGAACCCATTTTTCTAAAGATTCAAACTCATCATAAATTTTACTACCAAATCATAATCATATATTAGTATGCACAAGGAGTTACCAACCCATAAAACCTATCTATATCAAACATTTAGTAATCTATACTTAAGAAAAAAAAAGTTTCATAGACCTAAAATCTTGATCCATACCACTCCTTAAAATTTTAATGTTTCAAATCAAAAGGTAATACACTATAATAATCCATTAAGAAACAATACTCACACCCTTAACCATAACCCACCTATAACACCAAATCCACTCTACTTTAATACTATGGAATAAATCTCTTCATACCCACCCATAACCAACTTAAATCTACAAACCAATAATCCCTTAATTCATTGGGGAAAATTTATTAACCAAAGCCAAGAGATCACTCTCATACATCAAATAAAACTCTCATGGAATTAAATAAAAAATATCCAAATAATGGGAATGAAAAATAATTCAAAAAACACAAAAACAAATATTATAATGGGTATATTGCATGGTTAATAGTTTGTAAATGTTAATATAGAATAAAAGATTCCCCAAAAACCAAAAACCATTAATATTTTCCCTAAATCACGTATTATAATTATACATGAGTTCATAGAACCATGTAAATAATATAAAATGATCCATTAATGATAGATTTTATAAATTTTACACTGAAACTTTCTTAAAAATCTTCTAACACTTAAATATACCTAAAATTTATGAGGTTTCACCCTTAAAATATTCCAAACTCAATTTAATGAGTTATACTATAACATTCTAAATCTCATAGCCAACTTACCACAATTTTTCTATCACTATACAAATAGATCGGTTGTATAATTTGGCAGACATAATTACATACCCAAACATTCTAAATGATAACCTAAAACAGCTCACACTCCCAAACCTATTTTTGAAAACCCAAACACTAAATATTATCCTCAATCACATAATTTTTAAACAAAATAACTAAATCATTTTAAGGAAACATTCCAAAAAGAATCACTATCCATCTTCATATGTTTTTTCCATTACCCAGACATAAAAACACAAAATAAAAAGTCAAAAACTAAATTAAAATTTAAATATATGAAATTAAAAATATTTTTTTCATTAAAAAACAAAAGTAAATGAAATTTATTAATGAAAAAACACTTTTTATAAAAATATGGTAAACTACTCCCAAAATTTCTAAAAAACCATACTTCTCTTCATTTTCTAATAACAAACAAGAAATTTAATAAATTAAAATTAAACCCTAATTTTATTAAAATAGTTAACCAGCTTGTAAATTAATTTATAACTATATATATTTTCATTTGATAAAACCATTATAAACCAATTTCATAAAACAGTTTTTCAAAATAATAATTTATAAAACATACTCAGAACTTGAATCAAGAAATAATATTTTTATAAAAATATACCTAAAAGAAAATATAACTTCAAATATGAAATCAGTTATGAATTTCAAAAATAATTCATCTAAATACACCTTTTAAATTTATATAAAACATATATTACTGATTTCTTAAAATAATATCTTCTATATTCAACAAAATCAATTACATTATCCAATATCAATATTTGAGGACACTTGAAAATTTAATTTTTCACTAGAATAAACATTTTAAGGTTTGATATAAAATATTTAGTGAATTTTAATTAAATTGATTCCCACTCACTTCATAAGGATATAACATAAAATTCATTGATGATAATGATATAAATCTCTATATTAAAAGAACAAGAAACCAATTCCATTAATTAAAAATTTGCCACATAAATCCATATATAATGACATCACATACCTTTCCAAATTACATAAATATATTTCAATGCATCCAAACCCCCAAAATAACCCACCAACATCTATTAAATCAAAAATGAAATGTCACAACTATAATTTCCAGAAAACCTAATCTAAAATAACACAATCAATGAAGTACTAATCGGGTGGTGTAACAATGCTAATAGATGATCCAAATAAATGTTTTTATTGGGACATAAATATATCTAATAGTAGAAGAAGAAATCAAAAAAAACCCATATAGCATATCCACTAATATGGAAATCAATAAAATTAAATGAAAACAATAAAACAAGTATACCTCACTATTTATGTTGAATCCACTACAATAATAATTTTATTGAGATCCCCTGGTAGTAACCAATGGGTTATTACCTCTAAAGGTATCCACTAGTCACAAGAATCACCATATACCTTGGTAGGATCCATTCTCTTTTAAATGAGTGTTAATACATTCTCCACAAATTTTATTGAAGATAATATCATTTAAGTGATTCAGATTTATATAGTAATCATTTATATATCCAAAATAAAGTATATAAAATCCATTAGATAGAGATCCTTTATCAAATGAAGGATCTTAATAAAAATTTAAACATTTCATACATTAGTAAACATCTAACTCTTTACCTCCATTCCATTATAAAAATTACTACATCCTTCATTTATGTATGTGATTTTTAATCTCATTTAGGAATCCATAATGCATTTACACATCATCACATGATGTTCTACATGATTAATAAAACATGATAAATATTAAAGGACAAATTTTCAAATGATATCTTATATCATTTAAACATGAACTCCATGAAATGTTATAAAGAACCATTACCCAACACAAAACATGGCATAGTGTCTCTCTAATATTATATGGTTTTATTAAATATTTTATATAATTTTCACTAAAAATATCTATCATTTCATTTTAATATCCTAGTTTAAATAAATATTTATTTTTCTTTTTTTTAATAAAATAAATCGACTCCTCTATAATTTTATGATTTTAATATGTTTAATATTCATTTGGAATTATTTTATTACTTTTATGGCCTTTAGAAACTTTTTTTATATATTTTTTATGATAATTTTTATTCAGGAAGCTATGTAAGATTAATTAAATATTTTCCAACCTCACATCTAGAAAAATCCATCTAGTGTATTAATAAATCATTTATAAACCAAGATACATAATATTTAAATAATTGGTAGTCACAAAAGATATTACACCTAGCTAAAAAAATATGTAAGAGTAAACATGAAGGATCATGAAAGAGTAGTCTATCATCCACATACTATTAAATCATATTTTATATGGGTGATGTAAGAGTAACCCATGGGGATAGATACTAAATAATAATCTATATTTATCAGGGGAAATGTAAGACTAACAACAAGGGACAAGAAAGTGTAATTATTTTTTGAGAGAGTATGAGTAAGAGTAATTATTTCTCATCCATGAATTAAAATATAATTATTGTGCTTAGGGAAATTTAAGATATGTGTTCTGATTTTATGCTAGCATGTGGGAGTCGAAACTGATCTTGGGTGATTGTGAGGGTGAGTCCATGGTTGAATAAAAGTGGCATAAATGAAAAAATATTAAGTTGAGCTTTAAAATAATGAAAAAAATTCGAATCTTCTTATGAAATATATTATTTTAATGAACTTATATTGGGAATTATCAATGTCAAGTTTCAATATAACTGCACCTGAAAAAGAATGAATCAAGAATAGATTGTGTCCATTGTAAAGACCTGAAGCTTGACGTACATTGACATTACATTACATTTGCGGAATACTTAGTACATAACAAAAACACACACACAAGGATCGTAATAGTTTAGTGTCTTTGGAAACTCGGAATATAATCTTCTAATCGTGGTGAAAGATCTTCAATATCTCCCATAAAGATCTTCTTCTTTTTCTACCTAAAACCTTTCTTTATATCCTGGGGAAAAGAAAACATAAAAGGGTGAGCTCAAATGCTCAGTAATGGTAAACAAAAGAAATATCAATCACATAATTTTCATAAGAACATAACATTTTTGGAAATCTTAACCTGCAAAAGAGAGAATAATTTCATAACATGGGGTAAATCATAGTAGTGAATTGAAATCACAGTAATCATAACTTAAAACATGAAACTTTGTGGAATACACACATAATCATAGAGAATCATTTCTTGTTAGTCAAGACTCATCGCCAAGACTATCTTAGTGGACAAAGTCCCTTTCTGAACCGAGTCACCCTTGTTTCAGTCCTGTTTCACTGAACCGGTATAACCTACCATTCCAGCCATGTCTATCTCAAGAGTATAAAATCTTTACCCAATTCATTGGAGGGAGATATAGGTCCCACCCATCTTATAATGATACCATTCTTATGTGTGCCACAAAATCATAAATCATACATCATTTCATAACTCATGTAATAAAATGGGAATCTTAAACATCGTGACATCATAAAACAATTCATATAAGATAAAGGAATTCATAAAGCTAATTCCATAATAACATAATCAAATCAATTTAATAATAGAGATAAAAACATAACCCTTTATTATCTTAGATGGAAAATAATTTTGATAAAACACTTGAACTTCATTCTTGAGGAAAATATCCTTTCTTTTTCAAAAACACTTTTCTTTTCTTAACATGTCATAAAATTATAAACTAAAAGAAGTTGATAAACTTGAAAACTTGTAAAGTAAGATTCTTGGAAATAATGTTTTAAAAATCTATTCATGCCGTATAAGTTAAAAAAAACATTCTTCGTACTTTTGTCGGAAAGTCAAAAAGTACCTCGTACGAAAAAACGACAAAAGATTCCTTTCATATTCTTTACTAAAAACTCACCGAAGGGTAAAAATGGATTTAAACAATTGTAGGTGGATGGAAATAATATTACATATTTATGAAACATGGATGTGGATGATAAAATACACCCCAGTAAATACTTACGAATAAACAATCTCGGATAAAAATGAGATTGTGATATTTCCCTTACCTTAGGTCCGACTTGCTTTATACGTGTCCGAAACTCCTGTATAATGATTTAAATCATGTTATTGACTTATTCCAGAATCATATTCATTGTTATTATATCATATATGGTCCTCTTATGACTTTATATTACCCGTTCTTTTGTAAATTCATGTTAAAGAGCGTTTTGGGTAAAATTGTTTCATTTGTCGTCCGTGTTTTGACTTTTAATTATTCATATGATTACTTAGATCATGATTACTTAATTCCAGAACAAAAAACATGATTTATATATATATATATATATATATATTCAGGATATACATATATAAAATAAATCATTAAATGGAAAGAAATACACCGTTCATGGAGACGGTAGTCCGTACGTACGCATGAACGCTGTTTTCGTTTCCTTATTGAATTGAATGGAATTAAGTAGATGACATACATATAAATATATAAATAAATCCAGTATCATTATTATGTCATATATTTCATTAGTACATATTATATATACTTTATAATCATTCATGAATGGTTAATCATTGAGAATGAATCTCATCGCGTCGTGGAGACGGTATTCCGTACGTACGCACGAGCGATGATATCGTTCCCATGGTCGTGGAATTGTGTTGAAGTGTATGTATACTATTTCAGTATCAATATCACTTTATAATAATCATATATAGTTACTCTTTACACCTTTATACCCATCCAATTAAGGTGGTGGCGGAAAATAGATTACACCACGGCGTGGAGACGGTATTCCGTACGTACGCACGCGCGGCGATTTACTTTTTCCGTAGGATGGATAGAAGGTTAATTAGAGTTGTTTCATATTTATAATAACATATCAGTATATAAGAAATACTGATGTTATTACTTTATCATGAAACAACTAAAGAAGAATAAGTTGAAGAAGAAAGAAATTGAAAAAGATCGGTAATGGATATTACCTCTTCTTTGAAGTGCTTCTTTGAGACCTCCTTTTAGGGAACTAAAATTGGTCTTTTAAGAAGGACAGGACCTCTAGGATGATACTAGGGAAGTGGAGAAGAGATTTTGGCAGGGGTTGGCCGAGCTTGAATGTTCAAATTGGTGTGAGGAGGAGAAGGAGGAGGTTCCCTTTTATAAGGGAGGAGAGGGGCACCTTAGGAATATCTCAAAATATTATTTTATATTAAAGTCAAAATAAGTTTATAATGGTTCTAAAGGGTCTTGTTTCGAAGATAAAGTGGGGATGGGTCGAAATCCTATCAACCAATAAGATTTAGACACGTTTAGGTTATTATTTTAACCTTATCAATTAGATTTAACTCTAAGTTAAATAATTTAACTTTTACCGTGTCTTTTTGTTTTCTTACACTATATGGTTAATAAATTTACTATAACATGCCAAACGAACCCCAAATTGTTTATTATTAATATATATATCCTTATCTAAGTCATTTTGCCGAACCTTAGATTTTTAGGAATAAAATAACAATTAATAATATAATATTTGATTTAAAAACTATTTTGTGTGAATTTTGAGACTATTTGATATATGATTTTTGTGAAAGCCATAACAGAATTATATGTTCGAAACAAGTTGATTAAATCAACACTAATATATCATAGTAACCTGTAAAATTAGTGTAATTCATAAAAAGTCTTAAATTACATTTATTTTGGTATTTATAATATCAATTATGTCAATATTTCATTAATAAGATAATTACTGCATCATCTTTGTGTCATAAATAAATTAAATTATTTGATGTCTAAAAATTACAAATAAAATACCATTATGTAGGATATCTTTTTAGCTTTCTAATTAATATTTACAATCGAATTTATCTTTTGTATAACCCCATATTAAAAATGTTTTAGTAAATAAACTTTGATTTTAACTCTTTTAACGCTTCTTTGAATTAAATAATAATAAATGTCCTAATCTAATCCAAGTGGGCCTAAATGATAATAGTTCACACTTAAGGTTGTTTTTGGTCGAGATACACTTGTCCAATAGAATTAGGACATGTGTTAGGGTAATAATAAAATCATTTTTACCCTTAATTACCCTATTTACTTTTAACCGTTGTAAATAAAAGTAAAAAGTTACTATTCACCAAAAATTATTTTCATCTCATTGAACCACATTTTAGTCCTTGATATTAACCGTGTCTGTCGGATTTTCGAAATTCCATTCACAGAAGTGGTAAAATTATGTTTTATGAAAAATTCAGTTTTTTTAACTACCACTTAGTAGTTTCACTATTCATCAAAAATTGATGTTTTTCAGAACAATGCCAAAATTTCATCCTAAGCTATATTTCATATTCCGAATTCAAAAATGAAGTCTATTTTACCAAATTCATAACATAGAAGTTGCATTAATTAATTTTATAATTAAATCCTACTGTTAAAACAAATAGCGTGTTTTTTTAAGAAACAATATCTATCAAAAGATTGACACTTGATTATGTCTGGTTTAAATGTGAAATTACATCCAATGACCAACATTGTATTAAATTGTAAAACTATATTCTAAATATACTTTAAAACCACTCAAATTAATAATTTATCACTATTAATTATTTCGATTAAAAAAGTTGTTTTTAATTATAATTTAATAATTTTCACTATTCATCAGAATATGAAAGTTATCCGAAATGTACCAAAATTTCACTTTAGGCTAAATTCGATTCTCCGAACCCAGAAATGAAGTCCATTTTGAGATCTCAAATTTCTAAAATTTTAAAAAGTGGTTATTACTATTCATAACGGCTAGTTTTAATAATATTTTAATAGCATATCGTTGTTTAGTGAAACTCAGTATTGCGTACTACACACGCTATCGAGGAAGGTCGTGATTGCATGCAAGGAAAGTCAATGATGTGTGTTGTGAAAGCTCCTTTTGGTGTAGCGTACAACACAAGGCATTAAAGAATATTTTTCATAAAATCTTGGGCTGTTACATTCTACCCCCCTTAAAATGAATTTCGCCCTCGAAATTTGTCGGGGTTATAAATGGTTTACTACTTGAAAGTTTCTTTAATAGAAACCCACATCGTAAAAAGGAATACCAAAACTTGGATTTAAAAACTAAAGTATGAAATGTAACGATTACCCAAATAAACTAATCACTGGGTTTCCACATAGGTTAAAATATGGATATGGATGAGAAATCTAACCATCATGTTCTGATGGAGAGTGGTAGAGAACATGGCTATGGAAAAGCTAGCAATCACAAAGCCATAAATGTGTGACGATCTAAGGTACCATCTGATTAATCAGATATAAGAGCACTAGGACAACATTTTTGGTTTTCAAGATCATTTCCCTAAAGTTGATGAATTAAAAGAAATACTTACATGATTTTGTTACAATCTCACTGTTGTTCGTGAATTGAACAATTTCCACTTTATATTATAAAGAAATGAAGTTGAATATGTTATTCGTGAAGCATTACCAGATCATGTGATAGAAGGATGGGTCATTCCATCTATTTCAAACAAAAGGTTAGCAAAAGTTATAAGTCCATCTTATAGTGACATTAATCGTATATGGTTCCAAAAATGAACTTATACTTCATATATCAAACCGCTTAATAAAATAAAACTAGTTTCTACTAAAAAGGGACTTCTTGTAGGCCAGTGGTAGGCGATAAAGGCCAGTCGCACTTCGGTTGTGGGTTCGACTCCCATAGCCTTGTCCGACGCGATGGGCTGTCGCCTGTCCTGCAGGTTGTCCTTTTTCTAAAACTACATTACTATAACATCACATCAATAATATCTAAAAAAAGAACTTCTATCCTTAAACAATACTATTTTATGTCCAAAATAATCCATTCTAGTCTTTAGGCTTATCCATAATACTGCAGTCCACATTCATAACATAGTGAAAATGATTACCAGAGATTTAATACCATTGTTGAACCCCATATATCATAAGATATGTTTTGTTGGTCACATTCCAAACATTCAAAGTCCTTAATCATGTATTCTCTTGAATACCCATTGAACCTTAGTGAAAACTTGAATGCAGTTAAAAGTTAACACTTTCCACATACCAAAATCCTCAAAATTCTATATACTCAAACCATGATATCACTTAGTCCTTATATCAATCATGAGCTCATGAATACTGTTAAACATTTCGTTTTCTCATTTTCCCTTCATTATGCGCATATCATCTTATTTCCAAAAATATCTCAATCACTTTGAATACCACATTAGACCAATACATAAATACTTTACGATACAACATTATTTTGGAATCCCATTACATAAACACTTAATCATTCCACCACATCGTTATCATATTCAACATCACCAATGGTGATCGCATGTGACTTCCCTTTGTCCTTTGCCTTAAGCAGTTGCTCATGTCAATCATCACTAACCCTTGGATTAGGGCATTTATTAGCATAATGCCCCATTTCCTTGCACTTGAAGCATTGAAGTGTTGGTGGTGCGTTCTCTGCAGTGTTTGCTTTATTCACATCATTAGAAACCCTTTTTCCATTACTTCGACACTCAGCTGCTCGATGACCTTCTTTTCCACACTTAAAACATTTTCTAGTCCCTTTAAGACAATCTCCACCATGCTTATTTCCACACTTTGTGCATAAGGAAACATTCATCTTCTTTTCACCATTATTCTGAGATTTCTCCTTGAACTCCATCTTTCGTTTCTTGTCAAAACCATGAGATTGATATGTAACACCAACTTCCATTTCTACCTTGATAGCACAACGCACAATTTCTTCATAGATACTGAAGTCTCTTATAGATAATGCCCTTCGAAGACTTGGTTTTAAGCCACTGAAAAATCGATCAACTTTACTTTCAGGTTGGATGATAATGCCAGATGCATACCTTGCAAGTCTTGTAAAATTTGCTTCATATATACCAACAGATTCATCATCCTTCTGATTCAGCTCAAGAAACTCCTTTTCCATCTTTGTTCGAAGAATACGAGGGAAGTACTTACTGAAAAACAAGTTCTTGAACTCGTCCCATTCCATGGACTCAATTTCATCTCTTGGCCTCGTATTCTTGATAAGATTCCACCATTGATCAGCTTCACCTTCCAAACGATATACTGCTAAGATGACTTTATCATGTTCAGAACATTGAAGAACTGAAAATATCTTTTCAGTAGTACTGATCCATTTTTCAGCCACAAGTGGATCAGAAGACCCACTGAAAGAAGGTGGACGTTGCCTCATGAAGGACTCAATAGAATATTGTTCCCTTCTCTGCTCATTTGGAAGTCCAGAATGATTCATAGCTTTTGTAAGTATAGAAATAAGATTTTCCACTCCATCTCCCATAACATTTGTTTGTTCAGGAGGACAATAATTGCATTGTCCATTGCATTGATCAACACGGTTCCTTCGGGTTCCATCCATTGTCTAAAACCCAAAAAGAATAGTGTGAGAGGCAAAAATCATGCTAGGGAAAACAACATAATAAAGGGGGAGTACCTTCAATATCTAACATCTTAGGTTTAAATTCTAAGATCGTTAGCACAATTCTAGGACTATAACCTATACGTATACTTAACCTTAGAGACATCCCTAGACATACCTTAGAAATATCTCTAGGGATCTCACTAACGTTTTCGCATCCTAGTTTCCAAAGGTTGACTAAAAATTTCCTCTGATACCAACTGTAGAGACCCGGAGCTTGACGTACATTGACATTACATTACATTTGCAGAATACTTAGTACATAACAAAAACACACACACAAGGATCGTAATAGTTTAGTGTCTTTGGAAACTCGGAATATAATCTTCTAATCGTGGTGAAAGATCTTCAATATCTCCCATAAAGATCTTCTTTTTTTTTCTACCTAAAACCTTTCTTTATATCCTGGGGAAAAGAAAACATAAAATGGTGAGCTCAAATGATCATTAAGGGTAAACAAAAGAAATATCAATCACATAATTTTCATAAGAACATAACATTTTTGGAAATCTTAACCTGCAAAAGAGAGCATTATTTCATAACATGGGGTAAATCATAGTAGTGAAATGAAATCACAATAATCATAACTTAAAACATGAAACTTTGTGGCATACATACATAATCATAGAGAATCATTTATTGTTAGTCAAGACTCATCGCCAAGACTATCTTAGTGGACAAAGTCCCTTTCTAAACCGAGTCACCCTCGTTTCAGTCCTGTTTCACTGAACCGGTATAACCTACCATTCCAGACATGTCTATCTCATGAGATATAAAATCTTTACTCAATGCATTGGAGGGAGATATAGGTCCCACCCATCTTATAATGATACCATTCTTATGTGTGCCACAAAATCATAAATCATACATCATTTCATAACCCATGTAATAAAATGGGAATCTTAAACATCGTGACATCATAAAACAATTCATATTAGATAAACGAATTCATAAAGATAATTCCATCATAACATAATCAAATCAATGTAATAATAGAGATAAAAACATAACCCTTTATTATCTTAGATGGAAAATAATTTTGATAAAACACTTGAACTTCATTCTTGAGGAAAATATAATTTCTTTTTCAAAAACACTTTTCTTTTCTTAACATGTCATACAATTATAAACTAAAAGAAGTTGATAAACTTGAAAACTTGTAAATTAAGATTCTTGGAAATAATGTTTTAAAAATCTATTCATGCCGTATAAGTTAAAAAAACATTCTTCGTACTTTTGTTGGAAAGTCAAAAAGTACCTCGCACGAAAAAACGACAAAAGATTCCTTTCATATTCTTTACTAAAAACTCACTGAAGGGTAAAAATGGATTTAAACAATTGTATGTGGATGGAAATAATATTACATATTTATGAAACATGGATGTGGATGATAAAATACACCCCAGTAAATACTTACAAATAAACAATCTCGGATAAAAATGAGATTGTGATATTTCCCTTACCTTAGGTCCGACTTGCTTTGTACGTGTCCGAAACTCCTGTATGATGATTTAAATCATGTTATTGACTTATTCCAGAATCATATTCGTTGTTATTATATCATATATTGTCCTCTTATGACTTTATATTACCCGTTCTTTTGTAAATTCATGTTAAAGAGCGTTTTGGGTAAAATTGTTTCATTTGTCGTCCGTGTTTTGACTTGTAATTATTCATATGATTACTTAGATCATGATTACTTAATTCCAGAACATAAAACATGATTTATATATATATTCAGGATATACATATATATAATAAATCATTAAATGGAAATAAATACACCGTTCATGGAGACGGTAGTCCGTACGTACGCATGAGCGCTGTTTTCGTTTCCTTATTGAATTGAATGGAATTAAGTAGATGACATACATATAAATATATAAATAAATCCAGTATCATTATTATGTCATATATTTCATTAGTACATATTATATATACTTTATAATTATTCATGAATGGTTAATCATTGAGAATGAATCTCATCGCGTCGTGGAGACGGTATTCCGTACGTACGCACGAGCGATGATATCGTTCCCATGGTCGTGGAATTGTGTTGAAGTGTATGTATACTATTTCAGTATCAATATCACTTTATAATAATCATATATAGTTACTCATTACACCTTTATACCCATCCAATTAAGGTGGTGGCGGAAAATAGATTACACCACGGCGTGGAGACGGTATTCCGTACGTACGCACGCGCGGTGATTTCCTTTTTCCATAGGATGGATAGAAGGTTAATTAGAGTTATTTCATATTTATAATAACATATCAGTATATAATAAATACTGATGTTATTACTTTATCATGAAACAACTAAAGAAGAATAATTTGAAGAAGAAAGAAATTGAAAAAGATCGGTAATGGATATTGCCTCTTCTTTGAAGTGCTTCTTTGAGACCTCCTTTTAGGGAACTAAAATTGGTCTTTTAAGAAGGCCAGGACCTCTAGGATGATACTTGGGAAGTGGAGAAGTGATTTTGGCAGGGTTTGGCCGAGCATGAATGTTCAAATTGGTGTGAGGAGGAGAGGGAGGAGGTGCCCTTTTATAAGGGAGGAGAGGGGCACCTTAGGAATATCTCAAAATATTATTTTATATTAAAGTCAAAATCGGTTTATAATGGTTCCAAAGGGTCTTATATCGAAGATAAAGTGGGGATGGGTCGAAATCCTATCATCCAATAGGATTTAGACACGTTTATGTTATTATTTTAACCTTATCAATTAGATTTAACTCTAAGTTAAATAATTTAACTTTTACCGTGTCTTTTTGTTTTCTTACACTATATGGTTAATAAATTTACTATAACATGACAAAAGAACCCCAAATTGTTTATTATTAATATATATATCCTTATCTAAGTCATTTGGCCAAACATTATATTTTTAGGAATAAAATAACAATTAATAATATAATATTTGATTTAAAAACTATTTTGTGTCAATTTTGACACTATTTGATATATGATTTTTGTGAAAGCCATAACAGAATTATATGTTCGAACCAAGTTGATTAAATAAACAATAATATATCATAGTAACCTATAAAATTAGTGTAATTCATAAAAAGTCTTAAATTACATTTATTTTGGTATTTATAATATCAATTATGTCAATATTTCATTAATAAGATAATTACTGCATCATCTTTGTGTCATAAATAAATTAAATTATTTGATGTCTAAAAATTACAAATAAAATACCATTATGTAGGATATCTTTTTAGATTTCTAATAAATATTTACAATCGAATTTATCTTATGTATAACCCTATATTAAAAATGTTTTAGTAAATAAACTTTGATTTTAACTCTTTTAACTCTTCTTTGAATTAAATAATAATAAATGTCCTAATCTAATCCAAGTGGGCCTAAATGATAATATTTTACACTTAAGGTTGTTTTTGGTCGAGATACACTTTTCCAATAGAATTAGGACATTTTTTAGGGTAATAATAATATCATTTGTACCCTTAATTACCCTATTTACTTTTAACCGTGGTAAATAAAAGTAAAAAAGTTACTATTCACCAAAAATTATTTTCATCTCATTGAACCACATTTTACTTACTGACATCAACCGTGTCTCTCAGATTTTTGAAATTCCATTCACAGAAGCGGTAAAATTAAGTTTTATGAAAAATTCAGTTTTTTAACTACTACTTAGTAGTTTCACTATTCATCAAAAATTGATGTTTTTCAGAACAATGCCAAAATTTCATCCTAAGCTATATTTCATATTCCGAATTCAAAAATGAAGTCTATTTTACCAAATTCATAACATAGAAGTTGCATTAATTAATTTTATAATTAAATCCCGCTGTTAAAACAAATAGCGTGTTTTTTTAAGAAACAATATCTATCAAAAGATTGACACTTGATTATGTCTGGTTTAAATGTGAAATTACATCCAATGACCAACATTGTATTAAATTATAAAAATATATTCTAAATATACTTTAAAACCACTCAAATTTATAATTTATCACTATTAATTATTTCGATTAAAAAAGTTTTTTTTAATTATAATTTAGTAATTTTCACTATTCATCAGAATATGAAAGTTATTCGAAATGTACCAAAATTTCACTTTAGGCTAAATTCGATACTCCGAACCCAGAAATGAAGTCCATTTTGAGAGCAAAAATTTCTAAAATTTTAAAAAGTGGTTATTACTATTCATAACGGCTAGTTTTAATAATATTTTAATAGCATATCGTTGTTTAGTGAAACTCGGTATTGCGTACCACACACGCTATCGAGGAAGGTCGCGATTGCGTGCAAGGAAAGTCAATGATGTGTGTTGTGAAGGCTCCTTTTGGTGTAGCGTACAACACAAGGCATTAAAGAATATTTTTCATAAAATCTTGGGCTGTTACATCCATGTTGTTGTTCATCTTGAATCCCAAGGGAGGAAGATTCTTTTTAGGAGATGAAGATAAAAATATTGGAGTTGAATGGAATATTATATGGAGATCAATGTGAGTTGTTTTAACCCCCTAAAATTTTATGGAATGTAATTTCTAAATTTAATCTCTTTGATAGCTTACATTTCACACAACACTGAGATTAAACAAACAATGATATATTATTAATATTTTTATTTAAAATGAAATTATATTTTAGAACTTAAATTGGTGGTTATTAATAGAATTAAATAACATATAAAAATATATTATTTAACTAAATTTTACTAATTAATTAGAAATAAATATAAAATCCAATTTAATATAGAGGAAATGTTTTTATAAAAACTCTTTAAATGCGCAGAAATGTGTTTTATACCAACAAAATAAATAAATCACACATTTAGGAATATATTAATGAAATATATATATAATATAATAAATCTAATTCTTAACATTCATAATTAGTGTTTTCTATACATAATATAAAATTAAATCCAATTTTACGCATAAAAGATATATTTTTATAAAAAGACAATTTTACCATCTTTTAATGGAGTACATGTTTTAAATATATTTTTTGAAACATTTATAAATTATATTTGAAAAAATAAACTACGATTTTAAAAATTAATATAAAAATTTACTTTGGATGAATTTTTGGTATTTTTTTAAGTTTTCTGTTTTGATGAATAGTGATAAAATATTACATTTTAAATGAAAACATATTTTTAGTATAAAGAGTTTATAGTGTAAAATTATATTTTTAATTGGTATTAAAGTATAATTAGATTGATTTTTTATCATTTTATCTAATTTATTTCATTATAATCAATTTGATATTAAATTTAGATATAAAACATTTCAATCTTTTGGATGTTTTCACTTTAAAAACAAATCTTTTTATTCCATCTATAATATTAATTTTAAATTAATATTAACCAATTATATTTTATTTTATTTTAAAAATTGAATTCCATATTTGGAAGCAGAAGGTAAAAAATTATTATATATGTCCTTTTTATTTTTGTAATATATGGATAGTAGTTTAGTATTTTATTTTAATTACCACATTTAAGGGTGAATTAGGTAATTAAGGGTAAAAATAATATTTTATGTATTATAAAAATACCCTAAAAATATTCATAACTTCATTTTATGTGTTAGTTTCGACCAAAATCATCCTTGGGTCTATTTTATGGCCTCTTGGAGCCACTTCAATGAATTTAATCCTTTTTTAGTATTTTATTCTAAAGAAAGTCCAATATGTCATACTCATGTTTTTAATAAGTATTACATTTTTTATATGTGTTTTTTCATAATATATCTTCGAATATAAATAGTAATTGTAAATATAAAATTTTTATGTTCATAATAATAATTTTTTTATGTTTTAGGAAGTAAATAATTAAATTAAAGGGTTACACAATGGTGGTATAGTAATTTTTTAATTAAAGGACATATCAAATAAATTATAATTAAAATAATAAATTAAATAAAATTTGATATAAATAATATCATCCATGAATTTTTTAGATTACCTAGACATATTACAGATGAATTAATGTTTTTTTTGAAGTTATCTTATGTATTGATATTTTTAAAAAATTCATGAAATAAATAGTGTCAAAATTGACATTAATGTTATTTTAAAATAAATAATGTTTTATTAAATAATATAAGATTAATAAAAATATAAAACCAAAAAAATTAGATAATGATTAAAATGTCATACATGACTCGTTTAAGGTTTTTTTCCAATTTATAGTAATTAAATTAACCCTCAAAATGTAAATTGCATGATATCACGGTAAGAACTAAAAAAGTTAAATAAGGGTTAAAGTCTAAAGATAAGGGTAATAATGTGACCTAAACTTATCTATAAATTATTATTTGAGAGGATTTTGACCCATCCACATAGTATCTTGTAAATAACTCGATTTTTATCCATTTTAATTTAAATTTAATTTAGTATTAATTTAATATTTTGAAAGTTTCTAAAAGTGTCCATCGCCTCAATTATAAAAGGAAACCTCCTTCCTCACTTCCACACAGAACTTTTGGCCTTCTATCTCTTCCAAACTCATCCCATTTCTCCTCTAAAATCCCCCCATTAATCCTAGAAGCCTTATATTAGGAATAAATCCATCCAAATAAGTATTTTTTGAAAATAAAAAGGAGATAACAAAAGAATAATTAATATATTAAATCAAAAACCAAATTTCCTAAATATAATTGTTAGAGAATTAATCTAAATAACAAAATCAATAAAATACTAATCTGGTGGTGTAAAAATGATAATATCTGATCCAACTAAATTTTTTTATAGGATATAAATATTTCTAATAGTACTAGAAGAAAAAAACCCCATATAAAATATCTACCAATAGAGAAATCAATAAAATTAAATGAAAACAATAAAAACAATTATGCCTCACTATTTATTTTGAATCCACTAAAACAATAATTTGATTGATTTACCTTGGTAGTAACCAATGGGTTCCTACCTCTAAAAGTATCCACCAGTCACTAGAATCACTATATACATTGGTAGGACCCATTCTCTTTTAAAATTACTTATAATACCTTCCCGAGAAATGTGAATTAAGAGAATATCATTTAAGAGATTCAGATTTATATTGTAATCATTTATATACCCAAAATAAGGTATATGAAATATATTATATTGAGATCCTTGATTAAATGAAGTTTATTAATGAAAATTTATAAATTCCATACATTATTAAATACATGACTCTTTATCTCTATTCCATTATAAAATTATCTACAGCCTTTATTTATGTATCTGATTTTTAATCTCATTTACCTATCAATAATGCATTTACACATCATCACATGATGTTCCAAAAGATTAATTAAACATGATAAATATTATAGGAGAAATTATTAAATGATATCATATATTATTTAAACAATAACTCCATCACATGGTACAAAAAACCATGACCCAACACAAAACACAGCATGGTGTCTCTTTAATTTTATATGGTTTTATTAAAAAAAATTATAATGTTCAATGAAAACATATATCATTCCATGCTAATATCCTAGGTTAAATATATTTTTATTTTTATTTTTTATAAAATAAATGGACTCCTCTATAATTTTATGATTTTAATATGTTTAATATTCATTTGGAATTATTTTATTAGCTTTATGGCCTTTAGAACCATTTTTTATATATTTTTTTAGATAATTTTTATGGGGGAAATTGTGTAAGATTAATTAAATATTTTTCCACCACACATCTAGAAAAAAATATCTAGTTTATTAATAAATCATTTCTAAACCAATATACATAACATTAAAATAAGGGACAATCACAAAAGATATTACACCTGGATAGAGAGATATGTAAGATTAAGCATGAAGGCTCATGAAAAAGTAGCATATAATCCACATAATATTAAATAGTATTTTGGGTGGGTGATGTAGGAGTATTTCTTTCTCATTCATGAATAAAAACAGAATGACTAGGCTTAAATAAATTTAAGATATAATTTTTTATTAGATGTTAGAATGTGGGAGTTGAAACTGATCTTGGGTGATTGTGAGGGTGATTCCATGGTCGAATAAAAGGGGCGTAAATGAAGAAATATTAAGTTGAGATTTAAAATAATGAATAAAATATGAATCTGATTATGAAATATATTGATTTAATGAACTTATATTGGCAATTATCAATGTAAAGTGTTAATAGATCCACACCTGATAAAGACTGAATCAACAATAGATTGTGTCCATGTTATTGTTCATCTTGAATCTCAAGGGTGGAACATTATTTTTAGGAGATGAAGATAAAAATATTGAAGTTTAATGGAATATTAGATGAAAATCAATGTGAGTTGTTGTAACACCTTGAAATTTTATGGTATGTAACTTTTTAAATATAATCTCTTTGATAGCTTACCATGCATGCAACACTAAGCTTAAAAACCATGATATACTATTAATATTATTATTTAAAATGAAATTATCTCTTATACCTTAAATTAGTGGTTATTAATAGTATTAAATAACTTATAAAAATATATTATTTAATTTATTGGTTACTAATTAAGTATAATTAAATATAAAATCAAATTTAATATAAGGGACATGTCTTTCTAAAACTGCTTAAATGCACCCAAACTCTGGTCCTTCTATCTCTACCAAACTCTACCCATTCCCCTCCAAAATCCCCCCTACCTCATCCTATAAGCCTTAATTTGGGCATAAATCCAACCAAAGATGTCTTGTTTAAATCAAAAGTAGATACCCAAATATAAGGTAACCTTCATCAATGAACTTTTTTTTATTTATTCCTTAAAAACAGTAAAAAAAATTATTTTTACATTATAACCTTAGTACCCTCAATATACAGATATTTTTTTATATTAAGGTTTACAACTACACTCACACACACTTCCATCAAATGGGATATGCGATCATCGTTTATGTGTTCGGCCGACTACCGGATCACGAATCGATGTTATTCGTTCATCCATTTCAAAATTTCATGGTTGATAATAATGATTTAATTTATATTTTTATATTATTTATATGATATTTATGATTTATTTATGCTTCTAGAGTTATTTTATAACACATACCTTCTTGATTTCCATTTTATGTAAATCTGATAACTTCGTTTGTGGACGTGTGGACTATCGCCTCCTCAAAGTGAAGTGATTCATTAACACTTTACATGGAATGTATTAAAGATGGTTTTACTGAATTTATATGATATAAATTAAAGAATGGTTCTACTAGAATTATATTAATAACTTTATTTCTTTCAATGCTACAAGAAAATGGAAACAGTGTTTATGCATATGTACGGCCTACCATCTCCACGAACGGTGTATTTCATTTTATATTTATTTATATTTGTTTTATTATAAATAAATATATACTAAACACATATGATATTTATTTCTTGGTTATAATTCTAAATATGATTAAATGATGATATAATTAAGAGGATAAAAATATCACAAATCAAAACACATGAGAAAAAAAGAGGTTATTACCCGAAACGTAACTTTATCATGGAATTGATAATAAACAGGTAATATATAGTCATAAGTAAATAATATATGGTATTATAGAAATTAATATGGTCATATTATAGGTGTATAATAAACAGATATTTATTTTACATGAGGTTAAGTCATGTTCAACTAAAAGAAGCGTAAAGTAAGGGACATTATCTCAATATCCTTTCATTGAGGCATAATTTGATGTTATACACCCACATTCTTTTATGAGGTGTATATACAGAGTTATTGAGTTATCATATCATTAATTTATTTATTATCAAGTTATTTAATGTTTTTTTTTTGAATTTTATTCTTTCATTGGGCTTATGATTTAAATGTTCAAACTGGTATGAGACACCTTGAATCTTTAAATATTTAATTAAAAAATATTTTTCTCCATGTCAATATTCTTGATATTATTTTATATAAAATTTTATATTAATGTATTATAAAGGAAATTTTATGTCTATTATGACTTTTATTCAATGTTTTTCAAAATTAAATCTTTTTACATGTTTTATACAGAACATTTTGGCAAATGAAAATAATAATAATGTTCTATTATTAAAGTATATAGTGATAATGACTATTACTCCTCCATGGCCATTATTTTATTTTCATATTACTTTTCAAGATTTCATGTTTCCTTAAATAAAAACCCATATTTATATTTTTGGGTATTTAGTAATTGAAAATGGTTTTCTGAAGAAAGTGAGGTTTTGGTATTGAAAATGGGTTCTTAAAAGAAAAGTGTATTTCTATACAAAAGTGTTTTTTATATGGGTTTAATAAGAGTTTTTCCTCAATAATTTTTTAATGATCCCATTTAAAGTATTTTCATCTATCTAAACATCATTTGTTGAATATTTTACTTCATTGAGGTTTAACTCTTATGATATCATCTTCCATACTTTAGCAAATGGTTTATAATCAGTTTTACTAGGGAAGTGTTGACATACCGTATGAGTAGTTATTGATTTTGTTAAGACATATTTATTTAGTTGTATTGTTTATTCATGTTAGGAATGAATTGGACATGAAATAACAGGTGGGATTATATAAATAAAATCCTCTAGATTCATCGGTTGTCTCTTAAGACAAAGTTAGTTGGTTAAAAACCCTTTGTGTTTGTTTCGAAGCAGTTTTAAATATTTAGGAGGATAGATCTTGTCACAAACCAGGTGGGTTTATACCCACATACTTAAACTCTCTTCAAGATAGATATCAATAGTGACTATCTTGAGGATATATCTTCATAGTAAATACATCCAACATTATGAATTCTATCACAATTATTATTCGTGTGATTATTTGAGTAGTTAGAATATCCACGGTCAAGTTTTAATCTCATGTCATTATTTATATAGAATTATTCTATCATATTTTATTCTTTCCATATTTATTATTCATTATTAATTAATGTTAGATTCTATTGTACTTTACCCTCCTTGAGAATTTGATCTCTCCCATTTTTATGTTTTATTTTTCCCTAGGATTCTAAGAAGCCTATTATGACTTATATGTAGGGTTAATCTAGGATAAAAATGGTTTTCTCATAGAAAATATTATTTATATTTTATGTTAAAATGTTAATTTGAATTTCAAATATATATCTATTTTAAAAAAACTACTAAACTATTCAGTCCTTAGAGATTTAATACCTTTTAATCATGCCAATGTAATAAAATAATATACCGACTTTAGGCTTATGGGGTCAGGGTGTTATAGTTGGTATCAAAGGAAGTTTAGGAGTAACCTTAGAAATTAGATTTTGGAAATCATGGATTCGAAAACATAACCCTATGATTGAATTTGGTGATAATTATAAGTATAGGACAATATCCTATAGATATGGTAATGACAATGGATAATATATGTAAACCTAAGGACTCATTGATTGAGAAGAATATGCCACGATTTAGACTTCCTATAAATGATTCTTCATGAATATGTCTCTATGATTAGTGTTTCTCACGTTGTGCTTTGGTTTTTGGTTAATGGTTATAGTTAGAAAGGTTATACAATTAATTTTCATATTACTGATGATGAAGAGACTACAAAATAAAAATGAAAGGAATGATCTATTAATGAATTAGATGATGAAGCATAGTAAATGGTTTAAGAATGAAGTTGAATGATTAATGTCATTTTGTATTTGAATTCAAGAATTATTTCATCAATTGTACTATGTTTATAAGAATCATGAGATATATAACGATTATATTGGTGTACTTATTCTTTAAGGATATAGAATAGGGGTCTGAAATAATAAAATTCAAGGGAATCACTACTTACAATGGAGTTAAAATCATAGGAGAGGGACCTTATACTAAGGTAAACCTATATTCTAGCTGCAACATTCCATTTACTAGAAAGATAGTCAATGGTAACATTTACCTCCCTCCAGGTGTGAAGGATTTCCATGTCACTATGGATTAAGAGGTTTCATATCCTAAGGAGGTAAATTAGGTACCATGGGGTGCGCTCTTTTTTGAGTAGGAAGTTTACCAGTAGGCTAGATTCTGATTGAACTATAGAGATTTTGATGTTGTAGTTAGGACATAATGAAAGGATAGTGAGGAGGGCCCTTGATTATTCTTCAATTGAGTTTCCCATACCATAAAAGAAATTGAATCCTAGAATGATGGATCCTCTAATATCACAAACCATACCACCACCTCTCATAGTGACCTGGATGCAAGAGTCATCTATGTTACGCTTAAGACCAGAAATTAGCATAGAGTTGTGGCCACTTTTTAGATCACTAGAGTTTAGGTGGCTAGGGGCCACTAAAGTTTTCTCTCTTAGAAGAAGAGATCCAATATCATCCATCAAGGCTATAAGATGGACCTTCAAGAACATAAAAAATATTTGATATCCTCTAGATACTTTTTCCTCATCTCCCAAATGACCTAGAAAGCAGAGGCGTGTGCCATGGCTCATAGATTGATCTCACGAGGCATATTCTCTGATCCCTAGAACCACAAAGAGAAGAATTCCAGCCCACTATCGTGTTGAAAAAGAGCACTTGTCTGATGCTAAGACATGTCTCATGCCAATCACACCCAGTGGATTTCAAAAAACAAATTCCATGGTGACTCTGATCTTAGATAACTAAAGCACATGCATCGAGAGGCGAGTTGAGTGCCCTTCCATTGAATATTATCGTCCATCGGGATAGATTTGTTGTGGAATCCTTAAATTAGTATGTTCAGTTTCATTGGGATATCTTTTCAACAAAGGTGTTATGCCTACCTATTGTTCTCCTATCTAGTATGGATCGACACAATGAAAGAACAAGGGCTGAAGGAACCATATGTTACATCTGAGTAAACACATTTGTCTAGATATTCATAAAGGGTGATATTATCATACATATTTCATTTCTCATTGTCAAGAGTGGTTGAGATGAAACCAGGGTAAATGTGATCTTGGTTAAAATGTATCTCTTGAACGGGAATCCTAGAAAAAAAATTTATGCCCATCCTAGTTGTCCTTCCAATATCAGTGTCTTATCTAACAATCACCCAGTGATCCTTTGCATTGAGCATGATGAGAGAATCCAGCATGAAATTATCTAAGGTTGAGAGGTTGTGGTATCTGTCTTCACATCTGTTCCACTCTTCCCTGTATCTATCACAGATGATTCTTCCCCAAATGTTCTTCCACTTATTAATTTTCCAGGATAATTTTGTGTGCATTCCCTGTATATGTCTAGTGGCGTTCATTAGTTTTACACCTTCTTTGTTGAATGGACTAGAAATCCTTTTCCGTAAATCCCATAAACACTTTATCTCCAGCCTGTTTTCCTAGAAGAATGAGTTATGTATTTTCTGAATCTTCAAAATGGTCCCCTTGGGGGGTGATGAAGGAGAATGCATGTATGGGGATTGAAGTTAATACATAGATAACTAGGGTTAGCTTACCTCCAAACGAGAGAAACATGTTTTCATAATTATAAATTTTTTCTATGATTTTTTCTAACCAGTTCATTAAAACACCACCTTCATGATTTTCCCACTGTAGATTATAACCCTGAGATATTCCATCGGGAAATTCTTTTTGGTAATGCCTAACTTCTCATCGGTGTTTTGGAAGAAGAGCCTAGAGAATGATCTTGGAAAGTAGACACTTCTCTTTGTGAAGTTTATAAATTTCCCACTCCAACTTTTTTAGACTCCCATGATGTTTTTAAGGCTGATGATCGATCTTATCCTTCCACTCATAAAAAACAAAATATCATCCACATACATAAAGTGTGACACAAGGACGGATCCAGATATTTTTCTAAAATTAATCATGTGTCAGATGGAAATATATCTATGTATATTTCTTAATAACATGTCTTGGGAAAGGATGAACAAGTTGGGAGAGAGTGGGTCTCCCTATCGCAATCCACGATCAGATTTAAAGAACCCAAAACACTTTCTCATAAGAGCCACTATGATCCACGGGGATGAAAAGCATCTCAAGATTAGGTATTTGGCCCACTCCCTGAAGATGAAGTGGCGTAGAACACTCAAGATAAAACTCAAGCTCATCATATCATAAGTTGTGTTCATATGAAGTTTGATATGATGTTTGACCCAGTGAATTTCATGTTGAGGTCTTTTACCATCTCTTTAGAGATCCCAATTTCCCCTTGGATGCTCCGACTCTACATGAATCTGTGTTCATCCTATGAAATTATTTGCAGGAGGTAGTGGTTGAGCCTTTTGTTGATTGGGCTTGCAAGGATCTTTAATGAGAAGTTGCATAAGTATATGGGTCTGTATTAGCCAATAGTTGTAGGCTTCCTGGACTTGGGGATAAGCACCATCTTAGAGGCACATATTTCTCTGGGAATATCTCCCACTCTAAATAAGTTATGCAAACCATCGATGAGGTGATATTTAATAATGTCTCATGCAAAGACATAAAACGTACCATGGAAACTGTCGGGGTTAAGATCACTCCCCCTATTCAATTCAAGAACATACACTTTGATCTCCTCTTAATCTGGTATTTCATCCAACACATCATTATCTTACTCGTTTAACAAATTGGGGATGCAGCTCAAGAATGATCCTTCACTGTGGGTTCCCCACAAAGCAATTTTTTTAAGTATCAACCTTTGATTTTTGAAGTGAAATTTCATATTGTGAGGATGTAATTTATTAAAGGTGTTGGCAATGTAACACCCTAATATTTTATGGTATGTATATTTTTAAATTTAAAATATTTAATAGGTTACGTTGCACACGTCACCCAACATAAACGAACCATGATATAATATTAATATTGTTATTTTAAATGAAATTATTTTTCAGCCCTTAAATTGGTGGTTATGAATAAGATTAACTAAATTATAAAAAAATATTGAATTCATTAGTTACAAATTAATTATAATTCAACATAAAATTCAATTTTATATAATGGAAATTTTTTATAAAAACTGTTTAAATGCATACAAGTGTGTTTTATACCAATAAAATAAACAGATCATAATTTTTGGAGTATATTAATGACATATATATATATATATATAATATTTAATCTAATTTTTAACATTCCTACTATGATTTTTCTACACATTATATAAGAACAAATCAAATTTTAAGCATAAAATATGTATTTTTATAAAAAGATGGTTTTATCTCATTTTGATAGAGCACTTTTTTTAACTCTAGTTTTTGAAAATTTTATAAATTATATTTGAAAAAATAAAATTCTTATTTTAAATTATAAAATAAAAATTTCCATTGGTTTAATTTTTGGTTTCTTGTTTTTGATTATTTTGGGGTTTTGATGAATTGTGATAAAATATTTCATTTTAATTGAAAATAGGTTTTTTGTCTAAATAATATATAGTGTTAAATTATATTTTTAATTAGTATTAAATTATAATTAGATAAATTTTTATCATTTAATAAAATTTAGGTCATTTTAATAAAATCCACATTGAATTTTGATATAAAAACATTTCAATATTTTGGATGTATTTACTTTAAAAACTCATCATCTCGTTCCATCTACATGATTAATTTTAAATTAATTTTATCCTATTATGTTTTTTGAATTTTGAAAAATAGATTCCATATTTGAAATAAGAAGCTCCAAATTTATTAAATAGGTCTCTTATTTTTGGACAGTATCAATAGTAACTTTAGTATTTTATTTTAATTACAACGGTTATGGGTGAATCGGGTAATTAAGGTTAAAAATAATATTATATATATTATAAAATTACCTTAACACTTTTCCTAATTTCATTTGATGAGTTAGTGTAGACCAAAATCATCTTTGATTCAATTTTATGGACTCTTGGAGCCACATGAATTACTTTAATCCTTTTTTAGTATTTTATTATAAGGAAAGTACAGTATGGAATACTCGTGTTTTTAATAAGCCTTAAATTTTTTATATATGGTTATGAAGAATATATCATGGAATATAAATGGTCATTGGAAAAATAAAATTTTATATTCATCATAATGATTTATTTTTAATTTTTAGGTAAGAAATAATTAAATTAAAGGCTTGCATTATGATGATGCGATAATTGTTTAATTATTTGACATGTAAAATAAATGTTATTAAAAATATTAAAATAAATATAATCTGATATAATTAATATCATGCACGAATTTTATAGATTAAATAGACCTATTAGTAATGTATTAATTTTTTTTAATTTATCTTGTGTATTGGTGTTTTTTAAAAATCCAAGAAATGAATAGGGTCAAAATTGACATTAATTATATTTTAAAATAAATAATATATTATTAAATGATATAAGATTCATAAAACTATAAAAATAGGATAAATGATTCCTATGAGGTCTGAAATTTCATTCATGACTCATTTATGGTTATTTTTTTATTTTATGGTAATTATATTAACCCTCAAAATTTAAATTACACGATATCATTATAAGAATAAAATAAGATAAATAAGGGTAAAAGGAAAAATATAAGGGTAATAATGTGACCTAATAATGTATAAAAATTACTAGTTGAGATTATTTCTATCCATATTCATCTTATATTTTAAATAACTCACTTTTAATCCATTTTAAATTTAAAATTAAATTTATTAATTTAATGTTTTGACAGTTTTCAAAAGAGCCCCTCACCTCAATTATAAAAGGGGACCTCCTTCCTCACTTCTACACACCACTTTGAGCCTTATATCTCGACAATACCCTGCCCATTTCTCTAAAAAAATTCCTCCTCCAACTACCTTCATACGAGAAGCCTTACTTTGGAAAAAAAATCCAACCAAAGAAGTCCTTTTGTGAAAATCAAAATGAGATACCCAAATAAGAGGTAGTGTTCATCAATAGACATTTTTGTTTTTTTATTCCTTAAACCCCTTAAATTATTTTTATTTAATGTTTATATAATACCATAAGTATCCAAAATATAATAATATTTTTATATATAAATTTTTTTACCTACACTCATAAACACTTCCATAAAATGGGATATGAAATCATCGTTTGTGTGTTAGGCAGACTATCACCTCAGGAACTGATGTCCTTATTTCTTCCATTACCACATTTTATGGTAGGTAATAATGATTTAATTTAATTTTTAAATTATATATATTATATATATGACTTATTTATTCTTTTTAAATTATTATATAACACATACCTTTATGGTTTCCATTTTTTTCAAATACGATAACTTTGTGGATGTTTGGACTAATGTCTCCTCAAAATGATGTGATTATTTCAAAACATACATGGAATATATTAAAAATGGTTTTAGTGAACATATATGATATATATTTCTTAATAATTATTCTATAATTATACTAATTACTTTCTTTCTTTCAATATGAATTAAATGAAAACATCATTTATGTGTGCGTATAGTCTACCATCTCCATGAACGATGAATTTAATTTTCTATTTTTGTCTTTTATAGATTATTATAAATAAATATATACTGAATACATATGATATTTATTTCATGGTTATAATTCTGGATATGATTAAATAATTATATAATTTTGAATATTAAAAATATAATAAATGAAAACACATGAAAAAAACAAAGAGGTTATTTCCAAAATCATAACTTTAACATGGAATTATTAATAAATAGGTAAACTAAAGTCATAAGTAAATAATATATTGTATTATAGTAATTGATATTTTAATATGATAGATTTATAATAAACCTATAATTATTATACATGAGGTTAAATCACGTTCTATTAAAGGAAGTGTAAGGTAAGGGATTTCATCTCAATCTCATTTCATTGTGGCATAGTTTGATTTTATACACCCACATTATTTTAAAAGGTGAATATACATCCCATTTGACATATCATGTTATTAATTTATTTATTATCAATTTATTTAATTTTTTGTAAAATTTTATTCTTTCATGGGGATTATGATTTAAATGTTTAAAGTGGTATGAGATACCATGAATGTTTAATAATTTAATTACCAAATATTTTTATCCATTTCAATATTCTTGATATTATTTTATATATTTATTGATATATTAGTACTATAAATAAATTTTATTTCTATTTTGAGTTTCATTTAACATATTTCAAAAATACATCTTTTTACATTCTTTATAAAGAATGTTTTGACAAATGAAAAAAATTATGTTCTATTATTAATGTATATGGTGATACTGATTTTTCTACCTCTATGGTCATTATATTATATTCATCTTACTTTTAGAGACGTCATGTTTACTTAAATAAAAAACCATCTTTATATTTTTTGGTATTTTGGTATTCAAAATGGTTTTTCAAAAAAATGGTGTTTTGGTATTGAAAATGGGTTCTTAAAAGAAAAGGGTATTTTTATATGATAGTGTTTCTCATATGGGTTTATTAAGAATTTTTACCCAATAACTTTTTAGGGATTTTATTTAAAGTATTTTTATATATATCAAAATAATTTTTTGAATATTTTACTTCGTTGAGGTATTTATCTAATGATATCGTATTCTATACTTTAGTAAATGGTTTTTGGTCCATTTTACTGGGGAAGTATTGGTATACCATATGACTAGTTATGGATTTTATTAAGACATTTTGATTCAATTGTATTATTTATTCATCTGAGGAATGAATTGGACATGAAATAATGGATGGGGACTATATATAGAAAATAACTTTGATATGTCAGTAGTCTCTTGAGATGAAATTAGTTGGTGAAAACCCCTTCATGTTTGTTTCTAAGAAATTTTAAATTATAATGAGGATAGATCATGGAATAAATTAGTTAGGGTTCTACACACAGAGTTAAACTGTCTTGAGGAGAGATCTTGACAATAAATATCTTGAGAAGAGATCATGATAGTAATGATGTAAAACATTATGCCATCCTTCAATATTATTATTCAAGTGACTATTTGATTAGTTAGAATATCCAAGGTCAAGTTTTAGTCTCATGTGACTATTTATAAGGAATTATTCAATCATATTTTATTCTTTCTATATTTGTTATTCATTATTAATTCAATTTAGATTTCAATGTAATTTACCCTTACTGAGCATTTTATCTAACCCATTTCTTATGTTTTATTTTTCACTAGGATTTCAAAAAGTATATTATGACTGATATATAGGGTTATGTTAGGAGAATAATGATGTTCTAAAAGAAATTTTTTTTTCTATTTTATGTTTAAAATGTAATTTAAATTTGAAATATGTATCTATTTTACCAAAACTAAAAAAAATTGGTCCTTAAGGATTTGATTCATTGTAATCATGTCAATTTAATAAAATAATGCCCCAGCTCTAGGCTTATGGGATTAGGGCGTTACGGTTGGTATCAAATGAAGTTGAACAATAATCTTGGAAACTAGATTTAGGAAATCATGGATTAGAAAACATAACCCTATTAATAACTTTGAGGATAAGTATAAGTATATTATAACATCCTATAGATTTGTTAATGATAATGGAGAATATAGGATAAACCTAATGACTCGTAGATTGAGAAGAAGATTTCATCATTTAGACATCATATATTTGATTCTTCATGACAATTTCATTATGATTAGTGTTTCTCAAATTATGATTTGGGTTTTGTTAAATGGTTAGAGTAAGCAAGGTTATACAAGTAAGGGTTATATTTTAAAAGATGAAGAGAATACAAAATAAAAATAAAATGAAGGAGGTATTAAAAAATAATATGATGAAGAGTAGTTAATGGCTTAAGAATTAAGTGGAATGATTATAGTTCTTATGTATATAGATTAAATAATTATTTAATCAACGATGCTCTGGTTATTAGAATCATGAGATATATAAGGGTTCTACAATAGTACATCTTCTTTAATGATTTGTAAGCATGAAAATTCTCGTTAAGGTTTTTAAGGTGATAAAATATTTGGTATATGAAAATTAGATCTAATATATTTTTTTTGGGAAATATAATGTTAAATTGATTATGGAAATCTGGTGAACTTCCTTCTAATTATTTTTATTTGAATTTGTACATAAGTATTTTGAATGATTCTTAAGGTTGGATTAGATTAAGTCAAAGTTTGGATATAGTTGTTTGCGATTAAAGTGTGATTTATTATATTGGATATCATGTGCTGACCATTTTGGTTTCAAAAAATATTTAAATACTGGAGAAATTATTGATGGATATTATGATTCATTAAAATTTCTTCAGGCATAAAAAATCATCTTGAATATCTATTTCCTAACATAGGAGATGACGAGAAAATAGATTGAAGCACAACCATAGGATGAGATTATGCTTATGATGGGGAAAGTAATCAAGTGTTTTTATTTTCTCAAGTTCTTATAAAGATTGTAATTTAATACCTAAACTATATGAAACTAATTTGTAATGATAAATTTTATTCATTTAATTTTCTTAATGATAAATCAATGGGCACTTTAACCAATCATAGATTTATAGTTTTGTGATGGTATACATTCTGATGACCATGTTCTCTATCATTTTCCATTAGAACGTGATAGTTTTATTTCTCTTCCATGTCTTGGTTTTCAATTTTCACTAATGATCTCCCATTGAATATCCCAATTCTATGGTAACCTTTACATTTACCTATCCTTATTATTGAGAATATGTTTTATATACTGTATTTCCAATGTGGGTTTCCCACAAATGAATTTTCAAGTATCAACCTTTAATTTTTGAAGTTAAATTTCAAATTGTGAGGACATAATTTGTTGAATTATGGTAGAATTTAACACCCTAATATTTTATGGTATGTATCTTTTTAAATTTTATCTCTTTGATATCTTATATAGCATGCAACATTGAGCTTAAACGAACTCTGATATACTATTAATATTATTATTTAAAATGAAATTATCCCCTATCCCTTAAATGAGTGGTTCTGAATTTTACTAACTAGCATATAAAAATATATTATTGAATTCATTGGTCACCAATTAATAATAAATAAATATAAAATTCAATTTAATATAAAGCAAATGTTTTTATAGAAACTATTTAAATGTGCACAAGTGTGTTTTATACCAATAAAATAAACAAATAAATTTTTTTGGATTATATTAATGAAATTTACATATAATATATTTAATCTATTTTTTAACATTCATCCTATTTTTTCAATACATGATATAAGAACAAGTCAAATTTTATAAATAAAATACGTATTTTTATAAATAGATAGTTTTACCACCTTTTGATTGCATACTTTTTTTAATCTAGTTTTGACAATTTTATAAATTCAATTTGAAAAAACATAAACTTAATATTTTAAATAAGAATATAAAATTTTACTTTGGTTTAGTTTTTGTTTTTTTCTTGGTAGGTTTCATGTTTTGATAAATAGTGATAAAATATAGTATATTATGTAAAGACCCATAAATTTCAAGGAAATTTTTTTTTCTTAATTTTCTTTGGAATTTTACAAGAACGCAGTTTCTGACGGCACCTGATTCCGAGGCCCGGTGTGCCCGGAATCATTTTCTGAAGTTTGGCTCGGGTACGTTCAGTGAACGAACGAGCGGGTTTTTCTAACTTTTGAACCGGTGCTCGGAATCGAATTCTGAGGGCACCGATGAAATCACAACGCCGGTATTCGCTTAGAAACGCCTCTTCCGGAGTTGTGTTTTCTCGGGTGTGGTTTTTAATTTTCGGGCTTAAAGTTAAGAAATAAAATAATTTTGCGACAACTTTATTTTATTTCACTTAAGCAACTTGGAAGCCACTTAAAGCCACTTAATGGCGGCTTAAACTGAGTTGATCTGGATAGGATGCTATCCAGAAATATCCTACCCCCTTGGTAGGATATTTTTGAGGTGGGGCCCGCATGAGCCCCGTCGTTTCTTTCCGCTAAGTAACGCACCCGCGAAAACCCGTCATTATGAAAGTCAACTGACGCGTTTTCTTAAATTCTTAACAGACCATTTAATTGGGCGGTTTATTTCGTGAATTAAATGAGCTGTTACTTTCATTGAATTAATACAACGAATTGATGGGTCGTTACTTACCCCTTTTTTGTTTGTTGGCGTAATAATAAAATAAGACCAACTAGTCTTTTTGGAGGATTACTCGTTGAGAGGTTTTTCAGAGTCCTTGAACCTTCGTCCTCCTTCACGAAGAACGCGAAGAACACGAAGAACGCGAAGAATGCTGAACCCGGAAATCGATGACGCGACGCCGTGATCCGCGACGCCGACAACGTTCTTCTGCGACGTCTCTTCCTCTGCGACGGATCTTCGATCGGCTGTTTGAGAGTTCGCCGACTCAACTCTGTGTTCCGCGACGACGCGACGCCCTTCCGCGACGACGCGACAATCTCCACCTCCCGCGAGGAGCAATTCCGTGAAGGACGTGCGTACGACGACGACCTACGAGGTAGGGATTTTATAATTTGGAATACCCCTCTTTATATTCTCGTGAACGTTCTTTAAAAATTAAAGAACCGGTTTCAAATGAACAATTTTATTTTATTAAAATTGTCGGTTCATGTGTTGAACAATTCCTCCCGTTTTTTATCTCTAACGCGGAGGGTGCGGGCCAAACGAACACGGCCCGACGACCCTCCGTTGTTCTTCGTTTTTGTGCGGATTTGACGGGCGATGATGGAACGTGCCGCAACGGATGTTTGATGATCTCGCAGTGAAGAACGAGTCCCGGGAGGAGCAGCGGCGCAGACGGGAACAAAATCGGACCACCGGAACGATCCCGGTGGCCCGCGGAACTCGCCGGCGGCGCCCCGGCGCGCCGCCGGGCATTCCCCCGCAGCGCCTTGGCCCTTCGGCCGCTCGGCCGAACCGGGCCAGGCCGGTCCGTCCGGCCGGGCCGCGCCCTGGCCGGACCGGACCAGGTCGGACTGGGTCGGGTCGACCCGGTTCGGCCGACTCTCGGGGAGGGTCGGCCCGGGTCGGCCCGGGCACGGACCCCCGTCTTTGGACGGTTTTCGTTCAAACGCTCGTAACTTGAGCTACGGGCCTCCGAACGACGCGCCGTCAGCGGCAACGTGATCCTTGGATCGAGACGGTCGTTTCGGTATACTATACTCAAGGTGCACCATCCTTTTCGGGAGCCTACGTGGTTAAAACTCTGTAGTTAAGCGTGCTTGGCCTAGAGCAGTGATCAGGATGGGTGACATCCTGGGAAGTTTCCCAGGGTGGGTGTGAGACGGAAAGACCAATAACTAACAGACCGGGTGTCCGATTGGCGCGCTGTCTGTTTCGTTGAATTCCTCTAAGTGAGACGGATCTTTTGGCATACTCCGCCTGAGGTTTGGACGCAGGTGGAGTACGGTCGGGTTGGTTTTGCCTTAAAAACCAACCAGGCCCCTGGGACGAAAAGGCCAATAACTCTCAGACCGGGCATCTGATTGACGCGCCGTCTGCGACGTTGAGTTCCTGTTGACGATACAGAACTTTTGGATACATCAACTTCGGTCTTTGTGACAGTTGATGTATCGGCCTCTCGGCTCGTGGAGCGGACCCTCCCGAACGAGCTTACTGTGTGCGGGAACCCTAGAGCTGGCTGCGACTGCTACTTCGATAGCGACGACCGTGCAGAGATCCTCAGTGGACTGCGGCGACGACCGTACAGAGACCCTCAGTGGACTGCGACGACGACTGTGCGGAGATCCTCAGTGGACTGCGACGACTACAGCACTCAGCGATCCTACGTGGATCAGTGCCACAGGTCCTGTGTGTGCCCGATCCTGTGTGGGTCCTAGCTGTGCTGGTCTTGTATCCTATGTGGGTCCCAACTTGGATGATTCAATACTGGTTTTGTATCATATGTGGGTCCCAGTAGAGATGAATCAATGAAGACAGCTGGTCTTGTATCCTATGTGGGTCCTAGCTGTGCTGGTCTTGTATCCTATGTGGGTCCCAGCTTAGATGATTCAATAATGGTCTTGTATCCTATGTGGGTCCCAGTATAGATGAATCAATGAAGACAGCTGGTCTTGTATCCTATGTGGGTCCTAGCTGTGCTGGTCTTGTATCCTATGTGGGTCCCATCTTAGAGGATTCAATACTGGTCTTGTATTCTATGTGGGTCCTAGTATAGATGAATCAATGAAGACAGCTGGTCTTGTATCCTATGTGGGTCCTAGCTGTGCTGGTCTTGTATCCTATGTGGCTCCCAGCTTAGATGATTCAATACTGGTCTTGTATCCTATGTGGGTCCCAGTATAGATGAATCAATGCAGACAGCTGGTCTTGTATCCTATGTGGGTCCTAGCTGTGCTGGTCTTGTATCCTTTGGGGGTCCCAGCCGTGCTGGTCTTGTATCCTATGTGGGTCCTAGCGTAGATGATTCAATATCCATACCTGATCATCCCTTTCACCTTTTCGACGAAGTATACCTGTGTGAGCTGAATCTTCTGTTTACTCTCCTTTGTGGATTGTGTTGAGCTATCCTGTGTGGATTTACTGTTTACTCTCCTTTGTGGATTGTGTTGAGCTATCCTGTGTGGATTTATTGTTTACTCTCCTTGTGGATTGTGTTGTGCTATCCTGTGTGGGTATACGTTTTGCTTTCCTGTGTGGATTGGGTTGTGCTTGGGCTCGGACGTGGAGCCGAACGGGAATTGATGACTTAGGTATATGTATGGGCACATACCTAAGCCGTGTCTGATGTTACTTCGTGATTGTATCTTTCCTTTGTGGATTATCCTTTGTGGATTTCGGGAGACCTTTGGGGGTCTCGGGGTCCCTACTGGGTAGCTTATACACACCCCTGCACGGGATATGCCCGCACTTCGTGGTGTTGGTTGCAGACGACGGACAGCACTGACCGTGGTGGAGGCGTGCGGAGCAGGACGGTACCTGGAGGTGGACCACTGGGCGGGACGTACTCGGAGCGGACGGCTGGACCGAGGAGCTGTGGAGGCTATTTGTACCCACCCTTCCGGTGGGACCTTCAGAGGATGGCTCGACGCTGCGGCTTTTCTTTACAGTTGCTGTTTTTTTCCCTTTTCAGTTGTACTTTACAGTTGGGCTTGTATTTCCGGCCCCTTTTACTTCCAACACAGCTTGTTACAGTTTTACTTGGTGTTTACTTTTCCGCTTGCTTACTCTGTGGTGCTTGTTTACTTTTTAAAGGCAATGCCTTTCCTTTTGTTGGGATTTACGCCTTGGTGCTAGTCGCCAGCCCCTGGCCTATGGAAGGCGGGCTTGGGGTAGTCACGGCACGGGCCCCAAGGACGGGTCGTGACAAATTAGTATCAGAGGTGGTTGGTTCTACTGGGGACTCTGATCTCTCTTCTATGTGAAGCAATAATGTTTAGCGTATTGGGTGTGGTTATCAGTCCAGGGAGTCCAGTGTTGGTGCGGCGGCCGACGTATCCGTACACCAGGACCCTGACTTCTGATTTCCGACTTAATGCACGAAAACATTGATTGCATGTGTGTTCAAGTTTTCTTTGTGATTATTTGTGTCAGCTCACCAGGTATACTGTTCTGACCGTGGCGCACCTGTTTCTTTCAGGATGGCCCCACGACGGCAGCCAGCTAGGGTTCCGAGAGTGGAGCGTGATGACAACCCACCGAGCGACGAGGCCTCGGTGCAGGTCTCCTTGTCAGCAGAGGCACCGGCGGTACCTTTACCCGCCGAGCCCCCGATGCTTCCAGCACTGGAAGCTGACGATGCACGATGCCTCGGAGCTCTGCACGAGTTCCAGCGCCAGCGACCACCCAGGTTCCGTGGGGAGACGGACCCCCAGGTAGCCGAGGACTGGCTGGAGGCGGTCGTCCGAGTTTTCAGGCTAGTGAGGACACCAGCAGACCCCATGGTGATCCTCGCGGCGAGCCTACTGCACGCAGCAGCAGGGCGATGGTGGAGCTTGATGCTCCAGGTGCACGACGAGGCATCACTCCTCTGGACGGACTTGGAGAGCATCTTCCGCTCCGAGTTCTTCCCAGCCACCCTCCGTGCAGTACGCATACAGGAGCTTCTTCAGCTGCGGCAGGGCAGCTTGACAGTGGCTCGGTACTCAGCGAGATTTACTGATCTCTCGCGCTACTCCACAGACATGGTACGGGACCCCTTCTTCCGGGCCCGGACCTTCGAGCAGGGATTGAGACACGAGATCAGGGCTTCGATGATCTCCCTCAACATTCCGACATAGGCAGAGGTGTTGGAGAGAGCCCTTTTAGTGGAGAGTTTTCTCGCCGAGCAGGCTCCAGTGACAGGGCCCTCCGCAGGACGACCCGTAGCAGGGTCTTCTGCAGCTGGCAGTAGACAGATGACGCAGAGGTCCAAGCGGGCCAGACCATCAGATGGTCAGTCTCAGGATGAAGATTCGGTTGTACGGGGCACCCGAAGGAGAGCTAGCTACACGAGGGGCAAGCATTGCTACGCATGCAGCGGGCGAGGTCACATGGCTCGAGACTGCCCGACTCGTCTTGCAGATGAGCAGCAGGTGGTAGATGGACCTCCCAGACAGAGGTTTGGCCACGGTGGTCTGCAGGGTGCAGGAGGACGAGGCAGAGGAGCTGGCCGAGTAGCCGATGGTGGGAGACACTTCGAGGTGTTTCCACCACCACCACCAGGAGGTCCACCCCGGCCGTAGGGAGTTAATGGACATGGGAGAGCTCAGCTTCAGGCAGTTGAGGCCTTCGATCATGGAGCTCTGGGAGCAAATGGACAGGAGCGGAACTAGTGGATACGTCCTTTGTACTTTTAGTTCCTTGTCGCTATTGTGTAGCGTCTTTGTATTATGATCTGAAATAATAAAAGACGCATACCTTTGTGATGTTTTCATTCCTGTCCTCTTTTGTGTTGTTACTAAGAGGTTCCAGTTTTGACTGTTGACTTGACCCTCACTTGTGAGACATCTACTGGAGGAGACCCAGTTACCACACACTGATGCCGATAGTGTGACTCAACCCTTGGAGGCGATAGTAACGGTTGGATCTCTTGGTAGTAGCGTCGAGGCCTTACGACGTCATCCTTGGTATAGATTAGTATCATCCATGTCGGGATTGACTGTATTAGGCAAAGAATGTGGTTCATCCAGGGGATGGTACCAGATTTCTCTTATCGGCAAAGAAGAAATCTTGCAGCTCTCGTGGGACCTGAGATGGTCCAGGTCATCCAGGGGCGGATGAGTACAGCTCAGAGCCGGCAGAAGTCTTATGCTGACAGGAGGCGGAGGCCACTAGAGTTCGACGATGGCGACCACGTCTTCTTGCGAGTCTCACCTCGACGTGGTTTGCGGAGATTTGGCCGAGGCGGCAAGTTGTCTCCATGCTTAAT
This sequence comes from Viscum album, assembly GCA_963277665.1. Classification (NCBI taxonomy): domain Eukaryota; kingdom Viridiplantae; phylum Streptophyta; class Magnoliopsida; order Santalales; family Viscaceae; genus Viscum; species Viscum album. The sequence goes on along the minus strand of OY728147.1, from coordinate 871,446,969 downwards.
CGGTCCTTTCCAGGTCCTCAGCAGGATTGACGAGGTGGCTTGTCGCATGGCTCTGCCACCTCAGTTGCACCGGTTGCACGACGTCTTCCACGTATCTCATCTGAGGAGATACGTGCACGACCCGACGCACATCATTGACCATGGGGAGCTAGACATGGATGATGGAGCGACTTTTACAGAGGTCCCGGTGGAGATAGAGGATCAACAGGAGCGGTCCTACATGGGCGATCGATTCCTCTCGTGCACATCAGATGGCAGCACGGGAACCTCCAGGAGAGCACTTGGGAGCGGCAGGCTCAGATGCGTGCTCAGTACCACCTTTATATCCCTAGTTTGTGTTGAAGCTTTATGGGGACGTAAAGCCCTGTGGTGGGAGTAATGTAAAGACCCGTAAATTTCAAGGAAATTTTTTTTTCTTAATTTTCTTTGGAATTTTACAAGAACGCAGTTTCTGACGGCACCTGATTCCGAGGCCCGGTGTGCCCGGAATCATTTTCCGAAGTTTGGCTCGGGTACGTTCAGTGAACGGACGAGCGGGTTTTTCTAACTTTTGAACCGGTGCTTGGAATCGAATTCTGAGGGCACCGATGAAATCGCAGTGCCGGTATTCGCTTAGAAACACCTCTTTCGGAGTTGCGTTTGCTCGGGTGTGGTTTTTAATTTTCGGGCTTAAAGTTAAGAAATAAAATAATTTTGTGACAACTTTATTTTATTTCACTTAAGCCACTTGGAAGCCACTTGAAGCCACCTAAAGGCGTCTTAAACTGAGTTGATCCGGATAGGATGCTATCCAGAAATATCATACCCCCTTGGTAGGATATTTGTGAGGTGGGGCCCGCACAAGCCCCGCCGTTTCTTTCCGCTAAGTAATGCACCCACGAAAACCCGTCATTATGAAAGTCAACTGAGGCGTTTTCTTAAATTCTTAACAGACCATTTAATTGGACGGTTTATTTCATGAATTAAATGAGCTATTACTTTCGTTGAATTAATACAACGAATTGATGGGTTGTTACTTACCCCTTTTTCATTTGTTGGCGTAATAATAAAATAAGACCAACTAGTCTTTTTGGAGGATTACTCGTTGAGAGGTTTGTCAGAGTCCTTGAACCTTCATCCTCCTTTGCGAAGAACGCGAAGAACACGAAGAAAGCGAAGAACGCCGAACCCGGAAATCGACGACGCGACGCCGTGATCCGCGACGCCGACAACGTTCTTCAGCGACGTCTCTTCCTCCGCGACTGATCTTCGATCGGCTGCTTGAGAGTTTGTCGACTCAACTCCGTGTTCCGCGACGACGCGACGCCCTTCCGCGACGACGCGACGATCTCCACCTCCCGCGATGAGCAATTCCGCGAAGGACGTGCGTACGATGACGACCTATGAGGTAGGGATTTTATAATTTGGAATACCCCTCTTTATATTCCCGTGAACGTTCTTTAAAAATTAAAGAACCGGTTTCGAATGAACAATTTTATTTTATTAAAATTTTCGGTTCATGTGTTGAACAATTCCTCCCGTTGTTTATCTCTAACGCGGAGGGTGCGGGCCAAACGAGCACGGCCCGACGACCCTCTGTCGTTCTTCGTTTTTGTGCGGATTTGACGGGCGATGACGGAACGTGCCGCAACGGATGTTTGACGATCCCGCAGTGAAGAACGAGTCCTGGGAGGAGCAGCGGCGCAGACGGGAACAAAATCGGACCACCGGAGCGATCCCGGTGGCCCGCGGAACTCGCCGGCGGCGCGGGTCGCCGGTGCGGCGGCGCCGGCAGCCGGCACCGGCGGCGCCCCGGCGCGCCGCCGGACAGGCCGCCGCGGCGGCGGCGGTACCCGCGACCGCGCGTGTCCAATGCACCCGGACGCGGCAAAGCCGCGTCCCTGACTCAGCGCGGCCCCACGCGGGGGGCCGCGGCACCACCAGGCCGCGGGGGCGGCGCCCCGCGGCGCCTTGGCCCTTCGGCCGCTCGGCCGAACCGGGCTAGGCCGGTCCGACCGGCCGGGCCGCGCCCTGGCCGGACCTGACCGGGTCGGACCGGGTCGGGTCGACCCGGTTCGGCCGACTCCCGGGGGGGGGTCGGCCCGGGTCGGCCCGGGCCCGGACCCCCGTCTTTGGACGGTTTTCGTTCAAACGCCCGTAACTTGAGCTACGGGCCTCCGAACGACGCGCCGTCAGCGGCAACGCGATCCTTGGATCGAGACGGTCGTTTCGGTATACTATACACAAGGTGCACCATCCTTTTCGGGAGCCTACGTGGTTAAAACTCCGTAGTTAAGCGTGCTTGGCCTAGAGCAGTGATCAGGATGGGTGACCTCCTGGGAAGTTTCCCAGGGTGGGTGTGAGACGGAAAGGCCAATAACTAACAGATCGGGCATCCGATTGACGCGCCGTCTATTTCATTGAATTTCTCTAAGTGAGACGGATCTTTTGGAATACTCCGCCCGAGGTTTGGACGCAGGTGGAGTACGGTCGGGTTGGTTTTGCCTTAAAAACCAACCGGGCCCCTGGGACGAAAAAGCCAATAACTCTCAGACCGGGCGTCCGATTGACGCGCCGTCTGCGACGTTGAGTTCCTGTTGACGATACGGAACTTTTGGATACATCAACTTCAGTCTTTGTGACAGTTGATGTATCGGCCTCTCGGCTCATGGAGCGGACCCTCCCGAACGAGCTTGCCGTGTGCGGGAACCCTAGAGCTGGCTGCGACTGCTACTTCGACAGCGACGACCGTGCAGAGATCCTCAGTGGACTGCGGCGACGACCGTGCAGAGATCCTCAGTGGACTGCAACGACGACTGTGCAGAGATCCTCAGTGGACTGTGACGACTACAGCACTCAGCGATCCTACGTGGATCGGTGCTACAGGTCCTATGTGGGCCCGATCCTGTGTGGGTCCTAGCTGTGCTGGTCTTGTATCCTATGTGGGTCCCATCTTGGATGATTCAATACTGGTTTTGTATCCTATGTGGGTCCCAGTATAGATGAATCAATGAAGACAGCTGGTCTTGTATCCTATGAGGGTCCTAGCTGTGCTGGTCTTGTATCCTATGTGGGTCCCAGCTTAGTTGATTCAATACTGGTCTTGTATCCTATGTGGGTCCCAGTATAGATGAATCAATGAAGACAGCTGGTCTTGTGTCCTATGTGGGTCCTAGCTGTGCTGATCTTGTATCCTATGTGGGTCCCAGCTTAGATGATTCAATACTGGTCTTGTATCCTATGTGGGTCCCAGTATAGATGAATCAATGAAGATAGCTGGTCTTGTATCCTATGTGGGTCCTAGTTGTGCTGGTCTTGTATCCTATGTGGGTCCCAGCTTAGATGATTCAATACTGGTCTTGTATCCTATGTGGGTCCCAGTATAGCTGAATCAATGCAGACAGCTGGTCTTGTATCCTATGTGGGTCCTAGTTGTGCTGGTCTTGTATCCTATGTGGGTCCCAGCTGTGCTGGTCTTGTATCCTATGTGGGTCCCATCGTAGATGATTCAGTATCCATACCTGATCATCCCTTTCACCTTTTCGACGAAGTATACCTGTGTGAGCTGAATCTTCTGTTTACTCTCCTTTGTGGATTGTGTTCATCTATCCTGTGTGGATTTACTGTTTACTCTCCTTTGTGGATTGTGTTGAGCTATCCTGTGTTGATTTATTGTTTACTCTCCTTGTGGATTGTGTTGTGCTATCCTGTGTGGGTATACGTTTTGCTTTCCTGTGTGGACTGGGTTGTGCTTTGGCTCGGACGTGAAGCCGAACGGGAATTGATGACCTAGGTATATGTATGGGCACATACCTAAGCCGTGTCAGATGTTACTTCGTGATTGTATCTTTCCTTTGTGGATTATCCTTTGTGGATTTCGGGAGACCTTCGGGGGTCTCGGGGTCCCTACTGAGTAGCTTATACTCACCCCTGCACGGGCTATGCCCGCACTTCGTGGTGTTGGTTGCAGACGACGGACAACACTGACCGTGGTGGAGGCGTGCGGAGCAGGACGGTACCTGGAGGTGGACCACAGGGCGGGACGTACTCAGAGTGGACGGCTGGACCGAGGAGCAGTGGAGGCTATCTGTACCCACCCTTCAGGTGGGACCTTCAGAGGACGGCTCGACGCTGCGGCTTTTCTTTACAGTTGCTGTTTTTTTTCCTTTTCAGTTGTACTTTACAGTTGGACTTGTATTTCCGGCCCCTTTTACTTCCAACACAGCTTGTTACAGTTTTACTTAGTGTTTACTTTTCCGCCTGCTTACTCTGTGGTGCTTGTTTACTTTTCAAAGGCAATGCCTTCCCTTTTGTTGGGATTTACGCCTTGGTGCTAGTCGCCAGCCCCTGGCCTATGGAAGGCGGGCTTGGGGTAGTCACGGCACGGGCCCCGAGGACGGGTCGTGACATTTTAATCAAAAAAATATTTTTCATCTGAATAATTTATTGTGTTAAATTATATTTTTAATTGGTAAAAAAGTATAATTAGTTCAATTTTTATTAGTTTATTGAAATCAATTACACATTGGATTTTTATATAAAAAAAATTTCAATCTTTTGGACATTTTGACTTTAGAAACCTATCTTCTCTTTCCAACTACAGGATTAATTTTAAATTAATTTTAGACAATTATCTATTTGGAATTTTAAAAAATTGATTCAATATCTATAATCCTAAGGTCCAAATTTAGTAAATAGTTCTCATTAATTTTTTACCAATATGAATAGTAACTTGAGTTTTTTATTACAATTACCATAGTTAAGGGTGAATCATGTAATTAATGGTAAAAACAATATTATCTGTATTATAAAATTACTCTAGAACATGTCTTAATTTCGTTTAATCATTTAGTATCGACCAAAATAATACTTGGGCCAATTTTATGGTCTCTTGGAGCCACTTGGATGACTTTAAGTATTTTTTAGTATTTTATTCTCAGGAAAGTCCAATATGTCATACTCATGTTTTTAATAAGTATTACATTTTTTATATGTGGTTATTCAGAATATTTATTCAACTATAAATAATCATTGAAAATATAAAATATTTATATTCATAATGATAATTTATTTTTAAGTTTTTATGGAAGAAATAATTATATTAAAGGCTTTCATATTGATGATGTCGTAACTATTTAATTAATGGACATAACAAATAAATCTTATTGAAAATATTAAACTAAATATAATTTGATATAATTAATTTCATACATGAATTTTATATATGACCTTTATATATTATGGATGTATTAAAAAAAATTATGTTATCTTGTGTGTTGATAGTTTTTAAAAAGTCAAGAAGTGAATAGTGTCAAATTTGACATTAATGATATTTTAAAATAAATAATATTTTATTAAATTATTTAATATTCATTAAAATTTAAACATCATACAACTAATTTATATAAGGTTTAAAATTTCAACCTTTACTTATTTATGGTTTTTTGGTCATTTTATAGTAATTGTATTAACCCTAAAAATTTAAATTACATGATATGACAGTAAGAATTGAAAAGGTCAAATAACAGTTAAAGTCAAATGATAAGAATAATAATAAGACCTAAACTTGTCTAAAAATTATTGGTAGAGATTATTTAAACCTATCCTCATATTAGATTATAAATAACTCACTTTGGATCCATTTTTAAGTGAAAATTAATTTATATTAATTTAATATTTTGATAGTTTCCAAAAGTGGCCCTCACCTCAATTATAAAAGGGAAACTCCTTCCTCACTTCCACACATCACTTTGAGCCTTCTAGATCAACTAATCCCTACCCATTTCTCCTCCAATATTTCCCACCCCCCCTCTTCATCCTATAATCCTTAATTTTTTGCATAAATCTAACAAAATAAGTCTTTTTGTGAAAAAATCAGATACCCAAAGAAGAGGTAACATTCGTAAATAAATGTTTTATGTTTTGATTATTCCTTAAACCCATTAAATTATTTTTTATTACATGTTTTTATAATAACATCAGTATCATAAATATATTAATGTGTTTTTATATTAAGTGTTCAACCTACACTCACACACACTTCCATAAAATCGGATACACAATCATCGTTCGTGTGCTTTGTGGACTACCACCTCACGAACTGATGTCATTCATTATTCCATTTCCACATTACATGGTTTGTAATAATGACGAAATTTCTATTTTTATATGATATATATTATATCTATGATTTATTTATGATTTTTAAATTATTATATAACAAAAACCTTAATGCTTTCCATTTTATGTAAATATGATAACTTCATTTGTGGACGTGTGGACTACCACCTCTTACAAAAAAAATTGATTCATTCATACATTACATTTAATGTATTAAGGATGGTTTCAGTGAATTTATATGATATATATTACATAATAATTCTATTAGAATTATATTAATTAATTTATTTCATTAAATACAACAAGAAAATGGAAACAATAATTATATGTGTGTATGTTCTACCATCTCCATGAACGGTGTGTTTATTTTGAACTGGTAGGATCTTTTTGGCATGTTCTTTAAGCTTGTATGCCATTTGTGTAATGGGTTTCCTCTTTCCTAGTCTAAAAGAGGTCTCTCTTTTTCTTCATGATCAATTTAGGGGTCCTGACCCCCAACCTTCTTAAAAAAATACATATATATATTTATGGCATAAATATTATATTTATGTCAGGGTTATCATTCTGGAGATGATGAAATCATGATATAAGTAAGATTGTAAAAAATATAATGAATAAAACACATGCAAAAAACACAACGATTATTACCCAAAATATAAATTTGACATGAAATTGTTAATAAATGGATAATGTGAAGTCCTAAGTAAATCATATATGGTATTATAGAAATCAATATGGTCCTATGATAGATGCATAATAAACCAGTATTTATTATACAGGAGGTTAAATCACATTTGACTAAAGGAAGCGTAGAGTAAGGGACTCTGTCTAAAACTCCTTCTATTGAGGCATAGTTTGATTTTATACAACCACCTTATTTTATGAGGTGTATATAAAGACCCTTTGAATAATCATTTCATTAATTAATATATTAACAAGTTAATTAATGTTTTGTTAAATTTTATTCTTTCATGGGGATTATAATTTAACTTTTTAAAGTGGTATGGGACACCTTGAATGTTTGCAGATTTAATTACCAAATATTTTTCTCCAAGTAAATATTCTTGATATTATTTTATAATTTATTTGTATAAATGTATTATAAAGAAGATTTTATGTCTATTTTGAGTTTCAATAAATGTTTTTAAAAAAATATTATTTTTACGTGTTTTATATGGAACGTTTTGAAAAATGAAAAAAAATAATGTTCTATTATTAATGTATATAGTGAAAATGATTTTTCTACCGTCAAGGCCATTATTATATTTTCATATTCCTATTAAATAATTATTGTTTCCTAGAATAAAAATATATATTTTTTTGTATTTTGGTATTTAAAAAGGATTTTTTCAAGTAAATGTGTGTTTTTGTATTGAAAATGGTCTCTTAAAATAAAATTTTATTTTTATAAGAAATTGTTTTTTATATGGGTTTAATAATAATTTTTCCACAATAATTTTCCAGTTATCTCATTTAAAGTATTTTATTCTATTTAAAAATATTTTGTTGAATATTGTAATCCTTTGAGGTTTATCTCTTATGATACCATCTTCTATACTTTAGTAAATGCTTTATGGTTAGTTTTACAGGGGAAGTTTTGATATACCATATGAGTAGTTATTAATTATGTTAAGACATATTGATTCAGTTGTATTATTTATTCATATGAGTAATTCATTGGACAAGAATGAATTAGTGGGGATCATATATAGAAAATCACCTCAATGTATTTGTAGTCTATTGAGATGAAATAAGTTTATGAAAAACCCTTCGCTTCTTTTTCTAAGAAGTTATAAATTGTCAAGAGGATTGATCTTGAAAAAAAAACAGAGATCTTTCTACCCACATACTTAGACTTTCTTTAGGCTAGTTCTTGACAGTAACTATCATGATGATAGATCTTGATAATGAATATGTCCAAAAGTATTCATTCTGTCATTATTATTATTATTGTGATTATTTTATTAGTTAGAATATCCATGGTTAATTTTTAAGATCATATGATTATTTATATGGAATTATTTAATCAAATTATATTTTTTCCATATTTATTATTCATTATTAATTACAGTTAGCTTTTGTTGTACTTTACCCTTACTGATCATTTGAGATCACCCCTTTTTTATGTTTTATTTTTTCCAAGGATTCCAAGAAGTCTATTATGAATGATATATAGGGTTAAGATAAGAGAATAATGGTGTTCACAAGGAAAATATTTTTTCTATTTTATGTTTTAAATAAAATTTTATTTTCAATTCTGTATTTAGTTTACCAAAACTATAAAACTATTCAGTCCTTCAGTATTTGATTCCTTGTAATCCTGTCAATGTAATAATATAATGCATCGGCTATGGGCTTATAGGTTTGGGGAGTAATAGTTGCTACCATGTGAACCTAATCTAAATTTAAGGTGATTTCTGAATGTTTCTTTTACCATATATAATAGATTTCAAGTCCACCATATGAGTTGATTCAATATTTTTCATTCCCAGTCTTTAAGGACTGTAGGTTAGGCCTTCTTTGTTTTCTCGTTATGTAAACATTTTTTGTCCATTCTATAATAATGAGGTATTGTTCTATTCCTTCTACTTTCTCTTACTCTCATATCATGATCTCTAATCTTCATGGTTGTGAAAATATGATTGGAATTGATCTTCCCAGGGATATGAAAATAAAAACCTATGAGATCTAGATATTATTTTTTTCTTATTATTTGTTCTTGGTTTTTTATGATAGTAAAATTTACTAGAAATTTTGGATATAAAATTTTTCTTTCATTTTAATTATTATATTCTCGTTCAATTTTTCTACCTTTCTTCATTTTCACAGTCTATTATATGCCGGAGTGGGACTTCATAGGTGATACTTGCTGAAGTGGTTGCTGATCTAAATTTTTAATGTGTATTTTCTTATTTTTAAAATGTCTCAGTCACACTATAAAATTTTCGGGTAGGTTAAAATAGTATTTGGGTCATGATGAAAAAAATATTCATCTTGATCCAAAAAAAATATTAGTTAAGTTACTCCTCTTAGTTTCCTAAAATTACTGGATTCGAGACCCTCCTTATAGTAACCTAAATTACCTTGAGTTTAGATACTACTCTTTGTGTCCTAAAATTCCTTGATTCAAGATAACCCTCTTGGTTTCCTCAAATGATTTGATTAAATATCATACTTTGGTTTCTTAAAAAAACTTATTTCATGATATTTCACTTGGTTTCCCAAATTCCATGAATCGAGATACACCTATTGGTTTTGTTAAATGGATTTTGCCTAAATACTTATCTTGGTTTCCTAAAATTGATTTATTCTTGATCCTCATATTAGTTTATCAATTTTTTTGATTCATGAGACTACTATTGGTTTCCTAAAATTCCTTGATTCAATATATTCCCCTTCGTTCCTATAAATATCATGAGTCAATAACCTCCTCTTGGTTTCCTAATTTCCTTGAGTCGATATACTCTTAATGATTTCAAAACTTTCTTGAGACAAGATATTTTTATTAGTTTCCTTAGATGAATTGATTTGAGATCCTCCTCTTCTATTTATAAAATACCTAGATTAAAGATCCTCTTCTTGGTTTCCTAAATCCATTGAGTCAAGATAATTCTATTGGTTTCATAAAATCCCACAGGTCATGATACTCCTCGAGTAGCATGCTCCACCACATTTATCCTCATTCCCAAATCCAAGTCCCCTACCTCTATTGAGAACTTTCATCTAATCAGCATGTGTAATGTATCTTACAAAATCCTCATTGGTAACATTTATTCTAGGGTATATATCCATCTTCCCAAATGGATCTCTATGGAAAATCATAGCTTTGTGAGAGGGTGTTCTATACAGGGGTTGATCGGTTTTCCCCTGGAAATGATCAAGGATATAAACTTCAAAACTCATGGTTCTAACATGGCAATCAAACTAGATATGAGAAAGGTATATGACCATGTGGAATGGAGATTAATCAAAAAAAATCAGATGTATGGGCCTTTCCTCCTGGAATATTTATATCATCTTCTGGTGCTTTAGTTTAGAATGGATGGAAATCTCACTAATGGGTAAAACTTTGGGCTTCTTAAAAGCTATGTGCAGCCTTCAGCAAGGGGATCCCATCACCGTGAGCATATTTATCATCACTCAATATGTCCTCAGATGGCTCATTCATCACAACATCAGCAATGGATAGATCATTCCCTTCTTTAGAAGGATGAGATTCCACTCTCTGTCTCACCATATGTTCACAGATGACTCTATACTATTCATAAACGTATCCAGCAGATCATTGTGAGGCATGAACATAGTTTTGGAGGCCTAATGCTATTGGATTGGTCAGATCATAAATAGAATCAAGATTAATTTATACATTTCTGGACACTGTTCTGATAGGTGCATTCTAAACGTGATTCTTTCTCTTGGGATTCAAAAAGTTCATCTTCATATGGTGTACCTGGGATACCCTCTTTCTTCGAATCCTTTGTGAATTCATGATTTAGATTCCATAGTTTGTATAATTAAGGTGAGTTTTCTCAATTAGAAGAATCAGTACCTGTCTTTTGGAGGTAGGATAGCCTGGATCAACAACGTCCTCTTGGAAACTCTGATCAATGCTCTCACTGCTATCAAGGTTCCCAAAGGGGTTATTCTAAGAATGATTATTATTTTTTCATGTTTCATTTGGGATCCCATATCTGAGGGAATAAGTCATTGGGCTTCTTGGTATAAGATGGTGAGGCCTATCAGTGAAGGAAGTATCAACGTTTGAAGTCTCAATGATGCCCTTACCTACATGCATGTGAAAATGGCATGGGAGGTGTTGGAGAAGTAGACTTTATAGGGAATAACCATGTACACCTGTTACACAGGGTATGGGGGTGTAAGGTGTATTCGTGTCCTAGAAGAAACTGGTTGTACTTTGATTACATGGATATTTAATTTATTTAATTATTAAAAAACTTATTACATATTATTCATTTTTCTTCATGACTATGGTGTAATAATGTCCTAGAGTATTTGCTGCATTGATAAGGTCATGGCAGTTCCTTACTATGATGATAACCTTGAAATTCTATAACAATATTTTTAAATATAGTTCTACGGTTGGATAAAATACTATGACGGGACACATATCACGCAGACAGTCAGGTGTGAGTACTCATAAGAAGATGATTCATCCTCTCATGAAGTTCTCACTTGGTAATCTCTAAGATAGGAGATTATGAGACCAGACTCTCTAGTAGGAATTCCTCATGTTTTGGTGTCACTAGATATTTTTATCTGCGAGTGAGTGTAATGATCCGTATACTTTAAGATTATCATTAATATGTTTCATGACTCGTGAACATTAATTTACTGATGAAAACCGTCATGCATACAGTTGGTGGGAAGTAGGGTATGTTGGGTGCGTCACTAGTGGCATATTATGAATGGATAAGTCGAGGAAGTATTTTTCCCTTCCATTTATGGAAGTTGATATCTTCGCCCTTTGATTTAAATAGAACAATTGTGAGAAATTCCAAGGGCATGGTGTAATGATGAGTTTACATTAGGTAGTCAAATAACGATATATCAAGCATAAAAGTTGATGCCACTATCATGAAACCTACTTGATGAGATATTGCGACAAAAGAATTATATTACACAGTGAACGTTCGTATGTGGAATTCGTTGTTGAAACTTTAAGTTCTTTCTCTTGGGTGAATTTATTCGTTTCTAGATGTTACTCTTGGACTTCAACCATGTCCACCTAATTCCAATGAGAAAAAAACCTATAGGGTCACAAACTAAGAGTTTTTTGGTGGTCTTATTTAAATTATATTTGAATTTAATTAACAAATATTATTATCAGGATGATGTAATAATTTTATTCAAGTTAAAATGATTTCATAAATTAATTAAATATATATTCATCGGATTGTGGGTAAAATATATTTATTTATTTTATTTAACATTTAATAAATATTTATTTACTAGTTTATAAATAAAATATTTATTTATGAGAATAAATTATTTATTTATTTATTTAGGTTTTCAATAAATGGAAGTGGAGTTAGAGAGGACCAATGTTGGTCCGATAGTAAAATAATTATATGCAAGATGATAAATAATTATTTAACTAGTTGGAACAAATTAAAATAACACTACTATTATTTTGTGACGTGGAATTTTATTTATAATTCTTTTTTGTGCAAGTTGGTGCACCATAAGTAATGACGCAGTATTATTATTAATTGCATGGTTTTTCTCTAAGGTTATGAATGTATTTTATTTCTTGTATGCAATTAAATAATGTAACTGAATCTCTATGTCAATAAATAGACACATACGTCTATTGTGCCATGTACCGAACTACACACCCGGTGAATTGAGAATTGTTGAGCTAGAAATTTTCCCTCTCAAATCCTCCTCCCACCCCTCTCAAGAACGAGAGACGTTCTTTAAGGCCGAAGAACAGGTGATCAACAATTTCTGACACAAGACAATCGCTTCTCTCCACTAGCACCCAGAGAATGACCAGTGTCTATCGTAGAACATGAGAGAACATGTGGATCACTTCTAGAGGGATTCTAGTTTGGATCCTTTCAAGTGCAACAAGATAATGTAGAAGGGTCATTCTGGATTATCAACATCATCAATGAAGAAAATACTGAAGATACGGGAATTATTTCCTTTATGATATTAATTAAATTAATTATAAACATGATGTGAAAGATCCTCTCAATAGGTTTTTGGCCTCTTCCTTATTTATCTAATTCTTTTATTCTATTCAGTGGAGATAGGTGTTCATCATCCTATTGATCCCATAATAATAATTTGTCATGGAAAAAATAAAAGTTGGGTGTCAGCCTAACCACGCTTCTGCTACATCCGAAAAATTCAAGTGGTATAAAATGTAGGTTATATCATAGTTTATAATTATATAAAATTTTCATTGATAATTTATGCATTTAATAATTTATTTTTTTCAATTAAAGTTAATCGTTCTACAAATCTGAATCTCGATATTTGTTCCTCCTATTTTTTTTCTCGTTCACCTTACATAAATGATATTTTCATTCAATTTTTATTAAAATAAAATAGAGGATAAAATACAAAGGTACCAATGGTTCTTGGGCATACAATACCAGAACACACGATGTGTATTCGGTAGTACACGACATGTAGCCATGGTTCAATGCATAGAGTCTGGTCCTCCAAACAAAGTTGTGTCATTGGATTTTGTTTAAGTCTTAATGACTCTGTGTGTTGACCAGGAACTGGTGGCACGTAGTATCTAGATTAAAATTCGTGTGGCCAACTGGACACAACATGTAGTCCCTTCGGGTTAGGGTTGGAACGTGTACCCCATACACAACTTTCCCATCTAGAGGCTGTGTAATGGGGAACTACATGGCATGTGGCCCACTGGACACGCCATGTACTTAAAAGATTTCTGAAGTACACTTACACGCCTTTTCCCTGGGTGTGTACTTTGGATGGAAGGTAAAAAATTGTAAATTTCATGTAGTTGGAACTACATTCTGTGTACTCATCCAAATTACATATATTTATTAAATTTTATTATTATATTATACAAACCCTTCAGTCGTGTACCATCGTGTGGGAATAAAGCTGATTCACAACATATGATTGGTGTTTTATATATATTTGTTTAATTTAACATCCATTTAATGTTTATTTCTACTCATTGGGTAGTTATGCATAGGAATTCACCAGGTTGCCTCCAAGGTACAAGTTACGTATAAAGATAATTTTAAATGAATATATTTGTTTAAGATTATGAACGATGAGAATCTCAAGAAAATTCAGAAAAGGATTTAAGATTAAATGATTGATTAATTAAATATGACAATTAATTGATTGAAGCATGATTTATCTTAAAAAAGAATGGTTAAATAATTGAATACTAATTTTATTTATGTGTAAATATTGTTTCATGTATGGATGTTCATGAGCTAGACCAAGACCATTGTATGTGGATGGTTTCTTTTAATTAAATTTGTTGGCCTGCTAACCTTATCATCATTAATATGTAGGGTTTGTGTGCCTAAGGTTTCTTTTATGTAAAATCCCTTTTTACCCCTCACTTACATGTGAGTTAAAAAAGGGAATATGTAATGGATGTAACTCTGAAGCTATTGGAGTTGGTTCAAGCTAGAGCCAAGACAAAACCAATCCCATGAGATACAGAGGTGGATAGGTGGAAAGCAGTAAACATGCACCCAAAAGGTTCAAGATGTTTATACCCTATGTAAGGGTTAGTTTATCAACCGATAGATAAACTAACCATTAAAAAATCTCATAATCATGACCTTTATTTTATTTCTATCTGTTGTGTGGTTTATCATTATGGATGCGTTTTCATGGTCACATAATTAATGAATTAATTAAGCATGCAAGATGGAACTAAAATAAACCTGAGTTATGAAAAAATATTATCAAGACATGGTTAATCACTTAAATAAGGTCCAATTAATATTAAAAATAATGTGATAATGATAATAATCAATTCACTCAAAATAGATTATAATCCCTCTAATAAAATATTAAGTCATACGAAGCCTTCTCTTACTTGATTAAAGGAAACACTCAATAAAACTATGTGTTTGACCAACCCTTGTTGGGACACATAATTTTATACCGGAATCCCTTATGAAAGGTTTCGGGTTGACTTAACCATATTACATCAAGAGTAGTATCCCTTTCTAGACTTGTTTTAATATTGGAGGCAAGATTTGAGGAAATCCAAAGTCATGATTTCAGGATTAGGGAGTCCACTCAACAGATCGAGGAGCTACAAGCTCGTAGTTGGAAAAGACCTTCCTACCCAAATACATTCTAATATCTTTAAAAACCCCTTGTTGGAGTTATGTGAAGGGTAATATGTATCCTTGGCACTAGAATGTCTTGGAAAATATACATTCCGAGTTCAATGGTGGTGGTCATTGTGGCTTGATAAAATAGTGAGAGACTTAATAAAATTTATTATTTCTCATAAAATGAAATCAAGAAAGTACTAATGATATGCTCTTTTAATTTTATAATAAAAATGACAAGCTTGTAAACCATACTATCCCTAGGATAAATTCTGGATAAAGACAAAATTCTCATTAGTAGTAACTTCCAGGAATGGTTTAGGTGCCTTCGGGTTATCCTATGCCATGAATGGAAGTCTTACATAATGGAGTTAGCATTACCTGATCTGCCTTCCAAAGAGGCGAGTGATGAGGATTTCTTGGTCTATGAGAAACATATGAACGACACGGTCGATGTTAAATGTTTGATGCTATCATCAATGTCTAGTGAGCTCATGAAGTCTCATGAAAACAAGGATTCTTATAGAATGCTTGAGAAAATCCGTGGTCTTTACCATGAGAGATCAAGACAGAAAAGGTTTGAAATCTCTAATTCACTATTTCAGAGTAATCTTGGAGAAGGTTCCCCAGTTGCGCCTCATGTAGTCAAGCTCACTGGCTATATTGAGCGCCTGGAGGTTCTACGGTTTAAACTCCCCAAAGAACTGGGCACCAATGTCATTCTCGTATCACTCCCTCGGAGATTCTATAACTTTGTAGTCAATTTTAATATGAAAAACATTGAGAAGTCTCTATCTGATATTCTTATCCTCATTCATCATGTGGAAAAATATATAAAGCGCAAATATCCTTATGTCCTTATGGTCAATAAGAGGAAAGTGAAGGAGAAGAGCTTTAAACCCAAAGCCTCTTCACATCCTTCCAAGAAAAGGAAGATAAAAGGGGAGGCAAGGGAACATGAGGCTATTTGTTTTGAATATGGAAAGAAGGGCCACTGGAAGAAGAACTGTACCTAGACTAAGAAGAAATGGGAATCTTCAGGTACATTTGTTATCAAATGCAATCTATTTGTTTCTACAAATTGGGTATTAGATACTGCTTGTGGTGCTCACATATGTATCCAAATACTAGAACCAAGTAGATTCAGGAAGATTGACAAAGGGAAGGTAGATCTACAAGCAAACAACAGAGCCAGACTTGTTGTTGTAGCTGTCGGGGAATACCATCTCACGTTGCCAACTAGGATGATCTTGGTGTTAAAGGGTTGTTATTATGTGTCGTCTGTTACTAAAAAAATATTTATGTATCCAGATTATATACAAATGTGATTTTTTCAAGTTAGGAAATTAATGTTTCTTGTTTTACAAATATATAATTTTTTTTGTTGGGAACATTTATAAAATGGTCTTTACCTGTCTTATTTCACAAAACAAGTAATGGAAATTGATAACAAAGATACTTCACATGACTCATACCACACCTAACTTTGGCATCACTAGATCGGTCATGTAAATGAGAAATGCTTGACAATTTAACATCAAGATGGATATTTAGATTCTTTAAAACTAAAACAACTTGGTGTATGTCATGCATGTTTATAAATAAAAGTGATCAAAGCCCCATTTAGTGGGAAAGGTGAAAGGGCTAAAGAACATCTTGAATTGGTTCATACTGATGTGTGTGTACCATTTCCTATTTAAGAAAGGGGAGGGTGATCATACTTCAAAACTTTTATTCATGATTTTAGTAGATATGGATATATCTACTTAATGAGGTATAAGTCAGATTATTTTTATAAGTTCAAAGAATACAAGAATGAAGTTGAGAACCATCTTGGTAAGATGATTAAGAAACTCCACTCAGACTGAGGTGGAGAATATCTTAATCAAGACTTCATTGGTTAGTTACAAGAGTTTGGGATCCTATCCCAAATCACTCCTCCATACATGACCCAGTGGAATGGTGTGAGTGAAAGAAGGAACCACACCCTGTTGGACATGGTGAGATCGATGATGAGTCATCTGATTCTTCCATTGTCCTTTTAGGAATATGCGTTAAAAACAACAATGCACAAACTAAACCAAGTACCAACTAAATCGATAAATAGTATACCATATGAGTTATGGAGTAGAAATAAGTCCATATTATCGGATTTACATGTGTGGGGAAGTGATGAGTTTGTTTAGGCCTCTTCAGGTAACAAGATTACACCCCGAAGAACAAAGTTTTCCTTTACAAGATACCCTAAGGAAACAATGGGATATTACCTATAAAACCCCTAAGAAAAAAATGTTATAGTTTCAAGACATTCCATATTCCTTGAGTGGGAGAAAATCTCCAGAAGAGATAGTGGGAGCGAGATAGACTTCGATAAAGTTGAGGCTCAAGGTACACAAGAGTTGGTACAGGAACAGATTCCACAATGCCCCGTGGAAGAAAGAACTGTTCTAGAGACACAAGATCTATGTAGGAGTACAAGATCAGTTAGTGAACAGTAACAATATATTTTTCATGTTACCGAGGATGGTGACTCATTTTTAGTTGGTAATAATGATCATATAACCTACAAGTAAGAAGTAAGTGGCACAGATGTTTCCAAGTGGCATGAATCCTTGAATTCTGAAATGGATTCCATGTACCAAAACCAAGTTTGGATTTTGTTAAATCCTCCAGTTTATGTAAATCCTATTTGTTGCAAATGGGTATTCAAGAAGAAATTGGACATAGAAGGACAAGTAAGTACCTATAAGGAACGAGTGGTTGCAAAATGGTTCAAACAGCGTCAAGGAATTGACTATGAGGAAACATTTTCACCGGTTCCAATGCTAAAATCCATCATAATTCTATTGTCCATTACCACTTACCATGACTATGAGATTTAGAAAATGGATGTCAAAAGTAGCCTTCCTTAAAGGTAACCTTTAAGAATATGTCTACATGACACAACCTGAAGGGTTTATGACTGCAATGGATGCCAATAATGTATGCAGGATGTAGAAATCTATTTATGGATTAAATCAAGAATCCAGGTCCTGGAACATTCATTTTGATGAATCCATAACAAAATTTGGTTTTATCAAGAATGAATGTGATCCTTGTGTCTAAATATGGTTTAGTGGGAGTGCAGTCATTTTCTTAATAGTATATGTTAATGACATATTACTTATTGGAAACGAGATTCCAGCCTTACAGTCTGTTAAAGAATGATTGAATCAATGCTTCTCCATAGAGGACTTGGGCAAGGAAGCATATATTCTTGGGATCAAGATCCATCCTGATTGATCCAAGAGATTTTTTGGCCTTGGTTAAAGTACATGCATTGATAAGATATTGAAGAGATTCGGTATGGAACAATCAAAGATGAGATTTTTCCAAGCATCACATGGAATTCATCTTTCCAATAAAATGTTTCCTCAGACACATGAGGAAACAAAGATAATGTAAATGAATCCATATGCATCAGCGATTGGATCAGTCATGTATGTCATGATGTTTACTAAGCTAGATGTCACCTGCGCATTGAGTGTGCAAGGAAGATATCAAGAATACCTTGGTGACAGCTATTAGATGGCAGTCAAGACTATCCTAAAGTATCTAAGTCCTACTAAGGATAAGTTACTAGTTTATAGAGGAAATGATGAACTATTCATCAGAGGATATGCAGATGTTAGTTTCTAGACTGATAAATATGACATGAAGTAACAAACAGGATACATATTTACTTTGAATGGATATGCAGTGAGCTAGAAGAGCTATAAGAAGAGTTTGGTCATAGATTCTACAATAGTGTCTGAGTATATCGTAGCTTCTGAAGTAGCTAAAGAAGCAGTTTGGATGCGAATATTCTTCTAGGAGATGGATTTGATACCTAGAAGTAAAGATCCCATCAAATTTTACTGTTATAATACTGCAATAGTGGATCTAACAAAAAATTCATGGTCACATCACCAGACATAGCACATACTTTGTAAGTATCATCTCTTAAGGGATTTTTCTCAAATAGGTGACGTTACAGTGAGCATTATTTACACAAAAGACAATGTGGTGGACCCCTTGACTAAATCCTTGACTAAACAAAAACATGATCACCATGTGAGGTCTAGTGGACTGAAAATTGTAGGTAGTTGGCTCCAGTCCAAGTGGGAGTTTGTAAGAGTCAGTGTCCTAGAACAAACTAGTTGTACTTTGATTACATGAATATTTAATGTATTTAATTATTAAACATATTATTATATATTGTTCATTGTTCTTCATGACTATGATATAATAATGTCTTAGAGTATTTGTTGTATTCATAAGGTCGTGGAAATTCCCCCACTATGGTGATAACCTTGAAATTCTATAACAATATTCTTCAATATAGTTCTACGGTTGGATGAAATAGTATGATGGGACAAATAGAATGCAGACCATCAGGTGTGAGTACTCTTAAGCATATGAGACTTCCTCTCATGAAGTTTAAACTTGGTAATCTCCAAGACATGAGATTATGAGAATAGACCAACCAGTAGGAATTCTGCATGTTTTTGTGTCATCTGATATTTCTATATGTGAGCATGTGTAATGATCCTTAGACTTTAATATTATCATTAATATGTTTCATGACTCACACACTTTGATTTACTAACGAAAACCATCACACAGATAGTTGGAAGGAAGTAGGTTATGTTGGGTGTGTCACGAGTGGCATATTATTAATGGATAAGTCGAGGAAGGATTTTTCCCTTCTATTTATGGAAGTTGATATCTCATCCTTTGATTGAAATATAACTGTCCCGTGAAATTCCATGGCCATGGTGTAATGACGAGTTGATTTCAGGTAGTCAAATAATGATGTATCGAGCATAAAATTTGATGACACTATTATGAAACCTACTTGAGGAGATATTGTGAAAAAAGGATTATATTATATAGTGAGAATTTGTATGTGGATTTCATTGTTGCAACTTTAAGTTCTTTCTCTTGGGTGCCTTGACCTGTTGCTAGATAGTACTCTTGGACTATAGGCTAGCCCACTTAATACCAATGAGAAATAATCCTATAGGGTCACACACTAAGTGTTTCTGGTGGTCTTAGTTAAATACTATTTGAATTTAATTAATAAACATTATTCTCAAGACAAATGAATAATTTATTCAAGTTAAAATGATTGCTTAAATTAAATAAATATTAATTCAATGGATTTTGGATAAAATATATTTATTTATTTTATTGAACATTTAATAAATATTTATTTACTAGTTTGTAAATAAAATATTTATTTAACAGAATAAATTATTTATTTATTTATTCGGGTGTTAAATAAATGGAAGTGGAGTTTGAGAGGACCGAGGTTGGTCTAGTAAAAAATAATTATTTGAAAGATGATAAATAATTATTTAACTAGTTGGCACAAATTAAAATAATTCTACTATTATTTAGTAATATTTAATTTTATTTATAATTCTATTTTGAGCAAGTTGGTGCACCGTAAATAATGACATGGTGTTATTATTAATAGCATGGGTTTTATATAAAGTTATGAATGTATTTAATTGTTGTTATGCAATTAAATATTATAACTGAATCCCCATGTCAATAAATAGACACATACGTCTATAGTGTCGTTTACCGAACCGTACACCCAGTGAATAGAGAATTATTGATCTAAACAATTTCTTTCTCGAATCCTCTACCAGTCCCTCTCAATAATGAAAGACGTTCTTCAAGTTCGAAGAACAAACAATCAAGAACGTCTGACACAAGACACTTGCTTCACTGCGCTAGCACCTAGAGAACGAGCGGTGTCTATCGGATGCCATCGGAGCATGTGTGGATCACCTCTATAGGGATTCTAGTTTAGATCATTGCAAGTTCAACAAGATAATATGGAAGGGTCATTCTGGACGATCAGTATCATCAAAGAATAAAATACTGAAGATCCAGGTATTGTTTTCTTTATGAAATTAATTAAATTAATTATAAACATGATGTGAAAGATCCTCTCTAATGGTTTCAGGCCTCTTCCTTCTTCCTCTAAATCATTGATTCTATTCCATGGAGACTGGAGTTCATCATTGTATTGATCCTGGAATAATCATTTATCATGGAAAAAATCAAAGTTGGGTGTCGAACCAACCACGCTTCCACTACACAAAGAACCTTTATAAAGGATGGATAAATCTACCTCCTTTGGAGTGAGATCTCCCCCATCATTTACTCTCTCTAGGATCACTATTGATAGATAATTGTAATAGGGGATGTCTCATTCTATCATGATAATAGGTGTGGGGAGAGTGTTGGTTACCCGAGCTACCCTACCACGAACATATCCTTCATAGTGGCTAGAAGCTATCTATCCTTCATAAATGTTATTCTAAATAGGTACCAGCTAGATTTATTCTATCTCATCAGGATGACATTGGCCCTTGATCATTGTGTGTTTACCCCATCCCCCTCAGGCTTCTTCTAGGATTACCATTGGATCTCTAGCTCACATGCTGGTGTGGATGAATGGAATGATTTCCTGTGGCACCAGGCCATTCCCATGAAGTTCAACTTTCACACTCGGAGGATCCATAATAGATCAATACCCACTGATGATAATATCAAGCGATGCGGTGTGAGCATAACCTCCCGATGTTTCTACTGCAAGAAGTATAAGTAGGAATGTTCAGATCACTTTTTTTAGTGTGATTGGGAAAAAGATGTTTTACATGTTTTGGTGATTTTATGGATTTTTCCATTATAAGCATGGAGGATCATGATTTTCATACTCGTTGGTTTCATAAATCGGGTGCATAGGGCATAGAGAAAAGGGAATGCTCCCTAGTTTTGCAAGTAGGCTCTTGGGGAATGTGGTAGGCTCAGAATAGATACTTACATGATGGAGTATCTTCATCTATGTGTGTGATCACTATAAGGACTAAAAATCTGTTGATTGATCAAGTCAGGGATCTCATCACTAGGAGGGAGGCCCCCACCATGTAATGGATCTTTCACACCTAGTATGATCATGGTCATACCACCAGCCTCTCCTCTGGAAAATGGTTCAGATGGCACCCTCCTCTTTGGGGAATCATTCTTAACACGGATGGGTCCTATGTCTCGAATATCATGCATGGTGAGGGGATCATCTATGACTCCAATAGATCATCCATCTTTCTTTTTTCTATCGGGTTGGTCCATGGAACTTTTCTTCTATCTCAGGATAAAACCATGTAATTTGGTCTCATAGTGTACCAATAAAGGGGGATAAATCTCATGGAGGCTAAAACTGATTCTATAGTTGTTTTTAATTCACTCTAGGGTCTTGGTGTTTCCCCTCGTTCCATTGAGTATTTCATTCGTAAGTGACATAGTATCCTCGACAATGACATCAAACTGTCCCACACCTGGTGAGAGGGAAATAATGCCACAGATTATCTAGAATCACTCGGCATTCATGTATCGGAGAGATTAGTTTTTCATATCCTTCATAGCCTAGAACCTATGGGGACTAATATTATTAGAGGGTATTACCTTGGTCTTCACAATTTCTAACCCCCGTAGCCTTGTTTCCTCGGGCCTTCATTTGTGTCTCTTTCATGTCCTTTTCTCTTTGAATAAGAATTTACATGATGATGATGATACTCCTATTGGTTTTATAAAAACAATTGTGGTGTCTTCTTATTCACAAATTTTCATTGCCTTTAAATCAATCTCATAAGATATACAATGCACAAAAATGGATTGAAGAATACAAATTAGTGGTAGTGTATCTACTTGATTAGAAAATAAATATACCAACTGTAATTAACTAGAAATAAACCTTTAATCCATATTGAACCATATTTATTAAAATGGATTCATCTAGATAGAGGGAAAATACCAATCTTCCAACCTTCATACTGTAGTGACCATCCATATTGACCCCTATAGAAGATCCAATGTTTGAACCCTATAGAGAGACTCATATAAATATATCTTCCAACCATGAATAGGGTTAAGTTTGAACCCAAAAAAATAGATCTTCCATGATTAATTATTTCTTATCTTGAATCGATCAACTTAGATAGATTTTTATGATTAAGATGAAGGTGTGTAAAACACCTTAAACATAGACTAGTGGATCATATAAGATTGTTCCTCTAAAACAAATCAAAATCCGTTTTAGTCACCCATGAAAGATAAACAATTTCCCATAAACAAACATATTAATCTACACTATCTCACGATTCTAGATCTACTCAACTTCCTTGATCATGAACCTCCTAGTAGTAAAAAAAAATCCATAGTTTAGACTACCCAGTGAAAATATATCGTCTTCCACTTTGCAAATTAATTTGAAATTATACAAAAAAACAAGTGAATATGGAATGGTTAATATGTCTTTAACCCAAAATATCTAACAATCCAATTTATTAGCAACCAAATAAAATTCAAACCCCATATTTTGAAATGATTTTTAGTGCAATTTATTTATATTGATTAAATTAAATAAAATAATTTAAAAAATATAGTATATAAAATTAAAATCATATTACTTAAACATTCAAGACTGGTATTTAAATCCATAGCATAATTTATCACAAAATCTATTTAAACTCCAATATAAATTAAAAAATGATCATTTTTTCAAAAAATAATGCACTAAGCACCAGATAGTCTAAACTAAGAATAAGGAATCTCAATTATGCTAAAAAAATTTCTAAAAATCATAAAATTAATAACATAAATCACTTTCATACCAGAAATTCATCGTCTTTAATGAAATAAAATTTTAACTCTATATTTACCAAACATAAATAGTTTATCAATAAAATACCTATTAAATATTAAATATTTCCATAATTTAGTAATAATTCATGTGTAAAATATATAAAATAATTACCACATCAGTGAGATTCACACTAATACATGGAAAATAAATTTCACACCTCAAACCAGATCCCGAGATCTTCAAGATCACCCTAATGAAACAATTTATACAAAATTAAATTCATTCACTCTACTCCCTAGGGTATCACCAAAATAAATATCAAGAATCTTAATCATGGTTAAAATAATAAGGTATCCCTCATAACTCAATAACTAAGGTTTAAATAGGATGAAATCCAATGTTGGATCAAACCTATTACCAATCAAAAGAAACCAACTCATCTAGAGATCCATTAAATACCTTGAATATTATGAATTAATCAAAAAAGTATAGATTACCCATTCATAACTAACTTTATTAGAGTAATACAATATAATCCATGATCTAACTCTCAAATATAAATCAAGTGGTAGCCTACAATAAGAGTGACATGACCATTCAAACCTTCCAACTCAATCAAAAAAAAATGTGTTCCCATGGTACCATTACTCTCACACTTATTTTCATAAATCCATTTTCCCAAATATTCAAATTAATCAATAATTTAACTCCCAAATCATAATCATGGATTTGTTCACAACAAGAGTGAAAATAACCATCCAACCCCTTTATCTCAATCATGGAGTAACCAAGACTTATAGAAATAAATTTGTATAGACCTAAAATCTTGACCCTTTACACTCCTTAAAATTTTATGGTATCCAGAAAAAAGGTAATAGACTATAATAATCCCCAAAATTAACATTCTCACACCCCTAGGCATAACCCTCCTATAAAATCAAAGTCACTCTACATTTATAGTATGGAATAAATATCTACATACAAAACCATAACAAACATAAATCAAAAAAATTATCCCAATATCATAAAGCATAAAAAAACATTAACTAAGACTATACCTCCTTCCATAAATTCAATAAGGTTGTGATTATATCTAAGGAAGCATCTTAGTCAAAAAAATCTATTTTCTAATTTTATACCTATAATACACTAATTTTTTGAGGTAAATTTACATATCAATGCTAAGAGATCACTATAAAACATATTCTTAAACTCTAGTGGAATTAAATAACAATTATATAGGAATTTTGGAATGGAAATTATTCATAAAACACAAAAAAAAACAATTTCATAGATAAATTTCATGGTTAACAAATCATTCATTTTAATCTAGGATCAACCACTACCCAAAATACTAAACATTGAATTTTTTTCTTAAATCACATATTTTAACTATCCATGACTTCTTAAACCCATATAATTACAATAAAATTCTTTATTAGTGATCAATTTAGTTAATTTTACACTTTAAATTTTGATAAAACCTTCTAGCACTTAAATATACCTATAATTCATGTTTTTACAAGAATATATAAAATCCAAAATTAATTCAATTAGATATAATTCAAAATTATAAGTATCAAGGAAATATTACAAAAAACATTTATCACTATACAAGTCAATAAACTAAATAATCTGATAAAACTAATTCAATACCCATACATCCAAAATTAAAACCTAAAACACTACACCCACCCCAAATCATTTTTGAAAACCTGAACACTTTATATTAACATCAATCTCTAAAGTGTTGTATCAAATAACTATGGATTAGAAGAAAACTTACCTAAAAGATTTACAAACCATCCTTATAATTCTTTTCAGCTTAGAAACCAAAATAAAACCCAATAAAAATTCAAGAACCAAATGAAAATCAAAATATATTCAATAAAATAACTTTTTCTTTCAATTTTAAAAAAATACAAAACAAAAATTATTAACCAAAATACCTTTTTATAAAAAAAATTAAACTATGAGGTGACATAAAAATTTCATACATACATACATACATATACATATAATTATTTTAAATGAATATTTAATTCATCTCATAATAATACATGCCCAAAAATTATAAATGTTTATTGTCATTGGAAAGATCTTCAACATCTCCTAGAAAGTTATTCTCACAAAATACACTTTTTATAGATACTATACTTAAAATCTTTCATCTCAACCTAGGGAAAGGAAGCATAAGAAAGGGTGAGATATGATTCTCATTAGGGGTAAACATAGAGGATGTCAATCAATGATCATAAGTGAACATCAAATAAGTATAATGGTATGGGAATATGATCATAACTTATAATAATCATACCTAATCACACAAAAATCATTAATCATAAATCATGTCATAAGTATTTATCATAAAAATATTTATATAATTCATAATTGTGTGTAATCATCAATAATCAATCATGATCCATGAGAATATATCATATGTATATGACATATGTTTTTGGAATATACATAAGTATAGAAAATCATTTCCATGGTCAAAGATTGGTTCAAAGTCTATAATAGTGGTGTGGGTTCACTCCCCGTTTTATCATTTATTTAGTTAAGTTTCACTCACATGACTATATTATTGGACAGAGCCCCTTACTGAATGGGTCCACTTCTCATTCTAGTACTTATTATCTCATGAGATAACTATGTTTACCGAGTTCATTAGAGGTATATATAATTTGGTACCAACCAATAATATAATTGAAACCATAAATATGTGTACCACAAGTTTAGAATACATTCATCATATCAATATATCATAACTTATGTAAAGAAAATAATTCTCATAAACATTTCATCATTTCATCGTAGCATAACCTGTGGAAAATAAAAGAGTTTCATAGAATTATCCTTAAATCATCATCATCGTAATCCATCCAATGAAATATAGTGTATGTTTCCATAATATCATATCCTCATTTATTAATTACAACCATTAAAGGATATTTAAATATATGAAAAATAACTTTAAAAGAACATTTGAAACTTTCCTTAAAAATATTTGAAAAAAACCTTTTCATTTGAAAAAATATTAATTGAAAATTCCAATAATATTAGGAAAATTATATTATTTGAAAATAAAAATGGATACTTATACATTAAGATTAAAATATAATAACATTAATTATGGCAGAATAATATGTTCATATTGTATATGTTAAAAGAGAATATTCTTTTCACATTTTGGTAAAAAGTCAAAAATTACTTTTTCAGAAAATCTTATTTTAAAAATATTCCTTTTAAACCATTATTAATAAAGTAAAAGGTATTGAAAATTAACTTCTAAAACATTTAAATTATATTTTAATACTTCCATAAATAAATTTTGAAGAGCATGGACATGGAAGAAATTTTTTTTGACGGGAGTGGAAATAAGATTGGCTTCTCTTTAAAAAATATTATCAATAATTTTATGTTAAAAAGAGAAGAAAATGATATTAATAAATAAAAAATAAAATAATAACCATTTTATAAGAAAATAAATGCTGTTTAATTTTAATATTCATATAATTTTCCTCAATGGAAATTTGACATAGAAAATCTTGAAAATAAATGATATTGTAATATAAACCCTGAACTTAAGTCTTAATTTGCTACATAAAAATTCAAATATTCTTTATAATAAATATATATTTGTTATAAATTTATTTTATAACCATATTATTAAATAAAATAATATTTACCATTCCTTTTTAATTTTTAATTATTCATTTATTAATAATTCTTTCTTAAAATGGACATTCTGGTGAAAACTGATCTGTTTTCCATGCATGTTTTGGTTTGATGGTTACTGAACTTGTACCTTGGTAATGATTTCATAATATATAGAATATTAATAATGAAATTAGTATCATATTTATTTATAATTCACATTTATATAATTATTCATACAAATCGGTAATGAGAAACAAACTATATCGCTTTATGGAGGTAGTACTGCACACATACACATGAGCAGTGTTATAATTTTCTAGCAGATGGAAAAGTAAGAAGGTAGATAAGGTATTATAATTAAATAAGTATAATTATTTCATAAATATAATATATAAATATTAAATTCATCATAATAACTATCTATAAATAATGGAGATGAAAAAAATACATCGCTTTGTGAGGAGGTAGTTTGCACGTATGTACGAACAATGCTTTCATTTCCCATTTGATGGAGAATGTTATGAATAAGATTTTCTCCATAGACATAATAAAATATAACTATATTTTATATAGTTATGTTATTATATCATCATGGTTATAAAATAATTGAATTATGTATAGAAAGAAAAAAACATTTGGCTAAGAACTATACCTCTTCTTCGTACAACCTCCTTAGGTTTATACTTAAAGACTTCATAGTATCATATTCTAATTAAAATAGGATATATTAAATATGTCGATTTATTTTTAGAAATGATTTGGGTAGGTCATTGATGATATAATAGGCTCATGAAGTGTGGACAAGTAGTAGTGGTGGTGTCCTTTTATAAGTGAGGGAGAGGACACACTTGGAATTTTCCAAAATATTAAAATATATTAAAGTCCTACTCAAGTCAAATGGCTAAAAAATGACTCATATTAGAATATTAGATGATATAGGGTCTAAATATTACTACATAATAGTGTATATATACCATTTTTTAGTTCATTTTAACCTTTATCATTTCAGTTTTAACCCTTTTAACATGTTTTAGCTCTTACCATGGTAACTGCCTTTCTTACCAAAGTTACTATTCATAATGACTAAATATTAAGTTAAAATTATTAAATAATATTAATTAAGATAATTTAAATTATTTAATTCGTTTTAAAAGATTAAATTTCTATAATATTCAGAAATTCATTTTAAAATAAGCAAGAAAAACACATCAACCTCATTTTTAGAATAATGCATTATTTAGTATAGAATTGAGTTTACCTTCATTCCATTCTACGTAAAAACTATTAGATTAATGTTTAAATATTTTATTTAATATATTATATACACATTTAATTAGAATAATTCATTAATAGAGATTAATTTAGTTTATTATGATAAAAACACATTATGCACCTAAAAATATCTTTTTAGAAAAAACATCACTTTTTACTTTAAAATGATTTTATTTTAATTTCTAACCAATTTAAAACTAGGGAATTTATTTATAAATATTAAAAACTAATTTTTTATAATTTATTTGATACCATTAATTCCCACCAATATAATGACTATGTGGTAACTTTTATATTAAAAAATAACAATAATTCAATATTATAACATGGTTTGTTTGAAATCAGTGTTGTGTGTAAAGAAAGATATCAAAAAATCAAAAAAAATCAAAAAAACATTTATATCATTTAATTTTAGAATTTTGAATTCTACCCCACAATAATAATTTCTTTGTTAAATTTACATCACTTTAATATAAACAAATAAGGATACTTCTGCCTTATCACATCTTTCGGGTCCTACATAGCTTCCTCAAATTTAATATTTCACTATGAAACATTGACTAGGTGAGTGGATTAGTTTTTCAGTAATTTATTTATTTGATAAAAAACTCTCCATTATTTTTTCCTCATAAAAAATACCATTCTCTAGTGGTATGATCTTTGAGTTCAGTAAATGTGAAGGATCAGGTATGTACTTCTTCAAGAGAGATACATTAGACACATCATGAACTTGAGAAAAAATTAGTGGAAGTGCCAAGTGATGAGAAACCATCCCAATATGATAATTAGTTTCAAAGGGGATGATATATATAGGACTCAAATTTCCACCCTTCCCAAATATCATAAACAAATTTCATAGAGAAATTCATATGAATAAATTCTCACCAAATTAAAATTCCAAATCTTTTCAATGATTATCAGTATAACTCTTTAATTGAATCTGAGTTGCCTTGATGTCTGCTAAATAGATATAACATTCTTTGTCATTTTATAGACTAGATCAAGTATGAATATCTTTATTTCTCCAAAATCATCCTAGTACATTGGTGTTCGACACCTACTACCATATAGGGCTTCATAAGGATCCATATAAATACTAGAGTGAAAACTATTAATATAGGAAAATCCTACCAAAGGAAGGAGGTAATCCCAAACACATTTGAAATATATATAATAGGATATTATAATATACTCAAGGTTTTGAATGACCCTATAAGGCTAACATTTTTTTGTGGATGATATTTAGTGATAAATGTCAATCTCATATTCAACACTGGCTGAAGACTTCTATATAAATTCATGGTAAAACTCACATCTCGGTCAGATTCAAAAGAATTTTGTTCTGTATGAAACCTTAATACTTATACGATCTTAAGATGATAAAGAGAGAAATATTATCTAATAGTAATTTAATGTTCTAATTTTTTAAGGCTATCGGCTACAACCCAAATAGTTGTCTTCCCTTAAGATGTTTAGGGGAATCCAATAATGAAATCCATGATAATTTTTTATCATATCCATTATGGTATGCGTAATATTCATAACATACCCTTATAATTTTATCTCTTATCCTTAAATTACTATAATATCATTCATCGATATTAACACTCTAAAATATCCATTTTCATGTTATCCCTGTATAAATACTCTTTCAGATCTCTATACATCTGTTTCCTTCCTAGATGAATAGAAAATGATTTATTATGATCTTTATCCAATATCTTCTTCTTAAAGTATGGTATTTATATGAAATTTACTTAGTTCCATAAAATTATCATTCTATTACAATCATGGGGTAACTCGGGGATATTTATCACATTCTTCCTTAATTCAACATCTTCCTTCTATTCTTCTTCAATCCTCGCATGGATAGATGACTAAACATTTATCTAAGAAAGATATGATTTATCCCCATTCCTCATGATATATATATATATATATATATTAGATATATTTCATTCCATATCATGTAAAAACTAGCATGGTCTTTCTGACTCAGAGCATCAAACACCTTGTATGCCTACTCAATGTGGAAATTTATTGAGGAGTCAAAATCATCAATCAAATACAACAATATAGATTTGTTCATATTTAAATATTTCTACATAAATATGTAATTAAATATTTTATGATCAGTATATATATTATATATTATACCACAAATATAATGCCCCTATATTTTTTAAGCAAAAATTATAGCCGCCAACTCCAAATCATGAGTCAGGTAATTTTTATCATGAATTTTCAATTAACATGAAGAATAATTTATCACCATATCACCTTGTTTGAGAACACATATCATTACCTTCTTCAATATTTCACTATAGATCACAGACCCTTATCCACTATAGGATAGTGTAAGAATAAGTGTGTTACCCAACCTTCTTTTTAGCACCTTAAAATTTTCCACACATTCATCTATCCAAAGTAACATGGATATATTCCATAAAACCTTGTTTATTAGATTAGATATCACTGATAAATCCATCAAAAAACAACATAAGTATCTAGAAAACACAAGAAAACTATGAATCTCGGTTATCATGGTCGGTCTGGGAAAATTCCCAATAACTTACATCTTTGAAGAATCCACCGATATAACATCTCTCAAGATTACATGGCCTAATAATGAAAATTTTATTACTATAATACACACATTATGAATTTGTAATATAGATCATCCTTCCAAAATTCATTCAATAAAATCCTAAAATTATCTTCTTTCTCTTCCTTTCTCTTGCAATATATAATAATATATTCTAAAATACTACATTAATAAATAAAGGTAATCTTTAAAGAATATATTAATTAAATCCATGAACATATCAGGGGTATTGGGGTGTCCAAATGGAACCCCAATAAATTCATAATGATCATACCGTATACGAATGGGTATACCCTCCCTATTGACCCTCAGTTAATGATATCTAAAATGAAGGTAAATCTTGGAAAAGTGTTGAGATTTATATATTTGATCAAACAAGTCATCAATATAGGTTATAGGATACTTATTCATGGTAGTTATGTTGTTAAGTTCTCGATAATCAATTCAAAGACATATTAATATAACATTATTCTTAACAAAAAAAATAGGTTCATCCCATGGTGACACACTAAGAAATATGATTCCCTTATCAATATTTTCTTATATTTTGTTCTCTAATTCCTATAAATAAATCAGTTCCATTTTATGTGGATTTTTTAAAATAGGCATAGCACAAGGTATGAATTCTATTGAAAAATAAACTTCATGATTTGAGGGAAGACCAGACAAGTATTCAAAAAATACATCATAATAATCTTGAACAATAGGAATATCTTCATATTTTAGTTTCTCCTCCAACCATTTAAGATAAATCACTATTATGAATTGCTATTAAGACCAATATAACATAAGTAACTTCCATTATAATTTCATATTCATATTTTCACTAAAAGAATATCATAAGTTGATTTAGAATATCAAAAGAGGCTTCCCTTACGTGGAAAATGATATGGGATCTATATAGATAGATAAAATACATGCCCAAAATCATATCAAATTACACTAGGGGTATAATCACAAGATTTTAAGGAAGCATATTCCAACAAACATGTATCAGAGAAGAGGTATAGACCTGATATGTTTCGATCATACCATTAAGAGTTTTTACTAAAACCTCAACATATAATAATTGAGTTAGTTATGTGATACACTTAGAAAATTATTCAAGTATAAAAGATTTAGTATATCTAGAGTAAAATAAAACATTTATAATTCCAAATTGGATAGTAAGTTCACCTTTTAACACTTCATAATCAAGACTTACTTCATCAGTTGTGATCACATGAGCTTTCCCTTTACTTATTAGATAAATATGTTACCCTTTTTTTCTTCAATAGAATTCATATTTTTTCACTGATTTTTTTATTCCTATAGTACTTGAGATTATATCATTAGAGTGTGGGTGACACATTAGGAGGATCTTTTTCTTGGTTCCTTTCATTTAATAGACTAGTCACTTCACTTCAGCATTCTTTTACTTGGTGGAATTATTTTCCACACATAATACATTTACCAGACCTCATAAGAAAGTTTTCTTCATGCTTCCTTCCACACATATGAAATAAAGGAATATAAATTTTCTTTTATCTATGAGTTTTATTTTTATAATTTATTCAAGATCTCATCTTTCTATTTCATTTAAAAACGATGAGAATACTGAGAGTCTCCCATTTCTTTTTCTAAATTGAGAGCACAATGAATGGTTTCTTCATGACTATAAAAGTATCTTATATCTAATTAATTTTGGATAATTTTCCTAAATAATTAAAGAATCCATCATTTATTATTATAGTTTCAATGGTAAAACTCAAAGCATACCTTGAAATACTTGTGAGATTTTCCTCATAGGTATTTCTATATTTAGATTCCTTCTATTTTAGTTCTAGTAATTCTCTTTCCATTTTAAAGTGACGAGTTTAGGGAAAATAATTATTGAAAAATAACTTCAAAAACTATTCCTATGACATAGAGTCAATTTACTCCTCTTTCCTCATATTTTTTTAAGAGTCTTCCATAGATCAGCTTCACTTTCTAATCAATTCATCCCTAAAATAAACTTCTCATGGTCTAAGTATTAGATAACTAAGAATATATTTTCTATAAAATTTATTCATCTCTCAATATCAAGTTTATCAAAGTAATCACTAAAGGAAGGTGTTTTTTCTATATAAAAACTCAATTATGAGTTGTTCATTCCTTTGGATGTCTGTAAGAAAATCATGATTCAAGTTATCTCCCATATCTTTAGAGATTTGGGTTAGTATAGTTGAAGGATTTCACATCTAAATTACTATTTAATTTGTATTCTCATGAGGATGGTTATTTAATTTATTATCACATTCAAATTTAACATTATTCCACCAAATTACATCCATTTACTAAAACCACAAATTATTGTATAAGAAAAAAAATCATAGTGATTAATCTTATAATCATAAAAAAATCATAGGATGTTTAAATCAGAACACCTTATTTTTAATCTATGAAACCTTAGGTTTAACCTAGGTCATTCATGGTCATAATGTATTTAAATCCTTTATAATGGTTCCTAAAAAATGTGAATTAACGCAAGGATATCCCTTGAGATTGTCTATCTAGGTGTGTAGTATTAGGCCCACTCATCATGTGCTGGTGATGATCTATTTAATAACCAATCCACACCTTTTAGATTTGATACACCAAGGTGAATATGTGGCATAGTTGAATCCACTTTACAGTATCTAGATATGGATATATTTTGTAGGAAAACCACCCAATATCTACTTTATTAAAGATTCATGATGTTATCCTATTCCTATACGTATCCCAGGGGTTTTTTACGAAAAAAATTAATCCAAATATCTAAAACTAACTAAACCCTACTCTGATACCAACTAAGGTGACCTGATCATTTCATATATATCTATATATTACATCATTTTAGTTGAATATTTTATACATATCAAAATAATACTTCCCCTAAAACCATAGTGGTTTAGTTTCTTTGGAGACTTGATACATAATAATCAAATTTTATAAAATATCTTCAATATTCCCCACAAATATTTTCTCACATAATAAAATTATTGGACATACCCTATGTAATGTCTTTCTTCATAACCTATGGAAAGAAAACATAAGAAAGGGTGAGCTCAGATTCCAAGTAAGGGTAGAAATATGATATATCAATCAATGATCATAAGTGACTATAAGATAAGAATAAGGTTATGAGAACATGATCACAAATTATAATAATCATACTGATTCAGTAATATATCATTAATCATAAAACATGAAATAAATATTTTTCATAAAAAAATAAATACGCCATAAGTGTTTGGAATCATCAATAATCAATCATCATCCATGATAACATATCATAATCATAATATATAAGTTTATTGCATACACATAAACATAGAATATAATTTTCGTATTCATGGATAACCACCAATGTTATCATCGTAGTTTGGGTTCACTCCTCATTCCACTGTTTCTTTAGTCAAGGATCACCCTCAATACTATATTATTTGATATATTCCCTTACAGAATTAGTTTTTCTCCCCATTTCAGTCTTTATTATCTCATGAGATGTCTATCTTTACCTAATGCATCAGAGGGATATATAATTTTGATCCCACCAATAACATAATGAAAACCATACATATATGTGTTGTATGATCATAAGATATTCATAATTTCATCATATAAAAACCAATGTAAATGAAATGAGTTTCATAAACAATTCATCGTTTCATCATAGAATGCCTCATGTAAAAGAAATGGTTTCATAATGGTTCCTTTGTTACTGAATAAACCTATAGGAAATAAATGAGTTTGTTGAATAATATTTAAATTATCAACATCATAAGAGATATAGATAAAGAAATTGTATGTTATTATAATATAATGTCCCCAATGAATCATAAAAATCTTTAAATTATGTTTATATAGATGAAAAATAACTTTAAAAGATAATTCAAACCATTATTTGAAAACTTGAGAAAAATATCCTTTTATTTGGATAAAATTTTAACTAAAAATTATCATAATATTAGGAAAAAAATTTTATTTCAAAATAACCATGTAAAATTGTAAAGGAAGATTCAAATTGATGAATTTTCATAATGGTGGGAAAATTCGTTCACCTCGTATATCTTAAAAGAGAATATTATTTTAACACTTTAAAAAAAAGTCAAAAACAACTTGTTTATAAAATGTTTATATAAAAAGATTATTTTTAAACCTATGTAAATAAATTAAAATTTTATTAAAATACAAATTTTTAAAAATTTCATGTATAGGTAAAAAATTATATAATTTTTTTTAAGTGCATGGACATGGAAGAAAATTTTCATCAACCAAAGATAAAATAATTTTTACTTTTCTTTAAAAACATTTTCTCAATAATTTTAAGTACCAAAGAGAGTAAAATTGTACTAATACATAAAAATTATAGGAATAACAATATAATATGGAAATATATGGGGTTATTATATATGATCCATATAATTTTCCTCAATATAAATTTAGCATAGACAACCCTAAAAAAATGAGATAGTAACATAAACCCTTACCCCATGTCTTGAATTTATTCATACGCATTAAAATATATTATATAATAAATATATATTTATTATTAATTTATCCTATAAAAATATTAAAAAATATTTTACAATTTGACATTTTTTTATAATTTCTTATTATCCTTTTATTAAAAATTATTCCTTAAAATGCACATTCGGGTGAAAAATGGTTTGTTTTCCATGCATGTTTCGATTTGATGGTTATGGTACTTAAAACCTGGTCATGGTTTCATAATATCAAAAATATTAATAATGATATTAGTATCGTATTTATTCATCATATTCATTTTTATAATTATTCATATAAATTATATATAAAAAACAAACCACATCACTTCGTATAGGTGGTAATCCATATGTAAGCACGAACGAATTTATCATTTTACAATTGATATGAAGGTAAGAATGTATATAAGATATTAAAATTATAGAAGAATATTTATGTCATAAATATTATATATAAACATTAAATACCTCAAAAAACCATCCATGAATGGTTTTTATGAAAAATAAAATACATCACTTCCTGATGTGGTAATCTGCACATACGCACGAACGATGATTTCACTTATCCTATGATGGAGAAGGAGATGAATAAAGTTTGAGACATATAAATAATAATATCTAAATATATGATATATATTAATGTTATTATATCATCATGGTTATAATATAATTAAAGGGGGTAAAAGAATAAATGTAAAATAAGATACTTGGTTACGTATTATTCCTCTTCTTCAGAAAACCACATTAGGTTTATACCTAAAGCATTATTATGATGGTATTATGATCAAACCAGTACCTATAATACATGGGAAGGTATTTTAGAAAATTATTTGGGCAAAGCGGTTTGGCAGCCGCTTGCTCGTCCCCTCGTCCCCTCTCCCCTCATCCCCTCGTCCCCTTGCTCTCCTTTTTTCTCTACTTAGTCCTCTTGGCTTCTTTGGCGCTATAGTCCCCCTTGGCAGCTCTCCTTCCCTAGATTCTTTAGCCTCCCTATTTCCAGGGTTTTAATCTCGGTTCCCTCTTCCTCATTCCTTTCTTCCGGTTTTGGGTTTAATTCTCTGTTTCCCTCTAGGGTTTCAATCCCAGTGCTACTCTTTCTCGTTCCATTCCCCCGGTCGCCTCATCCATGATATGATCTCACGTTCTACCACTCTTCTCCAGGTCATAATTGGAGTGATTGATACTCAGAGGTTCTGGGGAAAGTGGTTTGGTGGCCGTGGGGATTATTTTTAGGGTTTCATCCCTAGTTTCCATCAAGGTTTTCTCCTCTATTTCACTGTTCCTAGTTCCTTTAGGGTTTCATCCTCAGTTCTTTTTACTTTTATGTGGTTATTTTTTTAGATTTTGTTTTCTTTGAATGATTTTGACGCTTGTTCGGTGATGGTTCTGTTCGTGGTTATGCGTTTTATGTGTTGTGACGGCCTTGTCGATATCCATCATGTGGTGTCTGGATGACGGCGTCGACGGTGTTGATTGTATGGCGATGATGAAAGTGGTGTTTTTCGATGGTTTTAAGTTTTTGTGGGGATGATTTTGTGGTTTTACGACGGCCTCGTCGGTCTTGGTATGGTTCGATGAAGTCCTGTTTCGATTGCCGGTGTGGTTGTTTGCGGCCACCGGCATGCTTAGGACGAGGATGTGATGATGATTGAAGGAAGATGACTGTGAGATGGTCTATGGACTCGACGTTTCTGACAGTGGTGGTTCATGGATTAGAACTCACGGCCCGAGGTTTTTGGTGTTGCGGTTCTCTGGCATGGGGTATTTTGGTATTTTGTGTTTTTGTTGACGATATGGTGAACTGTGAGTTTGATGATGGTTTTTGGTGGTTCCCCGCCGGCGTTATGCTGGTCTGGCATCTCGTTTTGGTTGGTTATGGTGGTGACGATGGACTTCGATGGTGACAGGATGGATGTGGGTGACAGGATGGTAGTGTCGTTTGGTGGATCAGGATGGCAGGCGGCGTGATTCCCTAGGTGTTGTTTGGTTTGGATTTGCAATTCAAATTTTAATTTTGAATATTGTGGCACGGGCTTTTGAATTTTATTTGGTTTGAATCTGTTTGTTTTTGAATTAGGTATTTTCCTGCTTTGTATGGTGGTTTTTAATATTTGTTTGGATCTGTTGTATGTGATTTGTGGTTGTGAGGTTCCCACTAACCCAAAAAGTGGTTTATTCAGAAAATGAAAAAATATGAATTTGGAGGGAGAGGAAATATTTTAGAATTCTTCAAGAGATTAAAGTATATTAATGTATTAATCAAGAAATATGGATCCAAAATGACTCATATTAAAATTTAAGATGATATAGGGTATAAATATGATCATAAATATTATTTAGATAAGTTTTTAGTTCATTGTGACCATTATCATTTTACTTTTAACCATTTTAACTTGTTATAACTATTACCATGGTAACTGACTTTTTACCAAATCATCTATTCATAATGACAAAAAATGAAGATGAAATTATTAAATAATATTAATTATGATAATTTATAATATTTAAAACATTTCAAAAAGACTCAATTTCTATAATAGGTAGTAATTAATTTTAAAATAAGTACACAAATTGCACCAAGTCTATTTTTAACAAAATGCATTTTTAAGCATAAAACTGAGTTTACATTTATTCCATACATTATAAAAACTATTATATGAATGTCTAAATATTTTATTAAATATATTATATAAAACTTTAATTATAATCAATCATCAACATAGATTAATTTAATTTATTAATATAAAAATACATTATGCGCCTAAAATAGTTTTTTAGAAAAACATCACTTTTTCCCTTTAAATGATTTTATTTTAATTTATAACCAATTTAAAACTAATTAATTAATTTTAAACATTTGAAAAAAAATACATAATTTATTTAGTATTATTAATACCCTATAATCCAACACTTATGTGATAATTATCACATTAAATAATATTAATTAAACAGTATATCATGCTTTCTTTAAACTATTTGTTGTATATAAAGAAAACTATCAATGAAATCAAATTTATTTAATGAAAAATATATCATAAAATCTTGGGGTGTTACAATCCACACCCAAACTTATTTCAAAAACATACTCCAGTAAATTTTATAAAACCAAACAAGGAAATTAAGTAATTATAATTAAACCTTAACATTATTAAAAAGGTTTCCCAACTTGTAAATTCATTTGAAACTATATTATTTTTCATTTTGTAAAACCATTATAAACCAATTTTATAAAACAATTTATAAAAAAATAATTCATAAAAATAACTCACATGACTAATCATGAAATTGAATTTTATAAAAAAATCCATACAATATAAATATATCTTCAAATATAAAATAATATATGAATTTAAAAACCTAGTAACTTAAGTACACCTTTTAAATTAATAATAAAACAACCATTACTCCTCATATAAAAGAATAACTTCAAGATTCAACAAAATAAATCAAATTATACCATATAAATGTTCAAGTAAACTAGAAAAAATAATTTTTCACTAGAATACAATGTTTAGGATTTTTATTCAATATTCAATTAATTTTAGTTAAATTAATTTCCCTTTCACTTCACATGGGATGTAACATACTAGTCATTGATGGTAATGATATAAATCAAAATATTAACATAACAATATAAAAATTACATTCATCAAATATTTACCTCATAAATTTAGAGAGAGTGACATTTCATACTTCAACCAATTCTATAAATACAATCCAATGCATCACGAACACCAAAAATCACCTTCAAACACATGTTAAATTAAAATAAATAGTTTTATAACTATAATTTCTTGATAAATTAATCTAAAATAACTCAAATCAATAAAATGATAATAGGGTAGTGTAATAATTCTAATATAAGGTCAAACTAGAAGATTTTTTGGGACATATCTCTCCAAAATTGTAGTATAAGAAAACACAAAACCCTTATAAAAGATCTACCAATATATAAATAAATAAAATGAAATAAAAATAATAAAACCATGTATACCTCATTTTCCATTTTAAATCCACTACAATACTATGTTTTATTAATATCCCATCGTAATAATAAATGGGTTACTACCTCCAAAGGTATACACAAGTCAAAAAATTATTGAATACTTTGTTAGTAATCATTCTGTTTTAAATGATTTTTAACACCTTCTCCACAAGGAAGAATGAATATAATATAATGTGAGTTCTTTGAATTTATATAGAAATGATCCATTCACCAAAAATAGAGTATATAAACTCCATTATTTATAGATACATAATTTAATGAAGGATATTGATGAAAATTCATAAATTTCATACAATATGAAATGTCTAACTCTTTATCTCTCTTCCATTATAAAATATACTATAACCTTCATTTATATATGTGACTGTTAAACTCCTTTAATAATAAATAAATAATATAAACATCATCACATGAATTTATACAAGAATAATGAAAAATGATAATCATTATAGGAGAATTTTTAAAATGATGACTTATATCATGAAAACATGAAAACTATAATATGGTATAAAGAACCATGAACCAACATAAAACAAGGCATTGTGTCACTCTGTTATTATGTGGTTTTATTTAATATTTTCTCTAGTATTCATTGAAAATATCCATTATTTCATGTTATTATATTGGGTAAATTATATTTTAATTATTCTTGGGTTTTTAATAAAAATATGGATTCAACAATAATTTGATGATTTTAATATGTTTAATACTCATTTAGAATTATCTTATTTATTTAGTAGGCTTTAAAAATTATTTTTTGAGAAACTTTGTAATATTAATTAATTATTTTACCATATCATGTATGGAAAAATAAATCTAATGTATAAAGAAACCAATTCTCAAACAAACTACATAAGAGTAAAATAAGGGTGAAGGTGCATAAGAGATTACACCTGGATAAGGAACCATGTAAGAGTAAACATGAAGGCATATTCAAGAGTAATCTACCATCCTCATATGATTAAATTAAATTTTGGGTGAGTGATTTAAGATTAAATATATGGGAGATATTATACATAATAATGATTTATATTTATCAAGGGTGATGTAAGATTAAAAAAATGGTCCATGTAAGAGTGAATGTTATTTATAATTAAGAACAATTGTAATTATTTCCCATGTATCAATAAAAATCAAAGGTTTGATCTTAAGTAAATTGAAGAAGAAATTTTTTAGTCAAATCTAGAATAAGGGAATCAAAGTTGATCCTGGATAATTTTGAAGGAGACACTACGATTGGATAAAATGGACATGATTGGATAAATATTAATTTGAGATTTAAACTAATGAAGAATAGTTGAATATTCCTATGGAAGACATTAATTTAATGAACTTGGAATGGTTCTTATCAATGTCATGTGTAAATTGAGCCACATATGATAAATATTGAATCAATAATGGAGTGAATTTGGGTTATTAATAATGTTGAATTGCATGGGAAGAAAAGTTTCAGTTAGGAGATAAAGAAAAAACCACTGGAGCTGAATTGAATCTAAGCTGGTGATCAATGTGAGTTGATTATATGTGCACCTATGCAAGATTAAAGGTGATTTTAAAATTTTTCCTTAACTATATATTATAGAGGTTGATTCTATTATATGAGTTGATTCAAGATTTTTATTTCCCATTATTTGGGGACTATATGTCAGTCCATTCTTTATCTTCTCATTTTGTAAACATTTTTTGTTCATTTTATAACAATGAAGTATTTTGTTATACTTTTTTATTTCTCTTTTTCTTATACCATGATCTCTAAACTCCATGATTATGGAAATATTACTTAAAATAATCAACCCAATAAGGTAAAAATAATAAAATTTTAGTTCTAAGTATTATTTCATTTTCTATTATTATTTTTTCTTAGTTTTTTTATACTACTTAAATTGATTAGGAAGTGTGCTTGTCTCTTTTTTTATCATTTTAATTATTCTCTTCTCATTAAATCTTTCTCTATTTCTTTATTTTTGAAGTCCATTATAAGGTGGAGTTAGACTATGTAGATGATACATAGTGAAGTTATTATTGAATAAAATTTTAAAGGTGGATTTACTTTATTGTTCAAGGTCTCATTCATGCTATAAACTTTTCAGCCTTTGTTAAATAGGATTTGGGTCACTAGG
Organism: Viscum album; assembly: GCA_963277665.1. NCBI lineage: Eukaryota > Viridiplantae > Streptophyta > Magnoliopsida > Santalales > Viscaceae > Viscum > Viscum album. Next base: position 871,405,197 of record OY728147.1, on the reverse strand, counting down.
ACACCCCCATGATTTTTGTATGTTTATTCCTTTAGATAAATAATTTAATAAGTAGATTTTATCAAAAGAAACACCAAAATAAAACTAACCATGATATAATTTATTAAAATTCAAGGTAAAAATTAATACATTGTGAGAATACAATGTGAATACTAATTAAGAAAAATTGAATTAAAATAAAAACCCTTCTAAATAAAAATATAATAAAATGATTTATTAAAAAACATATTTTTTATTCCTGACATATTATTATTACCAGTAAATTTTTTATGTGTTTTAATGCCAATTAATTTATTAAATTTAATGGTTATAAGATAAATAGTTAATTTTAATAAATTGTAATTAAAACTATTTAATATTTAAAATGGTTGTATTTTGAAGAACTATTTTTAAAGTGTTATATATTTATCTTAAATTAAAATAATCATTTTTAAAGTATTATTCTAATAAAATGGTTTAATATGAAAAAAATAAATTAACACTCATTTCCAATTGGTATGAAATAGGTTGTGAACACATAAATTATTAAAAATTCAATTTTCTATAAAAGCAGTTTTCATTATTTTTTATATATTTATTTAAAAGATAAATTTTAAAATTTAATAATTTTAATTTAAAAAATGAAATTAATTTTTGGATTCAACATGTGAAAATTATCTTAAAGTGAAATTTTAGTAACTTTCTAAAATGGTTGAATTTTTAGGTGAATAGTGAAAACACTATTTTTACAAATATTGTACCATTTATGACATCATTATGATATAAACATGAAATAAAAATATATGAAACATTTTTCACAAAAAAATATTAATTTAAATAAAAAAATTAATTCATTTAAAATTAATATTCTTAATTTATAAACTCGTGCTTAACTTTTGTAAACTAAGTTATATTTTATTCAAATAAAAAACTATTTTTATCATTTTCCTTTAATTAGTTATGTACAATGATCCATTTAATTTTGGAATTATTTTAAATTCCAAAAAATATTATATTGATAATCATAACCCAATAAATATCATTGGAATCAATAATATACATTATTTTTTTTGTAAATTCATTTTTATGTTTAAAAATGCATTTTCATCATAAAATTGTTTTTGTTGCATTAAGTGTACTTTTATTGAAATTAACCTTTAATACATAAATAAATTGAATCTATTAAAATGTTTTTAGTATTTTATATCATCATTTTGAAATTAGTTAATAATCTTCATTTAATTTTTACTTATAAAAATAAATTATCATGGTAAAAGTTAATTACCTCAGTAAGGGTTAAATGTGGTAAATGGTTAAATTAAGGGATAAGGTCACAAAATATTACCAAATATTGTCTTTAAATGAGTTTATAGAGGATTGATCTACCTCAAATCACTTTTTTATTTTTATTCATATTTGATCCACTTTCCTTGAGAATTATTTCCCCTTTTAAATTAAGAAATTAATATTACAAAAATGTCACTCCTCTCACTAATAAAGGGATCCCCATTCCACCCCTTAAAAGAAACAATTAAAATTATAAATATCACATATAATTTACTATATTTTATTCCCTAAAATTCATATCCTATATTAGTTAGTTTATGGTCCCTATAGATTTCCCAAATCCCTTCAAAACCAAGAAGGTTTCTTAAAAGAGAGACAATTTCTTATTTATAAGAAATGGTTAATTATATATCCTTTATTTTATATTATTCATATAAATCTTATTTAATTTGATTAAAAAAATAAATCTTATTTTTAAAACTATTAAAATTTTATAAAATTTATATTATCACTATATAATAACATGTTTTTACTCATTCAATTGTCATAATGTGTTATTATTTTGGTCTCTTTTACCACCTACATGGACATTATTATATTGAAAATTTCATGAATGACTAATAAAAATTAAATACTAATGATAACATCTAATTATAACGAATTTAATATTTTTTCATATTTATTGCGTTGTAATATTCAAAATTATACTTACTAATAAATTTCTTTTTTTACTCAATAATTACTTAAAAGGAAAATTTTTAAGTGTTCCAAACGAACCATAAACATAAGTTCCATGGAATGTAAATAGGAATTAATATCAATATCAAACACATTTAATAAATTAGAAATAAAATTTTGGAGTTTTTTAACACATGAATAAGACTCAAGGACCGGAATTTCCAAACCAAATCTTGTAAGAGAAATAGAACGGTTAACACCTAAATGTTTACAACATAAAATTAATATATGGGTAAAAAATAATTATAATTGGATGGTATAAATTTAAATAATTATGAATAAATTTTTTATTCATATTATTAATAAACAAAAATATATATACCAGGAATTTAAATCACATCTGACTAAGAAGAATTCTAAGGTAAGGGTTATTGGTCCCAATTTCAGTTCTTTGAGACATGATTCATTTTACCCACCATGATTAATTTTATATTATTTTATTTTTATTAAATTACCTATTCATATATTATATTATATTTTTCATGTAATTTAAGGGATTTAAAAATTCAAATAAATTTTTTTAATTTCAATGGATTTTGATTCAAAGGTTACCAAAGTCGTAATTGTTTTTTATCTCAATTTATCTTCATTGACACTTGTTTCATACTATGAACCTATTTTCATTTATATAGTTTGAATACTTATTTTTTACATATTATATAATTTATTTATTTATAAAAAATTTATTTTAATTTTATTCACAGGATCTTTCTTCCATGGGGTTTTGACATTAAAATCCATAAGGGGTTTTATTTTAAATCATTTCATTAAAAGTTTTGAAGTATTTTAACCAACTATTTTTCTTCCATATTTATATTCTTTTTACTATTTCACAGCTTTTGTTATTTATATTTCAATTATTTCTCAAATTAATTTTAAAATATCTTTTACTTTTTCTAAAACAATAAAATGAATCTTTTCAACGCTTTTAATATGGTTTATTTTTTCTTTTTTACTAAAGTTTGAAAAAATAATTTTTAACATCTTATATATAAATTATGTTTCCCAATATTATGATTGATATTACTAATTAATATTCATTTCTATGCTTCCAGGGTTTCTCGAATAAAATATTTTTCCCCTTGTTCTGTGAGTTTTTTATTTTTTAAAATATTCAAAAAGAAAAGAATATTTCTTATTATTTTTTAAATCATAAAAATAATGATTATATAAAATTATTTTTCATATATTTCAACATCCTTTAATTATTATTATGATTAAATGAGGATATTATATAACCATATAATCAACTTTATTAATTTGCATGGATAATGATGGTGTTTTATAGAAATTATCGTTTAACACATTTCTTTTTTATAGGTTTATTAAGAAATGAATAAATGATGAATTATATTATGTTATTATGAAATATATAGATATAGTTTATCATTATGGTATGGTTGGGTCTTTTATATCCCTCCAATTCATTTTTTTAATTTTTATATATCATGAGATAACATGTTAGGGAATGTGGGGTGAACCCAATCCATTAAGGGTCTTTGCCCACCAAGGTTTAGTGGGAATGTAAAGTGAAACTAATCCACTAAGAAAAATTTTCCATGTTTTGATGATTACCTTGGAAATAAGATTTGATAAATGAAATGATTTTATATTTTTATATTTAAACTTCACTCTTATTCCATATCATGATGCTTATATTATGTCCTCATGGCTCAAGATTATTGACTTATGGATTGTGTTTTATGCCAAAAGTCTTATGACATGATTTAAGATTTATAATGAATATATTTTTTGGTATTATTTATTTATAATATGGTATGTACTTTTATTACATTCTCATACCCATATATTAATCTTATTCTCACTTGTGATCTTTGATTGTTAAATCCTATGTTTACCCTTGTTGAGTATTTGATCTCACCCTTATTATGTTTCCTTTTCCATAGGTTATTAAGAATGGTATTAATTAAGATAAGTCCATAATGGTATCATGTGTGTATTATTTAGTGGGATATCTTGAATACTTACTGTACAACAAAGAATTCTTGGTTTAAGGGGGGAAATTTCCATTTGAAATGAAAGATATGGGTTTTTTGTTAATATTTTATCCTAATTCTATAAATATATAAAATAAAAAGGTCATGGATATATAATTTAATCAATTTTATTTATTGATATTATAATTTTGTACGGTTAAATTTGGATCACTTCAGTTTTTATGAAATCTAGTAAGAAAATATTATGTTTTTATAACTGAATATGGGTTTACAGGTTTGGGGAATCTCATCTAGTATCAAAGAAGGGTTTATATAACTTTAGTGGTTATGTTGTTATGTAATGAGGATAATTTAAGAGTTTTGGATACCATTATGGGTTGATAATTTTAATTTGTTTCCATAAGTTCAAAGGCATTTATACCCCTTTTGAGGTACTATGTAATTGTATTTTGAGGAAAATATTGATATTTTGGGATATTTTTATAGGGTATTAAGAAACATACAATATTATGGTTTAAATAACCCTTTAGGTTAGTCTATTATTTTATGTTGAGGTAAATATGGTTAATTGGTACAATGTATTAATAGATGTCAAGAATATAAATTGAGAAGTATAGATGAAATTGGGAGTTTAAAAGTGATTAAAGTTGTGAGAAAAATGATTAATATATTATTGGGAAAATATATGATTAAGGTATATATTTTTTGGTATGTGATTAATATTTCTTGAGGATATGGTTAATTTATATTTCAATTGTATAGGTGTCATGGATTTTTGGTTTAGTTATTTTTGGGGATTAGGTTATTGATATTAAGATGATAAAACTAAAGGGAATATGAGTTTAACTAAATGAGAGTTATAGTTTCATAGTTAAACTGAATGTATTATTGGTTGATTTTTCATATTAACGTGTTTATAGAATTTTATAAAAACCATTTGGTATTAGTATTTAGTTAGAAAATAGTCTTGAAAATGGAGTTGTGAAAGGTATGTCTCAAAGAAACTCCTAAGTCTTATAACTAACCGAGGAAGAATATTTTGTATAAATGTTTATCACAAATTAAAATCTAGATACATGTATATTACAAGGTAAAAGATTATTTTTAACCATCATAGTAAAGTAGGTAACTCATTATAAATTATTTCATGGGTCATGACTATATTAATAACACATTCACGGATTTTCAATACTTAGAGAAATTAAAATCGTGAGGACACAATTTATTTAATGTGGGTGGAATGGAACACTTCAATATTTTAGTATGTGTTTTCCATTGAATAAATATTTTATTGAATATATTATATCACATGAAAAACTGAACTAAAAATAATTGTGACAAACTTTATTATAATTTAAGGTAAAAATCAGTACATTATGAGTATACAATATGAAACTTCATTAAGAAAATTACAATAAGAATAAAATCTCAAATAAAAAAATAAAAAAAAAATTACTATAAAAACATATATTTTAATTCCTTGAATATTATTAATATTATTAAAGAGTTACTGATGTATTTTAATATCATAAAATTTATTTAATTTAATAGTTAGATGAAAAATAATAAATTTTAACGGACTAGGATTAAAACTATATAATGATAAAACATGATAGTTTTCAAATATCTATTTTTAAACTGTTTTGTATTTATCTTAAATTAGATTGAAATTTTTTAAAAGATTTATTTTTCAAAAAATCAATATGAAAAAAAATACTCATTGTCAGATGATATGAAATAATTTTAGGAACATTTAAAGTATTAAAAGGTCAATTTCCTATAAAAATGGTTTTTATTCTCTTTTAGGTTTTTATTTGAAAGCTAAATTCATAAATTTTAGAATTTGAATTTGAAAAAATGAACGTCATTTTTGGATTCACTATATAAAAATTATCTTATGGTAAAGTTTTTCTATTTTTCTAAAAATGTTAAATTTTTAGGTTAATAGTGAACAATACTATTTTTTACAAACATCGTAACATTTATGTCGATATGATATAATCATGAATTTAAAATATATGAAATATTTTTCTCAACCAAAAAAAATAATTTAATGAGTTAAATAATTCATTTAAAATTAATATTTTTATCTTATAAAACTATTCTTGACTTTTTTGGAACCTAGGTTGTGATTTATTCTAATAAAAACTATTTTGGTTTCTTACTTCAATAAAGTATTCGTAATTATCCATTAGTTTTTAGCTTGATTTTAAAGACAAAAATATATTATTTTTTAATAATAAAACAATAAATATCATGGGAATAAATTTTATCCATGATTTCTATATAAATTTAATTTTATTCTTAAAAATACATTTTTTCAAAAAAAATATTTTTGTTCTGTTAAGAGCGCTTTTATTAAAATTAATTTTTCCCACCTCTATAAATTGAATATTTTAAAATAGTTTTGAAATTTGGAATCATAATTTTCAAATTATTTAATAATTTCCATTTCATTTTTAGTCATAAAAATAATCTAACATAGTAAAAGTTAATCACCTTAGTAAGGGTTAAATGTGGTAAATGGTTAAATTAATGGATAACGTCACAAAATATCAAAAAATATATATTTAAATGGGTTTATATAGTATTTATCAACCCCCACCCCCACTCTACCATTATTTTTTAGTTTTTATCCATATTGGATCCACTTTCCTTGAGAATGACTTCCCCTATTCATATTAAGAAATTAATATTACAAAAAGTGACGTTATGCTCACTTGTAAAATGATCCCTTATCCACCCCTTAAAAGACAAACCTAGAATTATAAATATCCCCTATAATATACCTTTTTTACTTCCCTAAAATGTAACTCCCACATAATAACATGATCTTACTCCTTTAACCTTTATAATGTGTTCTTATTTTGGTTAATTTCACCACTTACATGGAAATTGTTATAATGTTTATCTCATGAATAGAAAATAAAAATTAGATACTCATAATAATATATAATTATAATTAATTTAATATTTTTTCATAATTCTAGAGAGGTAATATTCAAATTTATATTTACCGATAAATTTAATTCATTTTTAATTCAATAATCACATAAAAATGACTTTTTAAGCATTCTATGGGAACAATCAACATAAGTTCCGTTAAATGGACATGGGACTCTAGATCTATTTAAAACACATGTATTACTAGAATTAACATTTTATAGGTTATTAACTCATGAACAAGACTAAAGGATCAGAACCTCCAAATCAGAACATGTAATGGAAATGGAATGGTTAACACGCAAATATTAATCTTAACATTAAAAAACTAATATATGGGTAATAAGGAATTACAAATGGATGGTAAAAATTAAAATAAATATGTATAATGTTATTATTAATATTATTAATGAACATAAATTTATTATACAAGGGATTTACAATGTCTTTGATTAAGTTGAAGTATGAGGTATGGGTTCTTGTACTACAACAAAATCAGAATTTAACGGCGGTTTATTAAATCGCCGTTAATTATTTTTAAATAAATTCGTGGTGGTTTATTAATAACCACCATTAAACCCTTTAATTTTTTCACACACCCACCACTTCCCCCCACCCCTCTGACCCCCCAAAGCCCTACCAGTCCCGACCCTCGCTACCCCTTGTTGTTGGTCCTGACCTAGCCACTCTCCACCACTCTCCACCAGTCCTAATCTAGCACCTTGTTGCCCCTCTCCACCTGTCCCAACATAACCCCTATCCACCTATCTCGATTCAAGCTATTGATACCCCCTCTCATTGAGGTACTATTTGGATTTTTTATACATTAATTTATACATTGCAAGTTGGTTCTCGAAGGAGTTGGGGTGGATCATGATATGTCCAGCCTACTGATTCTTATTGCTAATATATTTTATTATATGAAATGGGGTAGAATTCAATAAATTATTATTGTTATCCAAATATATAGATTATTATTATTCTTATGTTATTCAGTTTTCTTAAATAATTAGCTAAGAAGAATTGGTGGTTGGATGAGTAATCTCAACTCTAATGGGTTATGTGGTTATTTATCTTTAAATGTATATTGGATAAGGTAAATTGGTTTTAACTAACCATTATAATAAATAATAATATATCTAATTAGTAATTCAACATTGATCCTTCTCAATTATGTTAGTTAATTTTTGTATTGGTGGAATATATCTTCTATGAAAGAGTTTCAATTTCCTTAAGTAGTGAGTGAGCAATGGATGTAGTTAAATATTTTTATTTCACTTTGTCTAAGGAACATTATGTTTTTGGTACCTGGTACCTCATTATATTTACTAGATTATTATAATTACTTTTATTTCATGAACTCATCTCGTCATCTTTAGAGAGGTTCATTTCTCAACTGAATACCTCATTAGCTTATCCCATGAAGTCATGATCATTCTCAACATAATTTTCAATGTTGGAATCAATGATATTAGTTGATTCATATTTCACATAATTGATCATTTCCAAATATTCATCAGAGTAGCAATGTTGCCCATATAATACCCAACCATTCTCTATCTCTCTGTTCACTACTACTGGTCATTGATAAGGTCAATGGTGTCTTCATCCATACATGAAAATGAAATTTAGGAAATTAAAATAAATAAGATAAATAAAATCATATATATACATAAAAGAGAGAAAATTTGAATAGAACATCCTTTATCATCATCAACCCAATAATTCACTCAATGAAAAAAATGTTACAAACTTTATCCATTAAACAAAAAATAGTATCATGTTAGTAGCTTAACATTTTTGAGAATCATGTTGGTCCTCTAATAAATTATTTAAATTGGATTGTAATACTTTTTTTAATGATTTCTTAAAAGAATATTTTTATTAAAAATGGATTTTAACATTTATTTTTCATCTTGGGTTTTTTAATGGTCTTTAAATGAAAAATGTTACTCTTTTACACATAATTTTCCTCATAATTAGACTTTATGGATTTCAATTATTCTTTTTAAAATGGTTCATTATTTAACATATGTATTTATATAGGAAAACCTTATTTAACATATTCATATTTTTTTCAACTAGTATATATGAATATATTTTCTTATTTAGTAATAGTTATGTGTTTTAATTTATTTTAATAATTTTTTAGTCACATTGTGATATATATAGATAAAAAATGTATCACATTATTGAAGAACACACCTTGGTGTGATAAAGGTTTGGATAAGTTTTTAGATTTTTCAATTTCCAATTTATTTGTTGATGGTAGAATAAGATGTCCAAGTCCTAAATGTGAATTTATAAGATGGTAGAAGAGAGATGAAGTTTATGAACACTTCATATTTAATCAATTCCCTTCTCAATATATTTTTTGGATTTGGCATAGAGAATCGAACATTTAAAAAAGTTTGAGCGCTGATTTCAATCAAAAAATGAGATCCCAACTTCATCGACAATGGAAAACGAAATGAAAAACCTTATAAATGATTAATTCATCATTTAAAGACACCGAAATCAACATCAAAAAATATTAGAACAACCAGTTGAGGGTGCTACAAATTGAAACAAGCGATGTTTTTGAGAATATAGGAAAACCAAATCAAGATTGTAACATATCATTGGATCCTCCTCTTGATTCTATGGAGACTAAGGTAATATAAAACTTCACATAGAATATAGATGTGTTTCATGGTTTAGTTGGTGATGAAAAACAATAGTTTTATAGTGGATGTTTGAAATATTCAAAACATTCTTTTATACTGATGTTGTACCATATCAAGTGCCTATGTGGAATTATAAATAAGGCAATGTCCATGACATTAGAATTTTTGTGTCATTAATTTATGGAAGTAAAGATCCTTTAGTATTTTTATGATATAAAAAGAAGGATTTAACAAGATTGGTCTAAATTATAAAAAAATATATGTTCATCCAATGATTGTTTGTTTTATTGGGGAGAGAATTCAAGTAGATAGGATTTAAAAAAATGTTCTTCTTCTAGATTGTAGTAATTAGGTGATGTTGGAAGTATTAATCAACATAATACCATAAAGAAAAATAAAAGAAACACGCCTACAAAGGTTTTTCATTACTTTCCTTTAAATACTCGATTGAAAAGATTATTCATGTCATCAAAAACCATTGAATACATGAAGTGGAATTCTGTAGAGAATAACAATAATGGGTTAGTGCGACATCCAATAGATTCACAATTGTGGAATAAATATGATTCATTACATCTAGATTTCTCGTGTGATCCTAGGAATGTTAGATTGGGCTTGGCTACCAATGGATTCAACCCATTTGGTACTTTGAGTACCAGTTATAGCATTTGGTCGGTTGTTTTGATCCCTTACAATATGCCTCCTTGGATGTGTATACAACACATATATTTTATCATTTCAATGATTATTCCTCGAATAAAAATCATGGAAATTATATTAATGTATAATGTAAGTATTTAATTGAATAATTGTAGGATTTATAGAGAGATGGTGTTAATATATATGATGAAACTTCTAGAAAAATGTTCAAAATGAAAGTTTCTCTAATGTGGACCATTAGAGACTTCCCTGACTTGGTAATTTAGTCGGTTGAAACACTTAGATGGGTTTGTCTCATCCTGTTTGAAACTATGATTTTGTTTTCAAATGGCTATCTCATAGTAGAAAATGGTTCTTCTTGTGTCATTGAATATTTCTTGACGCATCTCATAGATTTCAGAAGAATAATACAAAATTAAATGGTTTCATTGATTATAGACCACCACCCAAGTCGTTAATAGGTTTTGAAATATTAGTACAACTTGGAAATTTTGAAATAGAATTTGGGAAGGTGTGTCATTTTAATGATAGTGGAAAACGATTTTCAAGTGCATCATCAAGTGAAATCCAAATGCAACAATGGAATAAAAAAGTATATTCTTCAAAATTCAATATGGGGAATTTAATTTATTGCCACATAATCTTAATGTGATAAATATTGAGATGAAATTTTGGGAAAATTTGATCTTCACATTGCTTAATGATCATTTAAAGTCGAAGGATCATCTCAATTCTCAGAAAGACTTACAAGTAATGAACATAAAGTTTGATCTCTGGTCTAATAAGAAAGGAATGTATGCTCTGGAAATTTTTTCAATAAGAAATAGGGATAAAGATACATTACTTGTAATTTTAAAACATGTGAAGGTATCTAATGGGTATTCAAGTAAAATATCAAGGTGTGTTGACTTAAACTAGCATAGGTTACATGGATGGAAAATCAACGATTCAAATATTTTGTTACAGCAGTTACTACTATTAGCATTATGTATATTATTACCTAAGAATGTTACTGTTGGTGTACTACAATTCTACACATTTTTCAAAAAACTATGTGAGAAAACTCTACATCCATTTGAGTTTGGAAACCTTTATGAGAGATTTTTATTGACACTTTGTGCAATGGATATGATCGTCTATCTGTCGTTTCTTACTGTCATGATACATTTAACTATCTTTTTGGTTGAGGAAGCTAAATTATAAGGCCTTGTACATTATCGATGGTTGTATCCAATTAATAATTACTTTATTTATATTTTATTCATTTCATTAAATAATTCTTGACACTAAATTAAATACATAATTATTTTTTTTATTTCACAGATATCTTGGGCATTTGAAATCATACGTGAAAAATAATTCTCAACCTGAAGGATTTATTCCAGAAATCTATTTAGAAGAGGAGTGTCTTAACTTTTGTTCTAGATACTTGGATGATATTGAGAAAAGATTCAATCGAGTTGTACGTGTTGACAACACATAAAATCAATCTCAAATACATGGGAAATCAAAATTATTTCCTATTATTGGTCGATCAGTTGGGAGGAGCTCAAATCCTACACTAATAGAAATATAATTATTATAGGCACATATTTATGTGCTGATGAATAGTGAAATTTCATATCCATTTATTAAAGAGCTGAGGATACAAACAAATAGATGAATGATAGGATGAATATGAAATGAGAAATATATAACAAAATATATTAATAAAGATCTTGTAGAATGGTTTTCATGATTTGTAAGTTCATAAATATTATAACAAATATATATATTAGGTTGATACATATATTTAGTAAATATAATAATTTATATTACATTTTTAGATCATGAATACTGATACTCAAGTAGAGTTGTTATAATATTTTAATTTTATTACTCAAGGTCCTCTAAAACAATATAGAAAGTTCTACACTTACAAGGTGAATGGATTTAGATTCTGTACAGTGGATCAGGAAGAGGGTTTGAAAACATATAATAGTGGAATATTTATGTTTTCTAAAGTGGGATACTATAGAAAGTTGATTGATATTATCTAATTAAACTACCATAATCATTTTGTAGTTTTTTTATTCAAATTTAAGTGGATGGATATTAACAAGGGTCTTAAAATAGATTCCTTGAAATTTAATTCTGTGAACTTCTCTATCTTGATGGATGTTGGTGATAGTGAAATTCATGATCTGTATATCTTATCATCATAAGAAAAAATTGTATATTTTGTGAAAATTTCATGGATGAGGGGTGAAGTGTAGTTTCTCATGTAAAATAAAGATACATTAATGATATTGGTGATGAAGTGAAAGATTTGACCTATGAAATTGAATCCCATCAACAGTAAGAAGTGGATTTATTTTTCAATCATGGTATTGATAATATTAGTCTTGTAAGGGTGGATGAAGTAGGATAAGTAAGTGTGGATCATCAAACCAACATCATTAAAGTAGAAAATGATTGTATGTGTATTTATCCATTCATTTATCAACCACTTATGTCATTTTTGCAGTCATTCATTATCTTTGTTATGTATATATTTTTTGTTATTATTGTGCATCTGTTAATATTTATATTTTTTCTGAATAAATTTTTTGAAATTTATGTTCTGAACTTAATTTTTTTGATCAAATGAAAGAAATACCATGTAGGAAGCATTATACTAACGCCATTTGACTCTCGGTATAAGTTCCATTAACCACACTAGAAGATGATGATCCATCTATCTCCCTCCCTACAATATCTGAGACAACATCCACTTCCCCCCTGCACCATATCTCACACCCTCCATTAGCACCCCATTAGTAGCTCAGTCAATGCATTCCCAATCAGCAGCCTCAGCAGTGAGGGATTAGGGTGCCACACCTAGTTTTTTATGGGGATATTAATGGGTGATAGTTATAGGTACAAATTTTAATATGAAAAAATTTATTGCACTTTTTTGTACTACTAACTGTTTTTTCATAAAAGATGGAAACAGTGATACTACGAAGAAAAATATGAAAATTTCAAATGTATGGAATATGTATGGACTAAAGATAGTTGTCCCATTTTATTCATATGGTGTCCCTACGAATTATGTCAATGGATTACTTGTCCAGATTCTAGGCCAGTTAGCGACGCATCCAGTTACCCATCCCATTACGTATGATGATTGAAGGCATATGCCTTCGTCTTTGAAAAATGAAGATTTTGATTCACAAATAAAGGTAATTTTAATACATTATAGTGTAATATAATGTCATAATTTTATTAAATGATTTTATTTTCAAAATTAATCTCTATGTATAGATGTTTTTCCACTTTGTTGTTGGTGATATGCTAGTACGAAAGTGGATATTGAAAATTTTGGGCAAGAAATGGAAATATTTTAAATATAGATTATGGAATGAAGTCAAAAACACTTTTTTGAGTGCCCAAATAATATATGATAAGGTACCCAATTGGTTACCTAGAGAGAAATGGAAATTTTTTATTGATAGGAATCCTAGTGAGAATAACATGGTATTTAAATATATATTATTATATTAATATTATTTTACATTTATACATATATATGAAAAGGAGATGAAATTGCATACATTACTATTAAATTATATTTTACTAATTTTCAAATCTTTCAAGGAAGAATTCATCGAGTCGAGCTAAGAAAATCATCCCTCACACTATAAGGTCAAAATGTTTTTCTAGTAACTAATCGACTCTGGTAACATTTTGATTAGTTTAAATATTTATAAGACAATATTATCTATTTAATATATTAAAATGTTGATTTATCTTTGTTTAATGCAGTCACAGAGTTTAGGAAACCAAGAATCACAAACAATAGTGTTGTTGGATGTTTATAAAAATTTTAATGGTAGTTTTGTTAATGAGCCCGCCAAAGAGTTGGGGTATAAATTCATCTTTAATTATAATAGCTTATTATCAGTTGTAACTATGTTAATATATATTACTTCTAATATGAATAACATTTTATTTATAGGTAAAAATTATAGATTTATGGGATGTCAATCCCGCGTAGTCCTACTCAGTCTCCCATGATGACCCGGTTGGTAAAGTCCTTGGGAAGAAGTATCCTGGTCGAGTGTGAGGGATCGGTTTGGGACCATTTCCATCTGAGGTCTTTGGTAGACCACCAGGGATGGAAGTTACATCTACTACTGATTGAAGTCACTCCCTAACCTGATATGCTCAGAGAGATTTTTTTTCTATACAAAACAAAATTTAGGAATATGGGGCTCAGTTGTCCTCTTTATAGAAAGCATTGATTGATTTATATCAAAAGACAACTGAATCTATCCCCAATGGTATTTTAACGATGACTGGTAGTGATAAAGAGAATCACATAGTTTCAAAGTCATTTAGTTTAAAAAAATTTACTGCTTTTATGTTTAAATATAAATATAAAAAATTATTTAATTTTCAAAATAATTGTATTATAGGTGCTTGTAGTAGGAAGTAGAGACAGAGATGGAGAGGGTGATGAGTAGTGTTCATCACCAAACAGTGATTAATGGTGTTTTTGATGTTTTGAAAAAAATATAATAAGATGTGGTTTTTAATGTATCATGTGTGGCGTAGAGTATTCAACTAAAATTTTCATGACCTAACATTTTCATTATTTCTCATGTTTGAAGAGGTTGAAAACCTTTCAGGGCTGTAGTGATAACCATACATTTATATAAATATAGGATTGAATATAACTACAATAACTATCTTGCAATAAAATTAATTCTATTTAGTGAAAACTGTATTATATTTTATTTTAAAATCAGAAAACATCCATTCCCTAATCTAATTTAGTAATACCTAGTGGTATTTATTTCTTAATGGAATCCCACAAAGTAAAGTTCAATCATTATGGTATTAAATTTTCTCCTCATTTTTAAATTTTCATACATTACTTTTTTACTTCAAGAATATACATATGCATGTTTCTAAATCACATTTGGGTTCTTTATAGACTGTAGGCCTCAAACCCCTTTCATCATTTATGTTCCATAATCCCCTAAAGCTGTATCAACTCACAGTTTGACATCAATCACTTTATATCATCATCAATGATGCATATTATTATCATTATTCCTCACCCAAATAGTATCATATATACCTAGAATTATCGCATTTGTGTTTACCCTATCCCTATATCTCTTACTATATATTCACTAGCCTACCTCCCTATAAGTCTCCCTCCTCTATTTCGTATGGTTTTCATGCGGTTTAGAAAATTGTGTGGCCTGACCATAATAGGGTATTTTTATTTTTATTTTTTTAATGGGGGATTGCACCCTGAGCCTCCCCATTCATCCCTATCTACCCAAACAACCCACATGGGTCTCTCCCTTTCTTCTATGCACATCTTTGGTGGTTTCAAGTTGGTTTCTTAGTGATTCTTCACAATGTTCAAGAAGTATAAAACTATCTTATATTTCTATTTGTTTTATATCTTCCACTATAAGTTTCTCTAAACCTAGTGTACTTTTTTGGATTATTTTCTAGGTTATTGTTACAAGGATACTCATCTATTAGTTTTCAGTAATTTTAAACCCTCCGATGAGTTCCTTTCCAGTAGATATCTTTGAAATAAATGTTGTTCCACCATTTGAGGTAGGTGTTTCTAATTATTTTACTTTTAAATAATTGTTTAGTAATTATGGATTTTTGATAGGGATTTTGTGTTAAAGTAATGATTTATATGGTAGAAAGTTTGTTTTGGGAAATTTTTTCCATGCATGATTGGACTTTTCCCTTGTAAAAGTTGGTAAATGGAATATATAAATGGAATTTGGTTGGTTTTAAATGGTTTTTTTTAACTTTACTAGTTTTAAAAAATTACAATGGTGGTTTTAATATACAAAAACGCTTATTTATTAGGTTTTAAGACAAATTTGGTTTTAATAGAGGGTTCACCTTTTTTGTGTGTTTTCCTTGTTTTAGAGGCATGGTGTGGTTTTATAATGTGAAATATAGTTTCCATTAACATGTTTTGTAATGATTAGATTTGATGTTTGCAGACCATGAGATATTTGTTCTCTACATATTTTTTTATAGCGTACTAAGGCTATAGAATCTGCAGCCAGTTTTTTTATAAATCAAAAAAATAGCAGCGTTTTAAACATTCATGAAATATGGTACATTTTTTAGAAGTGGTTTAAACCATCATTATATATTGATATTTTTTACCCAAGGTAGTTAAAACTACAACCTAATAATGATATGCGATTATTTAGCAGTAGTTTTATTGGTTTTAGCGATGGTTTCCATGAAAAAAGGGGAAATATTTAGCGTTGTTTTTAACTACCGCTAATTCCTTTCTATATTTTCTAACTTAAAATTTCTTCTAAAACCAATAAAATTGCTGCTAAATATGGTGTATGTGACACTTACCAGAAACCACCACTAAATGGAAGAAAACTCCACATATTAGATTCTAACACTAGTTTTAGTGGTACTTTTATGAAACCATCCTAGAACCATATTTCAGCAGTTTAAACTACCACCATATAATAAAAAACTGCTGATATTTAGTGATTTTCTTTTAGTATTGGTCTCAATTTCAATTCTTCGAGACATGTTCCATTTTTTTCACTAGGTTTAATTTTATATGGTTTTATTTTTATTCACCACACCATTAATATCTATTATATTTTTCATTTAATTAATTATATTTACAAATCCAAATCAATATCTTTCTTTTAATGTTTTTTCATTCAATGTTTACCAAAGTCATAAGGGTTTTTCATCAGAATTTCACTTCATCGGGACATATTTCATATTATACAGCTAGTTTAATTTTTATGTTGTATATACTACCTCTTTGAAATATTATATTATTAATAAATTAATAATCATGGTATTTTAATTTTATTCTCAATTTATTTCTTTCAAGTGGGTTTTGACTTTTAAAATACAAAATGGATTTTATTTTAAATCATTTCTTTAAAAGTATTGAATTCTTTACCCAACTATTTTTTCTCTATATACATAATATTTATAATGATTCAATAATTTTCTTCTCTATATTTCAATAATTTATCAAGGATATTTTCAACTATATTTTAATTTATTTATAAAGGTTTTAAAATGTATCTTTTCAGCATTTTCCATACGGGTTATTTTTTACTTCATTTATTAAATTGTGAAAAAAAATTTAAAATATTTCCTTGTGAAAAAATTTTCCTACCATAATGATTGATATTCCTAATTAATATTAGTTTCTATGTTTACATAGGTTTAAAATAAAATATTATTTCCATTTTTTTGTGATTTTTTTATTTTTTAAAATTTTCCAAAAGAACATGATATTTACTTTTATTTTTCAAAGAATATTTCTTATAATTTTATAAAATTATTTTTCATCTATAAAAAATAATTTATTTATTGTTATGATTCAATAGATATATGGTATAATTATACCATCTAAATTCTATCAATGGACGGATAGTGATGATATTTTGAAGAAATTATCATGAAACTTAATTCTTTTCCACAAGTTAATTAAGCTATGAAGGAATGATGAGTGATCTTATCTTATTATGAAATATATATATATATATATATATAATAATTATGTGATGTATGGGTAACTTATATCACTCTGAAACATTTAGTAATGATTTATATCTCATGGGATAACATATCAGAAAATGGGGAGTGAACCCAATCCATGAAGGGACTCTATCCATATTGTGATGATGCTATTGGTAGTGAGAATTAAAAAAGGAAATTATTTTCTATACTTATTTTTATTCCAAAATCATATTCCACATCATTATATCTATTTTATATTGTCATGGATCAATACTATTAAATTATGACTCATATTTGATGAAAAAATATTTATTCCATGATTTTTTTATTTTTTATTCATGTAATGTTGGGTTTATTTCCTTATGATATAATCATGTACTTTGACTACATTCTCATTGTCATTTGATCATCTTATTCCCACTTATAATATAAAATTATTAAATCATATGTTTACCCTTATTGAGTGTATAATCTCACCCTTATAATGC